>CM017909.1:16771934-17430434 GCA_008369825.1 Triplophysa tibetana
ACCATCCGACTAAGGACAAACCTCTAAATAAGACACAGCTGGATCAATTATATCCATATATGTAATTAAAGATAGCAAAGATGGACTAAATAACTGTTTAAACAATATGCAGAAGACCCCTTCGATAATGAGATGGTACATCTCAAAGGGTTTGAACTATTAATAAAATGTTATATATGTAGTGTACCACTTCAGGGACAGGATGGGCATGGAAGATCTCGTCATCCTCCTCTCCATAACTGAGAGTGACCCAAGAGTAAACGAACACAATCACAACAGCAACAAAAGACATCACAGCGGACACTATCATGACGTTTACCTGAAAGTTTAAAATAAATGGGAGTGCAATATAATCAATTGGTAAAAAGACACCGACAGTCAAAAAATAAGTGGTATACTGATGCAGATTTACACTGCAAATGATTATGTGCTAGTTATGTGCAAATTAAAAAAAGCAGAAAGTACCAGAACAGGATTTTTCTTTTGGGATGCAAAGAGAGAAAGCACTCCTGGGGCAGCCATAATCTAAAATCATTTTAACACAAACATATCGATATTCACACACAATACAACACAAACACACACGTCTATGCTCATATATGCGTCTATGTGTTACATTAATAGATGTGTGTATATATAACATAGATGTTTTTAAATTTAGCTCTTAACTTGGTAAAACACACATGTGACAACATTTTTATTTTCTTTATTAAAATATTTTTTTCAAGCTTTCCTTGGCCTGGTGTATCCAGGTTTATGCTAACAGGGGGAGCCCTTTCTCGGTCTGTAATACTCACAAACAGAATACATTAAGAGTTTCTCACCAATCCAGCCCAAAGTGGTGCTCTAGTTTCACTCAAAGTAGTGTTCTTGCGGAAGACTGCGTCCATGAACCCGCACACGACGCAGAGCCCGGCACACGCCACCTGAAGGATGCCGAGCACCAGCACACTCTTCTGATTGAAGATGAAATACCTATAACGGGCCATCTTAGGCCTTCAGCGGAGAGAGAACTATAAACAGTAAGTTAAAGGCTTTTTTTGTTTTTCAATCGTATTTTTTCTACTTAAAAAGAGCAACACTCCAATATTTATTTAATGTTTTACATATAACGTTATTCTCACCAAAAGTGGTTAGATAAATGTAACGTTAGACTGACTGTATACTCAAGCATCACTTACCACGTTTCTGCGTCGATTTTGAATCTACGGAACCACGTACGTTGATTTTAACCTAATGAATTGATAATTTCACGAATTTCTACTAGTTTCGAGACGTGTAAAGTGCCATTTCGAATTTACCGGAGACGTTTTCCTTTAATCACTTCCGGACCGCTTTGTTCAGGAACCAGCGGTGAAGTCCAGCGCGTGTCACTAATTTACCTGGAGCGCGCGCAGGTGCAGCGCAATGACCACGCCCACATTATAGTGTTGCTCGCGTTTAAGAACAGATTCATTTACAGAAAATTTGATCATTATTATTCGTGAAAAAAGGACTCAATGAGTTTTGTGCTGTATTTATTGATATGTCTTTGCTGATAGTCATTGCATATCAAAAACTATTTTCACTTTCACTTCAGTATGCATATTTCTCTTAACCTTGTACTTTGTTCTCCGTGCCTGTCTATTTACTCACAAGTACACCTTACTAAAACTTTCTTTTAGTGGTGTATATCTTCCATTACACTCTTAGTGTGGAGAAACACAAAAGTTAATTACATAAATATTGTATTGCCAGGAATATGATGAAATTCAGGACCACTAGAGACAGAGTTTTTATAGGCCACAAAAATTAAATGAAACATTTGTTTTCACGTGAATTATTGGTATTACCAATACGTTAATATATAAAGGTCTCTAAGTATTTTTAATTTAGGAGAACACAACAGAAGAGCAGCAAAAGATACTGGTCTAATACTGCATAGAACATCCCAAGGAATAGTTACAGAAATCTTTATTATATTCCCTCTCCACAGCTTAATGCCTTATCAATCACTTGCCCAGTTCCAATTAATATTCACCAACACGGTGACCAAAAAAAACATACAAGTCCTTCCAAGGTGTAGAACCATAGAATTTTGCAGCTTACTCAATGATCTGAGCAGGTTTTTTCACAGTTACAATCCTTGTAAACAGACCAGGATATAGAAAGAGGAAACTGTGACAGAATACCTAAAAAAGTCATTATTTGTTAGTGTTTGCACACTATTAGAAAGTGAAAGGATAGAATAAGTCTCTGATGGAAGTGCTGGTAGGAAGGGATGATGTTTTGGCGGTGAGAAGGACATTAGCAGGTTTCTTTAGCTTCTTTTCCTGATTCTCTCTGCTGAAACTCCTGCAACTGCTTTGTGTACCATTCGGGTGCCTCTGGACCAGATTTTCCCGATGGTTCATGGTCATAACCATAAGCAACAGTGAGTTCCTCATCCTTCTGTATAGCACAGATTGCTCGGATGCATTTTATTTGCCCAAAACGAGGGTGGATGAACCTAAATAAAAACAAGTACAAACAGATGTGGTTAAAAATATGTCAACATTGTGATTATATATGAATTCATGTCTAATACACTCACACACAGAATCCACAGATCCATATTAAATTTACTCAATGTAAGCAATAAAAGCACAACTCCTCCGTATGTTTATAAAACAAAAATTAACACTAACGGGTCATATTTGCAGTTTGGGGAGAAGGAGTGATTTGCCTTGTGGCCCAGAGATGCGCAATAATTCTCAGTTAGATTGAAAGGTTCAGGAACATCAATCACTGTGTCGTCATCGAATGAAATGGTGTTCCCATTCAGAGACCAGTCACGACTGTCCACCTGTGAGTTTTAATATTATTAGAAAAAACAATCAGGATGTGTTTTTTTTATATTATGCATTTTAAGCCATGTAGTGTTTAAAAAAAGTACAAAATTGACTCACCTCTGAATGTGTGATGCGGACACCATTATAAAAAGCCATCACAGTGTTGGCCTTGGCTTCAGTTTTTGCAAACAGTCCTTCTCCAGCTCCAGAGATAAGTGACTGTCCCACGTAAACACTGTTAGACAAACAAAAGACCATCAGCTTTCAGTTCAAGACAGCAACTGTCATGACTCTATATCAATAATATTACATTTAATGTGGGGAACCAACAGAACCTCCCAAATAAAATAAGACAATGGAGAATAGGGAGCACTTTCAAAGCAAAATTTGATAGATTGAGGTTTACATGGTTGATCACAGCTTGCACCAACCGTTGACTTTCGTAGGGGTCAGGGAACAGTTTATGACCAGCGATACAAGAAGAGGTAGATTTATCATAGCAGTAAACAGTACCTAAACAAGAGTAAAAAACAACATTAACACTCAGATTACTACATCGCTTTATTCATTCTCCATTCTCCTTTGTGTAAAATTAAATAAAGTATAATGATATGAAGTGATGCAAAGTGTCAAATTTTAAAGTTAGTAAAGTTTTTCTGACAAGTCTTAGAAAGAATATCAACTAACTTTCTGGATTATCCGTGAAGTGTGGTCTGCCGCTCTCTTGCATGGTAAGAGTGGCAAGTCGAGCCTCAATGAGTTCTCCATCTACGAAGTTGCCATATAGTGCAGTAGACCCATCAGGGTAGAGATAGGCCACAGCATTTCCGGTCATCTCTCCATCTTCATTCACCTTCCCCACCACACAGCCACCATCCTTCACAACGATAAGTGAAGAATAAGAAACTACATAGAAACCTGGATCAAAAGGCATTTCTTGATGAAATATTACCGGTTTAAGACAAGTTTGGTACTATTATCAGTACTTTTATCATAATATCCATGATCAAAGTAAACGTTTTTGTAACATTCATTAAATAGCCAAGTCAAGCAAATCCCACCGGATAGTAGGTCCAGCACATGCCACAGCGGATGTTGTCCTTGTAATGGCCCCTAAAGACAAGGTGACCATCTAGATCAAACTCCTGAGCAGGTCCATTGAGCTCGCCGTCTGCATAAGTCCCATGTAAAGCACCTCCATCCTCATATGTGTAAATAGCCTGGCCCTGCAAAGCATCGTCCACATAGAAACCCTCCAGCGTACTACAGAGAGAAATAATGATTGACATATGGGTGAAATATTATTACACGAGGACCAGATCTCAAAGGAAACACCATGGAGGCAACGCTGAAAAATCCCTAAATCTTTGGACGTTAAGTACCATCAAGTTTTTTTTCTTTTATAGACAGGAAAGTGGAGTACAGATAGGATGAGACGGAATAAAAGAAAAAAGTGAGAATAGGACCTCAAGGGGGGACTAAAATATTTGTTTTTGTAACACCGGTATAAGCCCCTGATCACAAGGCTGCAGTTCTGTTTTTGTATGTAGAAAAACAGAGACAGGGAAGGGATGACATTTTTTTTAATCCATGTCTGCATGGGAATTTGAAAGATGCTGACTCAAAGTGACGGATCATTCTTAAATTACCATTTGTAAGTCAATAATACACTTTCAAACACAAGTCTCATACCTCCCATCAAAAAAGAAGAATTTGCCTTTTCCATTCTTCTCCCCGTGAACAAAGAGTCCTTCAAATCTGTCGCTGGATGAGTAGGTTACAGTACAGAAACCGTGAGGCTGGTCGTCCTCATCCAGTGGGCCTATAAAAGGACAGTGTAATCACAGCTAAGGCATAATAAATGGAAAGCACAATTAACAGCTATTCAAGAATCATTTGCATTTTAACGCAAATTATAGCACGGTTTCTCATGGAAACCATGGGCTTCTAAGTGGATTGTTTGTTGACCAGTACTGACATCAGGGCAACTCTCATGGTGTGGTTTTCTTCAAGCTATATTAATGACTGGAAATATGTCACATGTAACACAATCTACTTTGTTCTCAGAAGTGTTGAAAAAGGTATATGAAACGTGAAATTTAATTTTAGCACTTATTTTGGTCAAACGTAGCATTACGACTAATTTAAGTCATAGCATATAGACATATACAGGAGCAGAGGATATCGCATTGTTAAAATGGTCTTGTGTCATTTGAGTCCAATATGACGAAATCTTATGACAACTATTTCTGTTACCACGTGGTAACATCATTATGTCCACGAAAGTATAAACTAAATCTATACACATGAGTTATAATGTTTTCATATCATGTCTTAATGGTTGGTAGAATGTAACAAACATACGTATTTAATAACATATTACAATACATTAGTTTATACTAGCACAGGAACAATAATTTCCGTTATATTGCTTCTTATCACTCATACAGTCGTCTTTAGATATTCAGAATTTAAAGGGTCTTTGAAACCAAATGCAAAGCCCAAATAATGCTTGCTTTTCATCATCGAAAGGATTTAGGAAATCCAAACCCAAAGGGCCTCGCGTGTTTGGCAGCTCGTGTCGGAAGGATGGCTGTCTGTAATCCTCGACGGAATGAGACTGCATAAAAGTTGAATCTGACAGAGTCAAAAAAACAAGCTTACGAACCCTGTATCGTTTGTGAATACGCTTGTCATACCTTCCACCACTTCTTCCATGTTGTCATCATCGCTGTCCATTTTTGTGCTTTGCTCTTTTCGATTACTCGAGGGCTGTTTATGTCTGTTGCAGATGCTTTGCGCAGATCTGACGACTCCGGCGCACAGTCTCTGACATCATCAAGAGTCATCACGGTCAGCACTCACGGACTTTCATTTAGACCCCAGTGGTCTGATATTGGTAAGTTAATATTTCTTATAAGAATGAATCACTTTTCTTTGGCATCTGGTTCGAAAAACAACTTTCTTTTAGTTGGACAGGTTTTTAACACGCAAGGCAGACTTTATTACTATTCAGAATTCTTGCAGAAACACAAAATTCCTGTAGCCTATCTGATGAGGAATATGGGGAATACACAATTTATGGTATCAAGGAATCGGGTCGTTTTAATTATTTGCTTCTATGGGCTTGTTCAAAAACAGTGATTCACTAAATTTTATAGTTGTCGGCACACCACATTCGATTAAACTACTTATCGTTGACATTGTGGATATAACTCGATATATAAGAGCTTAAATCCTTTGTCCCGCTTGCTTGTTTGAGGTATACATCGTTAATGCTTATTTTTGGCAGATCTTTAAGACATCTTGTAATGTAAACTGACGATTTGCGTGGTGCGAGAGCAAACCGGAAACTGACATCCCGATTTCTGTCGACAGCGGAAATTCGCCGGGCATAAAGTATATTGTCGCTAAAATGTTTGATTATTTGCACGCCCACTCTAAACCTAACACGCCCACTTTTATTAGTTGTAGCTGTATTCGGGATGTTATAAAAAACAAAACATATAAACCTTGCATTACAAGTGTATTGTAATTGATCAAAACATTTGATAATTTCATGACTTCCACTTTTATCACAATATACACACAATTTGTTTAACCTTATCCCAAATAAAACGCTTATAAGTAACAGATGATTATACACGGATCACGTAAAATACATATTTTTCATCTAAATCAGCATTTGAACATTTCCATCGTAAAACACTAAACAGTCCATTTTACAGTATGTCGTGTGTTGCACGGCACTCAACTTTAAAACTGAAGCGTATGGCTGAATGGCAAAATACGTGACATAGCTCCGTCTTCTCTGATTTGATTGGCCACTGCTCGGATTTAAAACCAGTAAATTCAGTAATTTCAAAAAATTCACACACACCCCAGAAAAATAGTAGATACGGTCCTACGTGAGAAATAGTTGTGTGTCGTAAATATATGACAAAAAACCTGTAATTTCATGTGCTCTTGGAGGCCCCCTAGTGGCCGGGAGGCCCTAAGCAGCCGCTAATTACTTCGTTAATAGGGAGGGCCGAGTGTCCTGATATTTCATCATACCCGTCAAATTGTCATTCCAGGCATTCGCACATCATTATTGCGTCATTTTTTTGCGCTGTAAATTAAATCTACCTGTTAGTTTTATACTGCTACGACAAGCTAATAAGGTATTTTCGTTGTTATATACACATATTTATTTATTACTAGGACAATTTTGTAGGGTATTTTGCACTGTAAATTAAATCTACTTGTTTATTACTGAAGAATAATCTGATAGGGTATTTGCACTGTAAACGTTTTTATTAAGATGGACAATTTTATAGGGTATTTTGCACTGTTAATTAATCCTACCAATTTATTTCTGTAAAATAACCTTATATCAGGTGTATTTGTTGCGGTTACCCTATTAAAACAACTACATGATTTGCAAATAATTCAAATCCTTCACTATTAAACATATTCTCTTTCTTTCATTCTGTTTCTATATTATTTTAAATTGACCTATTTTTAATAAATAGTGTCTGCAACTTCTGTAGTTAAAGGGACAGTTAACTTAAAAATGGAAACCTCTTACCTTCATGTAATTTCAAACCAATTGCATTATGATCCTTTATGAACGGCAGGTTGTATTTCATTCTGGTAGTATTTGTATAAAAATATAAATTGACCATGTGTTTACTTTCATTACTGATAAAAATGAAAAGTTTTAAGTGTAGGTCTAATTTGCTCTGCAAACGTTTTAAAATGCACATACGGTATGTAGATCAAGAAAGTCTTTTTTTTTGTTTGTGATAAATTCAGTTTTTGGACCCCTGTATTATTTGGAACTCTGTATATAACAAAGTCCTACTAAATAAGCCTATCCATGCCATTCATACCAGAGCTACTTCTATCTTTAAATAATTTCCCAATTAGAACATGTGACCCTGCGTGTGAAAACCCACAAAAAATCCTTCATAAAATCTTCCTGCGGAGAATTGCCGGATCCGGACCGCGGCCTGCCAATTGAGGATGACTGGTCCCTAGATCATGTTTTGACATGACACGTGAAATAATGTTTAGTCACAAACAGGTTAGTTCGGCTAAGTAAAGCGTTGCGTAATACAGTAGGCGGGTTGCATTGAATAGCCGCGAGAGTTATTCAACAACAGTCTACTACAGTATGCCTTCAAATCGCTCTCGCGGTACTTTGATGTTTGATGTCATACATACACATGAAGTTGATCACACCTGTTTAAACAGGCTTTAATATTGTGTGGCTGCAGTGTTCCGGTTTTTGATCCGGTATTTTTTTTATCTCAGTCACAGTAGCTCACTTGTCATATTGGCTGGTCTTTGTAATTTTTGAAATACTTACATATTTAAACAATTTGTTTGGCTAGAATTCCACTGGAGCTCTTCTGGAGACAAAACATGACTTCGGATCAGCCAATTCTACTCGCAGCAGTGTCGTTAATGTCTGCTCTTCACATGGGTAAGTCAAAGTATTTGTCAGTGTACATATTTCAAAAGTTAAAACACCAAGCATGTTTCTATCCGAGTTTGTCTTCAAGGATACATGACTTTGCTAGTCACTCTACATCGAAAGGTAAGTACTGGTAACTGTAAATTCATGCTCCCCTTTTGATAAACCTTGGGAAGACCATCCAAATGTAGACTTGAATCATTAACAATTTGTTGAGAACACATAGGGAATCTATTCAAAGGGTGCCTTTAAACTATACTCTAAATAAATAAGCCCATAAACCTAATTTAAATATCAGGATGGTACTCTTGAAGTTAGGCAACTAGTTAACTATCATGCATAAGAGTGCTTGATTTTCTTTAGGTTTTCTGGCAAGGCGTGTGGGGTGGTCTAGGATGAAGCATAAAATTATGCCACCTTCTGTTACTGGACCCCCTGAGTTTGAAAGGACATTTCGTGCCCAGTAAGTTCCATAAGTTTTGTAACTTAAGATCTTCACACTTAAGGTATTTTCTGACTTTTTTATTTAATTTATATATCGGATGTAAAAAACTAGCTCTACCCAAGTAAGAACATTTTACGTAATACTTAGCAATAAAATCCCAACTGTGCCCTTTCTCTGTTTCTGTAGCCAGAATTGCGTTGAGTTTTACCCCATCTTCTTGGTGGTATTGTGGATCTCTGGTATTTTTTGTAATGAAGGTATTTTACACAATCACATCCATGTAAACTTAATTTAAAATAAATTGGTGTTAGAAAGGCAGAACAAAACTGAGAAACTGTGTACAGCCTTGTAGCCTATACTTTTTTTCCTTTTTTAAGTGTTTGCAGCTCTTGGTGGACTTCTGTATATTGTGGCAAGAGAGATGTATTTTAATGGCTATATAAATGAATCAAAGAAAAGGTATTATTAAAATAAATGTATATTTTTGGTATTCTCTGAGATTCTTCTGAGTGATAACACATTAAAGCTCTGTCTTGTTTTTTTGTTTCAAGGTTGCCAGGGTTTTACATTGTGATTGGTGTTTTGTTATTCTTAGCTGTGATGGCTACACTTGGAATCATTCAGTCATTCTTGCATGAATATCTGGACGTCAAACTTCACTAGAGAAAATGATAGTATTTTAACCTTCAGTTACTCTTCTATCCGTTTCCCTCTTTAACAAAGAACACCAAGCATTTTTTTTCAAATATGTAGGTCAAATAAAAATGTGTTGGTAATTGATGTATAAATTTGTGTCTTATATTTTTTTGTGGGAAATACCAAAAACATTAATGTACTGTATGCAGTTAATATACTGTAATGCATCAACAACAATTAACATAAATGCATTTTCCTTAATTAAATGCAATAATTATATTATAAAATTACAAATAGAAAACAGGAATAAAAAAGTTTGTGTAGTTAGACATCTTTGTTATTTCTAGCTACACAATAAAAACTGGTATATAAATATGAAAGTCATCATCATAATCAAGTGCATTATTTAATTGAAATTTGTGGAGTTTAAAAGCGTGTCTGTACTGTATATCCTACAGCAGCATAGATTTTAATGCCAACAGTAATAAACTTGACCCAACAGAGATGGTTGTGATGGAGCTACTGGATGTAGTCATTGGTATGACTGGTTAAAGGGTAACGTATATTAAAGGGACATTTCCCTTTGTTTCCTGCCTTGTCCATCACCGTAATCTCCACATTACTGAGGCAGCAGGAGCCACTGTATGTGTAAAGGCTTGCATTGTATCCATTTTCGTCTTTAGTTGTATCAAGTGTAATATTAATTTCACCAGAGCCCGTGGTAATGAAGGAAGGATAATCGATTCCTGAGCCATTGCCATCTGACATGATATAACTCACTTGCCAAGTTGCATTTCCACATGATAAAGGACAAAACAAACTCTCATTTAATAGACGGCACACTGGTGGAGTTACATCCAAGACCTGTGGTGGCACAGACAAATCATCAGATAAACAATATTTTAGTCAATAAAGTAGCCTAGAAAAATAAAAGCCTTAGTGTTTGACCTGGTGTTATGCCAGAACTTTAGCAGACTTGACAGTTGAAGTCAAAAGTTTACATCCCCGCTTGCAGAATCTGGAAAATGGGGAAAAATTTGGAAGAATAAGAGGAATTAAGTTTTATTTTTAATTTAGTCTTGCCCTCAACAAGTTGTTTTGGAAATGTTAACACCAAAGTATAATACAGAAATTCTAAAAACAGCCCAGGTCAAAAGTTTAAATTCCCCCACCCCGATTATTAATACTATATGCTGTTACATGAACAATCAGTGACAGTTTTTTATGTATTGTCATAGTAGTTTAAATGTTTTTTGTTTGTCCTGAGTCATTAAACTATCCACTAATCTTCAGAAAAATCATCCGGGCCCTCCAGAATCTTTGCTTTTTCAGGATCTCTTTAATATTAAACTTATGTCCAACAGTAACTGTATGATGTTGATAATCATATGTGTACATTGAGGACAATCAAGAAACTCATTCACAACTATTACAATTTGGTGTAATTTTGTTGATATTCGTTTGTAAAATAATTTGTTCAGTGCAGGACTAAATAAAAAAAATAAACCTTCATTTTCAAAGTCCCTCTAATTTTCCACAAATTTTCCAGATTTTGCAAAAGGGGATGTAAACGTTTGACTTCAACTCTATTTTTACTTTAAAGTAAACCTTAAACTAACACATTTTTATATGTGCATACACCTGTACAGAAAGATGTCAAACTTACATGCCAAATAGTATCTCGTCTTTCTTTACTTCCAGCATCTTCAGCTGCACCAAGGGAAGGGAAACCCTGTGTGCATCCAATGAGCATGCAGAGAAGCATCAGTGTCTTCACGCCCTGAACCATTCTTCAAAGCTGTAAAAAGTTTTAACATAGATTGATTGTATTGTGTGGTAGTAATGATAATGATAGGTCACTTAGGAGGCGTTCGCATTGCAACACGCCTTAAACAATAACTTCAAAATGTGACATTGCGTCATGATGGAATTCCCGTAAGGGTCTTACGGAATACACAATAATGAATTGCATAATGTTTGAAGAACTCACTATTGGTGGATGATTATACATACACTGCGAAAAAAGGAATGTAGCAAAGTTACGGCAGTCTTTCTTTCAGTTTGCCCAATGATGACAAAGCGTCCTTATGATTTTGCTCCTGTTGTGCACTTCCCTGAATGATTTGACCCCAGATATTTTTAAGCTATTCCATATTCTCTTTTAAACGCCCTTCATAAGTCGTTTCGGTTAACAGCGTCTGAGAAAGCAAATGAAAATGCTATTCTAATGTAAACAACCTAGTGAGTATTTGATACATTATGAGGTTAACAAGGTTAACAAAACTCACATTCACATTATTTCTATTCGATAGATACGATGACACATTCAAAACGTTCCCGTTCTTCATTTTAATTAAGCATTTTATTTTCGTAATTGATATTGTAATGTCTTTTATTAGTATTTCATTATAATTTTACAATAATTTATTAAAGTTAATTGTTAAAAAGTACTCCTGTTATTTAATTTACCTTAAGATGAAATCAAAAGAAGTTCCTCGGTCACGGATTATTTGTTTAGTGAGTGAAATGAGACCAGTAGACCCGTATATATACACTCCAAACACACCCTCTCACACAAATGATTACATCTTTATAGGCAGTAAAATGTATCTGAAGACCTTGCACAATAAGGAGGTATTTTTTCATGTATTGGCTCAAAAAGGATTTTCTGTGATTACCTAATTTCCTCAAACTGTAACACTGGTATCTCTGTTTCCTAACATAACAAGCTTTAAATGTTTTGTAATTTAAATTTAATTTTGACATCCTGACGTGATGATCAGGAGCAGAGGTAAAGTTCAAGCAGTTATTGTTTAAAGGATAAAGGGTCCAAACTGAACCTTAGGGGTCAGGTCAACTCAAAATATGACATGTGTGTACAGTCCAACATACTACTGTGGCATTTCCTGCCAGTATATAAACATGTCTGCCTAATCTATTCATTGGCATGCTGAGAAATAATAGAACTAGTTTTGCAGTATACCATGTTGTTTTACAACTATGGTGAGCCTATAGACCACTGAGGTTGACCCGATCCTTATCAATTAAACCTTACCAATTAATTTGCTCAAAAATTGAGATATATTATAAAAACAACCGTTTGATAGTCATTGAGCACAACAGAATCAAGATCAACAGTTTGAACCATGTCAAACTTTCAATTCAAAACGATGATTGCAAAAAGTGAGTTTATAACTGTTTGGATAAACTTAGTTTGTTTAATTATTTAGTTTGTCTATATACTATTTTAAACCAACAAAATGTAAGGAAATCCGGGTTATCCTGAGAAAGTCAAGGGTGCTCTTTTCCCCATGATGTTTAATTTATCTCAACAAGACGGTTCACCTGTCAAGCTTGTCTGGGTCAAGATATAATCTCTATACTTGAATTTAACACAAAAGGTCCAAGGAGTGTGTACACAGTATACCTTTTCATATGGCTATGTGGCTATTCCAAAAAGAGAAATTGAGGGATAGGGTAAAGTTAGATGGCACCATCTGCTGTGCTACAAAATGACAGTAAATGTATCAAACAGATATACATCGCAAGCTATAACCAAACACACTACAAGAAGTGATGAATACATTGGATCTAAAATTTATATTTTTTTGATTATACTCATTTGTTGTTTTTGGCACCATTGTTTTGGTTTTTATTCCTGCTGAAAAAACAACAATAGAAACCATCACAGAAATTCTAATGGATTTAGTGTTTGTAATGGGAACTGTATTGGTTTTAAGGGAAACTATAATGGTCTTTTTCTTTCTTTACTAGTAATGTGTTTGTTTCTATCGTGAGGTAATCTGAATGGGAACCAATAGAACATCATTAAATCCTCACTGGAATAAGACCAAACACCTTACGTAAAGACATTTTAAAATTGTTTAAACAGGGTGGTTTATAATGGTATTTTAAATGGAAATCATTGGAATTTGTTTTATTAAACTAGGGATTACTAGTCTTTCTTTTACGTTGCTATTTCTGACCCGTGCCTTCTCAAACAATGGATGGACAGAAATGAGATATTTTAGGAAATTAAACAGAAAGTGTCATTACCTAATCCTGCAGATTTATGTTTCAGTCATGTTGTCGTCAACCTGCAGTATCGTCAACGCCAAACCCCCCCCCCCCTTTCCACTCATTCTGAATTTCTGAGTTCACCACTTCTGACGTACAAATGTGACCCCTTTTTATCTCCTCTTTCATTCTCTGTTACCGGGACTGTAGCTCTTTTTCTTTATCAATTATACATCGCATGAAAGAATCGGAAAGAGAGATTTCATGCTGTGTTCTTTAACTCTGATTACATATACAGGGTCAATGCCGGTTTCACAGTCAAGAGTCAAGACAAGTCACACACTAAAATGAAAGTTTTAGCTGCATGTCCTAACTGAAAATATATTGCTCAAACATATTTTAAAATATGTCATTGCCATTGTTTAATGATGCACACCATCATGTTTTTTTTTCTAAGGCATTTAAATTAAAGTAACTTAAATATCCTAATTTAACTAAATCCTAGTCCTGGTTTAAGCAAAACCTTGTCTGTGAAACCGTGTTTTAAACAGAGTAGATGTTGGAAATGCATTTCAAAGGTAAAAAAGATTGATGTTGAACTGATGCAGGACTAACAAATAGAAGAAGCTGGCTATGTATGAGGAGGTCACAATGTTTCATATTCATAAAAATCTGCTGTTATCATATAAGCATCATATAAAAAAATGGTAACACAAATATGATGGATTTTAACTGTGAAGTGTTTTGTCTTCACAATACTTCACATTTCGTATGAAATCTATGGCGTGGTGACTGTTAATGCTTCCTATAATAAGCATTGTAAATAAATATACTTATTTGTATACACATCAGGGTTCCGTCAGTGTGGAATCAATAGAACCCCGAATTAGTGCATCAAGTAACTTTTTATTCAAAAGTGTACTTTTCTGGTTATGAGGCACATGATGCTACATGTCAGAGGCACAGCAAGTGTGTTCACCTGCAATTCATTTTGTTTAACAATTCAATGCACAGCAGAATACAGCCTTCAGCTCTACGGAAGCAGACATTGAGGGCGAACGAAAGATAAGGAGACAGAGATATCGGATGGATAGAGTGTCACCTGAATGTAAGAAGGCCAAATAAAGACATTCTATACTTCAGTCTGTCTTTACCTCGCTGGACAAAAACACACTCTCACTGCGTCTTAAGAGTGAAGCAGAGACAAATGAGGAGAACGGTAGCAAGCTTCTTAAGGAAGTTAGTGAGATACAGAAAACCACAAAGCCATTCATATAGAATTTAAAATAAGGTTTGAATCTATTCCTTTGGATTTTTGAAGACGACATTAATTGCTTGAAAATAGTTGGCCTCCCCGAAAGCGACTTGAGTTGCAGAATAGAATTTTAAGAAATACACAATAGTTGTTATTGCACTGAGAAAACTTCAGATACAGCAGGCCCGTACTGGGAGGGGTAAACAGGTGTTGTCTTACTGTGTGTAAGAGAGAGAAAGAAGGGGAAGAGAAGGAGAGAGCGTGTCACTGTTGCAGCGATGTTCATGATTATTCGAGAAGGATCAGCAGGCGGGGCACCTACCACCGGAATGTCCGCTCCACATGTGAGAACAGCAAAACAGGTATATATTCTGTTTATTTGTACGTGTTAGTGATTGTATGTATATCATTTCCGGAGGTAATATGTTTATTCTTATATTCAGCTCACTTTATATAAGTGTTCTGCCTTTGTGTTGTTTAGCTGGTATGGTGTGGTGCTAATCTCAAGGTCATGGGTTTGATTCTCATTTGATCCTCATTCTGAAAAAAAAATGGAATGATAATCCATCTTAATGAAGAGAGCCAATTGTACTCTTAAGTCAATGAATTGTCTGTTGAAATTTCTAAAGTCTGAAAACAGTGGCATCGCTGCTCTCCTCCTAAACAGCCTGGAAGTAACACTTGCTTAACCAATGGGATGATTTTCTGACAGGGCAATCTGTTAGTCCAACTAATGGAAGACAAGACAAGTGTTGGGGAATATGTCAAAGTTTTGTGTTTATCACAGAGCATTATATTTAAATAGTGTATATCGCAGTTAAAGTAAACTGTACAAAAAATGATCCAGGTTCTCTCCAACTCAAAATTTTCCATTGACTTGATGCATTAACATTTCTAATTACCTCATTGAAATGTTTGTAAATTTTCAAATGTCTGTCAAAAAGACTATTGCCACAAGTTATAGATTTATGAAAACCTCAACTGAGCCAATTGAAAATTTGTAATCACTGGGAAATTTTGAGGTAGTCTTTGAAGTTTTTTACATAGGGCCCTACTGTATGAGAAAAATGTAATACAGTTCAATATGATTGATTTAAAAAATCTGCTCTTAAATAACTTGATTCAAATTTCATTAAAATGTATTTTTGATACCCATTCTGTAATTAATAATCTCAGTTAATACCATTAGTTGCTTACTTACTTTCTTTCTTCACCTCCTTATGGTCATTCTACGTCAATTTGGTATCACATCTCTAACCTCAATGTGCGTGTGTTGACAGGTGCAGGCCGCTATTAAGAAAAAAGTGGAGAAACAGAAGAAACAAGTTGAAATGGGTGTGGTGGAGGCATTCAGCAGTAATACAAGACCTAAAGTCAGACAGAAAAGGAGTAAACCCATTCAGGCTAACAAAAGAGCAGATGGTGGTGAGGAAGAAGATGAAGAGGAACATGACGAGACCGGGGAAGCCAAGGAAATAGAGGATACAGATCTTGTTCCTATTGTTGCATCTGTTTTCGGCCAAGTAAGACAACATAACACATGCTTCAAACCTTCTGTCTTCAACTTACAGTACTTATTATTTATTTGTACTATTCAAAGTACTGTACTATTCAAAATTTTCACATTCAGTTTTGTGTTGCTTTTTTTATAATTAATAAAATGATGTGCTAAAGCAATTGCCAGGAAGGGGCAAAACAACAGTATGGATTTCATTACTAGTTAAGTAGTAGATGCCTGCCAGACACAAAATGACAGGATAAGGAGCTGTACTAACAAGCACGTCTATCTCCTCATGATTCAGCTTCTGATGACCTGATCTTGGCCATGTGGTGTTGCATTCCTACATTAGGATTATCTTGCTATAGTAGTAATCACTTGATCACCAGCGGAGAGCACACCAGAAACCCAATCTTGCCCACTCACCTTTCTGGAAGAGGGATCATTGTTTGCTATTTTCATCATTATTTAATTGGCTTGGTGACGTGGCAAACTAGTTTAGATTTATGCAGTTAGGAGTCAATACTTGCTTTGTATCTTTATGTTACCCCTAATGTGTTGAAACTAATTAAACTATAACATATTATAACTAAAATATGATTTATACATTCTGGGTCATATAGTGATTGCCAAGTAAGTATTCGTTGAAACTTTATCTATTTGTTTGAGTCACCCGAGATCGGCTGATTAAAATGTTAATTCAGCCAGGTTGGCTAGTCTGACATCTGATTATCTCGATTATCTGAGTATCGGTAAATAAATAAAGCAGATGACCTCAGCTAGATACAAGAGAGCAAGCGAAAGACGGTGTTTCATTTCTCAAATATTAGTAATAATTATTATAAATCTATTAGAGGGATAGTTCACCCAAAAATATAAATTCTGCTTTCATTTACTCACCTTCGAGTTGTCCCAAATGTGAATGAATTTCTTTGTTCTGATGAACACAGATAAAGATATTTGGAAGAACGCTTTCACTTAACAGTTCTTGGACCCCATTGACTACCATAGTCGGAAAAATTACTTATTTAAAAAAAAGATGTTTCGAAGAATAATGTCGAATTGAAGAATGTAGGAAACCAAACAGTTCTGTGGTACTTTTGATCATTGTAATTCTCCTACTTAGTCAATGGGCTCCAATACTGTTTGGTTTCAAGTATTCGTCCAAATATCTTTTTCTGTGTTCATTCAAACAAAGAAATGTATACAGGTTTGGAATACCTCGAGGGTCTTGACAGAACTTTCATTTTTGGCTGAACTATTCCTTGCATCCCATTACATGTACTGTATTGTATTATAGCACATCCACAAATGATCTTGTGGTCCCGTTACCTGTATGGGGGACAAAAACCTGTGGTATTCTCCACCAGGGGCCTGTGGACAGCTAAAACAGAAATTATATTCTTTCTGTCTGTCCTTCCTTTGTTGCATGCACAGTCTTGCGATAACATCTGGTCAGCACACATACACATGTGAAAATCCTCAATCCCGGCCGCTCATACAGTAACCTCAAATGACTCAGCTAATCTGTCAGTTTATACAACACATATACCGACACACATACTTGGTTATTGCTTTCACTGTTCACACAATATGGAGCAACATTCACCCGTTTGCTAAACATGCAAAACAATCTGCATTTATAGCAAACTACAGAGAAACACGCTTTCATATTAACACAATGTAGAGTAATGCGTGTGTGGGGATTAGAATAGATTAGAATTCAAGTAGGCTTGTATGCTGCTGGGTTTAACTAAAATGTGAGTGTGGATTAACCAGAGTAGTTCTCTGCTCATCTGACCATAGGTGTGTTTGTGATTAGAATGGGATTATACCACAAACACGCATACGCGCACACGCACACAAACACATACCATAAACGCAATGGTTATTATAATGTTCAAATGTATATCATATTCCCTACCCCTTACCCATCCCCTAAACCTAACAACCCCACAAACCTTTCTGCTCTTTAAGATTTTCAAAAAAGTTAATTCTGTATGATTTATAAGCTTGTTTCCTCATGAGGACCAAAAATGTCCCCACAGTGATTTTGGATAATGCCATCTTTGTCGGGACATTTTGTCCCCATACCGTGGGGGTTACCCTACCCACACATACACACACACTATTGAGTCAAGTGTAAAAGACACTAACATTTATGCACTTATTTCCTTTTATTTGGCCAAAACTATATATATATAGACAACAGGTTATGATAAATAACTTAACATTGGCACTTAATTGATTTACTCACTGTCTTTATATTTGCAACGCCCCTCTTCTTTTCCTTAAATCTCTTTGCGTTCTCTTTTCACCCAGCTTCATCATCCAGTGTCTCTGCGTCTTTAATCTGAGATGGGGGATTAAAAAAGATTCTCGTTTTCTCGTCTAATTCGCACCCCCCCGCCTCACCAATCTCTCTTTCTCTCTCAGATTGAACATGAAATCATTTGCATGGGACTGCAGTCCGAGGGTAGTGAGAAATGGACATGGAAAAGAAGTGAAGATGATAGAATAAGGGAGACCTTGGTTCATTATATGAAATGCGGAAGATGTTTGAATTGTTTGTGTTTATTAGTCCGTCATTGGAGAATTATATGAACGGGTCTTGGTGAAGAAACGATGCAAAGGTTTGAATCTACATGTGTTACGTTGGTTTGGTGGATTTTAAGAAACTGTAAAGTTCATTTCATGTTCTGATTATGGAAGAGTGTGAGTGTCTGTGGTCGTTCAACGGCAGAAAATTAAGATTGTAAAAAGGTCAAAAGAGACCGTAATAGGAAAAGTGTGCAGTGTCATCAGTTCACACAATACTAAGCCATGGGAAACTGCACCAAACCAACCATGAAAATCAAAATGAAGAAGGTAAGACAAATATATTTGAAGATTGAGGCCTATGTGTGTTTATGTGAAATCAGTTTTAAACTGTAAAGTTATCTTAAGAGTTCTTTAAGGTAATCTAGTTGTTTGTATTATAGTTCAGTAGTTTAAGGACATGTCAAGCAAATTGACTAATTGTACTTAATTAGATTATGACTCAAGTCAAATTTGGCCCCGCCCTAAGGGTGTGACTGAGGATAAAGGGCCCAGAGCAGCAGATGGAGAGATGGAAGTACCATCTGAGTTTAAGGAGCCGCTGAATGCTCTAGTGCATAACTGCACCATGCTGCATAACATCGTTGGACCAGCTTGCATCTTCCTAAGACAGGGCTTCGCAAAGTCACAGCTCGTATGTAAAAACCAAGAATGTGGTGTCTCGGCATTCTACCTGCTTTCATATAAAACATCTAGTCATCCTTTTCAGCACAATTTTATCTTCATCCTTGTGGATCATCTGCTTCCTTTCACCGCATCCAGTGATGATGTAGATTGTTGTGAAAGACAGTTTAGGACATTAAAAGATATTTAACGATTGTCAACATGGATTTCAGACACCTTATAACTATGGTGAAGTGAGGAATCCAAGGAATTGATATTGCATAGGTGTCATGTGTTATCCAATAGTAGCAATATGTGCTTGTGTATTATAGATAAAGCTGTAAATAAAAAGGAGAAATCAGCTCTTTTAACCTCATCCGCTCACTGGACAATGTTTTTTGTGTATCTCTCCTCAAGTTAAACCTTCAAAATTTCCTAAACTACGTCTGTTGCCAGGCAACTTTACTATGTCATCTACCATGTCACCGCATTTTTGAACAATAGAACCCACCTTCTACAATCATTACTTTCACAAGCTTTCTTTTTTGTCCGAGTTTTTCATTTCAACATACCCACCTATATGTTTATTCAGAGAGCGAGAGAGAGAGAGATATTGAATAGACGTATTGAATGCAGTATGTTTAACATATAGTATAATATTGTTTTTAATGTCTTTCTGCCTTGATCAAACAGGACCGAGAACTGCGTCCAGAAGAAATAGAAGGTATTCATCGACACAATACACACCACCTCAAATCAGTTTCAATAATCAGTTTCTATGTATCAACACTCTTTCTTACATGTTTCTGAAGAACTAAGAGAAGCCTTCAAAGAGTTTGATAAGAACAAAGGTTACATTAACTGCAGGGACCTGGGCGAATGTATGCGAACTATGGGATACATGCCTACAGAAATGGAACTCATTGAATTGAGTCAACAAATCGGTAAGTGACATCATCACACCCTTTTTTACTCAAGTGTGCTCTTTAAATATAGTTGTGAAAAGCCTTGTAAAAGGATAATAATTTAAAGAAAAAGGTTATACAATTAAAAATATACATTATATCTAAGAGTTTGCAATACCTATTCAAGCCCCTTTCCTTTAATGCTTTAGAATTCAGAAATTAGACATAATTAATATTGCATATAAGAATTTATAGTCCGTTTAATATTTGACCTGTGGTTCTCTCTCCTTTATCGCCAATGTGTGCTTTCACTGTGTGTGTGTGCTTGTGTGTGTTTGTGTGTGTGTGCGTCTATGTCAATGTGTGTAAGTATGTTTGCATATTGTTTGTGTGGAGCATTTTTATTTCTGTCTTTTGTTGTTTTCACCTTTTTCTTGTTTTTACAGGTGTATGCTTTTAGTTGTTTTACTTGTATTCAATGTGTCTCAGTACAGCTGCTTTGTAACAATGAGAATTGTAAAAAGCGCTATATGAATAAAGTTGAGTTGAGTTGAGGAAGCAAATTTAAAACAATTTTAACTTTCTTTAACTTTTATATTTCCTTCATGTATTTTTGGATCATCGGGATTAAACAATCTTGTGGAAACCATATAACTCAAATGCATATCAGTAAAGCAAAACGTACAGTACTAAGACATTCTGTGATCTAACTTGTCCATTTAACTCTTTATTTATTTGTGTATAATGCGATAAGAAATTCTATAATAAATGGGAAGGAATAAGTATTTTTATGTTTTCACTACACTGTGTAAGAATGGTTATGTTTGACTCATTTTTAAAGGCGGAGGTAAAATTGACTTTGAAGACTTTGTGGAGCTCATGGGCCCAAAAATGCTAGAAGAGACAGCAGACATGATCGGAGTCAAAGAGCTAAGAGATGCCTTCAAAGAGGTATACTCACATACATAATACAACGCTTATTGCAGACATCTGAGCCTTTATCAGCATTTCAATGGTGTGTAGTTTGACTCCAATGGTGACGGGCAAATCAGTGTCACAGAACTGAGAGAAGCAATGAAAAAACTGATGGGACAACAGCTGAATGCCAGAGACATTGACGACATTCTTCAGGATGCAGACCTCAACGGTGACGGACAAGTTGATTTTGAAGGTCAGACTATGTTAGACATAAACAATGATAACAAATGTTTGTTCAATATCTTCACATTTTTACTTTGCTGACATCTCGAAATGCAAATTTTTCTTCTGCTTCCCATCCCATTTAACCCTCAGAGTTTGTGAGGATGATGTCACGCTGATTGGAGCCACAAAGATATTTCCCACATATAGCACTTAACTTCCATCTTGGGACAAAATTGAGGACAGTGCAACAATTGTAGCAAGGGCTCTTGAGATTAACATTATTTGTAAATGAGCGCTTAACACATAATATTTATTTATTAAGCATTATTTAAACAAAACAAAACAAAGTATCTCTTATCATAAGAGATGTATGTATGTATTGTTTAAACAGTATTTAACCAGTTTTTGTCTGATTAATGATTGTTTCAATTTTGTAAAATTTCAATTGTGTTTAATTAAGTTTTTTAATAAAACTATTTGATAACAAGGTTTTGCTTATTACCTGTTCATGTCTTTTGTTGTGCTGTCAGATAACTATGAGTTATTAAGCAAGCAGACACCAAAACTTTAACACTTTATTGTAAAGACTACTTATCTTTATTTTTGTATGGCATTTAATTTTTGTTAATTCTGAAAGAAGCCTCATTAATTTAACACTGCCCAATATACAGACTCAGCAGATGATACAAGACCCAGTCTCATCATTTTTTAACTTCTGTCCACATCCCAAATGAAACACCAGAGGGCAGTATGTATTATTAATTTCATCCCTATTGACATCAGAGGAAAGGCGGGCCGCGGGAGAAAAATGCATGAAACATTCTGGAAATGTGGGCTTTTCCACACGCATGTATTTTATGGACATTTGAATAAATTAACAGTTAAGTCAAATCAGTTCAGTTGGAGAAAAAAACACGAGAATAATTATATACAACTAAACTTAACAGCTAGGCTACTAATTTGACACTTTTTTAAAAAGTTAAAACAACTATTGAAAGAAATGTCTGATTTTGTATCTGTTCAATGAGGGAAAACTCAGCCAACTTACCGTTTTCATACTTTTTTCGTACTGTTTGCTATCGACTTTATTTGATTTCTATGTAATATATGCACTCACTCACAACAATAGCGTCATCTGCTGACCAGGTGTTAAAAATGCTAAAACGCTTTTCAGCCCACATGAAAAATACTCTAGTAGGCCTATTATAGTAGTTTAGAGTTTTATGAACCTTAATGTTGTAAATAATAAAGCATATTACAGTATTTATAACAGGTTTTCAATTTACTATATAACTTTAAGGGTTCAAAGCCCCCATTGTACAAAACATAATTTGAAGTCCCTACCACTATTCTATAGAAAACTATAGCATCCTACAGTATTGATCAGTATGGGTAACTATACATTTAAAACTGACTAAAAGTATATGACTTGAGAAAAATGTGTTCCCCTGAAATGTCCATTTTAATTTTCAATTTTAATTTAAAACAGATCAAAGGTAGAAAATATGAATAAAAAAATGAATTCCCCTTAAATATCTACTTCTTTACTCATAGTTTATAACTTTTATATTGGGATCAATACAATGCTTGAAATTATAGATTCACAAAGACAAAACTTCGGTATCACGGTTTTAGGCTTTTATTTAAAAGATGACCAGGATTCTGTACGGCGAGCAAAGGGAGATATACAGGGCACAGGAGCATCCCTCTCCTCATCCCTTCATCTCTCTCTCCTTCTTTCCATTCTCCTGAAGAAAGGGTGATGTAGGCCGGGGAAAGAACAGGCGACAATAAAGAAACTAAATTATGGAAGGAAAAAGAAGTCATGATGCAGGAGAGAAATAGGGGAGCTGGCGAGGTAGATCAATCTGTGGTCACGCTCAGAGGCCTGAGAGATACACAGTCTGCTGGGCTTTAACATGTTCGACAGACACAGATCCCACCGTAAGCTGTCTGTCATTCATTTAGCATTTACACCCCTCATACCGGCAGCATGGTGAGGATGCAGCCTCTCAGATATCTTTTCTCTTCTCCTTCCTCTTGCGGCCCTCTCCCTGTCCTCCAGCCCTCCTCTTCCTCTTCTGGTCTGGCCCTCACTTGCTGGCCATGGTGTAGCAGCCAAATGGGTGCCACTGCATGTCACGGATGCGTCTCACAGACTGGAACTGAGGGCAGCGAGCGCCATACGCGTTAAAGTGTCTGTATTCGCCCTTTTCCAGCAGGAACTGGCTGCCACGGTATCCGGGGTACTGATATCCCACCCATCTGTGAAGACAAGAGTTCGTAGTATAGTTGACACGTTCTTAATATTGATCATTTAAATCGGGGATCGAAGATTCTGCTCACTCACGTTCCACAGCTGACCATGATGCTGCCAACTCTGTCGGTGAATCCGTAAGAGAACAGACTGGGAACGTCATCATCCATGATGTCCATTTTGCGTCCCTTGTACTCACCCACCTCGTACAGGCAGATCTTGTGCTTCTCAGGGTCCTTTGAGAGAAAAGTGATGCAAGTTTTTTGTTAGATAGATAAATGTAAAGTCTGGGAGAAGGTGGAAGCGTGTGCGTTTACGCACCATTCTGACGGGTCTGAAAGAAAGCAGATAATCGTTCTTTTGGCAGTTGCTCCAGGAATCCCAACGAGGATACTCGCCCTTCTCCAGAATGTACATCTCTCCGCAGAAGTTCATCTGCTCAAAGCCCACAAAACTGCAGGGGACAAAAAATTAGGGAATCTTTTTATAAATAATATAGAATATAAATAATGAGTGTATGGGGTTACTTACGGGCCGCACTCCACGCGTAGTGAGCGGACTTTGTCCATGCCCATTTCGCAAACGTTCATGCACTCGTTGCTGATTTCAATCATACGTCCCTGGAAGTTCTCCTGGTCAAACACATACATCTAGCAGAAGAGAAAACGGTGATAAATCCAAGAGCAAAAGAGTTGTGCATGTTTACATTAAATAAATGTTTGTTTAATAGTTTTACCTTGTAGGACATCATTCCCATGTCAGACTTCTTGGTCTGGGCCTTGCCGTCGGTCTGGGAGGCAGTCTTTTTTTCTCCACTGGAAGACATGATGCCTGAAGTAAAAAAATGAAATGGGTCAAGAGTTATGAAAACATTAAAAATGAACTTGAGATGGTAGGCATAGGACATGTTTGTTGGAGGACAGAGAAGGTTCAAGAGAGTGCTTAAGTTGTTACAGGGATATTTGTACGAGATCTTTGGGGCAAAACAAATCGTCATAACTTACTAAGAATCATTTTAGCATTAAATCCAGACAACTTTTTTCATAGATTGAAGACCATCGTTTTTATTGTACAGAAAAGAGCAGATTGGACATTCAGGAAAACCAGAGAGTTTCTGAGGACTTGCAGCTGTGTTTTGGTGGACTGTACCTTAAATATTTCCGTGTGTATGTGTGAGTAGATATTCTGCTGTCTTACCTGTGTGTTGAGCGCGTGTGTCCGTACCAAAGGTTCACTCTGGGAGTGTTTGCGTCTGGCTATGCCTGGAGCTCTTATACCCTGGCGCTGAGTCTATGAGGATTACACTGAAACAACAAAACATGTCGTATTCAGCATGTTCACAGAAAAGCCCCACATCATCAGCACAGAGTGAGAAACAGTTCGCACAGTTATATAACACAGATTTTCTCATTTTCAGGTTTGGTTTATACTTGAATAGAATAGATTTACACATCAGCATAAACTGTACATCAGTTCATCTTGGGTGTACATTGATAAAGAGGATTCCAATAGCTGCAGGGACCGTGAGAATATGTTTAAAACAATTTGAACAAAACTTAAAAAATAAAAGAAATGTAAAAGATTCACCTCATTTGATGTTTTTTTTATTTTTTTCACAACTTATGTATACATAATAAGCATATTTTATATTCACAATGCATACACTACCAGTTAAACTACTCAGGTTCATGCCTTAAAAGTAAATTTGATATGGAATTAAGTCCTACATATGAATTTATTTACATATTTGTTATAAATTATTTACAGTGGATAGCCAACAAGTGCCCAGTGTACATGTGATACGTTGCAAATAAACATCCCTTATAAAATTGGTTAAGAATGACATAGAGATTCGAAAATTTCCACATTCAATTCAAGATTTAATACGCAATTCCCATATGTTAGTTTGTGATGTTTCACACCGACCATTACTGTAATGTGGACTTATTTAAAATGTGTAGTGTGTCCACATATTTGACTTTTATCTTGTGCCATACTTCATTAATTCATCTATTTGTGTCGATATACATGCACACTTTGAAAGAAAACTGAAGCTTGTATGAACTTTACTGCACCCTCAGTACCTCCCAGTTAAAGTTTTTCCCCAAATCGACACTCAGCTGGAGCAAGCTCAACTAATCCCTGTATTTTGGGCTCATTGTGGTTCCAGCGCAGGACTGCTGACCTGCACGAACATACTGGAGCTAAACCTTTGTGTCCCCTCCTTTCATCCCAATCGCATCGCACTTGGCAGCCACCATGTGGGACTTCTATAGTATGTGCTGAGCTGGCGACCCTGTGGCCTGTCCCACAGAGGAGATGGGCTTCACGCGCGCCGCGCTCCCGATGGCGAGTGCGCGCAAACCCGTGCGCGCAGCCGGCTGCCGATATAAAACCCAAGCGCCAGGTTCTCCCAAAGTTCTACGCGAAACAGGCGTTCAGGCCCAAGCCTAGTGACTAAAACGGTAAGATGCCAAATTGAACTTCATGGGATTTAAACAGTTGGCACAAATATAACATGCATGTGTACTTTACATCAGACTTGTTAGTATAACAACAAAAATCATTAGAAGTTTGAATTATTATTGAGTTTTTTTTAAAACACATTTACCTAAATTTTGAAGTGAAAATGATGTGCACAAAGTTTACATTGTTTATAATAATATATCAATGTATTTTTAAGTAACTTAAATTATTTAACAATCTAGATTAATTATTGCATGTCAAAGCCTATAACAAAATACCTTGCTGTGTTTAACAGTGTTTCATTTTTTTTTAGATATTAAGATGTATAGGTTCACCAGATCCCGCATGATGCAGCCCATGATCAGTTCTGGCATGGGAATGGCTCCTTTCTTCAAGGTAAACTATGTCAATGTTAAATACATGTAATTGAACTATGTTACAACATGGACTCTCAGAATTGTGTGCTTCTACCTTAGGTGACCGTGTTCGAGCAGGAACACTTTCAGGGGAAATGTCAGGAGTTCACCTCAGAGTGCTGCAACATCCAGCAGTGTGGCTTTGACAACATCCGTTCCATTCGTGTGGAGAGCGGAGCGTGAGTAACCACTGCTTGCACAGAAGATGCGTTGAGGGATCATCAGTGTATGTGTTACGGGTCATACCGTATGACTGGATGTTCTTCTTTTCACAGCTGGGTGGGTTATGAGCACCATGACTTCCAGGGCCAGCAGTTCATCCTGGAGAGAGGAGAGTACCCTCACTGGGATGCTTACAGTGGAAACCTGTCCTACCACGTGGAGAGACTCATGTCTTTTAGACCCATCTACGGCGCGGTGAGAATCATTTCATTTCACATCATTATACGGTGACATCTTAAAATTGGTGATGTGTGTATATTTCATTTTTCTCATTTTCTCTCTTCAGTCTCACCAGAGCAGTCGTATGATCATGTTTGAAAAGGAGAACTTCCTGGGGCGCAGTGCTGAGCTGTGTGACGACTACCCCTCTCTGCAGGCCATGGGATGGTGTCGCCCTGAAGTGGGCTCCATGCATGTGCAGTGTGGCGCGTAAGTGTACCCTTGCGTTCACCTTTTTATTTTCTATTACACTTTTAATAGGATCATTTAAATGATCTATATATATATTTATTTATAATATCTAATTTTATTTCCCAATTAGTTTTTATTTACAGTACTGTTCAAAATGTATGCTTTCTCCCACATTTTAGAATAACAGTAAATTAAAAAAGTTTGTATTGTAATGAAAGAAATTGAATTGTTGCACAATTAAATTTTATGTATATTAGACAAAGTGACAGACTAACAATTAAGATTATGACACTGCAAAAAGCAAATCGAACAGGACTGTTTGTCTGGTTATACCTCAACACCATTGTATACTCTTCCGTCTCGAAATACAAAATCTTGTGATTCTATCCTCTACCTGTGTGTGTAGTTTTGTGTGTTACGAGTTCCCAGGCTACAGGGGCAGGCAGTACATTATGGAGTGTGACAGGCACAGCGGAGACTATCAGCACTGGAGAAACTGGGGTTCCCACAGCCAGACCCCTCAGATCCAGTCCATTCGCAGAATCCAGCACTAAGAGCCAAGCCTCACCAGGGGACACCCTGCCGCCCGACAAACACATCATACGCAAACTCACACTGTTGTACTTTACGAGTGTCTTTTTATGGCTAGGAAGACAACACACATCAAACTCTATACATACCATTTTGTCTTTCACTTGGGTGTCAATCAGGTACTGACAACAGTTACTGGCTAATGTCAGGTGCTAAACAACACCCCCTGAGGTGCTACACAAACAATGCAATATAAGCTACGTTAGGCCATATCTCCTTGAGGGGATTGACTGAGAGCAGTTCAGGCGTAATGTGTAGGAGAAGGATAAGAACATCATAAACAAATAAATATACATATGTTCACTTCAATGACTGTGTGCATTCATTGCTTGTGTGGAATGTGTGAGGATCTATTGAGAGAAATTCAATATTATATACATACCTGTCTTCACAGGTGTATAAAGACAGGTGTTTTTCTTACCTTATGTTTTTCTTACCTTATCTACATACACCCTAGGTCCCCTTGTATGGAATATGCTATGTGTTTTCTACAGAAGCCCTAAACGGACCAACTGTTCTACAGAGCGCATTTCATAAATAGGTTATCTTTGGAAAAAGAAACAAAAACGTGATGACATCATAGTGCTGTTTCACCCACCGTGGTGCTTTGAAAGGGAGGGGAAGAGTGAGCCGTTGGTTGCAATTCACAACCTCACCACTAGATGCCACTAAAGTTCAACCCCTGGACCTTGAGGTTTATAGTTTTAGGTGTATATATATACTGTACATATCTATATATCGCATGTGTGGGTAGTTTACTGTCTTTATTCACTACAGTAAAAACCAAATATTGTTTTTCAATCTGCCTACCTAGCAAGGCCAACATTTACTGACACCTAAGGTTTTTTATTGTTTAGTTTAAAATAAAATAATGTCTTCACTTCCCTATCCCCATATTTGTATTGAACATGCTTGTTTAAACACAACAACATTAGTGGTTGGATCCATGTCTTTTATTTCTGACCATGGTTACAAAATAGACTTAAGATAAGCAAGAAAACGTGGCTCGATTAATATCAGTCTTCTGAATTACAAAGTGCGACTAAAAAAAAAACAACTTACAAATTAAGAACTTAAACCTGTCAAAATTCTCATTCCTGAAACCGAAGCCACCATTGTCAAACAGCAATTACTGCCGGTTATCACTTTCGGAATCCCTAAGTCAAATTATATACAAGCAACGGTACCAAGTACCACCTCTTTCAGAATTTAAAATTTGCATTTCAAATATGTCGATACACATTTATTCAGAACTATAAAGCTAAACAGTACTAAATAGACGAAAATGAGAACGCCTTAATTAGAATCTAATACATCAATCTCTGCATCTTCTTCATCCTCATCTGTACTAAGCACAATATCGGCAACCAGGGGCTGCAAGACAGAAGACTCAGACAAGGAGCTGGAAATCTCAACAACATCCACATCTTCTTCTGAACTGTCTGTGGAGCTTTGTGTGTGTCCGGATTCCTCAAGTGGCATTGAAGGGTCCATTGCAGGTGAGGCAGAAGGCATGGGTGTAAAGTTTGTAAGCGTAACATCTTCTGGGCTGGAAACCTTGGCATGACTGCTGTCTTAGGGTTCGGAGAGAGTTCACAATTAATACAGTAATTGTGAGAGAATTAAAGCATTATTATAAACATTATTCACTCATCCATTTGTTTATTTAGAGACTCTTAGTGACATTTATTCATCCTCATGTCATTCAAAACCAGTAAAAGACTCCTGTTAAAGTGGTTTTGTGTCCAAAAAAGTTAATAGGAGGCTATGTTGTTCGGTTACCAACATTCTTCAAAACATCTTTTGTCGTCTGCCGAAGAAAGAAAATCATACAGGTTTGGACTGACTTGAGTGTGAGTCAGTAATGAAAGAAGTTTAATTTTGGGGTAAACTAAAGTCCAAGAAATAAACTCACAAACACTGGAAGAACAAACTATGGCAGTCTGAACATACACATTTGAGAAAAATTTGTGAAGACAGTTCTTTTAAAGCAGGTCCTTTGTGCTCTTACCTTCTTGGCCTCTTTCCCTTTGTATCTGACTTTCTGCAATCCAACTTCTGTGATCATCATTGTTTTGTAGTTCTTTCTTTCTTCCGTTCTCGAACAGGTTTTTCATCATTTCAATAGCAGTAAGATCGGTCTCAGGATGAGAGTCAATGAACGTGTTCTTTGTCGACTTGTCAAGTTTTTTGGCTCTGTATGTCTTAGCATTGTTATTTACAAGACCAGATTCTTTGTGACCCTGTGGCTCTGAGGATTGCGACCGATCCTTTTTTGGTTTCAGACTGCACGCACTAGGCCTTCTCATGACTTTCCTCAATGTGTTTGTGATGCTGCAATTTGAGTCTATCTTGCAGCTGTTGCCTTTTTTGTCACTGCACATATCTCTAAGTTGCTTTTTCTTCTCATTTTCCAGTGATGTTTCAACTCCCTGCTTTTCCAATCTTTCTTCATTTACTCGCCTTCTCTTTTGTGCTGAAAGCTCTTCCCTTCCTTCTTCAGTGTATTCCAGCTCCCTATTTTGACACTGGCTTCTGGTCATCCTGCGATTTTCAGACTCCTCACTTTGTCGTCCTTTAAGTTTCTTTACGTTTACACCTGAGGCCTCACAGGAAGATGATGGTCTGTTAGCAGAGACTTTTCGCCTTTTATGGGATGATGCTGTTGGGCCTAGTGGTGTTGTTGTGTTCACAGAGGAACCCCTGAAAAGGTCTCTTTCATTTCTTGTGTGTTTACCTGATGTCCCATGTGCTGCGTAGTTTTGAGCAGAATGTTGATATGCATCTGTTGTCTTATCTGGTACCTTGCTTTGTGACCCGCCTGCCATCCCATCCCGGACTTCTGAGTCACATGCACCCATATGTTGATCAAACGTTCTCAGAAAACTGTCGAGGATGTCGGTAAGCTCACCTTCAGGTTGCGGTTGAACCATACGGAGATCAGCAATCTTTGTTGAGGTTTGTTGTCTCGGTTGGGAATCTGTACTCATGAATCCCTCCTGAATTCCAGAGGTGATAGGGGGCACTAAAGGAAGCTGCGCAATGACATCATCGATAAGCCAATCCAGTGGCTGAACGAGGGCCGTCTGATTGGCTGCTGGGAGAGCAGCTGTGTGCATCAGGAAAGCAGCTGGAGGGTTTGAAGCCTTCTGCTCAGATGAGGACATTTTACGTTGAGCTGAGTTTCTAGGCAAGGGACATTTGGGGGGTCGACCTCTTCGTCCCTTGATAGGTGGAGCTTCATCCTATCGAAAAATTGAAAAGTTTTGTAATTAAAAGCAGTTACATCAAACATTATTTTGTCTAAATCTAATGTTATTTAATTTACCTATAGGTCAACTCTGTTACTACATGGAAAAATGACTTGGTAGACAGCATTTTACTGTATTACTTATTGATTGTATTGCTTTTTTGTATTATAATTTGACAAAATGTTTAATGCTCTTGCATATGTAAAAAGCATGGTATTAATAAATTAATAAAAGCATTTAATAAAGTCAATGTAACTTGTTTCCTTTTATTAACATTTATGGCAAATGGTGAGTGTATCTCTGATGACAATTTCCAATTGTTTTTGAACTCCGGAGGAAGTTTTGAGTTCTAAAAATAATCAGTATTATATACATCAAGCTTCTTCCTATTCCCAAATAGATTTATTGATAATATTATTGGTATGACATTATATATTAATGTCATACCTCCTGTTCTGATGTGGTGAGACACCTACCTGACCCTCTGGCTCTACGAATCTGCTCTCTGCCTGTCTCTTTTTGGCTCTCCCTCTTGTTGAAGCCCTGCCTGTCTTTCCTTCCACTTCATAACTCGCTCCTCTGGCTTGTCTCCGTTTAAGTCTCCCTTGATGCTTTAGTACATGTCTTGTGTCTAACATCCTGCCAACTCTACCTCCCCCTTGCCCGATCCTGACTGAACAGGCCACTCTTCCAAACCTATGCACATGTTGTTCTATTGTTCTAATACTCCATCCCTCACTTTTAAAAGCACAATTTCCTGTCGGCCTTCCACGTCTTGCACGCTTTGCCGTTAACCCAGTTTTGACGTCTCCTCTCATCCCTCTCTGACTTTGCTCTGTTTGGCGTGTACCCCGAGTACTGTTGGCTTTCAGGAAACAGTTGATAAAACCCGGGATATTGTTCTGAAACTCTTCTAATCCTTCCAAATCATACTCCTCACCCTGCATAATGGCCCCCAATGTTGACTGGCCCTGACTGCCCGATGGCTGTGTACCATAACAAGGATGAGTTTGGGGTGGTGGCGGGGCACACCAGCTTTCAGGGGGGCATGCGTAACCCTGTGCAGCACAGGCAAGTGCACTCACTGTGGGATACATAGAGGTTTCAGGGACCCCATCCATGACTTGACAAAAAGGCAACTTCTCTGGACCACCCTGGACAAGTGTTGTTAGAGTGATATCAGACAGAGTGGAGTATGGGTCGAGCCCTTGGTGTGATCTCCATGATGACAGGTCAATCACATTAACAGTTTCAACAGTGTCCTTAGGACATTCAGAGGTCAGCGTCAGTGTCGCTGTGCAGAGAATCTCGGTCTGACACTCTCTCTCCACCAATTCTTTTGTGTGCTCTGTCTGGGTTCCAGTCTGACTCCCACTCTCTGCTTTACAAAGGTGACTTTTGCTTCCTGCTGTAGTGTCTTGCTGAGGTATGTTGATGCCTAGTTTGCAAGCGACTGAGAGGACTTCGTCTTTGTCCTCATTAAACTGACCCGAGTACAGCAGAGTGACCAGACTGAGCAATGTGCAAGCTTCCTTAGCCTGGATCTCAATCAGCCGCTTTTGCCCGGATGATGGCACTGTTGACAGAGCACCTCTGAGCCAAGGGCTAAAGGCAGACAGCACACAGCTGTGCACTGGCACAGATACACCTGGACAGGGAGAGAGAGATAGAAAGATAGAGATAGAGAGAGCGGAAAAACATTACATTTTACCTTATTCTCAAAAATTAAATCTAAATAAAAAGTATATTCATCTTGCATGTCTATTGTTAGTCTACACAAAATAGATAAGTGATGAGTTTAGTTCAATCTTTACGTTTTCTCCTAAAACACAGTTTAAATATGAGAAATAATTGTAGATATTTTGTAAATACTGTAGATTTGATTAACCTTGAGTGTGAAGCACAATGTCACATAACTCTGCCCTGCTCTGTTGTTTCTGCAACTCTTTCACGAGAAGTGACTCGAACGTCAACATCTTAAGACAAACAGACACAAAAGTCAAACATTCATTTTGCACAGCACTTTTGAACATTATGCAATTATGCCGTGCAGAGGTTTACTCGGCACGCTTCTGAGCACATGGTGGAGACAGAGATCTCACGAGATTAGCAAATACTATTTGTTAGCATATTTTACTTTTCACGCACCCACATTAATAAAATTAATATCTAATTACATTCAATAATTTAAACAAAAGAGGAACATATGAAATAAGCACAAGGCTAATTAGGGGTTAATTAGTTAACGTTAGTTGGCCATGTCAAAACTATTTGTGAACAAAACTGACCTTTTAGACGTCTTGTAAAGTAGTGTTCCGTTAAGACAGAAGATTTGTCATAAATAAAATGTTACATAAACGGATCATCCAAATTTGTCCCGTCTGTATGTGTCGAGATGACTGGGTTTTAAGAATCGTCGCGCGTTCATCATACGAACTGGATCTCTAACGTTACTGGTTTGCGCACATTAGCGCCATATAACGGTCTGATTATGAATTGTATTTAATGTGGAAGTGTCTCTGCACATCCTTTCAAGGACATCCTGTTTCACTGAGTGAGTCTTAAAGAGGATAAGAAGTATAAAATATTTGTACATTGTCTGAAAAAACGCCCCTGCTATGTTGCTAGCTTGGATGTTTAGTTTTTGAGCGTGGTGTCAAGAAACATCTCAATTATTTGCAAATAGTTGTATTAATAAAGATGAAAAAATGAGGCAAATTTGGAATAAAATACGATCAAAATGTTTTGTTTTTTGAAACGTAAGGACATTGGATTTCAAAACCTAAAATTGGTATTGAACTCAAATAAATTAATGTGCATTGACTGACATCTGTCCACACTGTAGTTTCCAACACCACACACTGGCAGCTGTTGATGATTGACAAGTCTGGCATGCAATAACAAGCTGGTATGAAACATCGCGAGATTTTGGCAATCCACAGAGGTCGCGAGGTCGGTTTAGCTCAGCTGACCAGCCTCTTGTGCATATTCCGGGGTAGAACGTGTGTGTTTCGAGCGGTGGGAATAAAGCTGATTTTTCACCTTCCTACGACACTGACAACCAACTAAATATAACAGGTATTGAATATTTATGATCATATTGTTAGCTGTCTAAATATAAATAAATCTGAGGTATTCTAGGGTTGCCTATAGGGTTAGTTGGCCTGTGTGATAAGTTAGCATGTCGGCTATCGTTAGCTACCCCGGGTAATGAAGTCTTCTCGATTTTTCCAGTGTAGTTTACCTGAATTTAGTTGTTAATATAAGCCATCTTCTACTATTGTGTTCAAATATAACGTTACACGTCACGATGTCTGTAAAGACATCATTTTTTAAAAATCGGTTAATGTAGCCGGATGATTGTTCTTAGTTTGAATGGATTGTCAGCAATTTGTCCGTGATTGACGACAAGTGTAATTCTCCGGTGTAACCTAGGTGGATTTATAGAAAGGATTTCCGTTTGCTCGGTTATAGATTGGCGTTAACAATTGTATTAAAATTATTTAAGATTAAGAGGATTTCTTGTTTTAATGAGCATTATTGCTAAAAATTAATCCAGAATGGGTAAATGTTCCTTGTTTAGTTGTCTTCGCCCATCCCCACAGACTACACAAAAAATACAAATTGATATCCTCAGCGTTACTAAACAACCAGGGTGCATGATCTTGACATTTTTTGCTATAATATGTTAATTTCTCGCAGAATCGGTGTCTCGCAATATCTGAAAGATGGCAGACACAGAGCAAAGACCACCTCCCCCTCAAACAGGGCCTACGGTAAGGGAAATAACTTTAATGTTATTGTTAAATTATAATTTTCTAAATATTGTAAGTTATCTATTTTTGCCAGTTCATGTGGGAATGTTTATGATTGTTATTAAATTGATGTGTTGCAGCAATTCCTGTTGAGTAACAAGCTGGAAACGGCTATGTGGCTGTCAAGACTCTTTACCGTCTACTGTTCCGTCATGTTCATTCTTCCCTTGCTTGGGTAAGTCATGTTCCATTAAAGCTCTTTCACAATTTGTCTGTATAGAACCATTTCTGCATTTAATCATCAGATGTTGAGGTCTATGTAATCCATTAAATCCCCACCAGGAGATAAGGTTTGATGATTATACCCATTTATGACATTGTGGCATTTTGCTTTTCTGAACAGTCCTCAGGCCGCTGCTAATTTCTATCAGAGGGCATTGCTGGCAAACGCCCTGACCAGTGCTCTGCGTCTGCATCAGAGACTTCCTCACTTTCAGCTGAGCAGAGCCTTCTTGGCACAGGCCTTACAGGAGGACAGCTGCCACTATCTCCTATACTCTCTCATCTTTGTCAACTCCTACCCTATCACAAGTATGCTTTCCCAGAATACTTATTGCATGTAATTGGGAGCAAATGATTGAATTGATTTAGCATTATTTGTCTTTGTGACCTTGACTTTTGTTCTCAGTGAGCATATTTCCGGTGTTCCTCTTCTCACTTCTACATGCCACCACCTACACCAAAAAAGTTCTCGATGTAAGTTTTTTTACCTGCATCCTTTGCCTCCCTAATGTATGATGCTCAAAATTCCATTCCGACATTTATGTCTGTTATTATATATTTTCTTAGACTTTGGGACCCAACAGCATTATGTTTGTAAGGAACTTTCTGAACAAGCTCTCAGCCAATCAGCAAAACATTCTTAAGTTTGTTGCATGCAATGAGATTTTCTTGATGCCTGCTACAGTCTTCATGCTTTTCAGGTGAGGAGTAAAAGTCATCTATTTTCCCCCACTTTGACTTTGAGTAGTTAGGTAAAATGTTTTTAGTACTAATTTAATATTCGGTTTGTGGTTAACAGTGGCCAAGGCAGCTTGCTTCAGCCCTTCATCTATTATCGATTTCTCACTCTGCGTTATACCTCAAGACGCAATCCATATTGCCGGTAAGAATTACTGTCTCTCTAAATACACAGTTAACATTTCTACTAAAGTGTGACCCAGTCTGTGAAAACCAAGTATCAAATTTTGAGATGACAAAGTTTCATTTCCACAGTAAAACTATATGAAAAATTGAAATCATACTAAAATGGAATATATCAAAATGATATTTTTGCAGAATGATCTTTGGATTTGGTTGAAAATGTATCTAGGAAATAGAAAATCACTAAAATTACTTCAGCTGGGTTTTCACAGACTGGGTCACAAATGAAAATATTAAGGGCAGTTCGTCAATAATCTAGCACCATTCAATAATTACTGGATCAAATAGTTATTAACTCTAAAAAAGTAAGAATTTTGGAATTGTGTAATTGTTCGGTAGGATGATTGTCTTTCTTTTCAGTGGATATTAACCGTTTGATTTCTGGGAATGCTTGTCTTCTTTCAGGACTCTTTTCACTGAGCTTAGGATTTTGTTGGAGCACTTTGTGATGAAGCCTAGTTGCCCTGCCTTCTTCAGAAAGATGTGCCTAAACAGCATTGCCTTCATTAGCCGCCTTGCCCCCACTGGGGTCTAACTACTTTCTCTGAATTTCCACACCCATATGCACTACACATGCTTCAGCACTCATACACAAGTCCTAGAACAGTTCAGAGTTTGAACCATTTTAAGATGGACGTCATGGTGATTGCTCCGAAATGGTTGTCCTCCTCTGCACTGAAGGCGTTCGCTATGTTGGGAGAGACTATCAATCTCGCAGACTGCATCCAAAAAACAAACCCGCCAGAAGATGCATCTCTTTGCGCACTTGTCTGTATGGATGGTAATTGTTTTACTGGTTCATTTGAGCATTTATATTGATACTTATTCTATGGGGATGGGCCCTTGGGATATCTTAACTGTTAGGGAAAATAGATGATTTTTAATAGTTTCTTTCTAATGAGATTTCAGTTTTCATTTATACGTGTCTGTCCTTTGATTCCATTTTTATATGTTCTTGCTGAGCATTGTTTTTTTATGTCTTGTACTGGATTACCTTGAAAGTAACTTGCACCAAGCTTTTTTTTTTAAGTAGTTGACAATGACCTGAAGGTGAATGAATTGAAGTTTTATGTTCAACTGCTGATTTATGTGAACATGCTGATGATATGAGAATTATTCCAGCAAATCCTGTGATCCTTTATCTCTTGCATCAGTTCTTATGTTATGTTCAATGCTGTTTATTATCATGGCCAAGTTGTAAAAATTTGAAACTTGAAAATTTTTCAACTTTTTGCTTGTTCAAGGCATGTTGTCACTATTTATTGCCTCTTGTTTATAACCAGGCTCTATGTAGATTAATAAAATCTAAGATTAACTTAACTGGTATTTATGATGGTTTAATTATCAAAAATATTTTTTGTGCCAGTGGTTTTCTGCAACCTTTCTGGTTTGCAGTACATCATTATGGAGCACACGTCATTCTTCTCTTCATGAAGTTACATTGGCTCCCTTAAGTCGCTCGCATCAAATTCAAACCTCTGCTCTTGGCCTACACGAGCATTACTGCTTCGGCACCCCCATATCTTCACTCGCTAGTACAGTTATGTACCCGCCAGATCCCTACGCCCTGCAAATGAACAACGTCCTGTAGTGCCATCCCAAAAAGGGAAAAAAAACTCACATACCTTTCTGGGTTTGTTTCACATTTGTGGAATCAAACTGATTCTGTAGCCATCTTTAAGAATCTGCTTAAAACACATCTCTTCCGTCAACACCTGACCGATTAGTTCTGATTTCTATTTGTTTTCTACTCTTTCTGTCCTTAAAATAATCCAAAAAAATCAAGTTTTTCTGCAATTATCCTTTTTGTTGGCCTTATTTTGTTCCAATTGCTTCATTGTTTACCTCATTTGTAAGTCGCATTGGATAAAAGTGTCTGCTAACTGTAATGTCAATGTAAATAATTAAACTGTGCAACTGTAATTTTAATATGAACGTTTTTGGGCCGGACCCTCTTATAAAAGACATTCATGAATAGTTTTACTTATTGAGAAACATTACAACCATTAGGTAAATAATAGTATTAACCTGTTCCCTTTCGCAGCCCTTTTTGAGCCTACACATGACGCAATGTTTGAACTAAAATTGTTGTAACTCATGTTAGCTTTGGAGCACAGACCTACTGTAAGAAGACACTCCGAAGATTATTTCTGGTTATTTAAATTTTTTGCAAAAAAGTTGATATTTACTGCTATAACATACCATAACATATTATGGCTGGATTATATTAAAAAAAAAAAAAAAACGAAAAGTTTTGACATTAAAATATCAAAAGGTCAAAGTTCCGAAGTACCACCCTTTTTAATGAAGTTTGAGCTTGATGGACCAAATACTGTCTTCTGTATGGGTTTTTGCTGCAGTACCACAATAATCCAATAGGAGCATCCTTTGCTTTTGATCTGACATTGGACGACAAAACAGACATTGAAATTATTCTCTTTCAAAAAATGTAATTTCATCACATCATGAAGAGACAATGAAAAATGAGACAGGATCGTCAAATATTGAAGTAGATGTAAGCATTCTGCTGGCGGAACAATGTCGTTTAGGAGGACATACATTTTTTGAAGCGCACACATTATAAATAGATTACTCCTACATATTTTATTTTATAAAACAGTGATGAAATATGTATTCTAGAGACTTAGACCTTTCCACCGATGAATAGTTTGTCATAATCATATTAGAATTCATATGCAAAACAAACCATAAAAAAGTTTTGTATACGGCCCTCGGAAAAAGGGGTCAATGATTCAAATTACATTTGAAAGACATTTAGTTTTGTTAATTTTTCGACACTTCAATTTTTAGCTTTTTCTAAGGTTGTAATTAATATTGCAATTCAAGATTGATTTTACACATATTTTCATCTCGTGTTTTTTTGCGGCGTGTCTATTTACACAGAGTACAAATAGCCCGAGTTGTTAGCAAATTATTTGAATTAGCTCCACCCACCAATATGTGATTGCATAAAGTGTAAGAAGGACGTCATTTTAAAATGGTGACTCCACTGGCGTTAGGACAAAGTCTGCATAGTTTGGCACAGGAAATCTAATCCACAGTTCTGAAAACTCTCTCTTTATCTATTACCTTTCAGATCATAAAGGCTTGGTTTTCGATAATATTACGACTAAAAAAAGTTCATCCATAGAGTTTAGGGGTTTAATACTTCAATAAGTAACTATAATTTTACAAAATGATCTACACAAACTATTGAATAATGTTAAAAGCGCAACAATAGGGAGGGGAAAATAGTAACGTTATCCGCCAGTGCAAGTAAATAGCATCTAACTATTTCTACTTAATCCAAAGAAAATAGGCACTACAGCTATTTTCGGCTAGTGTAAAGATAACCTAGAGATGTTGCTCTGCAATAGACTTAAAATAACACTTGGATTTCAATTAACATACGGTTTCACTATGTAAAATACAAATTAATGATTACAAGACACTTCCCCAGGCCCGAGCCATCCATTTATGAAGTAAAACCAATAAATAAATCCCAAGCTCTACTACAGATCACGTGAACTCCCAAAAAAAAAAAAAAAAAAAAAAAAAAAAGCATGTCGTTGAAAAACACTTATATACGAAGCATAAGCATTCTTGCATTAAGTTGCACATAGCTCTAAAAAGCACCCAAAATAAAATGAGACAAAGCACTCTGTTAAAGGCCAGCAGCACTTTATTTAGATGTAAAGCTCAGGTCACCTTAGGCGTAAGAGAATAAAGTGCACCACTGGAGTCTCATAAAAAATAGAATAAAAACATTGAAATATTAAAACAATGCTTGATTACCTAATGTACAAAAAATCTGGTATCAAGCGTATAAAAGCCACAATCCTTAAGGACTTATAAAATGTACATATCACTAATCTCACCATTTCCCCAAACGAGGCTACGGCTTCAGTTATTGGAGTTACGGAAATAAGACAAAAAAAATGTGCACAATTCCCATTAAGTATGGAAGCAGTTAACACAGATATACGTCAATAGGGATGTTAGTTCAGCATCAGCTTCTCTGGAGGCTCGATGAGAGAGACTTCATGGTACCTGGTGGATAAAATTATTTTAGACACGTCCAACATTGGATTTCAAATCTTGACTCAGCTCTGCTGTAGAGCTGGTTGGTTAAATGGACCTACTTTGAACTTTTGTACTTTTCTTTGACAGCCTGCTGTGCGTGCTGTGCTGCACCGAGGTAGATCTGATGTAGGTCCTGAATACACGGCATAAGATCCTCAAACGTGTAGCCAGACATCTCAACAAGTGCTGTTGACTGCAAAAAGCAGAAGAACAAACATTAAATAATTCCCATTTAAAACTTTGGGACACACGGCACTTCAGATTAGGTACACCCTCAAAAAGACTTCAGTGTTAAATTTGAAGCTCATGCTTACCCATGATCCACCCGAAAGCGTGTGGTTGGCCAGAACAAAGGCTGCAGCAGCAGTTTGAGACGGGAGGTATTTCAGGAAGGGGTCACAATCGATTAAACTCAACTCCCCAAGGAACTGAGGGGAGAAATTTATTTTTTATAATAAAACCATTTCACACTACTGGAAAATGAAAGAATGGGGAAATTCTCACCATTGATAAGCTTTCTACTTTGCTGCTCACAGGCTGGTGTAAGAAATACTGTGTGAGAAACTGATTGATCGTTGGCGCAGCAAGATCAAAAGAGAGAACGGTCAACACCAGATGCTCCATCCTTAACACTTGTTTCTTTGTGTAGGTGTCATCAGTGATGTAAACAAATTCTGCCACCTCTGGAGGGTAGATCTCCTCAAACTTCCTACAGTCACAAAGAAATTCGTGAATAAAGATGACCTTCGGAAACCAGTTCGAGGCTTAAAAATGGCCAGAGAAAAGACTTACGAAGCCAAAAGCATGGCTGCTGTGCCCACTAACTGCAGTTTTCCTCTCAGGACAGACATAGACGACAGGAAGCGATCAATGTAGTTAACAGCCAGATAGAGGGTCTCATTCTGAAGCTTGTACTCCTCTCCCACTTCCACCAGCCAGTCCACCAGGATGGCACGCATGCTGTTTGTAATGTCAGGCTGTTTCCTCATGTAACCTGCTTTTGGCCTCGACTTAAGCTGCCAGCAAGACATTTTTTTTAATGATAAACCAGACCCCTAGTGATGAAGTTAATTCTGACTATTTAACAAAAAGCACCACATACTAACCTCCATTTCCCGCAAGTGTGTGTGTATTTCTGCAGCATAAACTGTAACTTCATTCAGACTTTTTGGCCTCTCCTCACCTTCGACTACTGACATATCCATAGGAGAATCTGAGAGGTTATAAGAAAAAAAAAAAAAAAGTTTTACTGTCCAATATTACAAGCTGAAAAGGTAAAAATGGAACATGCCCAGTTATCCATAACTTGGAGGTAGAGAGAAGCATGGTTTAATAAATCAACATTGCCTACCAAAACTGGACTCCATAGGCAGCTCAATAGTGGCAAGAGGCTGTCTCAGACGTGTCACGGTGGGATTGAGTGAGAGGGGCGAGCAATCCATGGCTGCCCTTTGGTTGGACAGTTTCTTAGCACATCCACCATCAGGTTCATCCACATGAATCTGGAAAGTAGGTGGCTTGGTGGAGGGCTTCTCTCCAAAGCTCCGGACATGTTCTTCTGACTTGCAGGCGATTACTTGGGCCCCAGAGACCTTATGATGAAACAAAATTAGGCTTAGAAAGCATATAAACCATCTAATAAATCAATGGCACTCACTACATATACAGATAACAGGCACCCTTTGTAGTATCCTCATAAATTCACACCATAAACTTTTTTACATAAGTATTAAAAGCACATACACTGCACAGTAGATGGTGTATGGACCCACTAATATTAAACTGGTTTATAATGGATGGTGGGAGGGAGTTTATAAAATGGCGGTCTGCACATTGGGAGGGAATGAGCTGCGAGCATTTAACATCGCAGTACATTCAACCTATGGCGCCATAACACTTTTTTTAAGCTACAAAGAAAAAAGGGAACAAAACCTCAATTCACATTTTTGTGATTCTGAACGCCTACAAAGCACAAGTGGATCCACTGTAGCAATCCTTTCAACATGCATAACAGTCATAAATATTCATCGTATGAAGTTAACCAAAACGAAATACATCCCATCACGCAGGCTAGTAACATGTGAATGAGCTTTTCATTGATTTGATAAAAGATAGGTCTGCTTTAAAAGCACACTTCATTGTCATACATGCGATGCATGATCGAACCTGTTTAGCGGCGCGCAGAGCAGGCTGTCTCCGCTGATTGTGCTCCAAGGCGCCCAGCACAGTCCTGTTGGTCGGTTTGGGGTTGACATTTTCCCGGTTTTCGACCCTGTTCTTGCCAGCACCGCGTAGTCGAGAAAGCATGTTTTCTTGATTTTGAACATCTGCCTCTGAACCGTGAAGCGCGCTTTCTTGCGTTTGACCGAGAGATGACATCTTTCCAACAACAGATCGACAGGTTCGCTCAGCAAGAGCGATCGGTGGCTTAAAATCACTTTAAAACAAGAAAACCGTTCTGTGAACAAATGAAAAATTTTCTCCGATCGCATAAAAGCGAACAAAAACAAGTAAAAACCAAAATGCACTAACCAGCGGGAACTGGCAGAGGGGAGCTGTTAAAATCCGGCGTTAAACAGTTGCATGCGGCGTCTTACAAAACCGAAATTCAAAAGTAAACCATACAAAAATACTGTCCAACTAAAAAAGCGCCATGCTGGTGTTAAAAAGCTTTCAAGACGCCTGGACAGCTGCGTGTATATAAAGCCAAACGGCGCCTTGTTGCTTTGCAGCTTTCGGTATTGTAGCGATCTCAGTACAGTTCAAGTAGCCCGCGACTATTGAAACGGACCAATCAGATTGAAGCAAACGCGACGTCACTGATGCTACGGGAGCTCGGAGGACCCAAAATTGTTTTCGCGCATGTTGAGCAAACTGGTTCAAAAACATTTAAACGGTTCAAGAATGTAAATAGTAGATCTAAGATGGCACGTTAATTAAACATAATAATAATAACAGAAGATTCGGTAAAGCAGGAGTAAGTGGTTTTAAACGAAAAAATAACAGACACATTTGATAACGTAAGTGCAAGGTTTAATTGGCCAATTTTTGTTCTTGGCTTGTTCCCCACCCAGATATTTTAAATAAATCTCTACAATACATGTATGCTATACATGATTATAAAATCTATAAACACGTTAGAAATCTGAGGCATACACATTCTCCAAAAAGGTACAAAAATGCCATGACATACTTTACACACAAAGCACTAGTTTTCATGAAAATTCTACATCTGTATAAATGCATCTAAACAATGGACAACTGTTCTTAAAATATATAAAACATCTGCAGTCAGAAACAGGTTTAATAGTCTTTGCACTGAATATTTTAATTTAATGTATATTTAGATTTTCATTTGCTTATGTTACATTCTATTTTATTGCAAAAACACCTTTTCAAAAACTGGTTCATTTAATTGTCTTCATTAAGCTTCATTGAAAAAATCCATCAATGAATTAAGTTCATAGTTGTTTAAAATTTCAAGCAGGTGTGAAACTTTTGTTTTAACGTTCTGTCCTTTAAATTTGAACTTATCGATGAAAAGGTCCGTGATCATACCTTGAAGAAAACAAATAAATAAGATCAGTTAGTTTCACTCTTCAGATGGCCACTATACAGTAGGCAAGTATCAGAACATACAGAGGTTATATGTACAAGACATCAATCTTTAAAGCATCTACATGGAAATAATTGAACGTCCACCTTAAAAACATAATTTAATACTTTCTCCTCTATTTATCTCAGGCTAACTTACCATAGAGTCTTTCTAAGTGAGCTGGTTGTTTTTTATATTCTTCTAGGAGTTTAGCAGACTCATCCAGTATACTGCGATACTCTGGAATCAGAAAATCTGCGTTTCCCTCATGTACCTGAAGCTCCTGCAATGACACACATGCTTTAGCGGAAATCAAGAGATATGCTTAATTTTCTTATCAGGCCGACTGTCGTGATGATGTTACCTTTAGAGCATCAATAAGCTGAACCTTTTTGGCCAAAATCAGCTGATACTCTAGCTTGGGATGAATCATCTGCAGAGTGTGGTTGACGGAGTCTTCGTTTACCTCTGAAGTCAACATAACCATGACAACAAACACGCTTTAATCATAACTGATATCTATATATATATTTTGAGAACAAACATCTATGATGCCAAAAACTTCAGGCATAGTTTTACCCTATAACATACATCCTGGGTGATTTTACCCAGCTAAGGCAGACTGCCTTTATCACTTAGTATTTCAAATATGTCTCTAGCAGCACCCACTCGTGTCTAATTTTGTGAGTACATTTCATAAATAAATCAGTTGTCACTTCATGTCGATGACAGGTTAACTGAGAACGTTTGTGAGCTTACCGTAGGAAATATTCAGATTGATTTTCCGTTTAGTTGCTTCCTTGGATAAGACATCCTTTAATATTGATATGGTAGAAATGTTGTCTGATTTGAAGTTTGCATCATCTTTGCTAGAAACAAAATAATAATTGAATATAAAACTGTTTCTAAAATATTGTTAAAGTTGGCGTTAGTATTGGAATTAATATACATTACATGACAAAAAGGGGGTTATAAATTGTTAATTAACAAATCATAATGTGCCTAGTTTGAGCTTGTGTCCACAGTTTTGTTTGAAATATGCTAAAGGATAAAGTCATATTTATGAATGAAGTTTACAAAGATCAATTTCGACATTCAAAAAGTAAACCTCACCAATAAGTGGCGTCAAGCTGTGTGCCCAAGAAAGTGTTCTGGAAGTAAAACGTGATGCTTTCTCCTGCTGGGGTTTTCTCTGGTACCTCAGGCAGACAGAATACAACCCAGGAATGGATCTCTGCAAAACTGAACTGTCCCATCAATCTCAAGGTGTTCATAGGCCTAAACGAGATGACAGGATCATATACGTGTTTAGTTACAAATGTATAACAAACAGAAAAGCAGGAAGACAATAGCTGAACATTTCTGAGCTGAGCTCACCGATTTTGGTCGATTGTGTGTATTCGCTGGTGGAGGGAGAGTGGTTTGATCTGGTATTGTCTAACTTGACTGGTTTTAGGCTGAAGTCTTGGGGTCACGTAAGCCTGCAGTGTGCCGTATTGACCCTCAATAGACCTCACCTGAAAGAAAAAAAACATAAGGATGGATGTAAATAAGGCTAAAGGCAGAAGTGGTATTATCGTTTCAGCACTTAAATGAATTGTTTCTTTAAAACATGTTGATTATTTGAGATTAATCACCTTCAGTTCCAGCCTTGTGGTATTTGCTTGGCATCTGTAGGTGGCGAGCAGAAAGTTCCCATTTGACTGTTGGGAAAAGTGAGCAAACAAACGTTTTTTGCATACTTATGTGATTGATCATTTATTAAGTTTAATGATGTGATGCACATGACAGTACAGAGATGTATTACCTCGGAATCACATTCACTGAAACTAACAACAGCTGAATTCTTATCAACATCCAGCAGGTCAATGGGAACATCACTCTGTCAAGTAAATGTAAGCGAATGTAAAAACTTGGCAACAAACTCTTATTTCTTAAATAAAAAACAGTCATAGTAAACCTTATTGCTCTTACCTGTAGCAGCAGGTTGTCAATGGCAGTCTGTACCTCAAGTGTGAGGCTGTAACTAGCATCGTCCTGGCACAATGTGAACTTGTCATTGATGCTAAAGACCGGCACAGCAGACACAGCTGTACTGGACTGAGAGCTTTGCTGGTATTTTTCTCTGCCCTGCAATACTTTCAACTGGAGCTGCTCCAACTCACCCCTGTGCGCAGATGAAAACCATGTTTGCAAGCCTTAAGACAAGAGATATGGCATAGAAACAGCTGGCTGTGTAGTACCTGAGTGCAGCCACCCTCCCCTGGGTCTCACGGCTCATCTTGATCTCATCCCCCGGGCCTGCTACCATCTGCTGGGGCTCTGTAGTGAGACCTGACACCCATCCTGGATAGCAGAAACACGACAGACATATACAGGTTATAAGCTCCAAGGCAAACTAGGTGAACGACAGATATAACTATAAAGGCACAGATATCAAACTAACAAAGTTAGTTGCTTTTCTGTGTTGATCTAAAACTGTCCATTATAAAAAAATATATATATAAATTGATGCTAACCTGTGTAAGTTGTTGTGAGAACTTCATCGTACATCTCTTTTCCGACACATCCCCCTTGAATCGATGTAACACTCTCAGACAAAACCTTGGTAATACAAAAACAACGATAAGCGCAACTGCCGTGACTCTGAGGTTGCGGTATCTTAGATTCTTGTATCTCTTATACCCGAAATAGATGTTACTCACATTCTCAAATCGCAGAGTTGGTTCATTAGAGCTGTCCAAGCCATAGACCTCCACAGTCCCGTCATCCCTCCCCACCAGGATGTCCTTCACACCATCACCAACAATGTCAAAAGTATCAATACACAGGACTCCTTTGGAAAAAAGATCAAACAAACTAATGACTACAATTGTCCTTTTACTCACGTGCGAATTGTGTTTTGTCTGTGCCGCTGCTTTAAACGTTTGTTTGGACAGCCACTTATTGACATAACAACGTTGGCTTTACTAATAGTTAGTGTCTGGAAAGGGACTATTTGTTTGTCTACCTCCTTTTTTCTTTTCATTATCCAGTTCCCAACTAGTGATGGGTCCAGATTGGGTAATTCGCACAAGACCCAATTTCCCATCAGCTGTTCCATAAAGAACGTCTTCGCCATCCTTTCCTGAGGACCACGGTATCATGCATGATCACATTATTGGACCTCAATTTGCTCTTTAAATAAAACACACATTTTAAGACATACCTCCATCTCTGTTGTGAAGTTCAAGAACAGTTGGCGGCCCAGACACCTCTACATCATACAAAAGATTAGATCCCTGATGGAGCAAAGGGTGAGTTGAACATGAGCATCAGAAAACCTTAAATTTCCCTTTACTAAAATGACTAAAATAAAACCTAATAAACTGCCCACTAAGTAACAAACAATAAGGACAGGCATTTCTCACCACAGACTGTACAGATTGCTGTTTCACAATTCCATATCGTATCTACAACTACTATAACACTAAACATTAAAGTACCTGCAATACTCTTAGGACCCTGTCCTGGCAGGCCAGAATGGGCACAGTGCGCCCAACCGTCTCGACAGGTAAACACAGGACATCATTGATCTTGTCTCCTGAGAGGTAGTAGTCCTGGTCCTTGCAGTCACAGAAATGGTTATAAATGTAACTGGCACAGACAAAAAGATCTGCCCCTGAAACATGCCTGTGGGACAATATGTGCAACAAACAAAAAAAGCTGTTAAAGTGACAATGTTTAACTTTGTATAGCGATTTCAATCCGCAGTTTATAAAAAATCTCACATGGCATTAATGCTCTCTGTTAGGTTGGCCTCGAACGTAAGGAACTGTTTGCCCTTTTTAGTATATGCCCTCACTTCTGAGCCTGAGCACACAAAGATCTTTTCCTGTGGGGTCCCCAAAGCCCCTCCAAGCTCAAGTCTGGAGATCTTCTGTCCTGGGAGTGATTTGAATACAGGCTGGCAAAACATACAGACATTTAGTGTAAATTTGTGCAATGCTTTTTGTCTGTAGACATCAAACAATGAAGAAGCATGTACGTCTTATACATACAACAGCCTCGCCTTTTTTCATCCCAAAACAGGTCACGACACCATCATGATCTGCAACCGCCACCTGAAATAACAAAATCATCAACACCATCTTAAATCTCAGTTTTATGAAGCCATCAGCTTTTTTAATATAGACGCGTGTATTCTGTCAATAACAGAAACTTTGAACTGTATTTCAGTTTGAATGTGTGTGGTTTGTTTGTTTCTCAGATGTTTGATTTGTTTGTCAGATAATTAGATAATTGTATACATTACATTGAGATAATTTGCTGGTAACTGGCTGAACAACGGCAGTACCCATTGACTTGTGTTGGTTTTGTGTCCACACAAAAGAAGCTAATCGGTACCGCGCTGTTTTATGATTACCAACATTTTTCAAAAGTCATAAAGGTTCTAAACGACAAGAGGGTGTGTAAACGATAACAGAACTTTATTCTTTGGAAGAACTATACCTTTAACTTTCATTGAATATTTCAAAATATCAATGCAGATTATACCTTTTGAGTTGCTTTCCTTCCAACAGTAGGGAGGAGCTTCATGATTTTCTGAGATGTCACCCCAACCTGAAAAAAAGTCATCACGACCATTAGTTGGTTTTCCTTGTGATATGTACCACCCAAGATCGTTTAAAGCAGTTTGCCATCAAAATAAATCACAGCCAAAGTATAGTGATGTTGAGATCCTACCTGGAGATAATCAACTTGGTTTAAATTCAACTCCATTTCGAATGTCTCAAAAAATTGCCTTTAAATCTCGTAATCTCTGTTTTCTATTGAGTTTTTGTCCTGTTTATAGATGCTCCCTTGTAGTCTTTTGTTTTCATGCCCCACGTAAATTTGACGCGTTAACGAGACAGAAATATATATATTTCAAGCTTTCCTTATCGACAGAGGTTCGTCGTCACTGACTGGATTATCTGGGGATTAGTTAGTGGATGATTCCCTGCAGATAACCTGGCTAACGTTAGCTGGCTCCCATTCTCGTCTTTACAAAATGATTCACGCCTCGTGCAGATGTTGATATGTAAATAAACCTATGTCGATTCATACACATCAATTCAAAGCTTATTTTAGATTTGTGAAGTTTTGCAATCTGTCCGAAATACAACAGCGCGAATGAGTTTGTATCTTATTCTTTAGCTAGCACGCTTCCTCTGCGGCGCCATGTTGTCAAGCTCTCAAACCATCGCAGGTTACCATGGTAACAGCAGGAGTAATGACGTTCGTTAAAACTACGAAACAGCACCTAAAATATCATAATAATGACAATGTTATCCGATAAATAATAATGAAATGGATTACACGAGTCGATTTTTTCCCTTTGTTATTATTAAGAGTGCGATGTTTTTCTATTTATCTAAATAACACACTTTTTTACATTTAAATACGTTATTCTACTCTAATTAGTTCAGTATTTCAAAAATAGAAATCGTTTATTATTTCAACTGAGCTTATTATATTTTCTATTTTCTATAACCTTTATACAAACCCATCACCCAAACCTTTGTTGTACTATTATATTTTTATTAAGATTTAGTTTGTTCATAAGGGCATTTTCCTTATGGAGCCATTGATTGGTCATTTTAATTTGGGGTTTTATTATCCTTATGGGAACATTTGACATGACACAAGCACACACACAGATGTGATGATGAAGGGGTGTGGATAGTTCTCAGCAACAGTAGGTGGGGACACAGCTGCAGAAAAGACAAGAATCATTTCCATTTTGCACGGCTCCAAAGACCATGCTTCCTCCAGGGTAACACAAGATTTAATTTAAGAGAGACTAAAGTCAACGACACCTGTCATGGACATACAGAAGGACTACCTTATACATCAAAGTGCCTCATCAGAGGGTTTACTTAAGAACTGCAGTAGTTTCATGTAATTGGACCGCGACTGATGCCCTCACCAAGTAGGTTCCTGGTGGCATCCACCTCTTTGCCTCTTTCAGTGGGATGGGGCTGGAATCTAAGTGTGTATGTGGGGCTCTTCTTTGTCCTGCTGGCACTGATGGGACTTCTTTTGTGGATGCTTCTGAAACAGCTCAAAAACTCTGTGGGAAATAGTAACCTTCAGCTCCATTTGGGCTCCTACTGAAGATTTGTGTTTTGAGGGAAAGACATATGCTATGGATAAAGAGTCTTATTGGAATAAGACGCTTTGCAAGATGGACATACTGCTATGGACCATGAGATATCTGACTAAAATCAAGTGCCAGAAGTGTGCTGAGTGATGGAAGCATGAACCTTCAAAATCGCATTAGTCATTATTCAAAACTACAACATTGCAAAAGAAATGTAAGACTGAGATTTACATTTCTTCATCTTATTACAGATGTTTTATAATATGCAACACATATAATTACATATTTCTCCCATATCACTACAAAAATGACTGACATCAGCTCCGTTATGTGAATGTTATTTTGTTTGCTATACAAAGGTCAATTCGACAATTGTTTTAAAGCTATTAAATCTATTTATCTAGTTATTCTGTCTGTAGATACACAAAAATATAAACAAAACAAAATGTTTCAATTAGTCAATGCCTCTGTTGATTAATGTTAAAACATAAAATAGCATTGTGAGGTAAACAAATGCTTTCTTTGTCTGATAATGCTTTCAGTGGTCCTTTGTTCTTTTATATGCTGATAAAATTGGTGAAAGTAAATTATCCTTAAGCTTTTATACTAAACTTATGCAAATGTTTCTGGAGAAATTAAGGAATACTCTGTAAATGAACATACAAAATCAACTTCGTGCTGCTTTGCATCATTTGCATATGAATTCAATTATGCAAGACATGTACATTTACACATTCGGCAGTTTCTTTTATCCAAAGCAACTTTCAGTAACATTTAGGCTAAGAACTGTGATGAATAATGGGTTGGTGTATAACTGTGTGCCGCCTCAGCGCCTGAACTTGAATTGACATATATATGTGTGTTTGGATTCATTCATCATGAAATCTTGTGCACATTGTTATTGTAATGATCTCATCAGCAGGCTATTAAAAACATCTTGATTCAGAATCCAAATGAAGTCAACTTGCTTTAATTCACTTGTTAACCAGGCAGGACACGTGTGTCTTTGTGTGTGTGTCAAGAGAGAACATTTAATTCACACCACACTGGATATGCAAACAGCAGGGTGCTTTTATCTGACAGGGGATATTGACATGTGCACTGTTCACATGAGAAACAGATGCTGTGGAAATCCTGTGCCTCTATGTTTATGGCATAAAAAACAAAGAGCACTTCAGTCACTGAAGCCTTAAAATTGTTCATTAATATTCCCGGCACTCTATTTGCGTGGTAGGTTACTAGGTTTATTGAGCTGCTTTGAGGTGACGTATAAATCTTATGGGCCTACAGGAAATTTACTTCAGGAAGCATCTCATTTAAAAGCCACTGACAAATGCATAATTCTTTAAGGCTCAATAAATCGAAAATATTGCAGTCACTAATCATAGAAAGCAGCTGCTCAGGTTATTCATTCTGTCCAAGTCCGATGTGGGCATAATGGGACACATCCCATCCAATGATTATGTGTAAAGCTGTTGCCTAAAAAACACACATTTTGGACTTAACGTTAGCATCGTGGATTTAACATATGCAGTCAAAACTTAAACATGCAAACTTAAAGAAAATGTTTTATTATCAATATATTAAATCACATCTTTATTTTTCCTAAAACCCTCACTGGGGCAAGTTGTCACAATTGTACACACACATACTCACGCACACACACAAACGCACGCACGCATATAAAAAACACGGCCTTAGTGTAGATCTCTGTCTCTGCCATTGACAGGTGTTTTGGGGGCGTGGCCTACAGTCACCTACTTCAGTCACTGTCGGCACGCGCCACAAGTCAGATAAACCCTACAGGTGACAGAATATATTACTGTAACAGGTGCGTTCTCTGCAAAATATATAATCTATAGATTGGAATTATGGATCATTACAATAATGAATGAATAATAGGAATGAAACTGAACTACCCGCATTAGCCTCCGTATATATTTCCAATCTATGACCTATCGGTCTGATAATGGATTAACTTTTTCTACTTCATTTTTCAGATCTTCGGCTGTCTACCCTTCAGCACTTATGGTAAGTATGCCTTGTTATGTTAAACTGCATTTGTAGTCTACTTTAGCAAATGTTTCATGAAACGAGTCATAAAACATAAACGTAATAAGTGTAAAGTCATTTGGGCTTAACAGCAGAGCGTTTAGTGAACTTGCGCGTTTTTCGTAAACTCATTTCTATGCGCACTGGCATGGCGCTAAGAGCAAATATTTATCCTACGTCAGATATCGTGTTATGTAAGCCTACGTTAAGTTACGTTTTCGGCTACTCTGTATTACAATTATTTTCAGTGACTAAATAGAAATTGATTATAAAAGTCTTACATTAGCCTTGTCTCAACATCAACCGACTAAAACAACACAAGTCTTGTGTTATTTTTTATGCGTCGTCTTCTTGAGGCATTGTCATATTTTCAGCATTGTATTGTCAGATATCATGTAGTATACAACGTAGCATTATAATCTCGAATGTATTGTTTTCGTATTTGCACATTCTGCTTAAAGATCGAGAGGTTGTTATCGGACCTGTGTTGGCATGGTGACCGTTGTCATGGAGGTTAAGGTGTTGGATGACTGGCCTATCGCAGAAGAGACTTGTATCAGATCAGAGGAGGGAATGGTCACTGCTATAATCAGTCAGAAGCGTTCAGACACCAACATCATTTAAAATGTCTACAATAAGATTTAGGCCTAGGACTCGTTCTGGCATATCAGTTGTGTTTTTTCAGTTTGTCTGTAAAGAAATTAACATTCTTGCCAAAATCAAGAAGGGCTGTGACTTTATCCTTCAAAATATCTTCTTTTGTGTTCTGCACACTTTCAGATACAGTTTTATGCATTGAAGTTTCTGGGTTAACTGATCCCTAACCTTTAGCCTGAACATGAACCCTAACCTTGAACATAAAACCTCATCTTATCCTTTAGTCCATCTCTATTAACCTGAGCCTTATCCTGCTCTACCTTTAATCAGATGTGTAGGAAACCGATGCTCTTCGTCATTTTGTGCGGCTTCCCTGGATTTTATTTTTATTTTTGGACTATTTATTGTTGCTTTTAGCTACATTAAATGGACATTTCACCCAAAATAAATATTATTTCATCATTTACTCTCCTTCGAGCTGTTCCCAATCTGTATACATTTCTTTGTTTTGATGAACACAGATAAAGAATGCTTATAACCAAACAGTACTTGGACCCTATTGACTACCATAATAGTAAAACATACTTTATCTTTTTTGTTCTGTTGAACACAAAATAATATATTTTGAAGATTATAGAAACTGTTCTTGGTCACTTTTGACTACCATTGTTATTTTTCCTACTATGGTAGTCAATGGGGTCCAAGAACTGTTTGGTTACAAGCATTCTTCCAAATATCTTTATCTCTGTTCAATCAAACAAAGAAATCTATTAGCGTTTGGAACAACTAGAAAGTGAGCAATTCGTGACAGAATTTTCATTTTTGGTTGAACTATCCCTTTAAGTAACAGTTACGGTCCTTTTGAATCCATTTTGATTTAAGGATTTTTCTGACATATGGTCATATTAAAAAAACATATAATATTGCAAAGGATTACTCAGCAGAATGTACATGTCACTAATTGAGAATGTCACATACATCTTAAATATAGATTTTAGAATTAAAAGCAAAATTACATAGATAACTACATGCAAATGTCAATTTCTTTAAAATCACATACATTGTGTAACATCGTCAATTTGAATATATTCTGCAGGCAACCAGAGGCAGCGTGAAACCGTTTGTGAACTTCAACGCAAAGCAAGATGCAGAACTTTTGCGCAAGGCCATGAAAGGGATCGGTAAGTCAAACAGTTAATTGTAATTTCTCTATAAATCTAGAATACTTTTGTTGGGATCTATGCTTTGTGTTTTGAAAAGTAAGTTAGAAGATTTGGAACCTTCACAATGTCCATTTGACCACAATTACGCATTGAGGAGATGCAGTGATCCAATCGTTGTTAATAAAATTGCACTGATCACCGGATTGAGGAACATCGTTTTCAAAAGTTCAGCCTCTGTCCTGTGTTTATTAGCTGGTGTGAATGATGTGTGTCCTCAGGCACTGATGAAGATACCGTCCTCATGCTGCTGACATCTCGCTCTAATGACCAGAGACAGGAAATAAAAGCAGCCTATAAAAAGGCCTTTGGCAAGGTAAGATAGTGCTGTATGTGTGTATTCCATGCACTCGAGCAATACTCATAATCATATACAGTGTATTGAAATCATAATCAAGATATTTAAAAAAAATGTATACTGATATACAAATGTCAGCACCTACCATCTTTTCAAACTGCATCTTAAACTGCAGCAACACAATGAATATTGATTGAATATCCATGTGGATGTTGATTTATGTGAGTTATAACCAAACAAGGGAATAATCTCCATTAACTAAACTGTCAGGTAGAGACCAGATTCCTTTCTTGTTCCATTAAATCAGTAAGAAATACAGCTGCACATCAACAGTGATCGATTATTTACGTTGCTGTACCGCTGTTTGGCACGTTTTTGCAGATATAATTAAAAACTGACATCTCCATCTAAAGCGATCCTAAAATGGTTAATATCGTCATTCTAATAAACAGTATATTTCTTGTCTTTCTTGGCTTGCGATCTCTCTTTCGCTCTGTTAATTTGTTTTGCCTTCTTACAGGATTTAGAGAAAGACTTGCGATCGGAGCTTGGCGGAAAGCTAGAGGATCTCATTGTGGCTCTTATGTCTCCACCCACAATATATGATGCTAATGAGCTCCATAAGGCCATCAAGGTAAAGTCAACTATAAAAGAAGTAATGAAGTCCATGAAAGTCTACTATATGAATATCATAAAGTCAATGTCTATGAATTATAATGAAAAAGTAAGCAAACACATTGTTATGAAAAATGAAATTGCATTGTGCAAATCGGAGCTCTCTTCTTTTTGTTTTCTTACAGGGTGCAGGTACGGAGGATAAAGTTTTAATTGAGATCCTGGCCTCCAGGACATGTGATGAGATAAAAAATATCATCAAGGCTTACAAGAAAGGTAATGTTCATAGTGTTTACGGTCTTCCTAAATCCACACAATGAAAATGTCGCAGAAATGCAAAGTTAATGAATAACCGTTTCCAAGAAGGTAGACAAATGACCAAGTATTTATGGTTTGGAGACTTCAAATAATAAATATTCTATATAATTGCTCAATAGAGGGTAACGGTAGTTCCAGCAGTGGAAATTTTTGATTTTTAACAATCTATAGACAGATGTTAAGCTATGATATAAATGATTTTAACTTGAGAAAAATGCTTCAGTAGCCTCCCACAACAATGAATTTGTCAAATTTTAACCACTGCACCAGTCATTTTTAAATCTCTAAGTTTTTACTAATAAATGTAGAATATTCATTTGCAAATATGTGAAGAGTTTGGTTTCAAAAATGAGAAAACTGTTTTATTGCGTTAGTTGTATTTTTTAGTTATAATGGCTTAAATGAAAACAAACCATCTGCAGTTTGATTTATATTAGATGCAATGCACAATAAAAAAACATGATTTTTGAACATTTTCGAACCAAACTCTTCATATTTACCCTCTCCAAAACTGCGTCATCATCCTCCTGCAAGCAAACAGGCCATATGGAGACCAGTGGGGAAACGCACGAAAGCTATCTTAGCAGATATCTGAAAGGAGAGAAGACTCACTTTAGCCTGATCATACAGTTTCTACAAGGCATCGCTGTCAAAACCGATCCTTTCCAATTAGAGTCAGTCGAGACCATTAAGCCGCAGTTGTCACTTTAGGTGTAAACAATCTATAGACCCCGTCTCATGTATCTTATGTGGTCTAGAGCACGGAGGCAAGCTGGAAAAAGACATCATGGGTGATACATCTGGACATTACCAGAGGATGCTGGTTATCATACTGCAGGTAAAAACTAAATCATGGTTTTAAAGTTTATATGCACATAGAGAAGAAAATATGTCAATGCATGTGATCGGTGACAAACTACCCACATATATACAGTAGATGTGTTCAATACAAATATAAAGTAGATGGGTTCTATGGTGTGACATAGCAAACATTTCAAAAACAAACTGTTGATAATATATTTTTAATGTTAAAAATATTAATATTTAGAACAAAAATAGGATAAGAGAAATTTATCTTCATTGTTCGTTTTTTCCTCTCTGTATTTTTACCGTCACACCATAGGACACACTTTGGGTATATTTGTCAATTATTGTGGAATAGTAAAAAAGTATTAATTTATGATACTGTGGAAGATACATTAATATGGTTAACGGCGGACAGGACTGCTTCAAATTCCAAAAAAAAAACCGTCTGATATGAAATTTTGGTCATACTGGAGTTGAGATGGAAGAGTCAGTAAGTAAAGTTGAGAAGACTCCAGGCAAAGTGATGGAAAAGGGCAGTGATAACATGAGCAGGGTGAAGTCATCCTTAAGTAATTAAAACAGCTCTTGAGTTAATGTTGTGCCGAAGATTAAATGATTCTCGAGGGTAAAGTGCGGGTAATTCAATATTGGAGTTTACCGTTTGAGGGAAATTCCACGCCTCGTCTAGGAATATGTGGAAGGTGGAGAAGGGCTGTCGTGCATCAGATGTTCTGATCTGTCTTGTGCATCTATTACTACATTCAGGCAAAAAGGGAGGAGGGAGTAGATGAGAGCAGAGTGGAGAAAGATGCCAAGGTAAAGAACACTGACACTACCAGAAATTTATATATATACACCCTGCAAATATACATTTGTTTTACCACTGTAATTAATCATCTTCACTTACACGAAAAACGTAACTAGATCTTCAGGTTTAGGTTGCAAACCTAAGAAGTGTTTGTCTGTTGATCATGTTTCAGGAGCTGTTTGCTGCCGGAGAACAGAAAGTAGGCACAGACGAGGAGAAGTTCATCAACATACTCGGCAACAGGAGCGCAGAACACCTGAGAAAAGGTGCGCGTGTGTTCAAAGCTTTCTCACATAATCAGAATGAAGAATGAAAGGCTTTTTAATGGCTTCTTGTCCCCGTTTCAGTGTTTGATGCCTACAAAAAGATTGCCGGCTGTGACATTGAAGAGAGCATAACAGATGAGTGTACCGGGAACCTTGAAGCACTGCTGCTGGCTGTGGGTAGGAAATGAAACCCTGACTCAAAGATTTTTATCATAAAAATGTGGAATCTGAAATGTTCTTGCTTTCTCTCACTTAAGCGAAGTGTGCAAAAAGTGTGCCCGGTTATTTTGCCGAATCCCTTCGAGACTCCATGAGGGTATGAGAGGTTTAAGAATATCATACATTTTTTTACCTACTATAATCGTACACTATAACTTGGTGCTCATTGAAATGATCAAACGGAGCCACTTCAAGTGGAAAAATTAAAACAACGTGTGCCTGTTTAATAAATGCGTGTGTTGGGTCTGAGCTATAATAAGACTGTGAAAATTATTTCACGCATTATTGGTTTGTTTGCTCTTAGCGTGCTGGCACTGACGACGAGACGCTCATAAGACTCATGGTGTCTAGAAGCGAACAGGATATGCTGGACATCAGAGCGGCATACAAGAAGAAATATGGCGAATCAGTTTACTGCACCATACAGGTTGGTTATACACACAGCCTCTCTCATATACATTAAAAATTATAATATTACAAAATCATGTTATACAATATATTTTCATCACATTTTATAGGAAGACACTGATGGAGATTACCAGAAGGCCCTGCTCTACCTGTGTGGTGGCAATGATTAGATACACTATAGTCATTTTTCTTTTTGCAAAAATGTATTTGTGTTTGTTATCTAACTGTTAGGTAAATTCTTGTCTTGTTTCTTAAATTATACAAATTCACATTTTCTTGGTTTAGTATTTTGCATGCATGTACCTGTGTTACCTTCTATGCTTCGTGTTTTTTCAGTGTTTGAGAACTGGAGGTTATTTTGAGGCATGAATTGGTGTTGAACTTGTTTCTTTTAAAGTGTTGTTTCTATACTGTGTGAATGTTTTTGATCAGGAACAAAGCATGACACGTTTTGGACCATATTAAATGTTTCTGTGTTTAGTTTTACCTGCTAAGAATGTTCATACTTTTGCCATTAGATGGCAGTATTGTTTTAAAAAAATGTTTTAATCGCTTTCTCAGTTTCCACCTATTTTAATGTTACATTTTTTTTCACATTAATTAAAGCGTAAAGTTGATTTGCTTCACATGTATATATCCTTATCAAAACGTAGATATCCATGTTATATGCATATGTCAATGAGCTATACTAGCTATAATTGACAGTTCACCCCGAAATAAAAATCTGACATCATTAACTCACTCTCAGGTTGTTTCAAATCTGTATAAATTTCATTGCTCTGATGAGCACTGAGAAAGATTTTCCGAAGAATGCTTGTAATGCAAACAGTTCTTGGCCACCATTGACTACCATAGCAGGAAACAATGACAATATAGTCAAAAGTATGCTTTCCTAAATTCTTCAAAATATCTTCTTTTGTGTTCGACAGAACAAAGAAATGGACAGAACAATTTTCCAGAACAAAGACTTTTATACAGATTTGGAACAACACGAGGTTAAGTAAATAAAGACAGATATTTTCATTTTTGGGTGAACGTCTCCTTTATCAGACCTTTTTCATTCTTTGCGAATAACTTGTCGATTTGTCAGTGGGGTTTTGTTTCCTTTCCCAGATAAACTACGGACAAACTCGTGTACTTTGCTTAATTTAGTGCTTTTTCCAAACATTATAAGGGATTTTGTAGGGGTCAATGTGTTTGGTTCACATATATTATCTTCCTGATAATAGAAGACTGAGAACTCTTTCATATAAATATTGAATTCTTGAAGCATGAGAGAGCTTTCAAGACTCATAATATCACATTGTTTTATTATGTGTGGACTGTGTGTAAATCTCTTCTCTAAATCCTAACACTGGCAGTCTTATGCAGCACAAATCCTACGGAGGACCTCAGTGTTCGTGTCCAAGTTTTTTTCATTTCCACAATGGTATTTATTAAAGTCATTATTTCAGCCAATCAGAGACCAGAATGTCAGGGTGTGGAATCAGGCCACCTCAGACCACATGGAAACCATTCATGTAGTTCCACCCTGCAGGACCCACCAGAAGTAAAGTAGCCTATCTCTGGAGGGGTAACACGAGAACAGTGTTTGAATTCATCTCATACAGAAATAAAAGCAGTGTCTGAGATTTTATAAGAATATTAGGTAACAATTCAGTGTTATACACAAATACAGTATGAACCACACCTTCAGAAAAGAACGAAAGGTTCAAGTGTTACATTACCGAGTTTATTGTTTCTTAGCATTGAGCTGCGATCTAATCAAAATTCTTTTCTTCATGTGCACGCAACACTCTTGGAAACCATTAATATCAATTTAATATTTCGTGTTAATACCTGTTGTAGGTGTGGTACTTTCAAAAGTCAAAATGACCAAGTCCAAATAATTTACCACGTAAACTGGATTTAATCATCCCTTTAGTGTGTGTACATCCCTGTTAAACGCTACATTTTTTGCTCCCTCAACAGTTTTAATTACAATTAAATTGGAGTAACAACTAATTTTAACTGAAGGTTGTCAAGTGGTAAGTTGCTGTAACTTATAAAAATTAGAAATTTGATCAGCGAATTAATGTTAAAATGTATGCCCAGTTCACAGACACGGCTTAAGGTTAGTCCCAGACTAAAATGAATCTTTGAATTGTCTTAAATGAAAATAACATGTCAGGGCCATTGCTTTGTCTCAAGATACACACTAGCAATGTTTTCATAAGACGTATTTATAAAAACGTAAGTGTCCTAATTAAACTAATTAAGTCCTGGTTTAAGCTAAACCTTGTCTGGGAAACCGGGCCATAAAGAAAGTTCAAATATATTGGGGCTGTTTCCTGGTCAGGGCTTAAACCTAGTACTAGAATAAAAATTATTTTAGTGCTGTCAAAACTGAAAATAGCTTGCAGTGACAAAACACATAAGGGCCCCTGTTTAGTCAAAAAATGCACTGGTAAATACCCAGTCCTGATTTAAGGTAATCCCTGCCCAGGAAAACTGCCCCATTTAGTTACGAAGTCAGTAGATTTAAGCAAGGCTTATGTCATTTCCCACTTCTGCAGAACATTAGAAAGTTTTGGTTCAGTATTTTAACATTTACATTTATGCATTTGGCAGACGCTTTTATCCAAAGCGACTTACATTGCATTATCCTATGAATTTATACATAGTTATGGGCAATCTCCTGGAATAGAACCCACAACCTTGTGTTGTTAACGCAATGCTCTTGCCACTGATCTACAGGAAAGCTTTGTGGAAATTTTTGAACTCAAAGTTCAAATTTTCTTGCAAATTACTGTAAATTGTGTAATCGGACTCAAAGTTTCGAAATTTCTGGCAAATTACTGTAAATTGTGTAATCAACAAAGCTCAAACAGCGAGATTAATTGACAATAACAGAAAAATATTGTTAAGGTTAATTCAGCCTGATCTGACAAAGGCCAACAAACACATTTACTTTAGAATTAACCGTTGTGAATTACCTTTGCTAAGAATGTTTTTTGTTTGTTTGAAAGTTGTTTTCTGAGAGGCCACAACACCAGTGAGGCTTAACTTTCATAATCACAGGCTGGTTTGATGTGAACAGCTACCAAAACCACAGTTTTGAACGTTCTGCTTCATGATCATTTACTGTAGAATGATTTGTATACTAGTATATGATAATATAAGTTTTAAAGCCATTTTACTGCTTTCAAAACAAGTGTTTGGTAAACGGTGTGAAACAGTAAAACTCAAATTTACAAGTTAAATTCAAAACAAAAACAAATTCCAATTGCAATATGTATGTGTTGGAAAACAATAGAATTTGCTATACCCTGATTTGGGATTTCAATGCTGCACATATTTTAAACCAGCAATGTCTTGAGATATCTGGTTCAACTTAAAAGGGATTCAGATCAAAGTTAGCACCATGCGGTATCACGGAACTAAATAGGCTACAAGTTGCCTATAGTTTTCTTGTAATGACTGAAGGCACACATGGCTTGTTTGGGAATGAAAAGATTGCAGAATAACTACACTGTCAAAGCAATGTAGTGTTTCTCCTGAAAAATCCGAATTCATTCGAAAGAATGGCTCATATCTCATTTATCTTAAAATGAGATTAAAATAAACTGGCAGAATAAGCATTTTATGACTGGATGCACAAACAATAAGCTGTTATTCCATCAATAGGATTATTTTAAATCAAACTGGGTCGATGCAATGACAACACAAATTCCATTTGGCAGTTTCTAATTTATAATCTTTCATTAAAATATGTTAGGAGCATGTTTCACCTTGTTCAACATCTCTGAACACATTTATTTAAAATTGTCATTAATACATTCATGTTTGTGCACTGTGCAATCCTTTTTACAGCTGATTTCTGGAACTCAACCCCTTTATTTTTCTTCATTTTAACATTGATGTCATGTGAGAAAATTTTCATGGACTTTTTACTCTTTGGGTATGAACTATATGGGTTGCGTAAACTTTTAGACAATAGTCATAAATACATTATGATAATTCCAAAAAATAGACACATGTTTATGACACTTGTCTTAAAAATGTCCACCAATCAAAAGTAACATTAATCGAGTCAATCAAGTCAAACTTTAATTTAAAAACACATTAATTACATAAATTTGGCTATGAACATTAAAAAACGTATAGGCTTATCTCATTTATACAGCCAGCCATTTTATAGGCCTATTAAAAAAGCTTGAAAGATTTCAACTCAAGCGCATTCATCATTCTCAACCATCGAGAACAGAAATGTGCACAGAGAAGACCAGGAGCTGGTGCAGTATTCCTCAGCCCGTTTCATCTTATCGACCCGGCCAGGGCACGGCGGAGAACCGGGCGGTGGTGAGGGGACTCCAGATGAGGAACGCGTGTGCACCAATCTGAAGTGCGCTTCCTTCGGTGCTCTCCTGCACATTACGGCTTTAACCCGCGCTGCGAAGTCGCGACATAACCCTTTCAGCTTCTTCAGCGAACGGCCGATCTGCTTCCAGTACGCTTCGGAGTTGGATGAGTATCGCTGACAAGTGGTGGGCTTCGCCACATACTTGCACTCGAAATCCTTTCCCTCGTGTGCACAGGTGACTCCCAAAAGAAACCTGTCACCCTCACTTGCCGCGACCCACGTGCACTGCGCTTTCTCCATCGTGGAAAATCGTCCTCTGACAACTGTGTCACTAGATGCTTGGGGACCGGTTTCATTCTTCTGACCTTTTCTTCTCTCCCCTTTACCGGGGTGTGCTCTCCCCCGTCTCGGTTTATCTTTCAAACTGTCCACTTGTAAAAACTGCTGCGCGACGCAGGCGAAAATCAAAACGAGAGCGACGTCTTTTACGCGCATCATGCGTGAAGTAGACTGTATTCAAATCTCAAAGTTGTAAGGATATCACGCAGGTTTACATATCAACTGTTGAGATTTAAGCGGGTCAACAGGCAAAGTGCGTATAGAGCCAATAAACAGCTGTATTACGCACACAGTCACTGAAACCCCGTGCGAGCGATTTATAGCGTACCGCGCGCGTGCACGCCTCCCAAGTTTTTACGTTACGCTTGTGTGTTTTTTTTTTGGTTCGCTATGAATTTCAAATGTTAAATTAGGGAAGTGATTGGTGACAAAGCTGAGGCAGACAGCACATTTACAAGTGTATATAACGTTAAAATATTTGGGTTAAGTTTAATAGCCTACTTTTGGAAAGGTTATTACGTAATTTGAATGACAGTGTTGCCCACATTAGCCTTTTATTTGTACAATGGCCCGTACCGTATTTAGAATGCAGATCATATATGACAATAGTAGTTTGTGAGGACAAAACTAGCTCGGTTTCCATAAAAAAAATGTGTATATGAAACGAAAACTTGTACTTGACACACTGGTCACAGCTATGAAATATTCTTAAACATTAGCGCCCCCTGCTGCAATTCCTATGAAATTCGACACTAAATGCAGTTTAAAGAGGCAAAATGTAATTTATTACATACTGAGCCCTACTGTAATCGTAATATTTAATACCTAGATACTGTAATATGTAGGTATTAAATGATTAATACAGATAATTTTACACACATATACGTTTAAGTGTAACACCTTTATAATGGTGTTTCCTGAATTCACAGAGACACAGTTTTGAGAACTGATGGTCTTAAAAATCATTATAGTTGTCAACACTTCACATTGCACCCGCAGTCATCTTCAGTGGGATTTGTTGTCTGTGAACATGTGACAGATGGTAGAAGAGAAAACAGACAAACTGGTTAAACAATTTTTTCAAGAAATAACCATTTTTGTTTAAAGGCTTTTAAAACTCCTACCTCTATTAGTTTTGGAACCATCCTATGAAGTAGGAACACACACCCTGAAAGGAGCGCCAGCAGTAATATCGGGCAAGTCTCTTAGCCTCACTCGTGGGTACTGGATCGGTTGGCTTTGGCACAGTTGGTTTGGGTGTCATCTCTTTCCTGAATGCTTTGGATTGATTTGTCCTGCGTTGTGAAGTTCTGGCTGGTTGGCTCCTAAATGCTTGGAGTTGTGTTTGCGATGGTCTCTGATCCGGTCTGCTCTGGTGTGGTTTCATCTGCTCATGTCTAGCAAAGTTTGGTCTGGAGGGCTGGTCCTTTGGTATAGCATCAGACGAGGACGAGGATGAGAAGACCATTTGGGCCTCATCAGATGCTCTTTTGCACATCAGAGGTTTAATGATGCTCTGGCCCTGGCAGGCATTCTGCAGCTTGCGGAGGTCCCACATGATCTGTTTGTAATAGTGCCATGGATTGTTGTTGTAGTTGCGGCAGACGTGTGGCTTGCCCTTGTACTCGCACCAGTAAGAACGGACCGGGCCTTCGCACAGGATGCGTAGGTTTGTCACATCTCCTTGTCCTGTCATGCTCATGTAGCAATTGTCTTTGGTGCCTTTGGTAGCAAACCTGATCGGGTCTTCCCAAATGCTCCTCGGGTGATCCTGTGCTACAGCAGCCTGGAGACAGCATGCTAGCAAGAGCGTGTTTGCGATTTTCCACATGTTGTGAGATGCTAACGTTGGCAGTAGACTGTGGATGGATTCCTGCTATTTAAGGACTTTGCTTACAAAAGGAGAAAGTTGCTCAACATGTTGGCTCGCTGCTTCGGAGGTTGTGGGGTGGTGGCATTGTTTTCTTGGCCATCTGGCTGTCAATGAAAAATTGGCACACATATGAAACCAATTGGGAAGAATGGTCAGACACAAGTGAAACAGCAAGGGTCCCTTTACACACCCAATTCTGGAACTTGGTATGTGTTACATAATTTATAAAGAGTACACCACAGTCACATATATTTTCAATTACATTTTGTTTGTTTTTGGGATGTCTGAAAAAAAATCCGTTTCTGCTCTCTCTTTATTAAATTTAAGGGGTTTTGCATTAAACAAGAATTGAATAAAGTTTTTAGTGGTTCTCGACCAAATGCCAAATAATAAATAATTATTATTAATTGACCACAGGGATAAACAGTAAATTTGGTCTAAACGTTATGTGATGTTTTTCATCATTTAAACAACAAAACACACAAAGTAAGCTGCACACACAATTTTATGTGGAAGAAGTTCTTCTTGTTATTGATAAAGGAATTAAAATAAAACAAGCAGAACAAATCACTTTACCTTTAATAAATAATTAAAAATCATGCTTTTTTGTTTTGTGCAGGTTAGGAGTCAAGCCTTTTACCTAAAATAATAATTCACAGGTAATTGATTCAATTTACTGTATGTTTTTAACAAAAAATTTCATCATGCTTTGTGTAATAATGTAGAAAAAATGTGTCAGAGGTTTATGTTTATAACATAAACCTTACTAAATCCTTAAAGGGATAGTTCAACCCAAAATGAAAATTCACTTATTAAATCAGTAATTCGTCCTCATCTCATTTTAAACCTGTATGACTTTATTTCTTCTGCAGAACACAAAATATATTTTGAAGAATGTCGGTAACAGAAAACTTTGGTCCCTATTGACTTCCATTGGGTTTGTGTCCATCCTATAGAACCAACATTTTTGTTTAAAATCTACAAAATATCTTCTTTTGTGTTTTGCAGACGAAAGAAAGTCATTCAGGAATGACAGAGTTTTTATTTTGGGATGAACTATCACTTTAATATCTAAATGTTATTACATCTGTTATTACACTCAAATTGAACGAATGCGCCTTGTTTGATCTAAAATAACAAGACCAGGGAAAACGTTATTTGAATCTGAAATTTTATTCACAATTTTTTACAGTTTCAGCCAGCCTGACCACATGGACTTAAAAACCAACGGCACTGACCACCAGTCCCACCACAGCTACACATCTTGAGTAAGTTCGAACACCAACGCGCATGCTACTGTAAGCTTGATATGGCGAAATTTTGGGGTGAACAGAGAGAGACCTTTCTGGATAGAAATCACTTTACCTGAGGACCCAATAACACTGACACATACACAGCGTAGCACTGCAACAACGTGGAGGTTCTGAGAGAAATATGTAGCATCTTACAAAATGTTGTGCACAGCAACTTAGAATTTGATTAAATAGTTGTCAATGGTTATGGCAGTGTTAGGTAGGCTCTGTTCAGCAAGTAAAGTGTGAGGAGAAATCCTGACCCCCTCTATAAATGGGCTTTGATGTGATCTACAGCTTTCAGGAAAAAAACGTTTAACAGGTACATTCTCTTGTTTTTAAGTTGACAATAACTTTACTTCAACAGATAAATGTCCATAAATTTTATATCACCCAAATAAAAAATCGTAAATACTAATCAAACCAATATATTGGAGTAGAACCAATGAGCAAAACATCATCAATAAAGTAATATAATAATAAAGTATAGAAAACCTGGGTGTTTATTACCTTTAATTTTCTAGGTTCAGAAAGTGTGCACTTGACCATACAGTAACTAAGCTAACCTGTATCATAAACTAAAAAATCTGAGAAAGGCAACAATCTGTTCACCTTTGAAATGGCTTGACAAAATCTATCTTTACAGATTATTAGCACTAGCTCGTACAGTTAGCACTTAAAACATACTTTTTTAAACCTATTGTCACACATTTTAGTTCCATGTAATATTTGTGGCTGGTGGGTGGCTGGCTCGCTCTGTTTCTATCCGTTCATTCTCTGAGGTTCAGAGTAAAAATTCAGTGGACTTGACTTCAACATATTAAATTCCCCACAATGTTAAAACCAAAAAGCGCTATAAAAAGAAACAACAAAACAAAAACAAGCGAGGAATGCAGCAGCCATAGATAGTAAACAAAGACGCGTTTAGTAATTAAAACAGCCATATACGGTGAAGCCTCCCTGATTCTGTGACAGGATGACATCAGAGACTAGCTCTTAAGGAAACGGTCTGTAAAACAGCACTATTATCTCATAGGTACAAAATGACCAAAAAATAAATCAATCAAAAGAAATGATGAAATGGCGGCACGGACAGCAGGTCTCAGCTTCATTATGACTATCCTTCTTAAATGTCGTCAGTCTGTGAGTTCGGCTTGCTAGTCAGCTGTGGATAGAGGAGAAATTCACAGTGAGAAACACGACATGTTTGTTGTTTGAGCTCTTTCCATCTATGCAAGTGTAAAACAATGCCAATTCAAACTCACAACTCACATTCCAAAGAGATTCAATTCCAGTTTCCGATAGCTCTGGGTGAGAAAAGAAACAAATATTGCAGAATTACACCCACAGTTTCAAGAACATGTTGGAAAGACAAAGGAGATGAGACATACGACAGGCAAAGAAATACAGCAAAAATTTTACACAAAGCTTTGCGAGCTATCCAGGCAAAACGATTCTGAAGATGAAAACAAAACAAAAAAGCATGATGTTAGTGTATCAAAGAAAAAAAAATAGGATGGACATGAACTGTCGATGAAAGCACACAGAGAAGTGAATATTTAGGGATCAATCAACAAATAAGATGCAAAATTAGCTTGACAGGTGGAAGAAAGGTTCATGTTAGGGAGAGAGAAAGGTCAGGTCCATTTCCCCTCATCTGTGTCTTTCAGTAGTACCTTACTGTAGTTAAAAACCAGGCCTGTCTCCTCAGAGTCACCAGTCGGGATGGCGGGGGGGCGCAGAGGCCCGTGGGAATCGAGTCATAGTATCATAGGCAGGGATGCTTGAGACACAAGAATAAAAACTGTCAAGGGAAATCAAAACCACCATCTTCTTCATCCATCTTTAACCCATTGATCTTAAAGAGAAGGATGGGTGCTTGATATAACACAAAGAGCTCTACACCTGCCAACAATGAATACATCACTGACCAATCAGAAACCTTCTTTGCTCATAATCATGATGATCTGTCGTTGGAGGTCGGGGTTGAAGAGGGAAGCTGAAGGCAGCAAAATGGCTGTTAAAATGACTTACAGCCTTTTCAAACTAGTAATACTTTCTTTCTTCTGCAGAACACAAAATAAGATATTTTGAAGAATGTTGGAAAACCGAAAAACGGCGTTACCCATTGACTTGCATTGGTTTTGTGTCAATACATTAGAAGTTAAAGGGCACCGCCATTGTTTAGTTACCAACATTTCAGTGATCCATTCCTGAATTTTCATTTTACAAGCTAGATTTATTCCACATGTAGAGACTTTGTGTCATTCAAGCTCACCATCCTCACCTTTGTCTGGTGGGTTCCAGACCAACTTGAACTAAGAATCATGCTGTTAGTGACAATGAATTGACTGAAGAAATGAACCAATCACAGCCTGGCTAGATCTTCAAGAGTCACATGCAAAAATGCCCAACCGAAGCAATGCAAAAAAATATGCACATACACAAATTCAACCCTGTTACTGTGCTAGCTTAATAAGCAAATGCATGCATTGTAAGTGTAAATTTGAATAGCATGCACAAGTGTGTGCTCAACGCACAGATCTTTACTGTCTCAAATAAATTTGAAATGTGTTATTTTAGTATCACAAGCAGCACCAAAATAAATTGAAATCTGTGGCTTGAGTGAGCTTATAAGGAATAGTTTACCTTCAAAATGAAAGTTCTGTCATCATTTAGTCAACCGGTTGTCATTTTAAACTCGTGTTATTTTCGTTTGTCCTGGAAAATTTAAATAAAGATATTTTGAAAAATGTTAGTAAGCAAAAGTCGTTGGTCCCCATTGACTTTTACTGTATGCATTGACGTAGCCAGCTATGAGGTCACAGGGGTCCGGATCTCTGTGATTTTTCATTTTGAAAAAAAACACGAAGAAAGAAAGTCATACAGGTTTTAAGTAAATAATGACAACAGGGTTAAGTAAATAATGACAGAATTTGTATATTGAAGTTGAACTATTCCTTTCATGTAATGGCACTGGTCCAACCAATGGCATGAGTTTGGGGCGGGGCTATCTGTTTGACCAACCTCACTATTTTTGTTTCTTACTGTTCAGTGCTGCTAATATAAATGACACACTTCACCTTTAAACTAGCCAACATGCTTACACCAAGCAAAGCAAACAAAGAAGAAACAAAGAGCTGACTCACAGGTGCTTGTTTGTGTGAAGGGCAACTTTAAACCGAGCATGCATCGGACCTTTCTTAGTTCATAATCATTTTTATCATCTCAAACAATCCGCCTCCACCATTGCATGCAATTCATGAGCATGACAAACGCGGGGTGTACGGTGCTATGGTTTTGTTTACCTTCTCATTACAGGGTTTTGGACACCTTCTAAATGTTCATTATAATAACCATTATTAGCAATTTCCATACTGAAATAAAACATTACAGACAAAAATAAACAAACATGACATAAAAGAAATGGCATGCGACCAGAAACAAGCTTTGCTTCCGAGACGTGCTTTTGAAAAACGTCAACGCAAGGTAGAGCACAGTTTAAGTAGAAATAGCAATCGTTTTTCATAAAATGTACATGTCGTACTTTTGATCTTAAGGTTTCTGTTTTATCAGCCCTTCGTGTGAAACAAGGGAGCTTTCAAAGGTAACACAACAACACGAGCAATGCCCTTCACCAGGGAAGCATTCCAAGGCGTGTAGCTTAAACCAGCACCATAAAGCAGAAAGATTTTTATACAAAACAGGAAAGAGATCTTCAAATAGTGGACAGCAAAAGCGTAACGGAAAACGGCTTACGTTTTCATAGGAATCTCAATGCTAAAAAGATACAAGTAAGACAAGCAAACATGTTACACTGGAGTGATGCAGAGATATCACGCAGATGTCAAAATGGATTCTCTGCTCAAGACACTTAGTGACTGTTCAATCGCAATGATTTTCGACTGTAAACACATGGATGTTGAAAAAACACATCGTATAATATATTCTGTACATATATTTTGTAAAGTGCAAAGTGCTGGACGGAGAGACATAAAGAATGAAGAAGGAAATAGCAAGAATGGTTATCATAATGTGAAATGCCAAGTCCCCGAGACTGAGGACCTAGAGGCCGCAGAGAGAAAGAAAAGATGGAAAGCACAGAGAAGTCAATATTTACCTACTGGACATTTAATACTTCGAAGTCATTAATGCATAGTACAAAAACAGCAAATTGCAATCTCTCCAATAAAACAAAGTGAAGTGAAATTCTATCATGAATTACTCCTCAAGTTGTTCCAAACCTGTATACATTACTTTGTTCTGTTAAACACAAAGAAAGGTATTCGGAAAAATGTAAGCGACTGAGATTTCTGACTACTATAGTAAAAAACATTAAAAAAAACTGTACATTTTTGTCATTCTGTTCAACACCAAAGAAGATATTTTGAAGAATTTAGGAAAACAAAAAGTTCTCATTTGCTAAGATTTTCTAAATATCGTTCTTTGTGTTCAACAGGACAAAGACATTTATACAGGATCGGAACAATTTGAAGGTGAGTAATTCATGATGGAATTATCATTTTTGGTGGACTACCCCTTTAACTCTTTCCCCGCCAGCCTTTTTTTTTTTAAAAGTTGCCAGCCTAAGCCAGTGTTTTTTGACATTTTCACCAAACTTGAATGGCTCACAGCACATTTTCTGTAAAGAATATATTGACAAACAATATGTCCAACGAAAGAACAGGGTCTCTGCAATTAAACAAATAAACATTATTCTTCTATCTTTATGTGTTCTTTTTTTATCACTCCTTGTATGTGGGTATGTTTCTTCAAAAAATCCCTTTGATTAAAAAGCAGCGATAATTAACATTTTTAGTCAAAGATTCCGTCTAGATTACACTCAGAACAATCATTAAAAACCAATAAGAAATATACGTTCTAGGTTCAGGGATTCTGTACTTTTTCCCAAAGGTGTGCAACAGCGTCACCTGCTGTATTACAGCACAAACACTGATTGCCGGAATAACTCGTCTTTGGCGGGGAACCATTTTTTTTTAATGACGAGATAACTCATCAATGCCGTTGAAAGAGTTATGTACTACTCCAAGGTTTTGGGCCACTTACTCGTCATAGACATCCTCTGTGTCCATTCTGCGGTAAAACTTGGAGAGCTTCACTGAGAGGATTATGCTAGGGAGCAAAAACAGCGTGGAACAGCCCAGTCCAAACCAGAATGTGTTCTGCAACAAATAAACGTAAGATTTCTTGACACCACCCAGAAGCCTCACTATGCTAGAACACACATTACAAATTTGATCAATATGCTCTCCGTGAACATATTGATTTAAAAGACATTCAAAACACAAAAATATGTTTTTTTCAGGATTGTCTGCAAATGTTGTCAATGCAACGTGGGTCACATGAGTAAATGATCAAGACAGCTTTCATTTTTGGGGTTACTACTAATTCCATTCACTTATTGATAATAAAACTACTTCAAGCTCAGTTAACAATTCTCTTGACAAAACTAATAGGTGGTCTCACCATTGAATCCAGCAGAAAACTGCAGCCCAGGATCTCGACTGTGTCCACAATATTACTGAAGGGTTTACAGGAAGCTACCTCCATGGCTAGCTAAAATGAGACCGAACAGTCATAAACTTAACACTAACACTACAAACTGATCACCACCAACCTAATATCGATACCAACATTAATTCTTGTTCAATAATACTCACAGATGTCTTGATCCAGTCCATATACTGTTTGAAATATCCAATGAGAGTCTGTATGTATCTCTCGGTTTCCTGTATGTGCGATGAACATTCAGCATCAGTTTGCATTACGTAAATCACTTTGTATTTCTGTGAAAGGGGTGTTTTGGCATGCTTTTGGTTCACACACCTGATTGACCAACAGTGTTGCATTGTTGGAAATTAGAAACTGGGCGGCATCAACGGCTGCTAATACGGCTGAAACTCTCACCTACATGACAGTACATTTACATCTTATTAGAAATGCTGTAATGCACTTGTGGTGAGTATAAGCAGGACAAAATGTCTTTTGAACGAGAAACGTACAGGCAAATCTGATGAAGTTCTCTCCAGGAATCTGATGCTCTGGTTAAGCGTGCTCTGTAACAGACAAACAAATAAAATCACATTGTGTCCAAAATATTATGACCTTAAAATAATCTAAAGTGAAGGAATCAACATCATTGAGACACTGATAGCAATTTGATCACAATATTAATTTATTTTATATTACAGTTTTTAAGAAGTCATGTGACAAAACACCATGCATGCATGCTTACAGTTGCACATGCATGACATGCGATCATTATGTCAAGTAATACAAAATATTTAGACTATATGATATTCTGAGAAACACGGGAAAAAGACTATGTTTGGAAAACTTAATTTAGACATTTTAGCGTTGCAAAATAAACTTTAAATGTTAGCATCTTTCAGCATGCTGGTATTATTATTTACAGGACAACTCGCCTTTGTAACACATACATTTCCAAAAAAAATGAATTGTCAGATGTGAACTACACAATGGGAGCAGACCGAAACAAAAAGCCACAGTTGACACGTTTTACATCAACTGTAAAAGCATGTTGTTTGTTAAACAATTGATATAAACATTTTAAGACAAAGAAACGATTAGGTGACCGTAAGATGAAGATTGTTTTTTCCCGATGGTATCACAGAAAAAACAAGGATGATATCACAATGAGCAAACAACTGTCGGAGGTTATGCAACAATAACTGTTGGATTCAGGCTTACCCTTGCTTTCACATATTTCTTGGAAGCCACATTGAATTGAGAAAGTAATAAAAACAGACTAAACATTCTCAACAGTAATGACAGTCATCAAATGTACTTGATTAGTTCGAATGCAAAACAGATCCTGGAAATGAAAACAGGGATACATTACCATGGACTGCTCCAGAGGGATGACCTGCTGCTTGTAGATCTGTCTTATAGTGTTAGCATGTCCCTTTAAGGAAGTCTGCAATGTTCCTTTAACCTGCAAAAGAGAGATAAACATATGATCAAAGTGAATGGGAAAATTCGTAGTCGAGGGAATTTTGGTAAAATAAGTTCAGCCAAAAGCAATTATTTACAATGACATTCATCACTATGTGTGTATACATTTACAGTAATTGGGAAGAAAATAAACCTCACCAACTGATCAGCTTGAGAATCAAGGTCATTGGCAAATGTGAGCAGATCAATGCGTGTCACGGCTTTATTAAGCTGAGAAACAAACAGACATGAGGAACCGTACTTTAATAACTAAACCATAGACTGATCGATACATGCTTTTGTTAATATTGCAACAGTATGAAAAGAATTGTATGATTAAAATCTTATGAATTCACAATTTGTTTTGTAAAATAAATATATTGTAAATGATATGTTATATTATTATATTATATGACATCTACAGCTCATTCAGCAGACACATTATTTCTGCGATGTTTGGATAAGAAAGGACTGCCCGTCAAACAGAACCTGACTAAACCTATAAGTCTTAAAGCACCTCAACACTCTTTGCCACAGTTGTTGTTTTGTGTAATAATATAATTTTTGGATAAGATCCTATATTAATCCTATAATTCTTGAATTTTTTATATCGTCCTGTGTTAAACATATTTAAAAGCCGCTATAGACCTACAATTTTTATTGTGTACATTTCCATCAATATATTTTGTACCTCTGCCAAATAAGCTGCAAAGTTGATCTCATTAATGCCCGTTTCGGTGAAGCTGATGAGATTCTGTTTGCCCTTAGACTCCAGAAGATCAATGCCCCGCAGATCCACCTTCATCCCTTCAAACTTTGTCGACACGTCTTTGGAGTACTGTTGAAAGAAAAGAGTTAATGTTATAAAACAGTCCTACACCAACAGAGATCATCAGGTGTACATTATAACTGTCGATCCAACATCAATCTAAGAAAAATCTGGAGTTTGCAGATAATCTTAAAGAACCTTCATACTTCTATCTTCTAACATTTTCCATTATACTGTACATCTCAGAATTTGATACGTTTGTTTTGTTCTTGCTAACATGCGTTTGACTTTAAGCCTTCTGCTGAAACTAAAGTTATCTCAGCATGATTTGAAGTGTCCCCAAGAGCATCTAGTGTGCTTTAACGAAAAATAAGGAAATCTGAAAATATGTGTGAGGTTGCTACACATTTTGCTTACATTTAATTACAGAATATTTCAATTATTTATACTTTAATATTTTTATTTTATGTTTAAACGAAAACAGACTTGTGGTCTCGGAGTTTTGAGCCTCACTGTAAAACTGCCCACTGCTCCGCTGAATCAAGAATGTTTATAGGGATTTGGACTGCTTTGTGCACACTAAATATTCAGCTGACTGAAATCTTCAAGAAAAAAAACAAAGCTCATCATGTGCTACAAGACTGGCACGCACTGACCCGTAAAGCAAGACTGTCAGTTTAGCGAAGAGCCCTTAAGTTATAATGCTTTACTGATATTTACTTATATATTGTGTCTAGCATCAGAAGATTTAGTGTTAATTTCATTTTATTAAGTTTATCGTAATTTAACAATGAGAATTTGTCTGAACAATGAAATATGCGGTCTGTAAGCTGTCTAAAATTAGGATGTTGTCATAGGCTCATTAAACATTTAAAGCAACCCTCATAATGCCATCTGGTGTAAACAGTGTCAGCAATCTCAGAGTGACTTTGAATGCCCCTTTGAATCCTGTGTGCACACATGGACTAAGCCTTTGATCCACTTACAACACTGGTGTTAAAAAACGCTGCCATATTGAAGACCTTATCCAGGTTAAGAGCCGTGTAAATCCCCCTGTTGTCCTTGCAGTTACTATGAAAGAGAAGAATGAGAATTGTTTCATTACACTATTTGATATGATTTTACTTTAATTGTAAAAAAAGGGTTATAGGTCATTCAGTATGTTTCACAAGTCTTTAATATGTTACAAACACCATTTACTTTTGTCCTTAAACGGAGCAGTCCTAGACACTTAAAAAAAAAACATTTAAAGATTTTAACGAAAGAATAATAGTCGATAAGAAGGATAGGTTAGGTTTCAAAAAGCAATTATAGCACAGTATAAAATAAAGAAAAAAATATTTTTGGAAACTTTCTGGTTATTATGCGATTATAATAAGTGTTCAAATACTTTCTGGAAACATTATATATAAAATATAATCGATTTAGCAGAATATATAATAAAGGTCAGGAAAGCGTGTAATAAAAATCCCTTGCTTTGAAACAAATACTCAACACTTTATAACAACTCTGGTGGTCTGAACTGTGTAGTATTTTAGGATGTGCATTACAGGCCTGTGCTACCTGTAGAGAGAATCCACTGTGAGATCCATTTCGGGGTCATTGTACAGATATCCTGGTATGAAGTTCTTCCAAGAAGACTGAACAAGGTTGGGAGTATCCAGCACCTAAACACAATAAATACTGAGAACATTATCCCTTTTCTATTGAATGAGACCATATGTGAGTCAAACAGGGAAGATGTCATAGATACCGTAATTCAGCAACTAAAAGCTCAAATGTCTATATTGACACACATTCAGAGGTTCAACTGTCGTATCCGAGGGATGTTGGAACTGAATTTAAAAACGTAACCATCCTGACAAACATTTGACAAAAGCCATGTTTCCTTAGTGTATGATTGTGTATTAATAGATGCTGTCCATTTTCTTGCCTTGAACAGCTGTCGGGTTTGGAAAGGTTCACACACGAGCTTCTCCAGATTTCCCCCAACCAAGAACAGAACTGTTATCACACCCATGAGCACCCAGGAGAACAGGAAGCTGAATCCCACGCCGCTGAGACGCACAGAAAGCGTGTGTAAATCAGTGCGGACAAAACTGTTTTCCACTGTGATTTGTTTGTTAATGTTTGATATGCACCCTTACGCCATAAGCAGGTTTCCTCCCGTGTTGGACACACATCCCCGCGTGGTCGGAGAAGTGTGCCGGTCAAATCCCAGAATGCCGCACAACAGACCCAAAAAATTGAAGGCTAAGATTAGCACCACCATGCAGCAAAGGGCAATGCAACAAATCCACCTGAAAACAACAGAATATTAGCATGTGAGGACATTTTCGCTTGAAGGAGTTTGTAACTTTGTATTCTGGATGGTGGTCTACTGCTGGTTAATGCAGACGTACCTATAGAAATCCATCTGATCAATCTGTGGGTAGATGTCCTCTATTTGTGAGTGTGTGTGAGTGATCATTTTTGTGAAGTTGGTCAGAGTGCTGTGAACTGGAAAGTGCTTGGTGAAATTAGAGATGGTAGAGCCAATGTTGTCCAGCAGACCTCTGACCCCTACAGAAGAAACCACAGGTACAGTGACAAAGCAATTACAAATGTCTTACAGATTTATATAATATAAATTACTAGAAAAGAATTCAATAGGAATCTTAAAACAATCCATCACAACGCACCTTCGATGATATTTCGGGTTTGGTCCTTTACCATGGTGGGCGTGTCATTGAAAGATGTAAATCCCTGTTTAACACAGATAAGACTCATATTATGGCGTTAACATTGCTTGCACATGGCATTTCATGTCACTGACAATGTGTATTTAACATAAACCAACGAGTAAGCAGAGAGTTCAATGAAGCCTTAAGGTCCAGTGTATGAAATTTAGTAGCATCTAGTGGTGAGCTTGCAAATTGCAACCAACGGCTCACTTCGACGCTCACCCCTCCTTTCAAAGCACTAGTCTACGGTGGCTGTTCAGGGCTAGGATGTCATCATGTTTCCGTTTCTTTGCTGAAGGAGATAACGTATTTACAAAAAGCGCTGTGTAGCCTAGTTTGTCCATTTAGGGCTACTGTAGAAACATCATGGCGTATTCTATGTAAGGGAACCCGGGGTATATGTAGAATATAAATAGCTCATTCTTAGGTATTAAAAACATGACAATAATCACCTCTGAAGACATAGTTATGTTTATTATATATGGCATTTCTATGAATAGATTCTCCAAAAAGTTACACACTGGACCTTTAAAACTATGCAAGCATACTGTATATCGGTAAAAAAGTACCTTTTCAACTATGTGCCCGAGATCCGTCCTCAGAACTTTGTTCACTTTGTCTAACTGGTCAGTTACATCAGGCAACTACCAAAAAAACAGGAATGTGTGAACTTTATGTCAATGGTGACACTTTTACGGAAAACAAGATCTGTGCAATTGTAATACCGATGAGTAGTTGGCTGAGATTTCTAGTCTGGGAAGGGTGCTGCGTATGTTGCGGCAGACGTCGGCTGCGGGTGAGCGCATGTCTGCGCAGACAGGATCATTGAGGGCGTTGTTGAGTCCGCTTCGCACACTGCTGAGGTTAGCCTGCAGTTTGCTCGTTCCTTCTTGCAAAGTCTCCAACGTCAAACTCACGTTCTCTAGAGCATCCTTGGTGTCTTGCATTGCTAAGAGATGAAACAAACAGCCATGCAAGTTAAAGTCTAAAACAAAACATTCAGTATTGTCTGGGGAACAATAACCAAACATGCTCCACACAATGTTATCCATAATGTGGTCAGATTGTTGCCTTCCTTACATTTGGTACACTTTGTAACGTTTCAGGTATCTTGGTTTAAAGCGATAGTTCACCCAAAAATTATAAGTCATCATTTACTCTTGTCATTTCAAACCTGAATTACATTCATTCTTCGGCAGAACACAAAAGAAGATATTTTGAAGAGCGTTCTTAACTGGCCCCCATTCACTTGCATTGGTTTTGTGTCCATACAATAGAAGTGAATGGGTGATGTTGCTGTTCGGTTACCAACTTTCTTCAAAGTATCTTGTTTGGTGTTCTAGAGAAGAAAGAAAGTCATAAAGCTTTGAAATGACAAGAGGCTGAGTAAATGATGACAGAATATTCATTTTTGGGTGAACTATCACTTTAAGGAACAAGATGGGCGAGATCCACCAAGGAAGGATGCAACAACAATCAGGGTAAATAACTGGGCCAGGTGCTGAAGGGAAAGAATGAGGAGGCAGTCACAACATTACAGGTAAAATGTCACAGGAAGGACCAGTCAGGTGGTTTACCTTTAATGCCTTTCTCCACTTTGACTAACAAATCAAAGACAAACAGTTAAATAACACTCTTACAAGCAACAGGTTGTATAGTATTACCAGTATTGTATTTGCATAATGTTATCTGATATATTAAAATAATTATTTATCCAAGTAAAGTTGTACGTTTAGGGTGTAGGCAGAATAAGAAAGAAAGAAAGATCTAGATGAGTGACATACTTGCATACATGCTGAGAGCTGCATCAAGTGCAGGCTGCACATCTTTTCCCAACTCCTCTTGTATCTTTCCACCCAAGAGCAGACCTACATCTGCAAAAACAGGACAGAATCTACACCAGACTCGCATCAAAAATAGACAAAACTCAAAGATCACCCACAACATACTCACTCTCAAGGTCATAGAGCACATGTTCCTTCACAGTGCCGTACTGAGAGATCAAGTAATCGATTTGCTGAGATAGATGACAGAGCAGTTAACAGTTAACAACTGTCCTGCGCACCCGGTTTATATGTTCTATATTTGAACTTATTGTCCCCGTCTGTCGTATCTATCATGTCTGTCTGGGTTTCAGTACTCACAGCTGGGGTCTGATTGGCGAAGGTGTGCAGGTCTTTCAAGTTACTTTTCACAAGCTTCCTCACGCTCTTCAGCTGAGAACTCATGTTCTGATTTGCAGCGTATGCACAAAGGACCCCTGCCCTGATGAATAAAAAAGAGAAGTGTTGAAAACACAAACTAAACGTTAAACCATAAATATATACACAAACCCATTGATGTAAACCCAACAGTACAATCTCAGTAAAACAGTTAAAGGAACAGTTAACCCCAAAATGAAAATTCTGATTCAGTTATCCTCAAACTTATCCTTATCTGAACACAGACAAAGATATTTGGAAGAATGCTTGTTACCAAACAGTTCTTGGCCACCACTGACTACTATAGAAGAAAAATGTCAATGGTAGTCAAAAGTGACCCAGAATTGTTTGCTTTTCTACATTCTACAAAATATCTTCTTTGCGTTCAACAGAGCAAAGAAAATTAAAGAGCAATTTTTCCTACTATGGTAGTCAATGGTGGCCAAGAACTGTTTGGTTAAAATCATTCTTCCAAATATCTTTCTCTGTGTTTACCAGAACAAAGAAATGTATACACATTTTGAACAACTTGAGGGTGAGTAAATGATGACAGAGTTTTCTTTTTTGGGTAATCTGTTCCTTTAATAAAACGGATACAATTTTTCTACAAACCCAACATTTAGTTCACTATTGTTATAAATTGTTGTTACACTGGCAGCAGAAACTCCATACTAGATAATAGAAGCTATTGCTAAGAGTGCCAGTAGGTGGCAGTACTTTAACACAGTCAGAAGACACATGCTCTCGCACAGACTATGCCGCCTATCAGAGTCCTTTAAACCGGTCTTGTTTCGGGAATACTCTCCTAAATCTTTATTAAATGGCAAACTTTTACTGCTGAAGGTCTACTCTTTAAAGTAAGAGAACACGTTCATACAGCCTTGTGTTATGCAAGGCGTGTGTATAAATCCCAAAATCCATCTGACACAACTGGCTAAGAACTGCACTTTAATTGGCCTATATTGGGATGAATGTGAATTTTCTTCAAAAATAAAAAATAAAAAGACAGAAACAGAAACAAGATTGAAAGACACTGACAAGGAATTTAAGCCATACTGTATTTAAAAAACATTTATGATTCATTCATCCTAACTGGGCTTCATTCTGTATGCTTGTGCCTACACGACATGCTTCTACCGCAGTCTGGGAAAAAAACATGATTGACTTTGAAGTTATGCAAGGAAGTCATATTGTGATGTTGCGTCAAAATGTGAGAATCCCTGTATGTTGGTATAGTGCATGAATTTTGGCCACCATTGACTAACATAGTAAGAAAAATTGCTTTGTAAATTTCTTTGTTCTGTTGACCACAAAATAAGATATTTTGAAGAATATCTGTTCTGGGGCAATTTTGACTACCATTGTCTTTTTTCCTACTATGGCAGTCAATAGTGGTCAAGAACTGTTTGGATTACAAGCATTCTTCCAAATATCTTTCTCTATGTTCATCAAAACAGAGAAATTTATACAGATTTAGAACAATTTGAGGGTGAGTTTATTCTTATTTTTGGGTGAACTGTCCCTTTAAGTGTCGCAGAACCATGATGACAACAACATCAAAGTAACAAATCTTTAAAAAAAGTGTTTAAAGTTGAAATATGTCATAGATATATACACACAAAGCCAAACACCGTGGCTTTGTATTTAGATATGTGGGCACTGCAAAATGCTCCCAGGATGAAACCAACAGACTGTTAGAGATCCAAAACAGATAGCTGTCTACAAAGCCCCGTTGTTGTTCGCTTTCTCTCTGTGTATTGGTAAATGCACAATCTGCTCTGTTCTGAGGTCAGGGAAAACACAACAGGCGGTAAACAAAGAGGCTTTGAAGATGGAAAAGTGCATTCCACACAGAGGACATTGAGACAGCCTGAAACTTTACTCACTCACTGTAGGGAACCTCATATGAACCAGAAGAGAGAATCAAGGAACAGGCGACTTTTGAAATAACATTGAAATAACCTAAAATTAAAACGGAACTCTCTAACTTGCTTGAAATAGCACCAATCGAATGTAACATCACACAAAACGTGACACCTCAACTTGATGATATGACCAAGGACGAGAAATGTGGTAATTATTTCTCACGCATGACGTTACAATAGTGGAGGTGTCACATTGTCTTAACCTGTGACATTATGTATGGGTTTGAGGGAATAAAAATTCACATTTAAGATGCTTTGAAATAGATAGATTCAAAACAAAAAACACTACGAGAGTTTAAAGGGACCGGCTACTCCACCCCAAAAAAATAATTATTTCATGAATTACCCCCCCCCCAAAGTTGTTCTAAATCAGCATACATTTCTTTGTTCTATTGAATACAGAGAAAGATATTTAGAAAAATGTTAGCAACTGACATTTCTGGGGCACTATTGACTACCATTGTAGGAAAGTTATCGTATCATTTCTTTGTTCTGTTGAACACAAAATGAACATTTTTTAATAATTTAGGAAAACAAAAAGTTCTAGGGCTCCTTTGACTACCATTTCATTTTAATTTTAAATGTGTTTTCTTCATAACAAATAAATGTATGCAGATTTGGAACAATTTGAGCATGAGTAAATGATGAAAGAATTTTTAGTTTTGGTGGAGTATTCCTATAAAGAGTTCAGATCTCAAACTCTCTGGTAACTCTTTTGTTCAGAACATCTGGGCAATTCCTTGAAAATGTCAACCTTACCACCTAACAGCGTTTTTTACTTTAGAAACAGCACAGATTTTAACATTTGGTGGTTCAAATACCCATGTGAGATTTCTCTTCTAATTTGCAAAGCATTTGTTTTATTTTTAGTGCAGAATTTTTCATAGTCAGCTTAGTGCCATTTTCAGGATTGTCACATCCATAACGCTACATATTCCTCATAAATGGACACATGAAAATGAATATAAAGTAACTATTTTATGTTCTATAAAGAGGCATCCCTTCTCCATTAATTGGGTATTATTTCTTCAGGATAGTGCATTTTATTTTACAGAAATCCTACAAAGTTTATCGTCTCCCAAAAAATGCTACCTTTTTTGTCACATCCAAAACGCATGTTTATTTTCCTGTTTTTAATAGAACTTTTTTCATAGACTGACTTTTTTTATGTTTAGACTTCATCAACAATGGTTCAGTAAAATATAAACAGATGGTTCAATATAATCATTACAAATTCCTTCTCTGAGCATTTTTATGTCACTTCCATAATGCAAAATGTCACGTCCATAACGCTGGAATTGCCCAGCTATCTTTCAAAAATAGCTTTATGTTGGCATCATGGTGAAATTCTCCTGTATAATTTGTGTTGCTTCATTGCACTCAAGAATGTCCATGTAGACTAAAGGAAGCAAGAGTCGAGTTACTTCCACAATGATCTCTGTATTCAGGTATCCTGGACCCAGCAGCTAGTCCCACAGCATCCCTGTTTCAAAATGCCTCTTTGGAGGGTTGAAGAGCAGGGTGGGGGTGAGAACCTTATTGATTGCCTCTTTAAACAGAAGATGACCCATCGGGTTTGATTTCGCCCCGCGACGCTGGCGTTCCAGGTACCTGATGGTTCCCCAGTGCTCAGCAGATCTGTAACACGATCGGCCCGCCACCACGACACAGTCGAGCTACTGACCCAGACAAAGAGAGCCACTGTAGACTTAAAAATGAGGGTCAGTGCTATATTGGAAAGATGGGTGGAGAGGAGGAATTTAAATGGAAAAACATTGTTTAAACTACCATTAGGGTAAAATGAACGTGAAATTAGTTTTGTAGATTGCAAGCGGCTACATAGATATTACAAAACTTAAACTTTGACTTGGTTTAAAAACATTTGCACCTCATAAAATAAGTTTGAGAGACTGCATAAACAGAGCTGTAATCTAAGCATGGACTGGCGAGATGAGATTATTTTTCCATTTTCTTGACATGTGATAAAAGTGTAATAAGTGTAAAATGGTTTAAGCTAAAAAAAGAACAAAATCGTCTTTCAACAAGCTTTTTCCCAATTTAGACTTCTAAATGATTTTGTTATTCCAGAGAAAGTCGAAAGTGTTCCTTTTAAAATTCCCCTAAGCTATGAGTTAGTATATTGCGCATATGCAGCATCAAGCCCAATGTGTGTGCTGTGAAACTAGGCCAGAATGGGTGGGTAACTGAAGTGTGAGACAATCATTTCTCTTTTCCATTCATGTGTAGGACAGAAGGAGGACACATTATTAACCACACAAACAAAGCTTTACCACTCTCTTCATTGAGTTGAGCTAAAATATTGTGGATGGTTTTATTTTTGCTAAACACTATTCATCTTTCAAACTGACGGATTTTCATTTGTGCAGTGATGGTAGTGGTCAAGAGGGTTTTGTTTCAAAGCGCTGCCATGAATATACAAAACAAAATTGCTCACTGGATGTGCAAGCCTGCAAATACATTCAACATTTACCTTACATTGATGCATTTGGCAGATTCTTTTATCCAAAGTGACTTACATTGCATTATACTTTACATTTGTACATGGAATACGCCCTTTTCACAATGATGTAACTTAACTTCCGCTTTTCGCAAGCAGTGTATCATAACATCCGTCTTGCATCAAACAAGGAAAAGAAGAAAAATAACTTCAGTTTTGCCGTGGTGCTGGAATTTAACACCAGTGAAAAAAAAAAGCCATAACACGTATTCAAGTAGTTGTCCTAGCACCTTCGCTAACTCAAAAAGAAAACAAAACACAAGGGACTTGGTAAAGTCAATTCTAAGGCGCTAGCGGAAGTAACGCTACACTGCCTCACAGCAGAACGGAAGATGCTTGACATCATGTGAAAAGGGCCTATCCCTGGGTTCGAGCCCATGACCTTGACGTTGCTGGCGCCAAGCTCTAACCACTGAGCTACGGGAAACTTAACAGAGGTAAGTCATTGCCAGAAGAATTAATACACATGCACACAAGAAATGGAGTCACAGTCACTTTGTCCCCCGAGCTCAGTTGACATTTTATTTCATTACTTTGTTTCTTTTATTCTCCTTCATAGTTTACATTTATTTATATCAACTAATGGAACTATTTGTAAACTAATTGTACTGTTTAGCGTGTTGACAAAATGTTTATATGCTCTCATACTTGTAAGTCGCTTTGGATAAAAGAGTCTGCCAAATTAATAAATCGTTATGCATGTATAAATGTATATTTCATTTATTTTATGATTTAATTATATATGCAAGAACAAAATCTAAACGGGAGTTCTGCTGGACCAGTCTTTACATCTTGCTAACTGATTTATACAGTATATATTTGACATTTGTTTTCCACCTCATATTTCATTTCATTTATGCGATTTATTGTAGATTTTATTATTTTTGCACAGTTATGTAAGCTAGATTTAATTTCAATAAAAGTTGTATACTTATTTACATGTGTATTTAAAAAAGATCCTAGGAATACCAGAAAAATAAAGCTTCAAAAAAAGCTAAAAAGACCATGTGCCTTCAAAATAAAACAAGTTATATATGACATATGTGTGTAAAATGCTTACACTGCAATCTGTTTGAGAGGGTTATCCTCATGCTATATCTCCGCTCACACGCACATGCAGTCAACCTGCACATGTGTTCGCCTGGAACGATTTGTTACACAAACCAAATCAAGATCGCTCCATGGATTATCCATTTTTTAAAGGCAAATGGACCAAATCTTACGGTTAACAGCGTGAAAGCTGCAAACTAGGCTTTCGATGATTAAATGGAGTTATTTAATGAATGAAATGAGTGAGCGTAGCACGGCCCAGTTGCACTGTGATGCCAGGAGGCTTCACATTTTGCACTGTATTGGATTTGACAGGCCGCTTCTGCAAGCTGAGCTCTGGGGTTGGCAGAAGAGCACCGAACCCGCCGACCTTCAGTGCCCAGGGCATCACACTCCTTAAGAGCAGCAGACGAGTCACTTCTCTTGTGTCTAATAGAGAGCAATTTTGAATCAAAATATGTGTGATATTAGATTTAAGATAATGACATCAGCTATGATAATAACATAATGTAAACCATTATGTCAAATTCAGGATGCATGTTTTCTTATACTAGAGCTTTTAAGGAGAGATCAAATATAGATGTAAACACGGATTTAAATCAATTTGTACTGAAACAGCATGCAGTATTATGTCATAATAGGGCGCGATTTTTCCGATATGAAGACACACTTGTGTGAGCAGTCACTTGTAAATAACAGAAATAGTGTCTATTTTTAGCTCATCAGCACATGGCGATCTGAGATCACACACATAGTAAGCCAGGCACAAACAAACATGCAAGTCAGAACATACTGTAGCAAACCATTCATTCTAGATGCTACACAAGAAAATGCTAAACTTGTCAAATGTAACAGAACCACAAATTTCTATTCAATGTCTGGAAGATTCTAGGACTAAAGGAGGACTAAAAGAGGACTAAAAATAAGAGTCACACACGCCTCAAGCTTTCATGTTGACGACCATCACGACATTGTGTTCATGACGGGGTTGACAGTGTGCCTATGAAATGCTGCTTTTCCATTTAAAAGCGAAATGGCACTAATGAGGAATATTCTTGTCATAATTGGGTCGCTTCTTTAATAATTCATCACGACTAAATTATGCCCACTGTCCTAAGAAGACCAGCACAGTTCAGAAATAGCCCAAGCTTATCAAGCAAAAGTACAATAAAGATGTCACATCCAGGAAGCAAAACAGACAGCTGTGTGGAAATCCGGAACATAAAACAAACTTCCCTGGATTCACCTCGCGACTGAGGAATACAGACAGATCGAGTATAAAAAGACTTGACAACGCAATTTATTAAAGCACATATTCAACCCAAGAGCTGCTCGGACCCAAGAGCAATTCCATAATCAAGGAAACAACTCTTCTTTCCGTGAAGGGTCCTCATTTGAATAATTTTCAGTCAAAACTTTTCACCAAGACACTGCATGGTCCTTCTTTCTCTTTAAACAAGATTGAATCGTTTTAATATCCCCCTGAAGAGACCAATGCATGCAGTTGCCTCTGTTCTGCCTTCATTAATATCAGTACGCACGAGAGGAGATGTTTAAATGAGTTGAGAGATGGCCATCTCCAGGCAGCCAGGCATGTGTTATGGAATCTTTAATAAAGAGCGAGCCAGCTGAATCCATAAAACAGCGGAACATCAAACACTCTCTTCTGTTTGCCGATTCTGTCCAGGAGCTCCTGCCTTTGTGCGATCTGGCTGTATTTCTTTCTCAAGTGTACCATTGGAAACAGTGAATGTGTCTTTGCAGGGATTAACTGTGCAAAGCTCATGTGGTGTGCGCATTGAGGTCTTCTATTGCCTCTAATATTGCATTCTGTGTCAGAGGAGAATCAATTGATTCAAAAAGTTTCTGGCGCTAGAAAGTAAATAAGCTAACAATGTGATATTGATGCATTAACATAAACAGAACACCCAAAATATCGCATGAAACGCATTTTGGGATTGGACAGGGCCTTACACATTACACATATTAGTACACACATGAAGGTTCGAAAAGCAAAACCTACGTGATGATGAAAGTGGTGGTGAGTAAAAGCGTGGTCAGCAGTCCTCGTAGGCATTCCGCATTCTTCCTCTGTCTTTGGTGCATCTCACCTCCACAGTTGTCGCAGCAGCGGCACAAGCAGAAGAGCAGCCCGACCAGCGGCAACAAAATGGTGAACAGCAGCCCCACCGCGGCACACACAAGAAAACCAATCTCATAATAAATCACCTGCATAAACAACAAAATAACGCTGGTCAGACATGAAAATAAATATAAAACAAACTGCCGTATTATTGGGGAGTGGGTACTCGAAGCCAGTTTAAGTCTGGTCTCTTTTTAGAAATGAATTTTAAGTGAACACTTCATTTACATGGACAGTACTTGATAAAGAAAAATCTGTTAGCATTTTCCAAATCCTTATCCCGCATATTTTTTTCCAAACAATATAAGGAATGAAACAATCATTGTGACTTCACTTCATGCATTATTTTCCATTTCCAGAAAAACAGTGAATTTGCACATCAAAGGTTTTAGAAGGAGAGCAGCGATATGCTCATTATAGTGACGAGAGAAAGTATGATGAGGTATGATGACACAATATTCATTTAAACTGTCCATTTAAATGATGACCATTAGGTTTAAATGGATCTTAAGGTTAGGTTTAACAAGGTTAAACATTTAGATTTAATATAAAAAAGGGAAGAAATCTACTGTAATTGCAATTCTACTAGAACTACAATTACACTAAATATAGCAAATTACTACCAACAGTTTTTATAAAGGAACACAAAAGAACCGAGATGCACTAAAATTTAATGATCTGCAATATATTTGCATGGCTCATAAAAGTCAAGATTTAAAATCACAGGGGCTGATAAACTGAGCAAATCAAAACAAACCGAAAACGTTTTCTAGAGGAAGCTTTTTACACGTCCTTCATTTAAAGCTAACGTCTCAAAAGCCTTCCAGGAAAAACACTTTCCTTTTTGAACCATCTACACAAATTATCCATGCTGTGTAACATGATGAAATAATGTTGTGGAAACGTTTACTTCATACGCTGCTTTCAAATCCATTTGCACGAGTCCTGTGGCATTATACACATCTGAATGAGCAGAGCTCTCTTCAGGCCAGCCTGAGGATAAGCTTAATCCGTTGACTAAACCAGAGGCTTTGTCTGTCACCAAGTACCCTCGCTTTTTTCTCAAGGGTAGAGCATTTCCATATTTAAAATTCTCAAAAAGTGCTTCTTTAAAGCTTATTTCCCCTCATGGCCAATGGCTGAACGTCTTGTTGGGAAAGCTTAGCTATGACAAGTTTTGAGTTCACACATGAAGCGTAGGGCCTGTTTCATCATTGCGTAAGCGAAGCTATAAATACTGCTTCTGGAGTCACTTCTTTTTCTGTGTGGTTAGGGTCAATTCATATTGTGTTATGTGGTAATTTCATGTTTCTTGTATATTTGATCTTTCTACGTCCCTCGTAATGTATTTGGTCCCATTTGTCTCTTTAAAACTCCATAAATGTAATATAGTATGCTGAAATGGTTGAACATTTTATAACACACGAGGAAACTTAGTAATACATAAAAGTGAGGGAAATTCCATGGATGACACCCTAAGGAAGACTAGTCTAAAGAATTTGGTCTAGTATGAAACTTTAGGATGAATGAAGGGCTGGGCTTTGTGAATGTTAGACGTCAGGACAGTGAGATTCGGGTCAGGTTTGCTTCTTGACAGGGCTGAACACACTTTACCTGTAACGTCAGAACAATGTTCTCTGGCTGGAGGGGCCAGATGATGAAGGCATGCAAAAAGCGAAATAAAAAAGAAGGAAAAGAAACAGAACAGATGAGATGCAAAATCAAATGAAATGTGCAAATAAAACGAAGATGTATTGTCTGCAATGGATGCTAGACCCATTTTGACAATCCCAAAGTACAATGACAATTTGATCAACAATGACAGTCACATCCAATTCATTGTGTAAGCGTAACAAGCAAAACAAAACATGTGTTTATAGGATTATATTGATAGACCATCAAGCCAATATATCAACTAATATGGCCAAATATAGCAAATATTGTGTAAATAGTGTTAACGTTGGTGTTTACAGTAATTTCTGTAGATACAAGTATCAGCATTTAACATTAGTCAACAATTATAGGACAATAAACTTAAATTATAATTATAGGAATTGCAAAATAAGTTGAAATTTGCAGAATAATAAAGCTGTTCGCTGAGGAATAAACACTGTATATTGTAAAGGCTAAGTATCTCCGAGCTCACATCACCATTTCCCCTCAACTGATGTTCATTAAGTTGTGTCTCATATGTATTTTCTTCCTGAATGAGTTAGAACTACAAACAAAGAGCTATTGTTTAATTAAATCCTGTTACTAAAAAACAACAAATACTTTAATTTCCTATTTACCACAGGGTCTAATGGCAAAATCATTTAACAATAATTCTTAATAATAGAAGAAGAAGCTTATTTTTTTATTCTTTACAAGAGACAATGTTCTCACAACACAAGAGAGTAAGTTTATCCAAAATGATTGCATTTTTATTTTAGGATGAACTACCCCTTTAACTGCGCAGGCAGAGCACGTGATCTCATGGAGATTCATGTAGTCACGGTCACATTCGCTTACCTTCTGGTACTCAGATTGTATGGCCCCAAACTTATCCTTTGCCACTCCAATGACTAGATCTGCAATGACAAAGGAAAACAAAGTCAGCATGCGGTGGGCTCTCACGGTGCGGCCACATCAGAACAGGTTACGTAATGTTGTCCAAAAGCCAGTTCAAAACACCAAAAAAAGCCCGCTGTGAATAAAAAAACCCTACAACTACAGCTTCAACAAAGTGTTCAGCCACCGGGTACCTCTGTTTAAATGATTACAACAATCTTAAAATTAAAAATTGCAAGCAACATTTATCTTGCTATTTGAATTTGATATGTGAACTTATTACAATGTTTGGATTGTGGTGATATGTAAAAATCACAAAAGGGAGAGAAACACTAACTTGCTCTCAAGAACAGAGATGCAATTTACCCAGAGACTATAAGGGAAAGAGATGGACCAATTATTAAAAACTGAGAGTTGTATTAAATACAAGCCACACTTAATAGCATTTCAGAGTACAAGCAAAAACTAGCAAGAGGCTTTGGGACAGTTACTCTCTGTAGATCCTAAAGGTTTAGCTTTGATTTTCCACTCCCAAAGCATCATGATCCCATACACAAATCACCTGGATACAACATAACAAACATAACAAACACAGCTGTAGGCAAACATCCCAGTACAGTACACCACATGTCCTGAAGCTACATGTAGAAAATCACAATCCACAACCACAAACCATTGCAAACATATATATCAATGATATATCAACAATGTAATGCAATACATGACATATTTTTTATAAGGATAAAGTAAACATTAAAATAAAATTGACTATTTATTCACCCATGAAAATATTTGTTTTCTTTAATACGTAACAGCAGTGTTGGGCAAGTTACTCTGAAAAAGTTATGAATTACTAATTACAAATAACATGATTCAATTGTGTAATTAGATTACTGTACAAATTAAGCACTCTGTCCAAAAAGTATTTAATTACTTATTACTAGGGCTGTCAAAAGATGAATCCTGATTAATCGCATCCAGAATAAAAGTTTGTGTTTACAAAATATATATATCTGTGTGCTGTGCATTATAATTTTGTATTTTTTAACACATACACATCCATGCATATATTTAAGAAAAATCTAAAAGTTATTAAACATTCATACATAATTTCAATTGTTGGTAAATATAAATAAATACATGTAAATATTTCCTAAATTTGCATACATATGTATGTGTTTGTATTTATAAAAACATAATTAATATGCACAGTTCATAGACATATATTACGTAAACACAAACTTTTATTTTGGATGCGATTAATCTTAATTAATCTTTTGAAAGCCCTACTTATTACTATTTACATTCTATATCCTATATAAACCTTGATTATTTAAGTGATTAAGACATGAAACAGCTCTTATAATTCATACAAATAAACAATAATAAACTTCACAGAGTAGTATTATTGACTGACCAAAGTACTACAAATGTGAGAATAATACATTAAAGCACAAATTTTAGTTTAGTTAGACTTTGAATTTTGATGTGAATTCCACTTTTGCACACACATACTCTACATTACACACAGTATTTAGTTTAGTAACTTTAGTAACTTTAATTTAGTAACCGTAATTACAAGAAAAATAAGAGTAATCCCTTACTTTACTTTTTCAAGGGAAAAGTTATTAACTTACAGTAACTAATTACTTCTGCATAACAGTTTGCAATGTATAGAAAATGCCTAAAGGAACATTATATTCGTTTTTTGTAAGGTCTCCTCTTTCGATTGAAAAATAGAAGCTGTGAACACCATTTCAACTTTAATGTATGCACTTGCTTTTCTGTTATATGCATGCCTATTAGGTCTCAATATGACAGTGTAAAAGTGGGATAAATGAGGACATAAAATGAAACGGACACATTAAATGTGTCTTTCTTCCTCTTGGTGCATTGCAGGGGTTCCAGTTTTCCAGAAAGACCAGCAGACAGTCTGTAATGGTTCTGGATTTTGTGTACACTGGAGTCATAAGCAGATTAGAATACCCTTTCAAAGGAAGTGCTCAAAATTTGAGTTTTGAGACCGGGTTTCTTAGAGCTCTGATTTAACTTGTGTTTCTCAAAATCATCACGTACAGACACCTCTAGGGGAGAACTCTTTTATTTTTTCTAATGATATGGATTTAAAAAACTTCACAGATGACCTACCGAGACATCCAACAATTTTTAAATGCCTTCTCACCTTTAAAGCAAGGTAATCGTGTGACCATGAATAAACATGACCAGTCACCACATGGTGCGGTGCTATATTTCTGCTATTTAGCATGGCCTTAATAAAAGAAAATAGGTCTTCATTAAAAATCCCTAAGCACATGATCGGCTTACTTTTCATCTTTCTCATCAATACAGAATTAAATTGCAACCAATGGCTTAAACATAGAGAAATCAGTTTCATTAAATCATAAATCTTTTTCCTAGTTAAAACTAACATACTAGGTCCAATATAATTATGCTCTTAGCATTTGTACATAATTGCAGAATTATGTCTTTAAAGTCACAGTCTGAGCATGTGAAATGACTAACTCGCTTCATTATTTTATGCCGGTCAAGAATATTAACAAAACCTACCAAACAAAAATTATAATTTCATAATTTCATAGCACAGAGAGATGGTTCAGTGCTCTTTGCATTGTTGGTAGGGATCCAGTGGGGCGTAGTTCTCCAGCTGTCTCATCTTGAAAACTCAAATTTTCAGAGAGGACAGAAAGGACAAGGAGAGCAGAGAGGAGAAAAAGACGATCAGGAACAGGCTAGAGGAGGGAGGTGGTGGAGCGGTGAAGAGGAAAGATGAGATGATTACAAAAGAGAGGGAAGAGAAACGAGGTTGAAAAGTGTCTCTCCTTATCCTTCACTGATCAATCTTGCTGTCACATACTGTAGTTCTCACGCACACAAATATACACAAACATATTCTACTCAGCACTGTTTGAAAATACTCTCGCAGACAACACAGGTCCATTCTTCACCTTGCTGGTGTAGACTTATAAAACTATCGAACAATGTTACTATGCATTAACCTCTTGACTGTCCATTCTTAAGGCGAAATCACCGTTTTAAAAAGGATATTTCACCCAAAAATATTTTTTGTCATCATTTGTCAAAATGTACTCACCCCCTTGACCTTTCAAACCTGTATGACTTTCTTTCTTCTGCAGAACACAAAAGAAGATATTTTGAAGAATGTCGGTATAAGAAAACCGTTGACTTTTGGTCTTTCTGTTTTGTGTCTATACAATAGTCAACGGGGACCAACCTTTTTTGTTTAACAATATTCTTCAAAATATCTTCTTTTGTGTTTTTCAGAAAGAGGAACGTCATACGTCATAGGAACGTCAAAATGACTTTTGGGGTGAAGATGCAATATGGCAACTACTGTAACAACCAATGAGAAAGCATACAGCGAAGTCACGTGACTTACTTTACGTAATTATACATACCGAAGTCGTATACGAATTTTTACTATCAACCAGAATTCCATCGACCCAGCGATATATGACGATTAAACACATTTGACTTTTATTGAGTCTAGTTCTGTTATAATCAATGATTAAATGAATGTGATTAAGAATTTAATTTACAATGACTTCTATTTAATATAATTATTTTTATATACTTGTATTATATATCAATTCCCTAAGAGTGGCTTTATTGTCCATGTTTACATTATCACTACTGCACCAGACCTAATGAACATTTCATGATTTTTCTATATACATTACACAAACAAACGCACGGGTGCACACACACCTTTTTTGGATTGAAAAATGTTGCAAAAATCTCACATGATCACAATTAGATTAAATACCAACAACAGGCCTTATCACACAGTGAATCTCCAGAAGTCTGATAATCCCAAGCTTTGATAGCTACTAGTACCAAATTGTTCTTCAGTTTAAAAATCTCACTAAATCTCCATTAATCACTTCATCTGCTCATTCGTGATGCAGAGACACTCAAGCAAAGCCCAAAAACTTCATAAAGGAAAAACAAACCGTACTTGCAGCTTCGCAGGCCTGATCTATTTTCTCATGGTCCTCTGGGAGAAATTCTCATTCTCTCTCTCTCTCTCTCTCTCTCTCTCTCTCCTGACCTGGTTTGATTGGCGGTGCTTCCATTCATTCAGCGGAAACTAAACAGACTCCCGGGCTCAGCCGTAAACTAAAGACAGGTCAAGAGGATGAGCGACTCGGGACAGTAGTACCCCACACATGAATGCTCAATGGACAAAGGAAGTCAGAGTTTATTTTGGGGGGTTACTTCTAGTACCCTCGGGTGATGATGTTACACTCAACTGTTTTTTTAAAGATAAAAGGTGAGAGGACTTTTCTTTTGTAGTTCATTAAAAAAACTTCCATGGGATTTGGATAGATTTTGCTTTGGTCAAATACTCACTGTACATAAAAACCTTTAGTAAAGTTTGAAAAACACTGACAGGAATGAATGTGGTATGGCTTAAATATTTGAGTGCATGTTCATGCCTGTTATTTCTCTCACTGGAATGCAATGTACATATGAAACAGGCCATGCATGTTTTGAATCCCAGCCCTTCAGCATCATACTTAAAAAGCCACCATTGATATGTTCAATCACTGACTTTTTCGTCGCTTTCATTCACACTCAAGCAAACGCTACTTTATAGATTTAATATGCGCCCTAGACAGAATGAAACGCATACACACATAACTGTGGATTCATTCTAGTCTTGTAATAACACGCAACAAATTATTTCATCATGGCAAACTTCTCTTTGATGCTTTCAATTTGTTTCCGTCCCATACGGCACCCTCCCGTTCCCGCTGTCATCCTCTCGGCAGGACGTGCGGAGACACCCACGACTTTGCTTTTGAGATGCATCTCAGCGAACAATTTATCCAGAAGTATACCACTTTTTTGTGAAATACCCACAGTATCTTCATAAATATTTCATCATGAGATCTCCCCAAGGTGGCTGTGGAGATAAGCAGCCTGGAATACATTTGAAAGCCACATCACCTCACAATATCACGACAAGGCAGAGACGGGAAACTCGCTTAGGGGTTTTACATCTCATCATTTAGATTTACGACTACTATCAGTCGAGAGAAAGCAAGTGATGACAGATGCCGTTTCGGGGCGGAAGTCTTATAATATGTGCCATGAACTAGCTCGGATGATGGAATGAACGATATGATGGCCAGCTAAGCTTATGAAGGTCAATCTGCTGCTAGAAATGTACAAAAGTGATCCTGGTAAAAACTATTAAAAACACATGTGAGGTCTGTCAGGTCTTCTCCTTGTCTTGGTTTGAACATCGTGATTAGAAATGACTCGAAATTATTTAATTTATTTGAATAGGGAGTAAGCCAAGCCAAAGTCCCTGTAAGATGGTTCACTCGGCAGTAATCTTTTTAATGCCCCATCCAACATTTTTACATCAAGACAAAAAGTGTGCAAATATATCTATTTGAATGAGCACCAAAAACGGACAAACATCTGCATTTAAGCAAACGTTAAACATCCTGTAACAACTGTAAAAAATACTAGGAGAAAACTCATTTCATGAGACCTTAATATATATTAAAATGTAAAGAAATACTAGCTACTGTTCAGTCCTGCGTTTGAAAAATATGCAGCTTCAGTGATATACCGTACAGATAAAAACCAATCTGATGAGATCTATAAAAAGCGTACTTGTTTCTATGTTAAGTGGTGCTTAGCCCCAGTTTTCAGCCCCATGCGGTTGTTTAATGGCAGTGTTGTGTCTCAAAGTCTCACTTTCACACTGTTAAAAAAAATCCGTTAAAAAACAGATAAAGTACTGGCAGAAAATTACCTCTACATTTTCCTTTATTTTACAGATATTTCCGTTAATGCTCAAATTTAGTGCAAAATGTAAAATACAGGTAAAACAACTGAAGAAAATTCCCTTATTTTAATGCAGTATATTATGCCAGATTTTTTGAGATTTTTTTTGTCAAATTTTAATGCAAGGCTTGTCAGAATACATTTCAGTATCTTTGCATTATTGTGGCCAAACGCTACAGCTAAATGCGGTTTACAATCCTCTTCTGTATACCATCCTACCATATGCTCTTTAAGAAACCTTGTTTATAAAACGTCACTGTACATTTACAAGCAAACCAAGGAACTAGTTACAATTCTTGACACAATGCATCCAGTTCTATTAGTACACTGAAATCGCTTCTGAAATCTAAATCTGTGTATTTTTTCTCCTTGCGGCTGCATGCAAAAATACTGTATGTCTCCAGTCTCAGCAAAATTTGATCCTACAATCTCATTCATCACAGTTGGATCCATCAAGGTAATCCATACATTACTGTATAGAGATAGCAAGCTGTAGCAGGTATAGACTTCATAGACTAAACATGTAAACCATCAGTATACCAACAAGTTTACATGGAGTATAGTTGTAGTACAAATGAAAACCTAATGTTAAACTTGTTGTTTACTCTAAAGTTTACTACTGTTAAACATAAAGTAGACTAAAAAGTATACTTTTATAAACTAAAAAGTAGGCCAAATTCGTCCCAAGCGGTATTCAAATAGTACACTTTCAAGCATAGTAATAGTCCATTGATATTAGTATACTTAATACATAAAGTATAATACATATAAAAATATACTTGAATTATAATTAAGCATTCTTAAAACTTGAACTTCAAGTTCAGTATACTTCCTTTTGATAAGGGATAGTAGTTTTCTGTACTATGGAAGTCAATACTGCCCCAAGACTGTTTAGTAACAAACATACTTCCAAATATATTTCCTAATGTTTGCAGAACAACAACGTCTGCGCAGGTTTGGAACAACTTGAGGGTGCGTAAATCAAAAATTTTATTTTTGTTTGAACTGTTCCTTTACTTCGATTTCTGTTGCTATCACGTGTTGAACTTATCGTTGCGTTTGGCAGTACAAGAACATTTTCAGGGTCTCTTTAAGAACCATTCTGTATGTCATTCCCTAAAAGCACTCCATTTATCTTTCAAAGCACTGCATGACATTTGCCTAAAGGTTTTTTACACTTTAACACAATAACAGAGTCACCCGCTGTCTATCAAACATGAGCAAACGAGTGTGTCATTTCTCACTACCCTAATGCCATGAATCCAGTGCTCATGACTTAACTCATCTAATCCCTGCTGACTGCCGATAGTCCCAAAGGGAAACAATCTGTACCTGAACAATAACAATAACAGTCTATCCTAGCACACATAAACCAAAAAGAACCAAGGAACCGGTTACCAGGGAGAGGATAACACAAACATATACACAGCGAGAAGAAAGAAGTTAAAGATTAATAAGATAAAACTAATATAAAAAGAACAAGGTGGTGGTTCAAAAAGCACAGGTTTCTTCTTTCAAGCGCAGTGTTAATAAAAAAGGCATTAGATGGATGAGAAGATTTAACTCAAAGGTGGGAATGCCAATCTCTCCACAGCATCTTCAGGCATATATTGAAACCTTTAGGTTAAAACATGATCTGTAATATCTCAGTAGTCTGATACTCACTGAGGAAGATGATTTTTTGTGTATGAAACAATGTTTTCTATTCTATAGACAAAAAACCTTCTAAACATAGAAACACTGGCTGTATGGGAAACAGAATCACAATAGGTCAAGGTCAGGTTTATTTGTATAGTGCCTTAAAACAACAAAAGTGTTGACCAAAGTGCTTCACATAGCAATAGTAGCAACACTATTCACTATTACTATCATTCAGCTGGAGAAAATTTACATCTATCCATTCTTTAATATCCTTTAAACAGGCTAGCAATGAAGGAACAGAATCACTGCCAGAGTCTAATGGCAAATAAAACTGGGTTTCATCTGCATATATATGTGATAAGAGACCTTATGACGCTCTTAAGTCAAACGTAAGGGGAGCATATAAAGAGAAAATAAGACTGGACCCAAAATTGAAAACTGTGGTACCCCACATCGGCATTGGAGATGAAGAAAATTCTCCAATTTCAACAGAAATGCTGCTGTTTGAAAGATAAGACTCAAAGCAAACTTATCCACGGATACCAAACTCATTTCCAATAAAGATGAGTCAATAACAACAGGAGAGAAATGGAGATCAGAATGAGTTGAGAAATATTTATACGACACTTTCTAACAATTACAAAATACATTACAGTAAACATTCAAAAATGACCAAAAGTACACTGTAAAAAGAGACCTGTAAAGGCATTAAGAGTGGATGGTTAACACAACAGAAATGTAAAAACTACCAAAACATTCTTTTTTGTGCACCATTACTTACAGTGGTTGTTTATCTGACTTCCCTGAAACTTTCAACTCCTCAGGAGACATCAATGATAGTCATCTTCCATAGTTCTCCATTGTCACATCCTCATGGGGAATTTTCATCAGAACAATGGCTATTGGTTGAAAGGAAACCCGCCTGCTCACAAAAGGAGCGATACATAATGTCCCCGATCTAACGAAGAGCCGTAAACTTGTTTAAACCCAGGTGTTACTTCCTCAATGTGTACTGTCCACTTTTATTTATAAAATAAATGTTTGTTTGTTTAAATCAGGCAGATTGTTGTGGTATAAAATACTTAAAGGAACAGTTCACCCAAAAAATAAATTCTTTCTCCATTTACTCACCCTGGTTCCATATCTGTATATATTTCTTTGTTCTCATAAACACATATGAAGATATTTATGAAAATTTCCTTGTAACCAAACAGTTCTTGGCCACCAATGACTACCATAGTAGTAAAAATTGCCTGTACATTTCTTTGTTCTGTTGAACACAAAAGAAGATATTTTTAAGAATGTAGAAAAAGAAACAGTTCTGGGCCACTTTTGACTACTTCTTACTTTGGTAGTCAATGGTTACCAAAAACTGTTTGGTTACTTTTTAAGGTAATTTTAATCACCACACACTCTCTGCATATTGTGGTTTGGGTTTATGACATAAATTCTGATCCACACTTTGTGACCTACTTAAGTACTGTTTTTTTACATGTATAGGTATTATTTTGAGAACCTCATTTAAGGTAAAAAAGCTGCAGTAACTGTGTATGTGTGCTCGAAATATTCCAACTCTTCTAGAGCATCCTTTATTTGAAAAGCTTCAAAACATATTCTGATGTGTTCTGACTACATTTGTTATAAATAAGCGAATGTGAATCTCACTAGTCAACATGCACTAGATTCGAGCCATAATCAGGAATCAGATTGTTCTGCCCCAATTAATCATCATCTAATAAGGCCTTAAAGGCCTACAAACAAACACAATCTTCTTTCCCCGTGTTGATGTACTTCCCATCGACATACAAAGCTGGGGCAAGATAGATCAAAAGGCTTGTCCCATTTAAAAAAAACAGCCAGCGGCCTTTAGTTTACATCACAGCCATGAATCATAATTTGGTGCAACTATGGGCGGGAAATACACCCATGAGTACAAAAATGAGTCATTAAGATTCTCGGCCAAGTTTGAAGGCAAGAGAACGACTTTGAATGCGTCTATCTCCTAAAAGTTTGCCAAATGTATTACGAAACTATGTAGATGATCTCAGATCTAAGAAATGAATGAAATGAGCGAGACAACATTCAGTTTTTTAAGGAGCGTTTTAAGGGAAGATATTAAAGGGATAGATCACCCCAAAATGAAACTTCTGTCACCATTACAGTAACTCTCCATCTTGTTATTTCAAACCCATATGAGTTTCTTTCTTCTGCAGAAAATATATGAAAGAATGTTGGAAGCAGAACATCTGAGATTGAGTACATTTAGGGGTAAACTATCCCTTAAGCATAGCTGGTGAAACTATATCATTGGTCCTAAACAAAGTGTTGTAAGTAGATCCATTTACTGTACATGACAGAAGAATTAGCTAAACACAATCCCTGGTTAATATCTTACTCATCATTAATCTGATATAAAGATACATAGAGGTCATTGAGATTATATCCCTGATTAATACGGATTAGTATGTGTCTGTCTATATGTGGAGAACGTCTATGTTGGCATTTACTGCCAAAACAAGTTCAACAGTTTTGAATTGGCTCATACATGTATATTATCATAAATTAATGTTCAACTACGGGTTTATTTATAAAAGCTCTCATAGCAAGTCCACATGCGTAAACCAAACATGAACGACCTAATGAGAGAAACTGAGATGCTCTGCACAAATGTCTTTGTTTATTTAAATCAACAGGGCGGTGATACAAACATTTTGACCGAGACTTCTTTAATGTAAGAACTGGCAAACACCTTGACTGGATGGTTTGTGTTATTCTCCGTGTTGCTTTAAGTAAAAACATTTTCGGAGTGAAAAACATCTCCGTTCTATTTCCGTCTTGTTAAATGTGCAAAACTCTCTACAGCGCCCTCAGGATAGGTTTGTTTGGGTAAAACACAAACTGCGAGAACCGAATACATGACTCTAGTCTGACATAAACACTTTTTGATTTTCCAATTAGTTGATTAAATAACATTCAAGAAACACAAATGATCTTCACAATTTCATTAAAGGCAAAAAGAGACCAATATAATATCCTAACAGATGAAGAGTGATATTCCACATCTAGCTCTTGATCTGCCTGAAAGCGATGAATGCTGTGAGTCATGTGAGATTTACAATTACATGTGCTGTGAATATATAGACAGCAATAAAAAGTGCACTACGATAAGGAAACATCTCCATGCCTTTAGTTTTGTACATTAGAAACTAAAACAGGTTCTTACAGAAACAATTTACCAAAAAATGACAATTCTGTCACTGATGACCTGAAATGGAGCTAATAATGAAACACTTGATGATCGTTTCAAGCTTTGCAAATTCTGAAAAAAAGCCAGTTTAAAGTCTAAAAGTGTGTGCAATCCTAAAAACATTTCAATGAGCCACATCTGCCATTACAGATGACAATAACGCAGCAGTTCTAGGTGGGCAAGGCCAAGGGTCCTACACATGCAAGTCAAAACACATTCTGAGCCTGATAAGCTACTAGTACATCAATCTCACGTCTCTCCTGAGTCTCTCTCTCACACACGTCCTTTTCCTTATTTTACATTCTCTTTTGTGTCTCCCTTCTTTTTATCTCACCTTAAGCCTTTCTTCCTCATCATTACATGCCAGTCTGGATCTGAGACTTCAGTATCACTCCCACTTACATATTATCTCTGGCTTCTGATGTTCTTGACCCTTACAGATCCCCTCTGGTTTCCCCTGCTGTGATGCTTTTAAGTAAAGTGTAGAAACGCCTTCTTCAGCTCCATCTTGTACGACACTCTCAACCTTTCAACAGGTCAATAACTCCACGACCTCATGACCATGACATTCTATTGTTTTGTGGAAATGACTCCGTATATGCAAACTTCACCGCGTAAGGAGGTTTCTGCCTCAGTTCCACTATAATGTGAGGAATCAAATTACACTTGATCTTTAAGGATAAAGGACTTCAATATACATACTGTAGCTTTAAGAACTCAAAACTTCTTCCTTAGATCAAATAGATAATTTACTGAAAGTAAGCCGCAGTAACAGGGAAATTCCCTGCATTTCTGACGTCAAGATACATTAACATACGGCCTCATTTACAAATTCAAGTCAGTCATAAAGGTTTGGGTCAACTCTCCCTTTAAAGGAGAAATGTGGATATGTTAGCGGTATCTAATGGTAAGGTTGAGAATTGCAACCAACGGCTCACTCCACACCTCCCCCCTCCATTTCGAAGCACCGCGGTGGCTCTTACAGGACAAAGATGTCATCAAGTAAAGTCTTTATACACCTGAAGACATTGTTATGTACAGTATATTATTGTATTGCATTTCTGTCAATAGATCCTCCAAAAACGTACACACCGGAGATTAAATGTTGTTTCTTTGGCTTCTATTAATTATTAGACACATTTTCATCTGAAAATTAAATAGTCCTACAAGAAGCCTTTGTATAATCAAGGACTGAAAAGCGATCACTGCCAGTCATTCATTGCATTCTGTCTCTGTTTAGGCTTTTGTTTTCTCCCACTACACAGAGAAATCCAACCCACACAACATGTTGTTTGTGAAAGCATCTGTGTGTCAGAAAGTGAGTGAGAGCAGCTCTTCTAAAAATAAGTATTTCATTCAGATGCTATAGAAACCTTTCTTTCCACCGAACTGGCAGAACAGAACACCTGAAGGTTTGCTGTCGAACATCCCATAATGCCATGCTAAGACCGTCGGCGAAGGAAAACGCTCAGTGGAGTTTGAATGTAAATGCGACCGTCGCATTAGCAGCAGGAGCAGTTTAGATGTGACATAATCTGTACAGCGCGGGAGAGAAGCTTACCATCAACAAACATATGAACGCTACAATTGGACTATTATATAAGAGAAAAAAATACAATTTAAACAAAAAGCTACAGAAGGTGTATTATTAGACCTACATTTATAAAGAGCTAGTTAGGTTTGAACTAATATTCATCCATATTAAATATTTGACCCACTGTTATAAAAATACTGTTGAGGACAAAAAAATTTGAAATAATTAATAAAACAAAGCTGAAAATATTTTTTCACATTGAATTCATTATTGATTTAGTTTTATGACATTATAGACCGTTTCATTGGACACACTTTCGGTCTGTGTTTGGCTAGTGTTAAATAATAAAACTATTTATATTTAATTTAATTTATGTTAATATTAATTAATATTATTTTAATGTAAAACGGTTAACGGTTTCATTTTATTAAAAAAACAATTGTTGAATGGGTCCTGTAGTTTTGTCGGCTTTACAGAAACTATATGGTAGATTGATATCTATCGGTTAAGTTTGGTATCGCAGTCTAAATTCAAAATAATGGAGAGACGAGTTTAGCCAAGTAACGGTTCTCTATCGGTTTCTTTAGCTTGTTATAAGAAATAATCTACGGGCACTCTATCTTTTCAAATGTGTACCGGAAGTTAAGGGTAGTCCACGAATGGGTCATTGGTTTGAACCCAGGGATTCCACATACTCCATACTCAGAAACAAATGTATTCTCTAATCCAATGTAAATCGCTTTGGATCAAATTAATGTTAGCTTGGTCTTGGGTATGTGATCCACCTTTAAGATTCCAACACCACAGTTCTTTATACATCTTCTTTATACATAACCCTCAATGTCTCTCAATGGCACCAGACAAATTCATTCAAAATCCTCCTAAAGCGTTCTTGTGAACTGGCTGCCAACCAAAATCTCAGGTAAATCACACCAGAGGTGATCTTGGGTGTGTATGTCTACTGTCTGGTGTGGGCAGGCAAGAATTAGGGCACTGTGCTTAAGCACTTCTAGAGAGCAACACATAAGCAGCTGTGTCCAACTTAAAAATATAACAGCCCATGAGTCAACTACATGCTGTAAATGACACTTCTGTGGCAACTTGCTTTAAAAAGCTAGGCCAAGACTAGAATGTTTAAGCCATAAGCTTGCACAGACTTACAGATGAGGTGGTCTCTCTAGTAGTAATCTATTTGCATTCATGCATTTGGCAGATGATGCTTCTGCAAATGCAACTAAAAATGAGTTTGCCAAGTAAATAAAACTAACTTGGAAGATGGGCGGGAACATGAAAACTGAAATTAAATCATTTTATAAGAATGATCCTCTAATCCTCACGGATTTAAGATAGGTCCATGATATTGATGAATTATTAGCAAACTTACTGTTTATTTCATCAATGCGATTAAAATAAACTTTATTGTCTTTTACTCCACGGCCATATCGGTATCGCCCGATAAATGATAATTTTTAATGATATATGTAATAAAATTTAAGCCGGTATATTATAGACGATTAATCATAAATCATATACTCTTGTAAAACTTCATCAGCTGCAGGCTGAACATAGTTAAAGTCTTTTTGTCATGATCATTCACTTACTGCTATAAGCAAAACATTGTTGAATGATGTAGGAACAGAATGTTTGCCTTTTGTTTCAGTCATTGGAACTTTATTTAAATATTTAGATACTGTTTATTGGCTATATAACGGTTATCAGCCAAAATGTACATATCAGTCAGATGTGGGTTTCTATTACTAATGCTGTCAGTAGAGCACTGGGCCTAGAGGAGGTCAGTGTAGTCATGTGGAGTTGTGACGTGCTTTTACCCCTTAGGTGCACCACACTCACACTGACTATAGTCATGAAAACATGTGACTGCCAAAGAGGGACATACTGTATCCAACACTCACAGCATGTGAATTCCTTCTCAGACATCAATATTGCTTATTAAATTTAAATGTGTGAAATTTTACAGATATTCATAGTCTGGCACTCGCTGGAAACAGTTACTGTGCATCTATAATGTGCAGTATGGAGATGATTTATTGAATATGTTCACTGTTCTTTCATGAAAGGAAAATATCAAAGATGTTTAGAGTTTGACACTTCTTCAAATATATTCCTTGTGTGTTCCACAGAATAAAACACAACATAGATTTGGAAGAACATGCAAATTAGTAAAAAAACAGAACATATTCCATCTAATTAAAAATCTAGTGCATCTGCATCCGATATTCCTATAATAAAATAATGGACAAAGACCATCCATTGCTTTTTTGTGGCATCTCTCAAATTGACAGCAACTGCTTTAAAGTTTGAGACTCATTTGAGACGTTTTGGACATGAATATGCGATATACATCTTTACACCTGTAACCTTTAAGCCCTGATGAAAGCCTGTGTGCCAAAATGTGTTGGCAAAATAGAAATATCATCTTTTTAAACTTCATTCCACATTTATTTGGACCCCTTGATATCACAAGGTTCGCTGGTATTATCCACAAAGACTGCTGTTTATGTAAAGTTGCTACACAACATTTCTTTTGACATGAATATGTACAGTGAGGCGAAGACAGGAGAAGAAAGAAGGCCAAGAAGAACAATATAACTGAGCTTATATGAATAGAAAAAAGTACAACAGAGTGAGTAGAAGTTCTCAAATCCCCTCTAGAGACAGAGAGGGGGCAAAGAGGAGCTACAGCAAGCTGGTGGTCATTAGACAAGCGACTAAGGATGCCATCTGTGGTGGAGGCTAGTGTGCCATCCTTTAGATATCCAGGTGGCATGAATCATAATGAACTTTGGCATGGAAATATGTGACAAACGTGTAGCTGAAGAACTAATAATAGCTGTAGATCACTGGGAAGAGCATGGCAATGCCGAGGTCCTGGGTTTGAAAGCCAGAGGATACACAAATTGATTTCATATGGAGTATTAGAACTCGAATAGAGTTTCTGGTCCTCCAAATGGGGGCTGTCCTAAGTTCAGTTGATATCTAGGACGTAAAGTGATAGTTCACCCAAAAAGGATAATTCTGTCATCATTTACTCATTTCAAAACTGTTTGACTTTGTTTCTACCTCAGAACACAAAAGAAGATATTTTACATAAATGACCCATAAATGATGACAGAATGTTCATTTTTGGGTAAAGTATTACACACACAGACATTACGAATAGAAATTCTTTGAATGAGCTGGTGTTATTATATACTAAAAGGTTGAAGGAATGTTTAAAGTGGTGTGTTAGGATGTAAAAATTATATTTAATTTTAATGTATGTACGAATGTATGGATTTAAAGTGTTGTGTAGACCCTAGGAAGGCAAGTTATGTATTGGGATGTTATGGAACGTGAACATTTTTACAGTATTTAAGATTTTGTTTTATTTATGGAATGACGAATGGATTTTAAGTGTTGGACGGACCCCAGGAAGACCAGTAATGCCACTGTACAGAACTACTGGTATCAAATAACAAACAGAGAGCAATAGACATAATAAATGAAAGAAGTTTCGAATATGAAAAATCATCACACACATATTTGCAACATCCTCCATCTCCCATACAGACACACACCTGTTAAAGCAAACATGGAGTCGTACCAACATTATCTCTTCAGAACACGACACACTGACAAAGAGAAACAGCTTGTAAAGCAAGTCCTGGAATTAAACCCTGTTTAATAAAGTTCTGTTTAAAAATGTCCTATTGAAATCTACTAAAGCAATGCATTTCTTTCTGAATGCATTCGGTATTCACACCTCGTCTACACTACAACATTCAGACATATGTAGGCCAATGGGAGAAACTCACAGTCACTAGAATATTGTAATGTTGCCCTGGCAACTGCCTCTACTGCATCTCCCACAAACAGATGGAGTCAGGCCCTTCACCTGTATTAGTTTCGGGTTCTATGCATTGTAACCTCAGATACAAGGAAGTTCACACTACAGTAGTCCTTGTGGAACTATTAGATTATCAGAGAAAAAAAATGTTTATTCTGTCAAATCCTGGGAGATTATTTTTGTTAAAAAGGCAAATGTGTAGAATATAAATAGACAATATTTTGATGTTGCCTTTACAAATCATTTCGGAATAAAATGGTTTTAAAGAAAGCAAAAAATGGTTTTAAGGAGAATCAAGACCAAGGTTCATAGAACAGAGAGTGACAGTAAAGGTTGCCGTCAGGACAGCCTGGGCAATAGCTGAGAACAAAGAGATCCTTAAGTATATTTCCAGGCAATATGATTGAAACCTAATACTTTAAACTGTGCAATTGTTAGGCCATTACTGGGCAATCTTTCCGAGCAGGCTTTAATCTCAATGAGCTATTTTCTACATCCAAAGACACTAAACGTTTCATCTGAAAGTAGACAGGGATAAAGTTCTGTCTATTATGGCGTCCAACAAACTCCACCAACACTGGAGCAAGCATTGGAAAAACACAACTCGGATCTGAATAAATAGTCATAATCTTGCTATCATCACATTCTTTTGTCCTTACATTTACTTCACCAAATCTGAGGATCAAAAGATATGAGGATGTCTCTCCAGCCCTCGCCACATAGCTAAACCTAATGCTAAGAAATAATTTCCACAAACATATTTAAAGTAAACAGAGTTGTGAGCGGTGTGGCCTCTGCAGCTGCTGTACGACTGTCGGCACGGTGCACTGAAATATCATCCTGGAACCCTGTCAAAGAGCTTTCATCATTTTTATCATTTTGCCAAAAAACTTCAGCTGTGGCTATCAAAACAAAGGGAAAGAGGAAAAAAAGACAACAACTGCGCCAGTTGTGTGTTTAGAAGACAGCATGGATGATTTAAACCTGAGGACAGGGGTTTATTGCTAAAACCTTTGGCGTCTGAACATGACACTTATGCAATTGGTTTAGGTTTGTCCAAAGCAATGAATCATGAAAAATAGTACACACACAATCCTATTCAAATTTTCCTACACAAGTATTTGGCACATTTCTTAGTTGGTGTTGTTGATTATACGATATCCACCTGTGGCAGGTTGGAAAATAAAAGCACAGCAACATATGGGCAACCAGATTAGTGTTTAATCTGGTTAGGAGGGTGACTCGATGGGTCAGGATCCTAATCTCAAGATTTACCAATTAATGATGGACATAGTGGGGATGACGAATGAGACAGACTACTAGACCGATTTAATATGGAGACAACACAGGTGGCACCTCTCACACATTAAACATGCCTGCTCACGATAAACAGTGATCAATGGGAATAATTTGATTAAAAATAATAATCAAACAAATAGACTGAAGGAAACACCAGGCACGGGTGCAAAGAAGTTAAAAAACACCACATGGGTTGAGCTCACCTTCAGGGAAAGGGTTAGGCTGAACCACGAAGAGGAACGCGTGCATCATGTTAAATAAGATCCCAACGGCCCCGGGCTCGTAATAGGCGACGGTCTCATAAACTCCGGAGGGGACGTAGCCGAAATCCAAAGTTGTCCGCGCTGGAGCAGCGGTAGCGGACTGCCTCTCCTGAAGCGCCCCGGACGTCAAGCCCCAGCACAAGAAGATCAGTCCCGTTTTCCACAACATGATCAGTTCTGGTGTATTTCCAAGTGAAGTAGGGTTAGACGCTTTTATAACGTCAATAATAAGGTGACCGAGGGAAGGTACAGCGTAATAACATAAGATTGAAATAGATAGACCGATGGTCTCAAGTCCTGGTGTCCGGAGAAGGATTCATGTTGGTGGTGCTCCGCGGTTCGCGGTTCCTGGAGATTGACGAAGCGCTCCTCTTTCTGCAAGCCAGTCAGTCAGATACCCTGCGATAAGAAAAGGGATGATGAGAGGAGGTTTTAGGTGCCTTACGTTATACCCTCCCCTGTGTGGATGTCTCGGTGCTCCCCCTGTCGGATGCTAATGCTGAGTGCATTTACATTGACAGTTATGCATATGGAAGACCATGTCGTCCGAAGCAACTTTTAAATTGAATCTTTAAATATTTCATAACATGTTTTTTTATTGTGCATTCCAATTAATATCAATCAAACTGCAGTTGGTTTGTTTTGATTTAAGCCATTATAACTCAAATAAATACAGCTAACTAACACACATTTTAAAAACGTTATCTGTTTTTGGGAACTCTTCAGCAAAACTTATTTTGTTGTCCCTTCATACAGGTTTTAAAGGGATAGTTCTCCCAAAAAGAAAAATTCCGTCATAATTTACTCATCTTAGGGTTGTTACAAATCTGTAAAATTCCCTGATGAACACAGAGAAAGATATTAAGAAGAATGCTTGTAACCCAACAGTTCTTGGCCCCACTCGACTACCATAGTGGGAAAAATTGCTTTATACATTTCAGGTGAACACAAAAGAAGATATTTCGAAGAATGTTGGACAGCAAACAGCTCTAGGGCACTTTTGACTGCATTTACATTTATGCATTTGGCAGACGCTTTTATGCAAAGCGACTTACATTGCAGTATCCTATACATTTATACACAAGTATGTGCAATCCCCCGGGATCGAACCCACAACCTGATCACTGAGCTAAAGGCTACCTTTGTGATTTTTGGTAGTCAATGGGGTCCAATAACTGTTTGGTTACAAGCATTTGTCAGAATATATTTTTACGTGTTTATCCAAACAAATTCATTTATAAAGGTCAACCAGAGAGTGAGTAATTAACTACTATCTAAAATGATCCTGTTATAAACCATTTTGCAAAATGTAAATAACATCTGGTCCAGGAGCACTTCCGGTTTCAGTTTTTAACATTAAAAGTTCAAAATACATTCAAAACACAATCAATAGGACATTAAAAATTGAATCAATTAAACTTACATATTTAAGATAGTCTTTAAGACTAGTAAAACCTATACTTGATTCTTTAGGGTCTACCAAAAGTTAGGTTTGGACCACATAAGTCTTGTTTATGTGCCGCTTTCATTCCCATGGCTAACCACAACAGAATTTCTATTACAAAAAAATCACCATGGTAACTGCTCAGCTGCTGAGGTGTGTGAAACAGGTGAAATCTCAATAGTGACCAACTAACGTCCATCTTTATAATGCTAAAGGTCGACCCATCCCTAGATCAACAATTTTTGTTGGTCTTAAAGCAACCTGCCTGTCCTGCGACCACTTTCCCTCTAAAAACTAAATGGAAAATCCTGAAACATGTCAATCACAATTCATAAAGAGTTGTGGTTATGTAAGCAGCATACAAGGCTATAATCTTTGTATTTGTTTAGCTTTTCACTCCGTACTTCATCACCAAACAACTTCACCCACTGAGTGGGCTCGTATCTCCAACATGAATCACATTCCCCATATTTTATTAATACTAAAAAATACACAAGGCATTTCTGATTCTGAAGCAAGAACATGAGGTACGTGAACTACTTTGCACATAAGGTCATATGGATTGAAATGCATACAACGCTTTACATGACAAGCTGAAACACTTAATCTGTCATGAAAATCAAATCTAATCCCCCATAATAATTCAATAACAGATAATATTCTTAACTGGAAGTCCTCGATCACCTTGCAGGTTTCATAGGTTAAGCAAGTCTCCCTAAGGCATTTAAGCATGAGGGACATATACTTCATAAAGAATGTCAGAGAGATGCAAAATGCTGTATAAACATGACATCAAAACAGGAATTCCCATGATTATATTCCCGTTTCCTGTATTGGATTAAAGGATTTAACAGGAATGCGACTGGCAAGGAATGCTTTGTGTCAGACTTTACTAAACAATGATAAAATCTAGCCATGCCACAACAGTGACGCTCTTGTTTGGACAAGAAACGATTATTTAAAGTTACAGATTACGGTAGTCACAACGCATCGATGATCAAACACGCAAGTTTTGCAAATTGCTAACATCAACATCTTTATCGCATTTCCAAACAACCGAAGAGGGTTTCTTTATTCTGAAGCCAAACAGCCATCCTGTTGCCTTAGAAACAATCCTCCACTGTTTTCCCTGCAAATATCTAGCGTTTGTTACTGGTATTTGGAGGTTTTAATGAAGGACGTGGATGTTTGCAGTGGTTGGATGAGTGAGGTAAACAGATTACATAGCAGAGAAAGCCATGGAGATGGAGGCGGTGGAGGGTGGATTACTTGCTGTCTGTCTCCGTCTGTGGATTCTGTAAGAGAAGGTCACTCAGTGGAAGATTATTGTCTCAGACCCACTGACAAGAACGCACCGTTTAAACACCAGAGAGAGAAATAACACAAGGTGATTTAAGCCGTTATTTGTCCAGCGTAAACCTTAAAACACTATACATTTGGGGTGCTATCTTAATAAAGACAGTAACTAAAATATTAAAGTTAAGCTGGCAAAAAAAGAGTGGCCAAACCAATTACAAAACAACTTTTATTTTGTGTCCCAAAGTGCGTTTGGCTGTTACACAAAACAAACGCTTTATAGTATGAAATTACGCACAGCTTCCATTAAAACAAATGAGAAAACCCTGCAACCATATATAGAACGTGTCAAAAAAAAATAGTAATCTGGTTGTTATAATTATAATACAATTAAATATAGACACATTTAAATTATGCAAATGACGTACCTATTCACGGCACGACAAAATTTAAACGTATTTATAACGTTCGTACAGATTCACATTTTGTTGTGACGTTTCACATGAAATACAATCTTTCAATTCAGAAGCAAGACTATAAACTGCATAAACATGGCACTGCACTGTTAACTATTAGATTATAATTTAACATTGAACTCAAACAATACAATAACTCCGTAGTTATTGGTCACAAATTATTGAACGTCAAAATACGCTATTCCAAAAATGCACTTAAAAAAACATTTATATTAAATTGATGCACTTTTTATGTTAGGTTCAGTTACTTCTTCCATGGGTGATGTATACATGTGAATGTCATAGTAAACAAACAATCAAACAATACTTTAATGTTCAATTTAAGACAACGTGGTAAATCAGTGCAAAGTTGAGTCAGCTAGTTTGGCCCCTTGAGGACATTTTGTGAGAAACTTCGGAGCTGAATTATCAAACAGACTGCCGTAAGTGCTGCCAGCTCTTCACTGTGACTCGTGAGTTTTATGACAACGTAATTTATCTGTTAAAAAGTTTCAGCCGAAGGAAATAATACTTTACAACTACAGTATAAAAAAGCATATTTGCCAGACTGCGCAATTTCTAAATGGCTACATCATCGCTAAACCAGTTAAGGACTGTGTTGGAGACAAAATGGGTACATACAGTTTTTAGTGAGTGTTTTATGAACTTGATAGGTTAAAATTGTCTCTCTCTAAGGCTTTATTAAATGATATATGATATTAAGTTTCCACTCAGACTATTTCCGAGTGGGTGGACGAAGACTAATTTGCAACAAGTTCATGGCACATTTAACAGGATCTTCTTGCTCTGATAAGGTGTGAGACAGAGACGTTTCCTAAAGCAACATATACTAGATTGCAAGTCTGAAATCCGCCAGCTGGCCGAGGGCGAACGTATCCTTTGTCTTCATCTGGAATGCTTCCTGCTTCCTGCCTCCTTTGGTAGATATTCTGCAAAGCGGAGGAAAATATAATTTCCCCATTCGAGAACACTGCTATAATTCTCGGAAGAACCCTCTGGGCTAAAAAACCACTTGCGACGATGACAAACCCGAGGATTCTCAACTTTCATTCCTGAGCAGTTGCTATGGTGATGGATTTCAAGTTCAGCCGATTCGGTTACCGCATATTGTGAAGCGGTCTATCTCCAGCAGGTCTTCTTTTGAGGTTCTGTGTTTAAGTTCAGTCGATTCTGGTGCCTGGCCGGTGCCCTCCTCGGGTTTAGGGGAAGAATCCGGCGGCGGATCACTGGTCACCTTAGTGATGGGGGGTGGAGCTTGGGGGAATCGTCTGGCCCTTGGGGATGGTTGCTTGGTTGTGGAAATGGAGGGTCGATGAACTCTAGGCTTGTCTGAGAGAAAGAAAGAATTCCTTTTACCATTATATCAAGTCTTATGATGTGAAACAGGAAAAAAAACTTTGACAAACAATATTTGTTATAGAAAATCTGTTTTATGAAAGTTTGACAAAAAATACTGAAGAAATTTAAATCGCATTTCTTAAATAATCTAAACCGATGGTACCTGGCGGTGGAGGAGATGTGGCCTGGTCGGTTTTCTTTGGGTGTTGTTTTGGAGCTTGAGCGGTCGGCCTGTCAAACAACTTCCCCTCCATATTGGCTTCCTTGACATAACGGCAGGCCTTTCCCAGCAGAACAATGCTATTCAACACTTTCAGTGTTATTAATCTGCAGAGTGGCAGAGGACAACTACTAAAACATATTTTACGGACTTGGTTTTCCAAAACACAGCAGGAGAACAGTATTAATCAAATAAACTAGGTCTGTCGAGAGCTGACGGCATGCTGAGGGATATGTCATAATTTCACATGATATAATGGAAACTGATTGATTGAATGAATTTTACCCAAGATAAAATAGAAGAAGACAGACAGATGAGAGGGCGCCCTGGATCTTTACTGAGCTCATCACCACTCGAATCAGCTGAAGGAGAAACAAAAACATAAAACAACAAAATTACTGATCACATTACGCTTTATGGTTACAATCTCATACTTGTATAAAATATAAATAATCATATATTGCTTGTAATAAGTCATTCTGCCTGATGTATAAGCTCATGCATTAAATAGTTAATACCGGATCTAAAAGATAAACAATAAAAAAGAATATATATATATATGTATTAACAGCTTAAAAGAGTTAGAAATCTCACCAGAACAGCCAGAGGCAAAGGAATGAAGCCCATCCTTCGTGCCACTGAATCGCTGTAGTCTGTGTACGCCTGTTCAAGAATGCGCCAGGTATCAGTGAGCGTAATATTACTATTGGGCATTAAAGCATTTTTTGCTGCTTCCAAACCCCAGATCTGTCACATACACATGTGATATTTCATTTATATCTGTCAAAAAGCGACAAAAGCTCACAGCACCTTCAATATTGAGGGCTCGGTGTGTTTTATATTACAGAACACAAATTAACACTTACATTCTGTTGCCGACTGCTGACGAGCTCAAAGGCTAAGCTGGCTTTATATTCACTGTAGACCTAAAATAAAAAAATGGGACAAAGTTCATCTGTGGTGCCTGTATTTGGGGCGATGATAGTGCACCTTGTGAAGGTGCCTAGATACGCAATGGTAGAAGTGAAGCTAAAAAAAAACAGGTAAAAGAAATCTACAGCTCTCACATCGGCCGTGATGTCATTGAATTTAGTGATGAATGCATGCTTGACGGCGTCAACGGCAACCTCGGAGGTGATCACCATGAAGACATCCGGCAGCAGTACCCACAGGTGTTCTGCAAACAATATCAAAACAACAAGCAAATTCAGTTAAGTTGTGCAAAAAAAGTCTTACTGTAAAGAAGTCATTTTTTAGAGCACAGACAATTTTTATATTAATCCAAATCCGCACCTGATTTCCAGGAAAACTGCTCCATGTTCCTCAGGCAAACAATAAGAAGCAAAACGTAATTGGTGAATCGTTCCTTGATATCTGCAAGACAGACATAAACCCAAAACATGAACCAGCACATTTGCATTCGCCACAAAGCTTCTGGTTAACTTCAAAAGATGCTAATGCCTTTGATCCATGTGTATTTTGCAGCAGGTTGTGTATCAGGGATTATTTCATCACAATAACTTGAACGCTTGAATGGACGGCCACAAGGTTAAGTGTCCGTTTGAAGGGGGGAGGTTGTAATCAGCAACTATTCTCCCTTCTGGTGTATCAGCTGGTCTTTCATAAAGAGTAGAGCTGTCTGAGGAAAGAGGATGTCAAACCGCTCAGCAGCCTGTCAGCATCTCACCGAGCGTTATTAGAAAGAAGATCTGGAGAGCTTTGATTAGAATTTCGAAAAGATGCTGTAACAGGTGCGAGTCGGCCCACACGTAACGCTTTGTCACCTACTATGTGAAGTCTTTTAATAAAATGACATAAACCGTACAATTTCAAGGTATTTTGAAGAATCAGAATAACTGCGAGGTAAACTGCTGTGGATATAATCCCTGTATACACTATAATCTACATTATGCAACAGTTCTGATTGGATGATAGCGCTGATGTAACACCAGAACTGCTTTATGGTTTTGTATCACTCAGAGAGAGAGATTAAATAATACTACAGCAAGGTTTTCGGTTTTAAATGTCCTATCGTCACAGCATACTCTACTGGAAGAAACATAATGCATGACTGCCAAAACCTTTCCTGTAATAAGGCGAATGTGACTTTGACTCACCGCTGTTAGACATCTGAAAGAGGTTGTTCTTCTCAAACTTTTTGAACACACTTCCTTTGATTTCAACAAACTAAAACAGACAAGTACATTCCTTTAAAACCTTTTGATTTAGTTTCCAACCACTATATACAGCCATGGAAAAAGTTAAGAGACCATTCTAATATATAATCAGCATTTCTAGATGTATTGTGGCAATTCCTGTTAAATCAACAAAATCAAACCTCAGGAGTGACAAAGTCATCCAACAGCAATGTGAAAGACTGACAGCATGACAAAACGCATGTCGAAAATCAAGATTATCACATAAAAAAATTAGGGATGCACAATAAATTATCGGCTATATCGGACGATAAATAGACATTTTTTATGTTACCTGTATTGGCCGATCGGTCAATGTTTTCAAATAAAAGCACTAGTCCACTTTTTGCCTTTTGTTTCAGTCTTATGGAATTTTATATTTATTTTTAGATACTCTATATCAGCCAATATATCAGTTATCGGCTCACAATGTTAAAGAATTATGGTTAGCGGCCAAAAATTTACATATCGGTTCATCCCAAAAAAACATATTTTTGAATCTTTCCTAAATACATGAAAAAAATGTTACTGTTGTAGATTAAAAGTGAATACGAACTTGTTTCCTTTGCAGTATTTGAAAACTGAAAAATATTTTCATTATTCCATATTAACATCTTTTGTTTTTTTGATCTGTTCTCCAGTTTCTATTTACCGTGAATAAATGCAAATAGAAACAATCTTTTTGTTCGAAACATTGTAAGTATTTCACAGGATAAAACAAAATAATAATTTTACCTACACCAATTTTACCTTAATTGATTTTTTATACCAATTTTTTTCCATGGCTGTGATTTATACAGTGACATTTCATCATTATGATTCATAGAAAAACAAGTTGTGAGCACACACTTACATTGTTGGACATCATGATGGTGAGCAGTGATTTGTTATGCGAGTTGAAGGCAACATTGAGCGTAGACGCCTGTACCATGATGAGGATGGCATGAAGAACTGCGACGAAATTACATTCAGGAAAATAAAACACTGAAGATAAAACCAAATTTTTTCTGTGGCATGAATGATATCACCACAGATTACGATGGCTTATTTATCATATTTAGTGGGAATCGAACAGACAACCTTTTGGTTGGCATCCCTGAAATGGTTAAACAAGCACAATTTTAATATAGAGAGATTTGTTATTGGGTAATTCATTATTTTTAAATCGATAACCTTATGATTGGCTACATAGCCACTATTCTAAAAAAGTAATGCGATTGGGTCTTTAACATTTAAACACAGCAAATCAAATTGAGTTCAAATCTGTAATGATAACCACACTAAATAACAACATGAAACATTTGTAAAAAGTCTTTGTAGCTTATACCCTCAAAGGATACAGACATAGAAGACGGCCATAAAGAAATGAGGAATGACTCCAATGTGGGCTCTCTTCTGTGACTTGGGCTCGGTGGCTGTCCAGTAAAGTGCATCCAGAATGTCCTGCCCAAAAGACGAGAATAGACGATCTGCCACCTAAAAGGTGAAATCACACTTAAAACACAATCCACAAAACACAATCAGTAATCATTGAATAAAAGCAGCTGTACTGAACCTCCAGCATGTTGTAGATGATATAGAGTTTGATGACTGACTGACCCCGGATCAGGTGGTACATCATGGCATAATCGACGTAGTGCATCATGAAGTAACAAAGCACCATGATTAAACCTTTCAGCAGATCACACACCTGAGCAGGCTGCATGAACCGAGAGCCACTAACAAACACACACACACAATAAAACACACTCAATAAACACAATTAAAAAAGAGCAAAATGAGACAAAAAAATGATAATGACAATCCAAACACTGAAACACTTGAACATCACAAGAATCATGCATTTCTTAGATGCATGGACAATGAGAAAACAACATAATTCAGTTTAGTGTTGACATCTATCACACCCCTCTTACTTCACAGCAGAGACATTTTTAACAGAAGAAGACAGAATTAATGGTCTCGGATTTATTTGTGAAGCTGAGCTGTAATTCAAAGCTATGCAAAACATGCTGTGCTCCGGGTGTCAGATATATCACTGTCACTCGAGGTATTAAAGGAGGAACCTTCGCATACTCTCATGTAGAAATGCAATGTACAGTTCAACATCAAAAAATAAACAAATTGTAGAAAAAAGCCTCCAACACCTGACCAGCACATCTCATAAGTCTCATAGCAGCCACTACTATAGAAAGTCAAGTGAAAGAATTTCACCGACTGCAATGATTCTGCAGCAAAATGTATGCTTTTATATGACAATTGTTTAAAAAAAAGTAATGATACCATATTTATCACCCATGGTATTCAAGGGATAGTTCACCCAAAAATACAATTCGTCACCATTTCCTCACCCTGAAGTTGTTGCGAACCCATATGAATTTCTACTCTGCTGAACACATATTGAGATATTTGGAAGAATGTTAGCAATTTTCAGTTCTGAAACAAATTTTTTTGTTTTGTTGAACACAAAAGGAGATACTTTATAGAATTTAGAACAGCAAACAATTCTGGGAAACCTTTGGCCACCATTTTAATGTTTCCTACTATGGTAGTCAATGATGTCCCAGAATTAAAAATTGCTAACATTCTTCCAAATATCTTTAAAATAATTTATACAGGTTTTGAACAACTTGAGATAACTTGAGTAAATGATGAGAGAATTTCCATTTTTGGGTGAACGGTCCCTTTATCATGGTATTCATAGGTACTTCACAAAACACCATTATGGTATTGGTGATAAATTAGAATCGTTCTTTTCTAAAAACAGGGATGTCAAGAGGATGCTTTCTTTTTATTGCAAAAGCAGAATGAATGTGCTTGAGGGGATAACTATAAGGGTTTAAATACACAATGCATCAAAAAAGAACACAAAGCAACAACTTCTACACTTTTTGAATAAAAAGCTCCATGCAAAATGGTTCATTTACTACGCAGACAAATGCCAGCTGGGGTACGGTCTCATTTACCCAGCAAGCAAAGACTAAACACATACATACATATATACACATGCATAATTTTATGAAATAAAGTTCCAGATCTGTTAAAATAGCCATTATCTTTTCTGTCCTATATTAAGATGTGGTTTTTAGTCTTTTTAGTCTAACATTCAGGTGTGGTGGGTAGAATTTTAATACTGACTTGAATGGATTCAATTTAATCGATTTCTTAAAGTTTTGCAGAAAAATGAATGCAAACTGTCTGTTCATTCTAATAGGGATATTTCTGCACAACATTTATAGACTCCACAACCTGAGGATCCAGTTAAACCTATTTGCAGTTAAAAGAAACAGCCGCTACCATTCGTGTCAAGACCTGGACCAAATATCCTTGCTGAGAAATCAGCTTTAACCGACCTAAGGTGGTTTCACTGACATCCACAAACCACCAACATCGTTACTAATCATCAGCTTTAGTAGGAATCCATGTAATGTAGCGCCTCTGTGTTATACCAGCACCGCACCGATACACAGAGCCCTTCATTTATCACACAGTCATCAAGCTCTTCAACCATCAGACACTAGCCAACAACTGAAAGTAAAAACAACTGTGCCATCATATAATAAGCTATCTAGCCCATCCAAGAGCGATGAAGAATAATCACAGACCAGCAACACAAACACACTGCCAAGTAAATGCCGCAGTCACATGCCCATAAAAACGTATGAACCAAACATTGAATGAAAATGGACTCGTGGGATTGTTTGAGATGGCTCACGGTGAAGGCAGGCGTCCTACCTGCTCCGTCCGCAATAAGGGCAAACATTATCTCTGATGAGAGGAGGGAGAGGCACATATTAGAGACTGTTCTCTTACTGTATGAAGAAACAATCGTTTAGCAGAAACATAACAGTGTCAATATAGGGGACGGAATTGGGACTGTGCTTCTGAATTCATTTGAATGCCTTTCTACTAGGTAGCATTCAACTTAGCCGCCTTATTGCAACAAAGCTTATTGCATAACATTTAACAGTAAACTTGTTTTTTTCAAAGGAATTGTGATGTGTTACCCGAGGCCGCAGCAAGGAATGGTCAACAACCTCAGAAAAGCCAGCAGTGTTCTCAGGGGCAGCAGGGTAAACACGTACAGAAAGGCGTCCAGGCACAGGAAAAACCCGAAGATTATCAACTGCAGAAGAAATAAACAGTGACATCATGAGCAGAAGTGCACAGAAACACGCAGCATTCTGGGAGAACGACGTTTCCACAACCACTGTAGAAAATACAGTTTCAACAAGGACTGTGAAGCCGACATCTTTGTTTTATTTGCATTCCGTCATGTTATAATGAAATTGACATCATCTTCCTCGGAGGCACTGATCCTTGACATGCTTGAGCACACTGACTGAGGGGTGTGATGTCTGGGGGTCTGAATATGTCCGCCAGCACTCCGTAACATTAAAATCTTCTTCGTGTTCTGGGGGCAGATCTCCGTTTCAATGAGAGACCATTAAAAACAAATTGAAGACGATAACATGCACCGCAAGCAACTGGCTCTTTAAATACCGAGCGTGAACTCCGGGGGCCATGTTCCAAGCCAAAAGCTTGTTAGACAACAAACACAACAACCCTGTGAAAACACATAAGAAAGGCGCAAAAATAAAACCTGAAAATTGAAGTCTTACCTTCTCAGAGAAAATACACCGAATGACCTCAACCATTCTGAACTCGTAGAAGTGGAAAATCAAACGAACGCTTAGTTATTTGTTAAAAAAAGTATTCACTTAGAGGATGGTACTTCCTAAGAAACCATAATGAATTGTAGGAGACTAAAACTTTAGTGACAAGGCTGTTGTATGAGTTAGGGTGTATATATACTGACCATCATAAGCCCTATTCTCATTTGTGTGCATTCTAAAAAATCTTTCTAAGAACTGTTTCCAGGTCAGTACCTAAACACTGTCTCACTCGTGTCTTGAGTGTTCATTGTGAGTTTAGTACGGTTTGTGGGGCGGAGCGGCTTTAAAGTCACAGAGCAGTCTTTGTGTGGACTGTGCACATACCTCATCTGTCAACATGTGCACAGCATATTACAGAAACCAGTACGTGCAGACGTGGTCTTAGGCTACATGTGTCTAAAAATATCAGGTGAATATCTGAGTTCATGCATATGCTTTACTATGAGAATCACTGGCATCTCAATAAAACACTATGAAAGATAAAACATTGAAGATTGTTTGGTTAGGCCAATATCGCCATCTAGCGGCAACGAACAGTTCAACACGCTCTGAGGATGTTAAAGAGGACTTTTGGCTGATTTAGTGTCTTCATGAATATTGCAGTTAGCTCCATATGACATAATAGTACAGTAACAATATTTTAACATATTTAAAGGTGAAGTGAGTGCATTGGAGTCACGAATAGATGTGAAAAAAGCCTTAGTTGAGCCAATATCTCAGGGAACTCAAACATTCTGCATGTAACACAGAGCTACAGTGTTAAACGTTTTCAGGAGAAATTCACTTATGAATGCTTCACTCTAATCCAGTTTAAAGGGACAGTTCACCCCCAAAAAATGATTCTGTCGTCATTTATTCACCATTAAGTTGATCCAAACCTGTATAAATTTCCTTGTTCTGGTGAACACAAAATAAGATGTTTAGAAGAATTTCAGCAACCAAACAGATCTCGTCTTCCATTTATTCCTAAAGTAGGAAAAATAAATACTATGGGAGTCAATAAGGGATGAGATCTGTTTCCTTGCAGACATTCTTCCAATTATCTTCCCTTGAGTTCAGCAGAACAAAGATTTTTACAGGTCAGCAACAACCTGAGATGAAAAGAATTTTTATTTTTGTTTAAAGTATCCCTTTAACTATTAAAACCAAAAAACACATTTATGATGTTACAAGACTTTATCATTGTGTGACTACATTGTAGGTTATATCATAAAATGTTTCATAATCAGTCATGACATTTACTCACTCTCAGATTGTCCCAAACCTGGATAGATTTATTTCTTCTGCTGAACACAAAGGAAGATATTTGGAAGAATGTCAGTAACCAAACATATCTCATAAAATAACTAAATAGGGAAAATAAATACTATGGGAGTCAACGGTGGATGAGATCTGTTTAGATATTGACATTCTTTCAAATATCTTCCTTTGTGTTAAGCAGAACAAAAAAATATATACAGGTTTGGAACAAACTGAGGGTGAGTAAATGATGACAGAATTTTTATTTTTGGGTGAACTATCCCTTTAAAGGATTATTTTAGGAAAAAAATTAAAATGAGACTTTTTTTTGAAAATGAGACTTTCAATAAATAATGGGTTATATTTCTTGTTATTCAGTAAACCTGTTCGCATTCCTTCACCTTGACCTTTAAAGCGGCGGTCTAAAATAATTACCATTCTAAACGTCATTTTTTACATTTCTTTAAATGACATGATAATCTCACAAACTCGCGAAAACTTGGTCTGTAATGCAGTTGTACCTGAAATGTGAAATAGCACACCTAAATCCTCTTAAAAAAAAAAAAGTATGTGACCCACCCTCTCCAGTTCTCTAGGTATCCTCATGCAGGTGTACACTCTTTCCCTCCTCTCAGTGTACTTTGCCTCATTGTGCTCCAGGAAGTATCCCCTGGTCAGTTCTGCACACATGAACCGCACCAGAGACGGCTCATCAGGGTCCACTGAGTCTGTGTGATTGAGAGAAGGAAAAGTTATTCAATGCTATTGATTTATGATTCAGCTTTCAAGATTAACAACTATTCTTAAACGATTGTTTAAAACAAACAAGCAAAAGTTGCACACATGATCTGAACACACCATGTTATAGCAAACTTAGGTGTCATGGTTTTTAGGATTCAGGTAGTAAAGTTGGTATACAAGTTTGCTTTAACCCTACAGGACAGTACGGATACCGTGAAGACAGAGCTGCATTCAACACATGCAAGCTGGTTCTGTCACCGCATTAGTTTAAATTTACAATGATTATCACATATACACTATAAGGAATGCTTTAACAAGCAAAGGAAGCTATGATTAAAAAAAACATTTCAAAAACTGTAGATGTGGAACACTGAACAATCTAGCAGGGCGGGAGTTAAATCAAGGTAAAGATCAGTGAACGTTACACGTTGGATACTAAAGCGAAGGTCAGTCTGATGCTCAAGCTTACCCGAGCGCTCGCTTTGCTCGCCTTGAGCTTCAATTTTCTCGTAAAATCCCAGAGTTTCCGCCATCTTGACCTCCGGGGAAGCCACGGTTACCTTCCCAGCTCCATACGCACTCGCCCAAGAACATTTCACCTTTTCGTGATCGTCATTTTCGGGATCCTTTTCCTCCGAAACCCCGTCACCCAGCGGGTCCGCCATCTTAGCTGTGACGTCACCGCGCGCGCGCACGTGGTATTGATAAACAAATAAAACGAATGCAATAAAATAAGGCATCATAGGTAACTGTAAAACTGAAAAAATTGTACTGTAAACTGTTAAACGAAATAAAAGATAGATTACAACATAAAGTGTACTACTTGATGAAGTCAGAACGTTTAAGATGTACTACTAGAAATTTAGCTGACTATATTCATGTAATTTATTTTAACTTGACAAGTAATTATTTGAACGTGTTAAAAATCTCTAACTAAAATGCAAACTGGAAAACCAATATACAAAACAACAATATTAAGTAGATTGTGTTCAGTTGGCTTACTGTGGTGGTTGAAAAAGCGTGATTCTTTTGAACACAGGATGGCGCTATTTATGCATTTTTGATTCTTTACATGCATATGTGTACATATGGCTACAATGTATTGGAGTGCCAAAATAAGCATTTATTTTAATGTAGTGTGAAAAAAAATGTGGAATCTTTCTGACATTCATCTCAGGTAAAATGTGTCCCGACCAGCCTAAATTCACTATCTCTATATAGTGAATAAGAAATTGGACAATGGAAAAAATTTGGTTCTTTAAGCACAATTTATTGGCACACAAAATGGCAAAGCAAACATACAAGACTTTGGATATGACACAAAAGAACACCTCTGCTAAATATATTACAAAATGCGCAGAGTTCCAATAATACAAGGTTCATACAGCGGGTGGCTGAGATTGTGTCTCTCTTCATTTATCTCACTTAGTTGATTTTGGAAATATCTCAAGACTTAGAGATAATATTCAGCAAACATATTTTGAAATGATGAAGTACAGAAACATGAAGAAATGGATCATATAAAAACATATTTGGCTGTTTGTCAAAAGCATCATTACAATCCTCCTCTCCGTAAAGCACAATGAAACTTTTAAAGGGACTTAATGCCAGTCCAAAGCAGGTTCCTCATTTAAAAACAAGAGGGATTTTCAAAAAAATGAACAGAAAGGTGATGAAACTGGCCGACCTCATAACGCTAGCATCTTTTCACTTAATCATATTTAAAAAGGCCATTTTCATGTATGTTAAATGCAGCATGAAGTTAGAAACATTGAATGTTATTTAAAGTAAAACAAGTAAAAAAAGCAACATTAGTGGTTTGATTCTACTGTAATCCATTTTCTCATATGATGTTCATTCCTGAGCATGAAATCCATTATTTTGGGGGAAATAAAAACATGTCAAACCACAGGTCGATCAAAACATGTGCAGCTTAAATCGAGTTCTAAAAATGTTAATAACATCAGATGGACTGCTTTTTTCCCTTAAGTCATATAACCCTGGTTAACATTTTAGCGATTTCAAAATGTCATGCAGAAACATTATATTCCAGTATGAAAATAAGTCATTAGAGAGAGAGGCAAAAAAAGATTCGGATAAATAAGCTTGTCGTACAGTATGTGCCTTTCAACTCCTAATCTCTGTGGTACAGTACAAGAACACAGACCGACCACAAATTAATAAAATAACAGATTGTCTTGAAATAAAACACGAATACTTGGAAAAAAGTACAATATGTAAATGGCAACGCTCAATGATTTTCTTTTATGCAGGTCTTTGATAATACAGTCTGTTGTGTTAAAGGAACACATGGTGGGTCGCTTTTAATTGAAAGCAGAGGAAAAAAGACAATAGCCAAACGAATTTCCAATAAAAATGCAAATGTTCAGAGATTGGTCTCAGTGGATGCCTTTGCAGTTCCGGTCTCCAGCGAGAAGACAATGAGCATGACCATCTCTTCAGCGATTGGCTGTGGTTACCAACGGGAGTCACTATGCAGATGTGTGCTGAGCTGCGAGACAGACGGTAGCTTTAACATCGATTACTGGGCTAAAGTTGTCCCAGATTCAGCTCTCCGTAAATTCAGCCTTACTAAAGTCAGGTTCATCCAAAAGTCACATTCATCCTAACTAGATGATCAAAAGAATCCAGTGGGCAAATATTGCGGCCAAAAATTTGGTCAGTTCACCCAGAATATGAAGCAGAATTGTCAGTTTCTGACCATGAAATGGGTTTTTACATCATCGGGAGTAAAAAGTGAGGTCAGATAGAGAAAGCCCCGCCCTGGTGGAATAACGGAGCATCGCTTCTGCTGTCTCCTACTGCGATGGCTGAGAGGCCGTGCTCTCTGGCTTGCTGTCCTGCCCTGTGGGCGGCTTGCTGTTCCAGGGGCTGTTGTTTCCGAGCGCCGGCGAGCTCGTGAATTCGTCGTCATCGTCGAGACCGTTGGTGGCGTCGTATTGTGTGTTTTCTAGCCGTGTGATAAGGCGCTCGTCCTCATCGCCGAATTCTCCGCCCATCAGAGTGGGCTCGCCTACTACCATCACATCCTGTTAACAAACAAATACAGTCACAAAGTTAAAATACAACAATATACAAGTGAAACCCAAGTTTAATGCTTATGAAGAAATGTTGGGTTTTTGATTGGTGAAAAAACTAAAATTGGCAGAGTAAGAAAGACACCCTGTGAGAGAAACTAGATGAAGGAATTATTGCGGAGCAGCTAGACCCAGACAAATATCAGTCGATACTAATCATATCAGACAACATAAAAAGAAATGGGCTGTATGATATCAAATCAAAGCATTCGTGCTTGTGCGAAAGAGAGAGAGTCTAAAGGCATGCACATAATAAAATGGTTGGATTACATAATTTTGTTTAAAAACTAGATTTTTACATTTTCAAAAAGAATCACATACCTCCCAGCTCTATAGACTTCAGGTTTGTGATTGTTTAGTGTCTAATAATGTATTTAATTTAATTTGTGTTAATACACATTTTTATTATTATTTTATTTATAATAATTATAATAAATAAACGATTTGTTGAATTTTGTTCTATGTTCATTTTATTAAATACAAATTTTGTTGAATGGGTCCTGTAGTTTGGACACATTTATAGAAACAATATGGTACATTGACATCTAGCGGTTGAGCTTGGTATTGCAGTCTAAATTCAAAATATTGGAGAGATGAGTTTAGCCAAGTAACGGTTCTTCTCGCTTTCTTTTGCTTGTTTTAAGAAATAATCTACAGGCACTCAATTGTTTGTGAATGTGTACCAGAAGTTAACTGCAGCCCATGTGCAGTAACGTTTATTTAGTTGTCACTTTGAAACCGTCTATACATCACTTCCATTGAGATGAATGGGAATGTTAATGATGAAAGTATATTACTTTTTGTAAAAGTAAGAGTAATGTCTTAGCAAGCACCAGTAAGCTACAAATATTTAAATCACAATGTAAAAGTTAAAGTTATAACAGCGGTCTAATCTTTCTAAAGCACAAGTCTTCTATACTTTATTCTCTCTCTCTCTTGGTAGCCTTATTCTCAAGTTCAACAGATCCGTTAAATTGAGCACACGCATCGGTGACCACGTGTTGTCAGGCTACAACATGGGAACCATTTATCTGCGCACTCTCTGACAACCATACTACAGATAAGAGCTACTGTATGACATTTCAGATGTTGTGTGTCTCTCCTACATCCCTTAGAGATCTGCATGTCACAGATCGTACCTTTTTACTGACTGTATACCTCTGTTTATTGTAGAACAAATTGAAGTTAAACCTTGGCATCATAGGTCACACACTCTCACTGTCATATGCACTTCTCACTTATAATCCTAGCATTCACAAGGGATGTGTCTAGTGAATTTACTTTCACCACGATCATTTAAGTGCTGACTGGTTTCAATACAGAAGTTATTTACCAGTTGATTTAAACGTCTTATATACATACAGTAGGAGGTGATGTCCAATTTGTACAATTGATGTCTTTGCTATTTGTTAAGATGCATTAAAAACTTTGTATGCAGGTTACATCGGAGTGTAAACTACAACAGCTGTGAGAATTATTGAAAAAAAAAATGTATTTAGGACAAGGCCACAATATACTACCACAAATGATAAACACATATTAAGAACATATAAAACTGCCTTTACGAAGCAAAAATATATGAGAATACACTGGAAAATATAATGCAATATATATTTCCAAAAATTGCAGCCTAATGCTTATATTTTTCAAAATATTAAAAGCAGCAATTTTTATGTCTCATTCAATATTTAGTCCACTCTTCCCTTCTCATTATTTACTTTTATTTATTCATGCTTTTGTCAGCACTTTTATCCAAAGCGACTTACATTGCATTGTATTATACATTTGTTTCTGACCATGTGCAATCCCCTGGAATCGAACCCATGAACTTGGCATTGCTAGCGCCATTCTCTAACCACTGAGCCACCGGAAAGCATTATTAATACTTTCCGGTGGCGCCTGAAAACACATCTCTTCCGCCAACATCTGACTGATCTGTTCTGACTCTATTTTCTTCTCTACTCTTTTCTTCTCTACTCTACTCTACTCTAAAAAAAAAAAAAACATGTAGGAATGAATGGTTCTGTATACTGTGTTAGGCTATATGAGACCAGTCTTCTTTTTGTTGTACTTATGCTGTCCCAATTGCTTCCATTACCTACCCCACTTGTAAGTCGCTTTGGATAAAAGCGTCTGCTAAATGACTAAATGTAAATGTTAATACTCAAGGTTTGAATATAGGGAATAAAAAACTGATCCTAGACCAGCAGTTACAAGCAGTCTATTCCAGACGTGTGGCCACAGTGAAAGGCTAAACTATCTCTAGCTGGTCTGTGTGGATCTTCCTCCAGCAACCTGCTGTTAAAGTTCTCCAGCCTTACACTGTCGGACCTGCACTTATTCACAAATCATCTATTTATTCAGCTCTTTGCCCGCTCTGTTTATTTGAGCAGTTACTCCCGTGTCATGTGTCTGGCTGAGACCCCAGAGTCAGTGTTAGTCCCCCACCCCTCCGCTGCTTAATTACTCCCATTCATTAAGGTGGGCTTTTTGACTAAATAACAATATCCGCACACTGATTTGTCAATTTGCATAGCTAATTAAGTCATTAGCTGAAACGTTAGCAAGTGAAAAAAAAGGTCAGCGCTTGCCAACGAGCATTGAATTTGCCATCTGTTTACGAACGGCAACTTTCGCCCTGGAGAAACCAGAAAGAAACCAGGTTCCAGGATCACGCACACACACACATACCGACACACTTACACATCCTACAGGTTTCCATCTGATGGAAAGCTCTAATTGCTTTCACATGGAAAGGCTGTCCAGTACTCTTGTCTAATTAGATGTAGCCTGTGGCAAAATCCACAACCAGCCGTCCAAAACAAAACAAACAGACTACCTTCCGTCCCCAAAGACTGAACCAAAATCAGCTTTTGATCCTCAGCTTTTATCTGAGTTCTAAGAGCAAAACACTTTAAACTGACACGGTAAGTTAAGAAAGCGCTCACTTATTTAGTACCAGTGAAATACATCAAGACAATAAATAATAATAAAAGCATCTGCGATAAATGCATGTATATATGCAGGGCTATACATGCAAGAAACAGCAACTAATGTAAGCAACATTTCATAAAAATCCACAGAATGAGACGACTAAAAACCTGATTACAGCCCAAAACATGACCACTAGGGGGCACTGTTGTAATATTGTAGGAAACTAGTCTCCCCCATCACCCCCCAGTGGTCACATGACCGGCTCATTGTGATTGGGCTCACGTAGGCGGCCGATCAGGCAGCATGCGATGACTGCACAGACAAAGCCAAGTGGCAGCGCTACATATGTAACCAGCATGTTCCTCTCCACAACGCATGGCAACATTGCTTACAATAGGGAGTGAAATTAAAATAGTGACACACACACATACTTGTAAGACTACACACACGCGCACACACACACACTGGATCTATATGATAATGAGTGCTGGCACAGAGCCAGTTGCTCACACCAACAATTTCTGCATGTGTGAATGTGTCGGGTGTCCTCCAAGTGATGGAGGCTGGTTAGACACGACCACAACAAAATATAAGTAATTAAAGGTACATCTAGGGACACAAGACGTATGTGTAGTGGGAATAATAATGATATGGCTAAATACAACAGCAAAAACAAAACACATACTTTAAGAAAATCTTTTTTTCATAGATGTGCCTGTTAACCCAATTAAAAGAAGCTTTTACTTGTATGAGATCCATAAATTCAATTTTTAATTGTGTAAATATTGTGAAAATATGTTTTGTCTCTATTCTGCACTATTTATTTGTTAGAATTAAATAGGATTGTTGCATACTGTATAAACATCCTTTATATGCATATATATTGGCTATGCATTGGCCATTCTAATCTCTGGATTGGTGAGGACCAATCAGTCATATTGTAAAAGATTTACAGATTTACAAGATTTAAGATTTAGATAAAAAAAACTGTGAAAATAAAACTTTTTTTCCACTATAAATTATTTGTACATATCTAGTTTGAAGATGATGTCACTATTCATGTCTTTTTTTAGTTTCTTTTAAGCACATCAAGGAAACATATTGGGCCCCATTTACAAGCAGAACATACTTGTTTGCAAACCGTTTATACAATGTATACAAACATAAAATATAATATATAAAACATATAAACTGTCAGTACATGTAGACAAACAGCTCTGAATTCAACCGCAGACTGCTTTGGAACACAACAGTGTCTCTCCTTTCTAATCTCCTCTATGGCATTCATGTATCTGATTGTCCCTGAACTCCAGGGGAAAAGCCAAGCACTACAAATCCCATCATCCATCTGCAAACAAATTTACCGCTTCACAATACCACTCCCCAAAAACAGCTTCAGCGCTCGTAAGCTGTGTGCTTGACCCCATAGCGTGTGAGCTGGGGCTGAATACATCCACAGCCAGCGAGATGCCTAGAGCGGAAGCCCGGGGGATAAAGAGGCACTCGGGGATAAATGCTTCTGAATTGGGGTTAAACACTGTAAGTGAGTAATATAGGCATCGAAAATGAGTGCTGAGGAGTGTGTCTCTGTGAAGGTGTTGAGGGTGTGTGTATTTTGGCATTGAATTGAAATTCAATGTGATTTACAGGCATGGAAAAACTGACATAAATATAACATGTCATAACAGCAACGGGTTTGGACCGCCATGATGTAAGGTTGAATAAATAATGTCAGAATTGTTTTATGGGGGGTAAACTACTTCTTAAGCATCTTCTAAAACAATCAGAAATAACAGCAGCATGTAAAATGTGACCCCAATCATAAGGGACTTTTTTGTTTTTTTTTACGATATGGCTGAGATACGACTGTTTGAAAATCTGGATTTTGCTGCATCCACTCACACAAATAAAGTTTTTATATCTTAATGATTTTTGCAGTAAAACAAAAATTAAACAATATTGTTGGGTATTGCTGTAAATATACCCATGTTACTTAAGGCTGGTTTTGTGGTACAGGGTCACATATACATGTATGTTCTGACAGCATAATCATTTCCTTATGATTGCAGTCTGAAAAAGATTGTCTAAACGTTGTAGATTTAAAGTCCCAGTGAACCGGAAATTGCGATCTTTCTTACTTCCTTATTTAGACACAAAATAGTGGGCGTGGCTCTAGCCTTTCTCTGCGACTTTATTGGATGTGTAAAAACAGCCGTTGCATTCTAAAAGGCAGACTGACAGTTGACGGGGAGGAGTTAACAGATGCTCCGCCCAAGCCATCTAACATGCGTCATTAAAGATGGAATGTCATTACAGGATCAAAGTGCATTTTCTGATTTTAGCTTAAGTTTATGAGACAACATAAGGCTACATAAAGAATAACCCATATTGATAAACTATTTAAAATAAACGCAGCAGTATGTCATGAAAAAAATAGGAATTTTAAATCTCACTGGGACTTTAAAGACTATGGATAAATGTGTGTGTGTAAAGAAGAAGATTTGATGCTTACAGGTACCTGGCTGGTCAGACTGAAGTTGTTGGCAGGGCTGCGTTTCTTGCCGCCAGCACTGTTGCCTAGGCTACTGTTAGACGCACTGCTGGCCGAGTTCTTTCTTTTTCTTCTCTTGGTCGTGGTCTGTCGAGTGGGCTCTGTTCTCCACCAAACACACACAATGTAGGTATTAATAAATGTCGTAAGAACACACATCCACGCTCACAAACAAAGACACACATGCCACAATGTGAAACATCACATACACACGATGCACGAGGACGACAGGCAGAAAAAACCTCACCGACTTTTGTTTTGAACACGCACACAAACATATTAGCAGCCACACGGACAAGACATACAAATAAACCATGCTTTCTTTTAAGAGGTTGAATAAAACAGCATTGGAACATCTCCCGGGACATGCAGTAGTAAGAAATAGCCCTTGCTTTCATTTGCATAAACGCTCAACAGTGCACACTGCGGTATCAGCAGTCAGCCATGCATACAGGCTCATATCAATAAATGCTGTTAATACTTCAACGCTTGTTTTCTAATGCACATTATATCATTAAATCATAAGTTTCATAAGTTAGAAATATTTATTCCTTTAGACACAAAAGATGGTTTTGTTTTTAAGAAGGATTCAGAAGATGAGAAGAGTACCTTTTTTGTGATTTGAGGGGAAGATTTCCGTCTTGAAGTTCTGTGGATGTCCAGCTGAAATCATATCCAAAGTTTTACTTTTTAGAGAATTCAATATTTATGATAAGGAGATGTAGAATGTCTAAGACCAGAACATTTGTGTAAAAATCAAAGACTAATAAAATGTTGAAAAAGCAGTTTTTATATAAGCACATATTTTTATTTAGAATGAGATTTATAATTTGTATGTATGTGGAAATGTTAAATTTAAAAGAAGATCATCTGGCTGACTGTTCTGTACAGATATTAAATAGGGTATATATATATCATAGTATTAAACTACTTCATATCAGTGTAACCATCAAAATATTTCATATATTGTTACTATCATTACTGTAAAAGACATAAAAGACAATGTTTAAACCTGAATAACATTTTCTGTTCTTACTAACAACATCCAGGGAGAGGCTTATTAATAGCTTTTATACAACACATTCTACTTTAAGTAAATTACTTTAAAAATAAACTTGTGTGGAGTGTTTTGGCCATCTGTAGAAAGTCTTTTTTTTTGTATGTTTATCCGAGCAAGTGTAACAATGACATACTAAGACGCCCGCATTTCCACACATACACATAAAGGGGAAAAAAAGTTATCGGAGTTTAAAAGCAAAACCTTCTTTCCTTCCTGTTCTGAACACAAATGCTCTCCAGTTTTCAAAAGAATGGGAGGAAAAAGGGAAGAGAAGCTAATAAGGAAACGACAATTGCAAAAGATCCACTTCGATACGGATTGTAAAAAGGCCAGTGCTGACGACTAACAAGTGGACATGGGGTCGCTCAGGGTTTCACGCACTGGGAGAGGATGGAGGATGTTTTCAGTATACTGTGTGTCATTGTTTAAATCATACCATGTATGCGAAGACATTGTTATTGATTTGCAATTGACCTCACGTGAGACATTCAAAGGTCTATCATGACATCAAACACTGAAGATATCCTTTGATATAACCTATAAACACATCTAGATATTTCTTAAGATTATATACATTACATGTATGTGTATGTAATTGTGTTTATAAATACAAAATGAATATGCACAGTACACAGACATATCTAAACAAAAACTTTTATCCTGGATGCGATTTTGCGGCATTAATCCTTTGACAACCGTTATTAGATCTATTTTCCTTCAGGACCCTCAATCAGGTTTAATACACACATGCATAAATATCTCAACAAAACATCACAGTAAACTTGAGGTTACCTGGAGGGGCCACCATTCTTTGCCACTTCTGGAACAAACATGTCTTCAAACAGTCTCTTGGGCTGAGGTTGTACGTCTTGTGTCGAGACATTAACTCTTGCATTGGTTCCAGGATGACACACAACTAAAAAAACAAACACATGCATCTTAACAAGCAAGTTCAAGACTAAACAGAGCACTAGTTACTATTAAACAGACAAATTAAGTGACAATTTAGTCACTGCAAATATTTTTCATTATCCCCCTTTACGTTTGTCTATAGGTTTTGCAAATAAGTGACAGTTCACCCAAAAAGGGAAATTACTGAGCCTATTGTAATTATACACCTTTATGACTTTTCTTTCTTCCGCAGAATAAAAAAGAAGATGTCTTGAAGAATGATGGTAACCAAACAACATAGTAACCCCTTTAACTACTATTGCGTGGGGGCCAGTTAACAACATTCTTCAAAATATCTTTTTTTGTGTTTTGTGAAAGAAAGAAAGTCGTACAGCTTGAAATGACAAGAAACTCAGTAAATGATTACAAAATTTTCATTTTTGGGTGAATTATTACTTTAACCAATGAAAAGTATTAAAACTTCCCTTTAACCAATGAAAAGTATTAAAACAAGCTCGGGATGTGCATATTTGATCTCTTCACACAGTAGGTGAATACTGATATTCACACGGAAAAACAAACACAGATCATTTCCCACTGACAGAATTGTATCCAAACACTGTCATGTCCTCTCACTTCCATAGGTCCAGAGAAACAATCTCTGGATCACGGCCCACAAAGCAGCGCTATTTCTAGCCTGAATGTTAGGAAACCTAAAGCTTCCTCACCCATCTCGTCAGACAGCGCCTTATTGCGTCCGAGCACAGGAAACATCCATGTGTGGATCTACAGATAAACCCGCTGAAACAAACGGTGGCTTTTCAGTCAATGCTAATGAGTCACTTTAAAATGTTTTTTTACAGCAGGCAAAAATGCGTATCATGAGAAATAACCCCAATGGGAGAAAAAAGGACCTTGTTTACAGGATTTACAGTCAGCGAACGTCGGTCAAAAAATTATGAATTATTTCCTCAGAGACCAATGAGAAATGTATGTTTTTAAACAAGGCAAAATGCCATGGGAATACATGACAAAGGACATGAGTGCCATACAGTTTGAAAAGCAGCCGATATAACACCATGAATCTTTTTAACTTCCTTATCCAAAAGGTCTCTCTTCTCAAGGAAGGCTGATCATGGGCAGTGAAGTATGCAGTGTACTCTTCTCCTGTCCTGTCCAGTCCTGTCGAACAGTGTTAAAAATGCCTGTGGATTTGGCTGAGGGCACACAGACCGGCTGTAACAAGAGCTGCGCCTAATCCAAATTTAATTCACAGCTCAGCTTAGACTGCGCGGCTGCGTTTTAACTCTGCGCTCATAAGCCAGGCTGTGCGTTTATTGTGTTGAATAGCAACGGAGAAAAACGCACACAGCGGAGGAAAACGTCTGTTTTGAAAACCTTGAAAGGACCTTTTTTCCCCGTTTCCCCCAACAGTGTTGCCTGAGCCCGGGCGCGATACGGAGACCCACAACGCTGTGCCTCATTCGGGAACGCTCATCAATGTTATGCTAATTTTCTCCATCCAATTCATTTTCTTTTTCCTCTTTTGTTCTCCCATTTGCAAAACCGGAGCTGTCACTCACGCTGAAACTATTAGGATAAACAAAGCCGGCTAATACATTCTCTGCAGCGGCGTTCAGTTAAGGATACACAATAATACACACACATTTGTTTTCATGGCGGGGACTTTCCATTGACTCTAATTGTTTTTTATGCAGAGCTAATGATATTTTCTAATCCCACCCCTAATTTTAAGGCTCACAGAAACCAGCGTTTTCATTCAGACATTATTAAACGATTTTCCTCATGGGGACTGTAGGCTGTTGAATCCAGAAAGCATGTGGTTTTATATTTTCCCCTATGCCAAACCTTACACCCGTAACACATTATTAGTAAAAATAAAATGTGGTATATACTTTATATTGAGTTACCATTCAGAACAATGGTATACTTGATATCCAAAAGAACCATGGTTGTACCCTCAGAGACTAACACTTTACCATACATAATATTACAACAGTGATTTTTCTAAGGAGAACTGTGGACACACTATATTTCAACTGTTCGACACACAGTTTCTATTTATGTCCTACTTACCCTGAGGTAGTTAAGAGTGAAGTTGGTCAATCCCATACGGGTGATGTTCTTTGAAAGCTGTTCCAGGACTTGAGGGTCTTGTGCCTGTAAATGGACAAAAAAGGGACCCCCAATAAACGCACAGCAATAACTTAACAATCATGTCTGTTACCTGCTAATATTGAGGATGGGTTGGGGGGCTAAGGTTTCCCCTTTTTGTATACTTGGTCAGTTTAAAGAAGCGATTACTCTGAATGACAGTGATTACTTTCGAATACATTTCTGATTTAAGTTTTATGCAGTAAATCTGGAGTGTGCACCAACTGTTGATAGTATAGATTGACTACATTTTTTAATTTGTGGTCTGCCTCTCCACAACTGACAAATGCCTAAAACCACTCTAAAATCAGCTAAAAGACAAACTGACCACATTTGGTTAGATTTGGCTATTTTGGTAAAACCATCAACTAGATTCATCAAAGTTAATGGCATCAAATGTCACGAGCACTAAGCAAATAGTGTACGATCATGAAGCTTCTGTCTTTTGACTGATTAGGAAATAAAAAAGTGTATGTACAGCGTAGCTAAAATGTGGTTTCGCCGGTAACCTCAAATTCTCATTAATCCCGATCAGATGAGTTTGACTTGAATTTTGCGCAGTTTTGTGGACCTGCCGAGGCGATCAAACCCACAGAAGGAACTTTTCTACATGCCTGTTTGCCCTGTCAAAAATCTTTCAAAGCTCTTTCTCTCTTGTTCCACCCCCCCAACCCTTCTCTCTCTCTATCTTCTGCAGAATACGGTCTATGCCCAAAGGGCCCAATTTAAGAGCATGTGAATTTCACATGAACACAGAGTTGCTGTGAACAAACTTTCGAAAAACTACCCTGAAGTCTACTGCGCTGAGAGTCTTAAAAATGAGATTTTAAGCTCAACACATTGGGCTCAAAAATCCTTCAGTTTTAAAATGCCAAGTTGCTGCCTTCATTTCATTATTGCAGCATATTGTCAGTGTTAAACCCTGTAGATATACTCTCATTTGACCTCATAATTGTCTCGATTTTATTCAAAGGAGGTTTTCTTTGATGTCCCCAAATAATTTAGTTAGTAAAAAATGCACAGAATTTCTTCATGTTTAAAGAAAATACATATAAAAGGCTGAAGGCACAGACTGCATCAGTGCAACCTGAAATACCGTACTTGAGCATGACACATTCTGCAAGTGAGGTGCAACGGCAGCAATGCCTTGTGGGAAATTATTCAGTTGTCAATTCAGGTTTAGACTGTGGTCATGAACATCCAACCTGGTCTCAATTCGTAACTCTTTTATGAGGTGGCTAATTTGTACGAATTCATACACTGTAATTCATATGATCATATGAAATAAACATTACAGAAGCCCCTCCCATAATCCCACCCCTAAACCATCACTGATGCGAAAGCATCATACAAATTTGAATTATGAATTCATACAAATTTGCCACTTCCTAAACTAGTTACGAATCCCAACAGATTGTGTTGGAAAATCCTATAAACTCATCTGACCTCAAACAAGTGATGGACGTTGTAACGAATAGCAGCACAAAAGTTGTGGGTTCGATTCCCAGGGAACACATATACTGATCAAATCTATACATTAAATGCACTTTAATTTGCTTTATATAAAAGCATCTGACAAATGCATAAGTGTGAATGTAGCATCATACTGTACCACCCATCTTTGTCTCCAGTATTGCTATAGAAGAGCTTTAGGACAGTGTTATGATATCAAACTCACGTGCATGGCGAGAATGCTTCGTGGGATAAGTTCTCTATACTGTCTGATGTTGAAGTGCCACGTCTTAATCCTCATCAGATCGTCAAAGGCGAACTCCACAATCAATCGCCCCTCTGTACACACCTGAGAATGCACAGACATCAAAATCAATCTCCTCGAACACATTCAAAGACCCTGATCTTCCTCTTCACACCATTCCGTGTTTTTGCGATTTAAGTTTAGTGAAACAAAGTGGTCACAGAATGCATCATCCCAATAAAGCATGGAATTTATATACAGTATGTACATTAAAATCACATATCATGTCCGAGTTTGCTGGTCTTAATGAAAGGTGATGATGTTGTTTTCCTGAACCAAAGAGCAGCCAAATGGAAATTCTTGAGATGAGCTTACAAACACAAAACAATGAAATGCTGAACAACCCAGAGGTCATAAACCGTAACCAATTATCAAAAAAAAAATTCAGGATGAGAAAAACATTTTGCCATTTTGCTGAATTTAAAGCTGCGCTTCTCGTAGCCCCCATGTTCTGTTGCTGGGGCAACCGGAGGATGAGGAGGAAGGGGGACTGGAGAGGGGGGAGCGTCAGCTGATTAGTTGGCATGGCAACGGCGAAGATGTAATCCGCCAGAGCCACTCTAATCAATGCCCTCAGCACAGATGGTCTCTGGAGGATCAACAAGAAAAGAGGCTGGCGGGAAAGCGCAACGTGGTCACATGACCACCCCCACTTCACGTTCTCTCACCGTCTCTCCACTACTTCGTCTTCTGGAGGTTTCTGCTCACTGAATTTCTGTTTTTGTTTGTCTCTTGCTCTCTTCATCTCTTTCTCATTGTGTCTTTTTCTTTTTCCCCCTCGTACGGGTATATCTCTCATTACCGTAACATTCCGAGGACACAGCAAAGTGAAAATGAATGCATCGCTCTCTTGTTCTTCTGGTTCTGCAGCGTTTCGCATCTCTGCCTCTGTGTCTTTTAAAATGACAGTTTCTCCAACTATTGGCACTTTGGGTCCTTTGAACTTGTAGACGCTAAACTTTTTTAAATCCTCTTTACATCACACTGTACTTATTACATTTATTACAACAGTGGATACACATGCAACATACAGTAGGTTGAATGTAAACTGACAATGGCTTTGAATACATGAAGCAGTAAGGATAAATATAAGGAACATACGGAAATATCTGAGATTTGTTGCTAAAAGAGTAATAGGTCCATTTCTCTCTAATGATAAGTACACAGGCTCTTATGGATTAGAGTGGATTAGTCTACATCAGTGTGCGATCAAGTGTTTGATGGACAAGGTGGAAATATAAAATCTGTTCATAATGTGACATGGTTACTGGTTTAAGTGGTTCAAATGGAATAAAGAAGAATAAAGCCATATACTGACATAAATAATGGGTTAAATTACAGGGTAAAGACCCTCTTAATATAAGTTATTCTTTAAACTCCGTTAATCTGATGTACAACAAATTGTTCAGTAATACTTAAAACCCCAGTGAAATCAATACGAAAGTTTTTCCTTTTATTAAAAATGAGTTAGCCTTAAGGATGTCAATAAACTGATAAGCTCCTACGCGCTGACAAAATTCCCAATCTGCTGAGAAAACAAAACATATCCGACTCGTTTCAAGTCTACACAGAATATTGAATGCTAAGGCTCTATGGAAGAGATCGGACATTGCAGCCTTGATGAGTAAAGGAGAAGACAAACGCCAGTGTCACTCACCGACGTATATAACAAGCTTCAAATGACACATCACTGGTAACATTGATCTTCCTATTCTTTAGACTTTTACACCTCTGTGGATATCACTCTGTTTTGCCATAAACTAAACACTATTGAATAACACTCGGTATATCTCGCACTCTCTGCATTTTTCAGTTGAGATTACTTCCACACATTAAATAATACTGCACGTTCCTAGGCGTTTCCCTGGGACTTTAACGTAACGTATGAAACGCTACATATGAAAAATCCGTTGTCCTTTAATCATCCTCATTTCATTCCCAACCTGTTTGACTTTTTTGTCTTCTACAGAACACAAAATACTTTTTATGAAGAAAGTCAATAACAAAAAACACTTGACCTCTTTGACATTTGTCAAAATATCTTTTTGTGTGTTTCACTGAAGAAAGTCATAATGTTGACTGTTGAGTTCATGATGTAACTACACCTTTAATATTTACAATTATTTATCATCAATCACTTTTGTATACCATTAGTACGTTTTTATAGATTTTAATACTTGTACTAAGAAAACGTACAGTATTGTTATTTAACACACCTCACAAAGTCAAAGAGCAAGACGTTAAGCAGCATTTTGCACTGCATTATGACAATAAAACGAATGAAAAACTGAAGTACAAGATAATACAGATTGATGCACTGCGTAACAGATTCATAAAAAGCTTTCACAGCAGAGTCCATTCTGGCCTGAAATATTTCGCGAGGACTTCTAATGACCTCTCTCAGTAAACACACATTGAATAATGACTGCGATTAAGTAGTAAATTATTGCACCTGTCATGTTTGTTTGTTCTATTAGGCAGTTAACAGGCTTTATCACACTGAATGTAGGAACTGAAGTAAACAGATAAAGCGTTTCATTCCACCCTGAAGTTACGAAAATATAATGAGGGAAAAGTGCAAGGAGGAGATGTCTAATGTTTTGTTAACAAACAGAGAATCTGATTTCATCATGTCTGAACTTGCACCTCATTCATTTATTAGTATATGTGTTCTCAATTATTTCAATCTCTGTCTCTATCACCAAGGTTTCAAGGACATATTTGATGGTGTTGAAATTTGACCCAAAAATCTCAATAATTCATAATGTATCTTCTGATTAGCCCTAATTGTCACACATCATTTACACAGCATTGTTATACACACATCTCTCTCTCTGTCCATCCCATTACCTTGGTGAACATGGGCTTGCCGTGCTGCGTGACCATGGTGCACTGGTCGCAGTCCACGGTGATGCAGGAGTTGTGAAAAGACTCTTTGGAATGTTTCAGGATATAGTAGAGGTCCGACACGCCTCCCTCGAACACCGTGCTGAAGTAACGGGGGATGAGGGTCCGTCCGATCGCTGCGGAGAGAAATGAGAGATTTCATTTACATTCATTGCTCATAGATTTTCTTTAATGCATTCCTTAATGACACCGAATTTCACGACACCTCTTAATTTCTCTCTGTTCGTCACACTACATTAGCGAGTGTGGCAATAATAAGATGTCGGCTCCCACACTAACTGAAATTTGCAACTCTCAGTGGTTGCTGTATAATTCTCACTGAAAGTCTCTACATAGTCCGGTGTTTAAAACCCCATATGTGACCTCACGGGAGACATTATATTTGGGCAGTTATAATACAACACTTTAAATTCTATGCAGTATGGGAGTCAAAAGCTGTTTTGGATGCATTGTTTTAATGCAGCACCATTTGCAATTGTAACGAAAAACATCAAATCTAAATGAATGTGACCGGATTTAAAGGTTTGGCATGAACCTATACTTATTATCAATCTTTTCTCGTTTCAATGCTTACAATCTAACAATGGCATTTGTTTAAACTCACACATTAAACTCTGACACCACAAATACATCTCGAAGACGTCTATTTGATGACTGCATTAAGTAATGTTTTTTCTCATCTGCAAGATGTTTGGAAGATGTTAATAAGATGAAAAAAGTGTGTAAAACTGCCTTTTCTAAGACGTCTATCAAATGTTTTAAGACGTTTTCCAGATCTTCAGATCTTAAGCAGACATCTTAAAGACGTATCTGATAAACCCTGATGTCAGACAAACATCTTAAAGATGTCTATTTGATGTCTGCAACTACACACGCAAGATGTTTTTTTGAGTATTTGCTCTTCTGCAGTACGTCTATGGGACGCTTCCTGTCAGACGTCATATAAACATTCAGAAGATATCTGTAAGATGTTTATGATTTAGAATGTATGTAAAACTACTTTTTCTTAGACGTTTATTAGATGTTTTACACAGCAGACGTTTGTCAGATCTCTTGATCTTTAGCAGACATCTTACAGACGTACCTTTGCTATCTGGGAAGGTACAGCAGAAATTGCCCACCTAAAATACACAAGTGACGTACCCTGACGTCTACCAGTCAGTCACAAGTTCTGTGATGATGTCATGAAGCAGTCAAAGAATCTTACTTTACCATTGCAAAAAACTACATGCCAAAATATAGATTAACTAACAAGTTAATCAAAAAAGTGGTTTGTCACTGTGAGACTGTGCCAATTGTTTGACAACAAAAATAAAGTTTAGCTTAACTGATACAAGGTATGCTAATGTGTTTACACCGTTAACAGTAACCTGCAGAGGTCTTGTGGAAAGTCTGAGATATTTTTTCCCTGCAGCTGGAGATAATTATGCAACATTGTTCTTTTTTGTTTAACAATATAAAACAGCCCTCTCTGGGTATGTGGCATGAGGTAGACATGCATTTTTTCTCAGCTTAGATTTCGAAATGACCTTGTTGAACATCTTGATGCAATACAACCAACTTTCATTATTTGGGAAACATCACAGAAATGTTAAAATACCCAATAAACACCTTAGAGTATAAAACATCACAACGTTCCTTCGGTTGGAAATCTTTGCCCGGAAAAGTACGTGAGACACACCCGCAGAGACAACTTGTGCTTTCCAGAGTGGCTTTGCAGCGTTAACTTATCATTTTAATATTGAAACTGAACGGACGAGCGGCCTTATCCAGCTTAGCGTCTGATTTCAGGCAGAAATAATCCATCTTACAGTCAAACTCTCCTTTGAGAGAAATTATGTTTGTGCCAGTGGCCCTGAGGGAGCGGAACGGGGGTGCCGGACGAGCTTGAGGTGAAGAAAGACTGCGAGAGAGAGAGTGAGAGAGAGAGAGAGAGAGAACTTCATTACCAAGCTTCCCTCAAGACAAACGCCACTGGTTTAAAACTATACGTCCAGAAGGAGAAAATGAAATGCTGCGAACGCCGCCTTTTCTTAAATTGGCAAAAAAGTCTGGCATGACTAAATCAACACGTAAATACTTGGCAGGGACAGGGAGTGAGATAAATGGGGAGGGGGGGCTAGCTTGAGCGTATAAATGAAGGTCTCCCTAGTGGTTAAGACACAGAGTGAGCCTACGAGAGCCGACTGTTAATGAGAGAGCGGTGGGGTACAGAGGGACAGCGAAAATAAATATGAAATGCCTGTGAAAGAAAGAACGGCGCAGACATGCGGGCGATAAAATGCTATGGGGAGGTACACGAGAAAGAAAAAGATACAAAATGAAATGCTGACAGGCAGGGTGACAGTGAGAGGTGTCTCGTTGAAGGGAGATGTTGTTACTGAGGCCACACCTGACTGCTCACTAAAGTCCTGGAGCACTGTGGCATATCGGCTCCTGTGCCTAACCACAAAGCATAAAATCACAGACACACACTAATACACACATGAGATCACTGCATACATGTAGAATGTAATTGGGTAGAAGTAACACAATATGGTGATCATTATGTCCATATCAAGGAGGTCTAAAATATCTGGAGAAATCTGTCCATTAGCTTTTCCATTCATCTCAAGGGCAGTTGCTTGGTTTGCACAACCCTGAGCCATTTTAACATTCTATGGAGAAACTACAGATCTGCAGAAATCTGTCTCCATGAAGTCATGCTGTGCTTTTTTATTCAATCGTTTCTTACTGCTGAGAAATCATCATACACCATGATTCCAGGACTGATCTCCACTCCACATATATGGGAAAATAGTTCTGCAAGTAGGACTAAACTCCAGCACCCACGGATGGATCTTCAGATAAATGTTGCACATTTATGTCTGGCATTGAGGGACATTTTACCGAAAAGTTTTGTTGCCTTGTGTAAGTAATAGCCAGTAATAAAAAATATAAAAACTTCCCTCAGGCCCCTTTTCATGGTCTGTTTAATCTCTATATAGTTCCAAGGGCACTATTGTGTATTATACTTAATCTCAAGACATAATATGTTCTACTTTAACAACTTATTTTTAAAAGAGCAATTTCTACTTTGAAAATAATTTGCTCTATACGTAAATGCAAAAATATTCTCAACCCAACAAATTTGTCATTTGCTTTTATCTTAATGTTAATCCCAACATTATAATGTATCATAATGTTAATCCCTTAAACATTCATTGACATTTATTCTTAAAACTTAATGTAATGCTTTATATAGACGTTTCAGCGGCAACTTAAAACTTAAAGGGGGCTTATTTACAATGTTAAACATGCTGGCTTTGGTCAACTTGCTCAAAAAACTAGTTCGACATATGGTGTAGTATCTCTGTGCTTGATATACTCCCCCAGCACTCCAACTTGTTTCGGAAAGTTTTTTTTATGTCTGGAGACCTGTTTCGTAACAAGGAACCTTTTCCTTTTATTCAGCAATTCTCCTGGAAAAGCACGGCAAGGTGAAAGAATTAGCCTGCCCAGGCCCCAACCGACGAGCGAGGCCCGCTTACCATTAAGATTGGGTGCGCTTCGTCAAGATTGGTTGCGCTGTGGACCTGAAGCTGCGGCTTATTAATATTGCGAGAGTGAATTTTAGGTGTGTCTGTTTGTTCACGGCATTTCAGTGATGGATGTTATATAAACGGTGGATATAACGCTTGATTTGCAGATCGTCTGAAACTGATAGATGGAGCTGTCCCAGCGCTAAAAGAGGCCGGACGTTATTCGCATGCGGTAAGTGAAACTAAGTCAAATGTCTGTTTTTTGTTGGCAATCGGCGCATACGTGAATAATGTAAACAACACAAACTAATAGTGAATCAATAGTTATGCAGGGATAATGCAATGATGTACAGTAGGCTATAGTGTGCTTGTGATTTAGTTCCTCCCCACGCACACCCCCAGTAGGTCATATGTTTCCGGAAATAATCGTACAGCTGTATCTATCTTTTATAAATGTGATCAAACCAAATACTCTTCGAAGATACGAAGTATGCAATACTAGACAATTCAATCAAATTCAATTTTATTAATATAGCGCTTTTCACAATGTGCATTGTTCTAAAGCTGCTTTACAGGAAAAAATAAGAAAACACAAAAAAGGTAACACAGCACAGTGCATGGTGTTGACAGAACAAGCAAGATCATTCTGGTAAATAATATCTAATAAATGCAGTCTCCCGGTGGATTATTTAGCATAATATGCATTAATTGAAAGCTTGACTGTAAAGATGTGTCTTTAATATAGAATTTAATTTGGAGAGTGTGTTTGATCTTCGAATAGTATACTACTCTATAGGTACTCAAGATTTATATGAGATTGGCAGAAACTGCGAGTGTTATGGCAGCTTTAACTTCCAGTAGACCTTCACAAAGAATCAATAAATGTTTAGTAGTTTGAATGTAATTTAATACAATACTAAAATACAAAAAAAATTACTAAAATCTTGTTAACTTTTCTATTCCAGTCAAACAAATAATAATATGCAAATAAATTAAAAAAAATGTGCAATTTTTATTTAAACCTGTATAAGAACCTTTTCAAATCCAGCTCCTTTAAAATTTCTCTCTTGAAAATGCAATTTGTGACATTACGCCAAATGCTTTGTTTTTTTGTTAGCATGTCCGCCTCTTTTGCGCCTTCTGATGGGACTGCAGACTGATTGGCCCATCTACAGAAGCAAGTACTCCAGAGATTGGATTAAGCAGTCACTTGTTTCGGCTAACACGCCGCACAACATATGCCTCTCAAGTAATGTGTACCCAAACACGCAATTTACAAATAATTAACATCGTGTTAATTAGGCACATTAATTCATGCTGCGCGTAGACTCCAGGATGGATGCCAACACTCGCAGCCAAAAAGACAAGAGAGGAGTTTAGTTTCAAGTGGTGCAGCAGACGGCGGGAAGAGAGGGGACTCGGAGCTAGTGGACAGGGGGGTTATGCAGAGCGACAGGCATAAGTAGGTAAATGAAAGACAGACAGAATAAGTAATCATTAGGTATGCCAAACACGACAGAGAGGTCAGACTCATGAAGGGCACAGACAAGTTATTTTAGGATTTTTCTGAAACAGCATTAAAAAAGAAAAAAGAACGAAAATTGAAGAAAAAGGACAGGACAAACTATGGACCCATAGGAACCGCAGATGAATTTAAGAAATAGCTCGCATTGAAATGAGAGGTGAATTCAAAATTAAACTGGCCACGCCCCACAAGGTGTTCAATTGGAATTAGAATTGAAATGATGGAAAGAAAAAGTAATTAAGTGCAATCACACACACTTAAAGAAAGAAAAGGGAAAACAAGAAAGAAACAAAGAAAAAGAAAGAAAGAAGGAAAGAGAAAAAAAGAAAGCTTCCTAGCTTTTACTTTTATAAATCATGAAACACAGATTCTGTGCTATAAAACTCAAGAGAAGAAATATAAGGTACAGAGGCGCTCACAGTGGGTGGCTGTGTTTTCCCAGGTGAGGTCCCATTAAAAACAGGTGAGTATTTTTAGACGCAGAAACAGCAGCATTATTAGTGGTTCAGAATTACATAAAGAAAATATCACACCTACTTATTCAGGTCACACTGTGACTTTCCAAAACTGAATGATCCCGCCTCTCATAAACTCTTTTCCACCAATGCAAATACATTGTTATTTAAAAAACATGCTGTGAGAACTTGTAAAGTCGCAGCAACAAATACGTAAGTTAGCAAAAATGACAAAGGGTGTCAAATCTCTGCACTACACTGAACTTATCAAACACCACAAATGCGGTTTTACTTACTTGACTTCAATATTGACTGACTGCGAGAGGCATGCGAGATTTTCATTTGGCGCGAGACACTCAGTCAGGTTTCCAAAAAGAATGTGGTAAAAAAAGAGAAAAGAACATCTCTCGCCCTGCCCTTCTTTGTCAGTAATTATCTCTCTGGGGACAATTGCTCCATTCCAAAACACAACCCGCTCTCTCTCTCTTTCTTTCTCACACAGATTCCCAGTCCAAAATGCAAAAGCAGCGGAAATATGCTGCCATGACTCTTAACCTCTTTGGAACAACAATGAGATTTAAAGTGTGAATTATTAATAAATAATAACTAGGTATCAGTTCAAATGTGAGAGATGTGAGATTGTGGGCAAGCAGAGAGAATTATTTGTTAAATAATGTACTGTATAGTTTCTATCTACCTGATAGGCATTTTGTACCAAAATTTAAAATAGTGAATAGCAATTCTTGTAACTAGAATGCGACTTTTCATTCTGAAAATATTCTAATATGTACTGATGGATAAAATCATCTACTTAATGAAAGCAAAATGGAAGTAGATAAATACAATAAAGTATTTAGACAATTACAGTAAGCAATCCTTAAAAATGTATGAATGCTATACTGTAACAAACGACAACAAGATATCAAGTGGCTTTTAAGAAATACAGCTCAAGCAAAACATTTCACAAGAAAGTTTAATTGAAAAAAGAAAAACAATGAAATATTTCCATTTGTGCACATTTAAAAGCATTTCATTGCTGTGTGTTAATCACCTGTGTAAATTTGTGTGACACTGTGGCTGCCGTGTGACCCGACATCACAGGTTTCGTTAAATAAAATTGCAAACACTAGAAGAAATTTGAACTCATGTGAAAAATTATATCAAAATTTGCATGTAAATGCCACTTGGTGTGATGTTGTGAAATGCAACTCATACCCAAAGGTCCAAATACTTTATCAAATAATTATGGATGCCAAAAATGTGTACTTTAAGTCGTAAGTTCCTTAGGTGCCAATATAATTCTAGTCCCAACCAATAAGGGAAGAAAATATGTGAGGAAAGAGTTGAAGATGCACCTACAAGAAGACACACACACACAGCACAGTGCCAAGAATATTAAATATTCATCTTTCATAAAACTTTAATTCGATCTCTTTCCTCCCTTTCTTTTTCCTTTACCCCAAACTCTCAAACTTTCGTCAAAGTGCATTGATCTCAGAGAATCAAATATTTTATGTGCAAAGAAAAAAGATAACATGAACAACATCTACATACTCTATGTTGTGTACATCGTTGAAAACGTACATCCTATGCACAGGATTTTTTATGGGGTACTTGGAGACCCAAACCCTTGGGCTGGCCTTCCTTCTGGTGGTTGCTTGCAGGTGCAGTCAGCTAAATTCAATGTCTTTTGAAACACTATTGAGCTCAAGTATAAGTGTGCCTGTGCTTTTTAATAAATATATTATTGTATAAATTCATAAAAAAGGTGGACAGAAAAGCAACAAAAATCAAGCAACAAAGCAAATATTTAAAAGCAGGGCTTGACATAAAGGAAAAATTCTGTGAAATCAATTATGTGTAACGGGAACAAAATGCATGTGAAACATAACGCGCATGTTACATTATATTAGATCCGTGCTTCTCTTAAAGGGGCAGCAGCATAAAAAACGTCTCAGTTTTGTTCATCAAACAACAAAGAACGAAAAAAAAAACACGAACTGCTCTTCACTGATTAAATTTGAACTTTTGTAAGGTTAAATCAATATTATATTTAACACCATAAAGTATTTACAATATTTAATTTCTGTACCTGATAAATACTATTATTAGACCAATGTAAAACACTTGAAAATTACTTATTATTTGTATGTTTGCTTTATTACTCTTATCTGTGTTATTGCACACACCTTAATTACTTGATCTTATTTGATTACTTACTGATTAGTTGTTTTCAACAATAATTGAAATTTTTTATAGAGTTATAGGCTAATAATTTTTATGGTATCATACGCTTATTTATTAAGATAACAAAAGTAACAAATAAATAAATAGATATTATTTTAAAAACAAATAAATAAATAGATATTATTTTATACTTCTTTTGTGGTGGGGACAGTACATTTATACTTGGAATCACATGCCCGACTGGGCCAGTAGAAAAAATCCTTAGCGTTGAGTCCTCTCAAAGTATAGTTAAAAGATTTTTTCAATGTTGAACATTTTTTAAACTATTCTTTTAAACGTAATGAAAAATTCTGTCAATCTAAATGTGGGTTTTGTGAGGCCACAGTGTTTTGTATCATCTGTGCTATGTTGACTGATTAAAAAACAGATTCAGCAGATATGAAAGACAGAATTGCGCTGTGATTATGATACACCTCCGAAGAATATTCCGACTCATCACATCTCATTGATGTGAAGAAAGGGAGAGAGAGGTTGTGTGATAGATTCCAACTTCTTCCCTCTCCAACAGTAATCCCTGAAGACATCCGTGCCAAAACGAAACACAGGCGAACAGCTCCACTCACCCAAAACCGCCCTCACAACACGCATGGCCTCACACCACTGCGTTTGTGTGTGTGTGCCGTGCTTTTCCCATGAGTCCTGATCCACCCCCCTTCCCTTCCCCTCCATCCATTATTCAAGGGAAGCTGGCTTGGCCCACTCTCCCTTCAAGCTATACCACATGCCCATGGGGGACATTCTTCCTCAAGGGCTTCCGGATGGATGCCACCACAACCATAACCAGTATGACTTCCCATCATGTACCTGATTTGATTCATTGAAATGCCTAGCCTCCATTAACATAAAAACAATACTCAGCAGCAGTTCCACGCTCTTAGTATGTGTCTCTAAAGTCATGTAAGTTTTCTTAATTTCTGCACTACCGGCAGCAAAAGAAAGTTAAAAAGATCGGTTTCACGGAATAAATAGCCTTTTAAACATCCACTTTTAGATTTGTTTTAGTTCTTAAAAGGTGTGTTGGTGATACTTTTTGCTCAGTAAAATAATTGTAATTTCTTACAAGTGACTCTAGGCACAATATCGATAAGTGCAATATCGAAAATTTGATATGCCAAATAATGTTAATATATGTATATATTATAGTATAAAGAATTATATATAATATAATGATACAGCAAATAGTTCCTACAATGGTAGTCATTGGTGCTCCAGAAATCTCAGTTGCTAAAGTTCTTACAAATATCTTTCTTTGTATTCAACAGAACAAAGAAATGTATACAGGTTTGGAATAACTTGAGGTTTATTAATTCATGACAGAATTTTTAAGTGGACTATACCTTTAAAGGAGCAATATGGTAGTTTTAGGAGGATCTATTGACAGAAATGCAATATAATACACAAAACTTGTCTTCAGAGGTGTATAAAGACCTTACGTAATGAACCGTTATGTTTGTATTACCTTAGGACCAGATTTTTAAATCTTCATACAGAGCGGCCCTACATACATTGAATTCGCCATGTTGCGCCGCCATGTTTTGTAAAGTAGCCCTTAACGGCTACAAAGCCTCTACAAAGTGCGTTTCCTTTACCTCTAGTTCTTCAGATCAGCATCCTTTTCTTGTTTTTTAAACACCCGTACAGTTTTCTAAATACCTAAAGAACAAAAAGGTTCCTTAACAGATCTTAGCAGATCTTAAAAAGGTTCTCTAGTGGTGTGAGCTTGTAAAACCTCCGCTCGCAACTCTTCTTTCTAAGAGCTTGGGCACAATGGGATCTTCTATAGCAATCTTTCCATCAAGTATTTTCTGTATCGGAACCATCTCCAAAGTTTCTGGCACACGGCAGGACTCTTGAAGTCTGTATCATTGTCACTGTCAGGACTCAGTGCAGCTTTTAAACCTCTCTTAGCCCTCTGCTGGGTTTTGAGATGATGCTCGTAGATACGGCCTTGTTTTTGCTTTCGATAATGGGACATGGGAAGACGTGTTCCACGAGGTAATCCCTCTCTTTGTGCCGCGATCAACCTCCTATTCCTCCTGAGTGAATTACAGTGTGGGATGGGAGGTTCCCTGCCGGGTTTGTTTAAATAACCTTCCTCTTTACTGCTGTGCGCACCTGACGCCAGGCCTACAGGAACAGAGGCTCATCTCAGGTAGAGTGGATGAATGCGGATGAAATTTAAAGTGAGATCAGGGGAAGAAGAAGAGAGAAAGGAAAGAATAAGAAAGTGTAGGAATTGGAAACTCAATTTGTGAAATTCTTTTCGTGAATGCGCTGAATAATATATCCAATTTATCAGTGGCGTAACTTTGTTTTGAAAAGTGGTGGGAACAAAGACGACACAAACAATACTTTACTTAAATAAATTGTTTCTGTTATAACTCATTGGGAATATTCATGGGCGTCACAAGCGGGACAAATGTAGGTGCTTCCTCCACCAGAAAAGAGAATAAAAACTGCACCGTTTATCGACATCTTCAGTGGTGTAACGTTAGTGCGAAAGATGCATGACAAATAATATTGACACTGATGTAAAACAGGTTCTAATCCGCTGAAGACTAAATTCTAAATGATCGCATCACATATCAGATCTGCTTCCATTTGTTATTAAACTATATCATGTTTCCATCAATAGATCATTTAAAGCATGTTGTGCTTTATAATATTTAAGGATGGCTGTTGACGTACGTAATTAAACATATTAATTTGTGATAAAATAAAAACTACATAAACTAATTTGTGTTTTTCCCCATGTGAGAAATTTGGTGTTCGAAACAGATTACCTGTCGGTGGTTCAAGGATTGAGACGTTTTGGAACCCCCTGCTAATAGGGACAAACATTCAAGTATACAGGGGAAACAGAAGTAAAATTACTAAGTGCATTGCCAGATAGGCTTCAAATAAACTATACAACTTCCTAAATTTTGTTTTGAATTCATGAAACTACAAAGTGGTAACTTTTTCCATTTATTGGAGTTTTCTGTCAAGTATCAAAACGTAAATAATCTTGCAAATATTTGCGAATATATAGCACCAAAGTGCAATTAAGCGTAAAATGTTTGGTACATGTATGAATTGAACAGCCATTTTCAAATATTTTCATAATTTTATTAAAAAGAAAGACCTTTACAATGTAATATGTGATAGGGGAAAAGTTCAGCAAACATTAGTGCTGAACCCACGACGACATGAAGTAGGTAAGAGATGCTTTACGCTCAACGCCCCTGGAGCAGTCGATTTTCATGTGCCATTCTTACATTTTGTCTATTCCAATCTGAAACTGATGGGCAGATTAAGTATAAATAGCCTTTGCTTACAAAGCGGGCTACTAAGACGGTAAATAGAAACTCCGTATTTTCTATTTCTTCCAATAAGTGGTGGGGACATCTCCCACCCTCAATTTATATTATACCATATAACACATGTTTTCCCCTACCAAGCTTACGTAAATCAAAACTCAAAAGTCATCTTGAAGGAGCCAACCTGGGCTCCTTCCGAACATAACATCATCGCGGCGGGGAAACAGAGCTACATAAACATTTAATACCCTGAAGACACGCATATACATCCTCTGTCCATTAGTCTTACATTAGTCCATTATAAAAGAGCCCATCCGAATGCATGCATTATCAATATAGCTAGCTATACGCTTTGTGAGTGTTTGTGTACGTCTGCAAACTATGTGCAAAAGCCTGTGCCCAATGCACAATGTGTGTTTGTCTACTTTCTATACCGTCTCCCAGTGTGTAAGGGGAAAGCGCCTCTCGTTCATTATGTATGGAGCATGTTGACTTTCTTTAAGATTCTGGCCTCAAAAGTGCACCAGGCTCCTCATAACTTCTCATTTTTTCATGACTTTGTATTTACCAAATCTACCGTGCAGCGTGACAGTGTTTCTGCCCCCGTTTCTGAAGAAAACACACACACACAACCTACACTAACAGTGGATTACTCATCTTAGAGAGCTTTAATGGACACTACACCGGTTACCCGATGACATGATGGAACGATTCACAGGGACGCAGTCTTTTTTGTTTTTGGTAAGATACCAGCGTTTAGCACCAGGCATTCTGTTTATACATATTATTTATGAATTTGCTTTTACCAAAGCAACATACAAGCGATCCTACGCAAGGATCAATTTGTTACTTTTGATCAATTGGTGTCCCTGGAATTCAAACTCATTTTCTTTAATATTTGCACAATTTTCTTTCAAAAAGAAACTGCTAAACTGCATCGCACGATCATCCGGGTCAGGAACCAAAATTCACAAAATTTTGACACCATACAAAAGCATCATTTTGGCATTGAAGTATATTGTGCAACTTTACAAACAGACATGCAAACACACACACGCAAACACACGTACACGCAAACATGCACACCCACGTAGTCTGATGCTGACCCGGAGGTGAATTCAGACAGCAGAGTCGATATTATTTGTTATTGAATAAGGAGTTGGAGAGAGTCGGAGCAGGAAGAGAAGAGAAAGAACCGTCCGATCACATAGCTGTTCTCTTTTTTCTGTTGCCCACACACACACACACATATTTTCATCCAGTGCACAAATGCATTAAACATTGGTCAATAATCTGCAAACAATATCAATCAGTTATTACAGACACGCCATTCTAAAACGCACAAACAAACACAGAGACCGCATTAAGTTTGTTTTGAAACTTGGGCTGTCAGTCATCAGAGACCTGTGTCTTCACAAATTCTGGACTGCAGCTGAGCCTGCTCTACCCCCACACTGTCAATCAAAACTCTCTCTCTCTCTCCCTCCCTCTCTCTCTCTCGCTCTCTCTATCTCTGCTGTTTTCTTTCCAAGCCTTATTAAACAATGTAATGTCCCCCCAAAATAAATCTGTCTGTAAATAAATTCAAATAAAATCTAATTCTGAATTAAATAGATACATCATATGAATTAAATTGATTTATTTACTATTATTTACAAAATATGCCAATCAAATCCTCCAAATAAAGATAACTTCAGAAATGTAATTATACGGGTAAAGCACTTTACAAAAAGGTTTTTTTAGAATTTGTTAAATCATTTAATATTACTTCTTTATCATTAAATGATTTTCATTCACTACGATTATGCTTTTAAAGAGTACATAACATGAGAAATGAAAAGGACATTTCATACAGTGTGTAATTTTGCTGTGTTTGAAAGTAAGCTTTCAAGTTGTAAATCCGAAGGGGAAGGAATGACAATCTTATTGGCTTGGAAAAAAGGGAGTCGACTAACTTTCCTGTAGCTTTCCTGTAGCTCAGTGGTAAGAGTTGGTAAGGTTGTGGGTTCGATCCCAGGGGATTGAAAATACCTCTGTAAAATGTATAGGATAAAGCAATGTAAGTCGCTTTGGATAAAAGCGTCTGCCAAATGCCTAAATGTAATGTAAATGTAACTTAAACGAGTCGTCCCTTGTCCGATTCGCGAACCGCCGTGGATTTACATCACTACATATAGTCCCCGCCTACGCTATGCTAGACAGATTAGACAGATGAACCGCTGATTATCATTTGAGAGTCAGTCAAGAAGTAATAATAACTGCCTTTTATTATGAAATAATTGTGTTTTTACACCTTCTATATACATAGACTTGTCATTGGACACTCCATAAACCAAAGTAGGACCTTGACAATCCCTAGTTATGTACTCTTTAAGATGCACAACAAAAAAAAGATCCCTGGACAGTATGAATGGCTGCACTCTCTCTATGTATGTGCTGTTTGGCAAAGCACGTGTTTGCAGCTTGTGCTGCGATGATTTGCAAATGCACAAACATGCTTTGCATTTAGGGGGTATTTGACATGTCGACTGATTCAACAGTTAGAAAATCCCTAACAGAATTAACATACAGGTCAGAGGACATGATTAGCTGCTTTAATTCTTATATAATCATTTAACTAAAACTATGTTTAAAATTGACACCCCATGCAAATTTATCAAAGCATAATTAACATTCATGGCTGATAAATCTCAATTCACTGGCATCAGATCCACAAATACTCAAATCAACCCTTGATTCCTTTCAAATCTAAATCACAAGGCTGATATACAGTATTCATTGAATCACGCTCTTTCATTGACACGAATGTGTGATTCTGAAGCAATAACCACCAAAGGCATTGATGATTTCTCCTAACAAGCACCTGCAGCATCTCTAACCCAAATTTGCTAATAAATGTGCGTCTGATTGTTGTGTTATTGTCTGATGAAGTGCTCCGGCTCGGCGCTGAAAGTTTTCGAGGGCGTCACAGTTGCAGGAGCGTTGCATCACGCTTTGAAACTTGCCTCGCCTCAACCCAAAACAAGAACAGGGTTTCGGTTATTAATTACTCCCCTGCTTAAAAAGAGAGAAGGTGTGAAGAAAATACTAAACTGTAGTAGTAGCACAGCATTAAGGCAACATCTGCTATAAAAGAGAAAAACGGTTATTTGATTAAAGGATTTTTTACTGGATTATTTAATAAAGATGGCTTTGCCTATAATGTTGTTGGTTGTGCTCCTGCGTTCAGGTTTGGCTTATGCAGATCAGTCAGGTTAAAAAGTATATTTCAGGTATGTATACAGTATGCCCTTGAACAAACTGTTTAAAAAATAAATCTACACATTACACTTTTTATTTATAAACCTAGCGTGCTACCTTGCTGTATCTGCCTATGAGGCAACATCCAAACTGAAAAGAACCATGTTAAGTGACTGATTTGGAGCATTCCACATAGAAGGAAGCTCCGCAGAAAAAGCGTGTCTCGCAAGAAGCTCACAAGAGACTCGACCCACAATTGATTGCAATGGAATCTGACGTTAACGTTGCAAATCTAATGATGCAATATTCTAATAAGAATTAAAATACATAATATACAAGTTGCAAGTTCTGTTTAGATTTAACTATCCTGGATGATTTCGTTCCCTGAGCTCGAAGCAATGCATTGTGGGATTGTCCTATACATGCATAATACATACAATTTTGTCTTAAAATTTGGGCATAGAATATAATATCTTATGCAATAGCATAATGTTGCGGCCTATTTCTGAAACAACCTTTTCCTCGGGAACATTACTATGATGCCTTTAAGTGATGTCTAGACAGTCAGCTTAGTATAGAGTTATAGTGTGTCACATAGCTTTTCTATAGCTCAGTGGTAAGAGCATGGTGTTAGCAACGCCAAGGCCTTGGGTTCGATCCCAGGGATTTTACATACTTAGAAACAAATGTGTAGTATAATGCAATGTGCGATTTACATGGATTATCCATTTTATTTGGATACAAGCGTCTGCCAAATATATAAATATATCTGCACTAATCTCACGGTCTCCCTTGATGCAAAAATAAATGTTCTGGCAACCCAGACCCTAACTAGCATTAGTTATGACTCGGAAGTTTGAAACAATAATGCACAACACACATTCTATGTCTCTGACAATCTCACTGAAGATATAGAGACGAAGAGAGAGCACAAAAACAAAATCATTATTTACTCTTTTAAAGTGCCCGTGAGAAGAAATGAGAATGAACATGACAGACCATAAGCTTCAGACCAGAGAGTGAGAGAGAGACACGAGAGCAAGTTAAATGAGAAAAAAACGGGTGTGAAAGACAGAAGAGAAAGTAAAGCCATTTAAACTAATGCATTTCAATAATCCATCCATTATCTATCCATCTACAATAGAGCTGCGGTGAAATAATTCCCGCAGTTTATTTCACATATGTTTGAGTCCTTCAGAGTCTTGTTTTCTTTCTCGTCAAAGAGACTTTTCTTAAAGCAATAAAGAAATCTGTGAGTAGAGTTTGAGTGTATATTCATCATCTCTGAAAGAGGACAGGCGTATAAACTATGACAAAACTAAAACAGACAAAACATCAGGGATAGTTTTCTCACAATAATTACTCTCATGACATTCCTAACCCATTTGACAAAACTTTGGATTACACAAGACGAAATAGGTTTAATAGCATGTCCCCTTAATTTATTTAATCTGATGTAATGATTTACAATAACCAGCTCACTGTACATTAAGCACCTTATATCATGGCTACTTACCAAATTAGCAAATAAATGGGCAATAAAATATGATTTGATCTGAAATAATTGAATCTGACAATTTTTAGATAAAGAGCAAACTAGGGCTGGGCGGTATGACGGAATATTCCGCTACCACTAAATAAAATGTCAACCCGTGCAGGGATCTGCTCATGCATATAAAAAAGCTTGTTGTCACCACGTATTTCAGAAGTCAGATAGCTCTGTAAAGCTATCAATAGTTTTAATAAAGTTCAACTTTAGGCGAGCCAAGGTGAATCTTACGTTGAAACGCGCGATGATGCTTGCTGCATGAGCGCTTTGACGTGACACGGCGCTTACCCCCGTTTTGGGAGATGCGTGTGAAGTCACCAGAGACTCACATTGCAAACACAAGCACAACAATAAACAAACCTAAAGACGCCTAAAGGCACACTGAATATGCGCATCTAATGGTAAATCTAATGTACCTACAGTACAAACCCCATGAACACAAGTTTAAATACCTATCATATACTGTACTCTCATTGTTTGTGCATGTATACATATTTCTTTGTTAAACATGTTGTCCATCTTCTTACTGTATACATATGATTGCCATCAGAACGTAATCTGATATCTTTAGTTAAATCAATCTAAGATAAATGAGGTATAAGATATAGAATTATAATGGGAGATTGTTACCGTGAAATAAATAAATAAAGATTTTCGGCCATTCCGCCCACCCCTAGCGCAAACATGTTTTTTAGGTTTCCTGGCAACAGTCATTTATACAGTTTAGCCGATCATTATCCACAAATATTTGACATCAAAACGTCACAACGATATTTAGTAAAATAAAATCAGATACAAAATAATATTGGATGTGAAGGATATGTGCTTATTTCTGCTAAAAAGTACAAACAGGTTATACATTAAACAAGAAATAAAGCCTGACATGTTGACCAAAAAGTGTCCTAAAACTGAATTGAAAATCAGTGGAACCGAATGGAACTTGAAGAGTGATAACATGTCATATACTGACAACCAAGAACAAAAAAAGAGCCTTGATGCTATACAGTATATGCTGAAATATCTTATGATCCTCTGTGCAGTAAGAATCAAGCAATTTATAGAGGGCCTAAGCAAACGAGCAGTGTGAGTGACAGTGATGAAGTGAGGGTGTATGTTTGCGACTGAAACTAAGAGAAGTCATTTCTGAAGACTAAAGATGAGCTGTCACTGGAGACGGACAGAGCTTCCCCCACAATCGATATACGGGATTGGTTCCCTTTGGGCGCCCGGAGCTTGTGCAACTTTTGGTCTTTCCACTTTTAAAAGCAGCCTCTGAGGACTACAAAATACTGCGAGTATAATTACCATACATACAAGAACTTTGAAAGTAAACTGTCTGTCACTCATCGCGAGGGAGACATTTTTTAAAATTTAAACATCTTACTACTTCACGCCTGAGAAAACATTATCGATCAATTAAAGCTACACAAAATGAATGAGGAAAATTTCATTCGTGTATTGAAAAGGCACTGAAAGCTGACGCTATTATTATGCACCCCATAGTCCGATGGCATATTCATTTTTGAATAATAAAAGTATACTTTTCTGAATCTATCAGCACTACAAAGGTTTCAGGAAGGGTGGGGGGGCTTCGGTGAACGGTTTGAGACGCTTCTTCTTTGCAACAGGCGAAGTGTTCTGCATGACTAACCGCAAGCCAAGAACTCAATAAGAACAGACAACACAGCTCAAATCATCAGAGAGGCAGAGCGAGAGAGAGCGAAACAGGGAGAGAGGGAGAGAGATAGAGATAGGGAAAGTGTGTGACGCTTACAGAAGAGAAAGACGGTAAAAAATGACAAACAGGGCTAAAACAAACACAACCAAAATAACATAAGGGAGCTCACTGCTAACAATTACTCTCAAGGTAAATCTTGCAACCCTGCAGACAAAATAATTCACAAGCTGACAAATGGCAAGCCAGTTTACTAATTATAAATCCTCCTCAAACAAATACTTCCGAAACTGTCTGGCTCCACAGTCCAGCCACGGTTTGTTTTTATATATGTAGAGTTGAAATGCAAATCCCTCTAAATCCGTCAGACGACTTTTTGTTTAAATGAGCATTTTTCATCAGGCTCCTGCATTTACTTTCAGCCAATAATATTTCAGACTGAGCAGAGGGTGGTATTTAGAAATTACCAACGTATACTTTGCTTGGAACCCATTCACACAAGATCCTTCTCTCACTTTAGACGGAGTTGTCTTTCAGAGGGATTTGCATCTGAACTCTTCATATGATGTTTGCTGAAGCTGTACGAGAAAAATCTTACTGTATCTTTTCGGTCCATCCTCCAGGCAGAAGGAGAGAGTCAATGTGGCGTCCTCCTCAAAAAACTCTGTAGCAAACGCATCCCACCACAGACTGTCGCTCTCCTGGGAAGAGAGAGAGTCACGATTAATTAATGAGAGTTAATTGCACTGGGTGATAGACTTCATCATAGTCACAAGTTTATTTAAAATGAGCACAAAATTACAAAAATACTGAATGTTTTAACAGTGTACAAAACAAGATAATAGATTTTTACTTACACATCCATTTACAAAATAGAGTGGTTTATACCCTATACATTATGTTACATTCATGAATCATAAATTCATGAACAGATTTTCAAACCAGCATTAGATCACAAAGGGATCACCCCATCCGTTGAGTTAAAATTAACCCAGAAAAAATTTATTTGTAATTTTTTGTCTTTTTTTAATAAAACCATCGCACAACACACGGGCAGAACAACGACAACACACTACCACGTCTCAGTGACAAACACGTTTTTAACAAGTATTGCATTAATATTAAACTTAAAGCATTAATATGAATGTAATTTTCATTGATTTACTTTCATTACTTCAGAAATACACATGAAGGAAGCATTGTATTTTAAATTAGTTTCACTGTAGCCATAGGTTAAGGATCCTAAACATTTTCATTGCAGGTTCTAATAATAGATAGCATCGGTTGCCAACATACATTGTGTACATCAGGGTCGGAAAATAACCAGGCTTTAGAAATATTGACAACAAGGTGAACAAAACCGCCCTCCAAATACAAGATAGAAGGGGACAAACGGTCCTTGCATAATAATAAACTAACTACGACAGTCACAATCTAAATAAGATTAGGTGAAAATGAATGAATGTTGATGACAGCGTTTTTGCTCTGCTTCAGCTTTGACCATTACAGCCAATCAAGTTCATCATATGACTATACTGGCCAATCAGAGGCATTTAAGTGATTCACCGGTGAAGAAGAGCTGTGTTGATGTGCACCACGGTCACAAAGTTGATCATTAACAAGGGCGTACAGATACGATGCAAGAATGAGATTCATTAGAGCAATTAGACTCTTTACTGTATAACGCGCGGTTCCAAAAGTGGAAATCGTAGAAATATACTGTCCATCTGTAGAAGAGTTCATAGTTTATGTATAACAACAAGTACAGTAATGAATAAATATCTAAAAAATAATATTATGTTAGACTGTGCCCTTTTGAGTTGTCATTAATTGCATTTGGGTAGAATAGGTACATGTGCGCATTTGCCCACAATGTTTGAATACTTTAACCTGAGGATAGTGGGGGTCTCGCATCACAGGTACTGTTATTTTGGGGATCGCTGGCTGAAAAGTTTGGGAACCCCTGGTATAACCTGAAGCCATTGAGTGTTTTAGTGATTGAATGTAGTGTTTGTTTTCTTTATATTTAAAACAGTCTTAAAATAGTCATAGACGCTTCTCAGCTTGTTTTGTAGCGTGTAAAACGAAGCATGTACTTGAATAACTGAGAGGAATAATCAAGATGACAACATCAAGGACAATAATCAGCATCAATGATTTTGTTTAAATCTTTCAGTCCTATGGAATGAGTATATGTTTTATATTTATCATCTGATATGCTGCTCTATCCACATGTAAATTAAACGAGTTATCAGGATGAAACTGTTTTCAACATTTTCATCTTTTATAATTGATTTCATCTACATACATTTGGAATTACATTACTCTCTTTACGTTATGCAATTGTTTTGTAAACACTTGACAAATTTCTGACAAACTTTGGGAAGTAAATTATTACTTGTTCCTCTAATCCGCAATCCTATTATTTATTTATTTATAATTCGATGCCAGGTCAGGGTTACACAAACATTTTCGTCTTGGCCTGTGGACCCCCTGAGACAGTCTTGGCCACCCCCTGGCCACCCCATATATAAAACTCTAGACCCGCCACTGAGTAAAGCATTTGAGAGGAGAAGAGAAAGTCAGTCGAGATACTTACACCATGATCTCCACCTCACAACAGCGGTCACATTTATAACCTGATCTCTAGAGATCTATTTGTCAGCTGTTAACTCTGACTACAGGTTTATATCATATTTATTTGTAACACATATTTTTATAAAATAAAGCATGCATACTGTATGACAAAGCCTAAAAGATAAGTGAAACAAGATATTCTGTTAAATTATTCTGTTGATATCTTTATCGTTTTTTTATACAATTCTCTTTAATGCTCATATTATAATAATTAAACTGACGACCATTTTCATTAGTTGATCCGAAAATGGTAATTTGCAAAATCTTGAAAATCATATATACAAAAAGTCTAAATCAAGAGAAGATCTAAAGAGGAAGAAAAGCTCTAGATTTCCTTTGAGATCTTTATTATTTTGGACTTTTGGACTAGAACTCCAAAGTGTCTCGTTTAAAAAAATACCACTATTATTCCTTTAGCCATGATAGTCAAGGGTTCATGAACTTCAGCCAGTTCGGTTTGGCTATGTCACTTTTCTGGCTTGTGTTAAAAAAGGTTGTAGGTTAACAGGTTGATATAATTATCCATTTAATAGTCTATATGTAACTCTGTGCATATGTCAGTTTGCCAATTACAAACTCTTTCAGACCATGAGAGCATCAGCTTTAAATTAATCTTTTCTGTTTCAACAATTTTGCAGATTCAGTTGAAAGTACATAAGCTTATGCATATAAATGCAAAGCAAAAATTCATTGTAAACAATAACATAAACATTCCTTAAATAAATGTGCATAAGGGGCACATAGAGATTCCAAATCCACATCTAATCGTAAATTAACTTGTATTAAATTAAGGTCACTCCATTAGACGGCATACAGGCTGTGAACATCCTCAACATATGTAAAATTATACTGCTCCGCATCCTTGTGATTGACAGGGCTCTGATTCTAACAGACGTCGTTTAGACCAACATTGCCATCTAGACGATGGTGCACGGTGACAGATCACAAGCCCTCTCAGATGTTTACAATTAGGGCTGTCGACTTCAGCCAGCATCACGTTCCATAGAGGCTGACCCAGGAGACCTTTAGTCCCTCATCCCATATTCTAGAAGTGCTGTTTTCCAGCGTGGAGGAAACAGTGTAGTCTGCTTTGTGTTTTTGGACCAAGTCAGTGATTTATTACAACCTGCCGTCTTAGTTAATGGATGTGAATGATCAGTTTTGACAACAGTGAACGTTTTAATTCAGTAAAGCGGAAGACTGCAACTGTCCAACACAGCTGGATATGAGCAACTGTATATCATCCACGACAATAAAAAAACATGTTTCACTATATTAGTGAGTTCATATCATGGACTTTTCATTGATTTTTAATCAGACGTAGACCTAAACCAAGCCCTCACAGAAACGTGCACATCTTTAAATAAATAAAAATGCAATTAGGTCAAATTATGAGCCATTTTAAATCTCATTTCAAATGTCCTGATATACAAACACACATCTCACAGGAATTAGTAACTATTGAAGGTGGCTTATTCGTATACATTTTAACAACCTTATTAGGGTTTTTGGGTGGGGTTGGGGGCGAGGTTTCAGTATTGCTTTTTTTCTAATAATCGTACATGTTTTCTTTTTTAACATCATACAAAATCAAGCGCATTAGCCAGCTTGTAAAATAGTTTAGAATTCCTAAAAGATCAGATTGACACAGTCCTGTCCAACACCTTGAAAATAACCAAAATAATATTATATATACTTGAAATGTCTTTAATTAATTTCTATAGCTGGCGAGAGTCATTTTGAAATGGATTGTGGGATAGACACCAGTGTGGATTCAGAAATGTATCTTTCAGAGTTGTTCTTTTACTTATATTTATCAATATTTTGAAATTAAATGCTGTTGAATGCCTTTATGTAAATGTAAAAATAGCAGAATTTTAGTTAACATTTTATATTTTAGGTTTAGATAATTACATTATAAGAGATTGGATATCTGCATTAAATTAGCCATCAGCCATAAAAATGGGTCCTACTTCAACTACTTCAGTTGGCCTTTGGTTCGGAAAATACTTTTCTACATATAATGACTTTTGTTTTTATAAGTGAGAATATCTGACATGGTCCTACATAGTTATAAACAGGCAAAATCATGTTCTGCTAAAAATCCAATAATGTGAACAGGCATATATTTGGGTACTGTTGTAAACATCATCTTGGACCAATGCATCTATGTTAGGTCCATGCTAATATTGTATCTAAGGTGTGTTCAGATATCCTGGTGCTCCACTCAACGTTATTTATCAGATAATGATGTAAATAATGTAAATAATCCTCCTTTATTTTGTTTACACCATTTTTTACTTTTCTTCATCTTGGACAATCCTGGATTGACAAAGCATAGTCTTAAAATAAACCTCACTCTCTCTTCTATCTCTTTCTCCATTGAAGGGCTCAACAAACACAGACATTTCTCACAAACACAGACATTTCACACCACAAGGTTCAGCCTCAACAGCCGGGTTTCCATCCAAAGTTGCAAATTTAGCTTATGGGCAAAATTGGAATATCGTATAAAACATTTGTGAATAAGCACCGTTTCCAACTAAATAATCGTCACTTCCTAATAAACTGCTACTTAATATCAGTAAGAAAAGTAAGAGAACCCACTGAATAAAATAATTTTCATATACTGTATAATAATCCTTGCATTTACAATTACGAAACACAATAAATTTGGTGCTTTTGTGGATGCCTGTGGTTTGGGAAACACAGTCGTGACAGTTCTAAGAGGCAATTACAGAAGTACTTGACGATTTTGCTCATGCATTTAAGAATGACCATAACAACATTTCACATGCTGTGTAACAAGATCAGTACCCTGGTTAGTCAGGTTACGCCGTCTCATAGTGTAGGTACGTGACTTTTTGGAGGAATTTATGCAGCAAATGTGTTTCCATCTCCCATTATTTGCATTTCCTTTTTCACTAATGAATGGTTTTTAATTCGAAAATTGGCATTTCCATCACTCGTTTCTGATCCAAAATTTCAAAATGCAAATAAAACCAGAGTGAGGGAACGCTGCTTACTGTCGTCGTGATTGAAACCCCACCGCTGTCTGATTTACCTTACAGTTCAATATCTCTTTGCAGCTCCATTGATGGGAACTCTTGCACTGAGCTTATCAAACAGTGTTTGTATCAGCAGGTGTTGACTGCTCTCTTTGAGTCTTCATTGATCTACTCCACCCCAACACATCTGATGGGTCAATAGTCAGCGGGGATCCATCTATACAGTTACTCTCAGCACTGTTGGCCTTTGACCTCCAGTTAGGTCTTGATGCCCATACTGTGCAGTTCAGTTTTAGACCTAGAGTTAAGGATAGGTTTGTTTAGTGAACCATGCATATTATTAACTTGTCTGACAACAAGTAGTTGGCATTCTTGACATTAAGACGTACTGTATCTTTACACATTTCCTTTAACACGATGCAAATGCTCTCTATGCCTACTGAGAAAAGGGATATTGTCAGATTCAGCAACTGACACGTAACACGGTATAAATAGATCTTTAAAAATGATGTAAGCAATTCAGTTCTTAGAAAACATCTGCCATCACTTAAGGGTCTTACAACAGTTTAGTCTTTGGTGGAGTATGTACCGTTGAAGGTTTATCTTCTGGTACTTGTGGTGACGGATGGGTGGTTTATTCTTCGCATTAAGCTATACCAAATGAACTGACATGGAGCAAAACCACAACTTTTTCATATTCTGTGCCATGTGCTGTTTCATTGTTTCAGAGATAGAAAATGACTCATCTTGAATGAAAAAAATAATTTGCTGTTTGTCATACAGTCTAAAAAGTGAATATATGGGTAATTGACAAATAAACCATAAATGTGTACTATGGTGTGACAGCAAATATGTAGAACCAAAAATTAACAATGAAGATAAATCTCTCTTGCTATTTATATAATAAACATAAATGTACTAATATAATATTTTATATAGTTAGTTTATATAGTTAGTTTTCAAATTATTTTGCCTGGTCACGCCATAGGTCACATGTAGAGTATAATGGTCAACTACCCATATACTGTTAATCTGTAAATAAAAAAAAAATAATAAAATAATAGTAATAATAAAGACAATATAGAGTATATTATGAAAAAAATCTTTAGTACAGAAATAAAAAGATGCAAAAAAAAACGTCTCTTGCATATTCAAAGTAAATTAATATTAACGAATAAGTTAAATACTAATAATAAATATTATTACGCCAATATCTCTTTGCTCTCTTCTCTTTGTTTGTAAAATTCCTCATAATAAATACCTCCTACTTAAGACCAAAAAACAAAAAAATTTGAAAGATTATCTTGTAAACCACAATCAAAATCACTTGACACCGGCACATAGGCCCCTTTAAAGTGCTCTGAAATGTAGAGATCAAGAATACAGGTTAAGATAACACAGACAGAATATCGAGTTAGTGTGTTGCTTAATTACATTACACTGCCATTGTTTTAATTACTTTGATAAGTTAATTGAGAAAGAACATTAATGACTGCTAACAGCATTATCAGTATTTGCAGCGGGCCGAGAAGTTAAAGGATTTCTTTTATCTGGAAGCCAATCTACACTGTCACAATCGATAGGAAATCTGATCGGCCATTTGCACTAATTAACCCTATTTAATGCTTCAGCACTCTTTGCTGTCTCCGTAAACTCACGTGCAGGCATGTGATGAGCCGAGACTGAACTATTCTGGATAAAACTGTCAATTTTTCCTACTAAACACAATCTCTACGGTCATTCATATCAATGCTATTTGCATTTATAGTGATATATCTATATACTGTACATCCCTGTCAAATGTTTTTGAACCAAAGCTGCTACATTTCATAGACACAGATCATGTTTGATAAAGATGACACATAACACAACGTTCTGGAGAGAGTTGACTATAGATCACTAATCTGTAGCTGACATGGAAAATGAAGTTCCTGCCTTCAATGCTGATTGTGGCTGTCTGGTACGCTATAGCTGATAGTGAGCTTTGATGTATGGCACGCCGATTGCTCCTTCAGGACCTCAGGTGAACTAACATGGGCGTCTGCACGAGTTGCCTGAAGATAAAGCCGTATTGATTGTAACGTCTAAAGGGATTCATCAAGGTGCCAATGGTGGCTCTCGACCCAGTCAGCGCTCCGCGGGGGCCAAGCAGCTTGGATTTACGGTAGATCCGGGAGCTTAGCTAGACAACAACGTCCTGTATCTTTGGTAAATAACAATGGTGCCTGTTTTCTTAGAACACAGACACATACACAAATCAACTTACTGATAGTAGTAGTTACTTTTTCACATGAATCTTGGACTAGATTAAAAAAAGACATCTAAAATCTATTCATTCCAAGGATAAACACACAAAATTATTTATTTTCAATAAAAACTCCAACCTAGGAATATAACTATGCAAAGCATGTTGTTTAAAGGAGTAGTTCGCTTTAAAATAAAATATTCATGATAATTCACTCACCCACGTGTCATACAAGCCGCCCGTGTGTTTATTTCTTCTGTCGAAAACAAATGGATTTTTGTTTTCTTGGAAAATGACTAAATGTTTCGTCAGACAACACCCTTATTCATTAGCTTGTGTCGTGTAGAGCCTTTTGAAGCTAAGATGAAACTGAAGTTTGGACCGTAACCAACAGCCCGTTTAAGTGCATTACTGTATATGAAGAATAACCCTGGAAAGCTGTCATCATAAGTCTCAACTGGTTTTTGAAAAAAACACACACGGACAGCTTGTATGACATGTATGACTTATGACATCTTAAAAAATGTATTTTAAAGTGAACTACTCCTTTATTCCAGGTGTGGGAAACTTGTGGAAATGAATCACACTTCTAAATAACTATACACTTAACAAAGAATCATATTATTATATTGTTTGTCAATACAGCATTACATCCCAGGTTACATCCTAGGTAAAAAACAACAGTGTACAAAAATACACCATTTAATTTCAATAGTGTAAGTGTAAATAAAATGCACTATTTTCACACATTAAGTTGTCTTTAGTACGTTGGTAAAGTTGAGATTATACGTTTTTCTAAAAGAGTACTAGACTATTTTTTCATATTTTAGGTACAAAATTAGTGCGTGACAATATAGCACTTTAAATATATTGTAGTTATGTATTTTAGTGGAGATTTTTCACCTGGGTTGCGACGTCCCTGCAAAATCCTGCATCCAGATGACAGTTATGTATCCCAACATTTTAAATCCAACCCATTCAACACCTCTTTTAACTGTACTGAGCAGAAGGCAACCTAATAATTCACACAACACGGGAACTGCTGTAAATTGTCTTTATATATCCACATCTGTGAAGTGACATTTAAAACGTCCTCCCCTAGCCAGACTCCATTTAGACTCACCTTTCAGGAATCATGAAATGTACACATGGTCTTTGATGAGCTGAGCGCAGCTCTGTGTGGGCATTCACACGCGCGGGGTTTGTACAGCTGCTGGTGAACTTCTTCCACCTACGTATCTGTGACAGCAGCCGACGGATCTTAGGGAATGTTAATCGCGTAAACAACCCAAAGCTGTGGTAGAAATTCCAGTAAACACATAAACAATTCGTGCATTAAATCATAATGCCTTTTTAGTAAACACTAAAAAGTAATATAAAAACATTAGTAAATGTTTTCCAGGTCTACGAGTATATTTGACTGGCTGCTGTTATCCGCACGCCCTTGTTCTGCTATTCTTTTAAGGTTTGTTGAAGAATAGCAAAGTGTTGACAAGATTTGGGTCGTTTGAAAGGTTAAGTGTACATAATGTGAATTATGCAAACGCAATTCGGAACAGGAAAGTGAAATAACGCCCTTCAGAAAGTCCCCAAAAAGTGCCAAGACAACAATTGTGGAAAACATTATTTTGTAGTCCTGGGCCTCAAAACTTTCTTCAAACTAAGCCGATATTGCCACCTCACACAAACATAACACACACACATTGTGTTATGTGTCTTTTTGCTATTTCTTAGAACAATGCAACATTTATGTGTTTAAGGGCCTCATCTTCAGCAGACTAGCTAAATCTAAACAAAGATATGATGAGAAACTCAAATATACACACATGTAGTTCTTTCTGACAGCCAAACACAGATTGATTTCAAAACATCAATGTCCAGCATGTCAAACAGTACCACAATGAATTCAAAGCTTTTTAAAAACATCATCACTCACGACGGGACAAAAGGGATCAAAATATGATCTGCGTAGAAACTGTCTGAAAACAGGAAGGTGGTCAAAATGGGCGATCCCTCTTTATCTGTTATCAGCGCAACACTGTACCCTGGAAGGAACTTTGGGAAAGCCGCAGGAAAAAGGTGGGACTATTGTCCTAGTATCCTGCCAGTTTGAACGCCACCTTATTGTTCCAAAATATCCATTTTTTACTTCTGTTTTGTTTTCAATATGTCACATATCACAATGGACCCCATAACCTGTTTTTGCATAAATGTGGCCAAATGATAAGATAGTGGTGCATTATTTACATCCAACAGACAGTAGAAATGAAATGCGAAAACTTCTAAAAATATTTAAATCTTTCTCTTAGGGAAAATACAAATAGAAGACTAAGATGACATTGACTTTATGAATTTCTTCTGAAGGACAAAAAGATATTTGTAAAAATTTTGATAACCAAAGAACGCCAGTACCCATTAACTTGCATTGATTTTGCGCCCATAAAATAGAAATTAATGGGTACCGCTGCTGTGCGGTCATAGACATTCTTCAAAATATCTTATTTTGTGTTCTGCAGAACAAAGAAAGTCATAGAGGTTTGAAAGGACAAGTAACTGGGTAAATGATGACAGAATTTTCACTTGGGTGAACAATCCTTTTAAATGACCTACGAGAAAAGTGCAATCAAATTAATTTGGATGGTATAGCTAAAATAATCTGGATTTGGGTAATGTGCTGAGAAAGGTTTGAGTTCATTTTAAAATCTTGATAGGGGACATAGCAAACTGAGCTCATGACATTGTTGAGATCTCTGAAACTCTTTCTCTCAGGAAAAATATCTGCGGGTGCCTAGCATAAGTTTCCATTTATTCTCAATGACGTGTGGAATAAATAATTGAGATGTTTGAGATATTATCTGTGTTTGTATTTTCCTTCGTCTGGAACAATAATAAGCGCACAAAACAAATATTTTTGTACGCAAAATGAAATACAAACAACATTTATATGTATAAATCTTACCACAAATTGTCAACTCAGTGCCTTTACTGGTACAGTAATACAAAAGCCCTACAAAGCTGAATGCTTAACAAATCTTGACAATTTGCGCACGTCAATTATGTAAGACTTATCACATGCTCTTAAAACACAATCCATTGTCTATCAGCAGCTGTTTACAAAATCAATTAACCATCATGTAATATAAATGATGATGGACATGGTTGGACTGATTTGCCATTTGGTGCAGCTTTAAGCTCTGATGGGACGGTGGATGAGCTGATTCAAACAGTGATTGGTTTACCTCAAAGACTTTGAGAGCGAGTTGCTCCACAGTGAAATGCATTATCGATCGCATTTAGATCAAAACGAAGCGTCGTCGTGAACCTGCACTTCTCCTTTGCATAAACGCATCCTATTCCAAAACCATTATATAGATTAATAGAGCAAAGCTTTCATTCGTTATCTTCCCGGTGACCTCTTCTTCTTCATCTCTTTCGTTTTCTCACTTTCTCTAAGCCTCTGAATATTAACAAGCGCTATGCTAATGAGCTTACACCAGCTGAGGTCGACAAGACTCCTCCTCTGAATGTTAACAACTTGCTTATTAGCATATGCTTAAGCTGCAAGTTATCCGGCAAACGTCTTAAACAGCAGCAAATATCCTAGATAACCAGAGCTGTTCGTATAGCGCCGATGCCTCAAGGCAAGGCCCAAATTCACAAGCGTACAAAACTAGACGTGTATTAAATGTTATTGCTTACATGAGCAAACTGTTTATGGATTCCAGAAGTTCAGGCTTTCATATAAAAAACACAGAAGTTATTTAACAAGACAAGCTGTCAGTTTTGCATGTAAAGGTGGGGATTTCCACAGGCAAATCAGTATGTGCTGTTCTTGCGAAGTGAGTTTGCAAATTTCCAGGGAGGTAAGTAACTTTAAACAAATATCACATCGAAAACGTTTATCTGTTAGACGGGCTACAACAAGCCGGCATTAACGATGATAAAATTATATAATTCAACCCATCACAGTTTATTTATCGTACAGGCTCCAAACAACAAACTATTTAGCGCTTTTAAAACTGCTCTTCTGAAGTTCATTTACTGCCAGCAAATGGGCTGAACAGTGTTAGCCTCGAGACAATAAAATACATCAATCACCAGCTTCTCTACAGAGAACTCTCGAGTCAAGAGTCCCGACTCTTAAAGTCTCTTGTGTAGCTTTCCTGAGCTCCTTCCTGCTTTTGTCCAATGCAACTTTCCCTCCAGTCATGTGTTGCGCACGGAGCATTTTCCTTCTTTTTGCAGCGTTAATGCATCGATTTGTTAGCCTTTGTGGACGGTCATTAAATGACTAATACAGAAATATAGAGCCAAGCAGTTATTAAACACCTCGACTTGACAGTGGCTACTTTTGTGCCGCGCTCCCCCTGTTGTTTCGCTGCTCGCCTGGAGCCTGTAAACTAGGAAAGTCTGCGTGTCTACATGATGGATGGCTGTGAGGGAAACTCTCCCTTGTAAAATCTGTGCTAAATTACCACCGGCTTCAATTGCACATCACCGCGCTCGCCTAATAAACATTTCACCGACTGTTTGCAAAGATATTAGCAGCAAAGTCCCGTTATTACGTTTATACGGTGAGACCTGCTGCATATGTGCTGTAATTTACAAGAAGGATACAAGATATAGTGCACCTTTTACAAAATCTGTGAAGGGTTCTGGAACGCAAAGATGTTTGTTAGTCACAGTCCGCCACCCCCCAGCACACAAAAAAAGAAAAATTCTGAGCCGATGACTCAGAGAAACTCATTCTCTCCATAGGAGGTAATAAACTTTGTGGGTATGAAATGGGTTGTTTTACCCTTGAACATCAAGTAAAAAGTCTGAACACGTTTGTTTCAATGTCTTCAAGAGCACCACAATTGTGCAAAGCTATGCAATATTATGTACTGTGTGAAATGACCAGTTTGTGAACAGGGATAGCGCCACTTTCATTTATGATAAGACTTCTGTCTGTTTTTATTTACATGTGGATGAGAGAAAATGTAAATTATTTCTAGATAAGGACAGTTCAGGATTCTGCTAAAGATTTGGTTTGCAAGAAGAGTCTCTCTTCCTCTCTCTCTCTCTCTCTCTCTCTCTCTGTAATATATACAGCTGTGGAAAAATTACGAGACCATTCCAGATTTTCAGTTGATCAGCATTTCTAGATGTATTGTGGTCACTCCAGTCCAGTGTCTGTTTATTTTTAACAAAAGTAAACCTCAGGAGTGACAAAGTCATTAAACAGCAATGTGAGAGACTGACAGCATGAAAAGACACATGAAAACTGTGATCAAAATAAAGGTTATCCTCAATACATGTATCAATATTGTATTGCTTAAAAGGGAATAGAAACGTGTTATCTTTGCATTATCTGAGATCTGAAAAAACACAGAGAATCTTTTCTATTATTTTGACCTGTTTCTCCAGTTTTCTTTTTCTGCAAATAAATGCAAATGAAATAATATTAATATTTTTATTTAAAATTTTGGAGAAAATGTGTTAATAGTTTAGAGAATTATTTTTTTTCCTAAACACATACCTATGAATAGTAAATTCTGAAAAACTGAAAATAATTTTGATATGATCTCTTAATTTTTTCATAGGCTGTACATAAAGAACATAGAGAGATATAATACTCTTTAGACACTATTTCTCTGTTGTCACATTTATTGGCATATATATGTATTATGCATTTATAGAATATTTAAACATACAAATGTATAAGAATATATAAAGAATACATATATTACACATCTATGGCTAACACTTTGATGAATAATCAATTCAAGTTCAATGTCACCTGGATGACTTGTGAGAGAGCCATGCTGTCAATAACTAATTTATTAGTATACTCCTTAAAAATCATCATATTTCAAACAAAAGAGAAATAATTCTCTCATATTACCCCCCTTCTACCAAAATATACTATCGGACTAACTAAGCTTGAAAATTTATTTTAAATTCATTAAGAATTTCTTGATTTTTGCTTGACTCTCTTCGTCAGTCTGTCTGTCTCTCTCCTTACAAATCTATTTTATCCCTTTAGAACTGCATCGATTGCAACAGCTATTTCCACAAGCAACAACAGAGCATCATATTTATCAACTAAACTCATTGTTATCACCACAAGGAAATCTCTTATCGAGATCTATCACACATGCACAGATTTAATCTTAGAAAATACCCGCCACGACAAAGTGAGGTTGAGAAGATTAAGATGATATATTGGCACATGTGTTTATTACAGGCTGTTTGGTGAGTGCCATTTCAGACTGGAAGACTTCAGGGTTCAGGCCACTGCTCATGCATTATTCATGGTGTTGTGCCAATACATCTCTGCAATACAGCTCGAACCTTAAAGTTACAAACGCATGAGACATCAAACACATGAACAGTGAAATATGTGTGTCCACTGTGACAGCAACGCTGGCTTATTTAATGCTGTTTCAAATTCAAGGCTTCCTGGTGAAGATGGGCAACAATTTTAAGTTTTTCTCTTTATTACATCACAAATCTGCACGGCAGATCATGATAGGGACAAATAATTGGCTTGTTCTATGACAGGTGGCTGGAATACACTGAACACAGCATCAAGTCTAAGGAGGCAGAGGTTGTGGGTGCAGATCCTAGGGGAATTTGTGCCGGCAGACACGTATTGAAAACGGCACATAGATCTTCCGAGAAAACATGAATTTCCCCACTGGGATCAACATAATAGCCACTTTCCTGTATCACAGCACAAATATTTATGGATATTATTTACGGCTGTTTTACTGTGTTTTAAAGTACTATCAAGGGGTTTACCAACGGTGGCAGGGATTAAGATCCTTTGTTTTTATTAAAGGAATGAAAGAAAAAAGAAAGATGTAAAAAATACTAATTCTATTCATACATTATATACGTACAACATTACGTTGACGTCACTTTTCAGTAAAGTTTATGGGATCAAAAGCAGAAAGGTTTTTGTTTCGTTTATACATTTATCTTCAAATTTCCTTTTATGTAACAGTGGTGACTGTTCAGTTGTTGTTATTATTACTAATAACGTATTTCTTAACAATCTTTAAATCGTTAAACCGTTTGAGTAAATCGAAAGTAACGTCATTAGTTTGCGCTCGTGCGCTGTTCATTAACTTTAGCTCCACGTGTATTTTATTGAGTGATGAAAGTGGAGGCATCTGGTCCCTTTATCATGTGCTTAAAATGTCGACTTAAAACATTAATTTTCTCTAAAATAAATGTAGCTAAGTGTGGAGAATGTTTGAGGAAATTCCCGACTGGTTACTGAGGCGCTGCAAGCAATAGAGAAGCAATGACATTTGCACTCGACGTTACACTTGTGCACCCTGCAACTTGCAGTGCTCGTGGACAAAACCACAGCTTCAAAACTAAAACACAGTTTTATCACTTGTACTCTTAGTTTCTGAGAGAACGTCTGTGAAACGAGAACCATTTTCTAAACGCGCTGGTCAGAATAACTTTCCCAAACTACAGCTGTCACGAGTGGAGCGATGCCCAAACTCACCTCTGTCCGGGACTGGAGTCTCTTGTTCATCTCATAGATTCTGTACTCGGGTTGCACCATGTACGGCGAATGTCTCCGGTAGAAGGGTCCGAACGGGGACGAGTAGAACGGGTCGTGAGGAGGGTTGGACATGTCGGTTCCGTGTCGCTTTCACAGCAGCGCCAAAGCTTCAGCATCCGTACAGCGCGCGTGCAAGATCTCCAAAAGCCGCGAGACAGCAGCAGTCAGTGGCTGTGCTCTGGAGCGCGGAGATGAGAGCGCGCGGAGGAGGAGGTGGGAGAGGAGGAGGGCTGGCCTCTCATTGGATAGCCGCAGGCTGCACTGGAACATTGTTGAGGGTGAGCCAGACAAGTCTTACCATCCCACAAAGCAACCGACCCTTGTGTAAATGTTTGTTTTTGGGAACATCTTTTGTGGTTAGTGTTGCAAGGTGTTCTTGCGTTAGAGTTACAATTTCAAGTACGAAGTAATATTAACGATCAACATACTTTCGATATAGTTAGGATAAGGGTTCAGTTTAGTTGCATGTAAGGGTTTTTGCTATAGAAAGTAGAATTTACAGTGTAACAAACAAAACAAAGGCGTTAGATTATACGCTATATTTACAGTCATACACATAGTGGGTCAAGTTGTCATGGCCGTTAGGCTACATAAATTATTATCAAGCTTTTAGTAAAATGCAGTGGGTTTTATGTATTATATCATTAAAACTAAATATTCAGTTACAATAAGTAACTTCATAATGAAGGTAGATTTTAACAATTTCACAACAAAGATGTCACAATTAATGTAAATATATGCATTTCTGAATTATTATTTATTATCTGTATTATGCAACAATTAGTTAATGTTTTAGCAGTGGTTTTGTATTATATTCTTAAACTTAGCTTCCCATCAGGTCAACTATTTTCAAGTACGTGTCAAGTTTGGGCAAGTTCATTTTATTGTATACAATATAAGAATGAACACAGTGTTTTTCTATAATCCCTTCTTTAAACTGAAGAAACCAGATATAATAGACTATTAAAAAGCAAACTCCCACAACTAACTTATGACAAATGTCAAAAAGGTTAACTTGGGTAATAACAGTACAAATATTCAATTGCAATCTTCAAAGTATCTATAACTTCCAAAAATAAACCTACCTAAAACAGTCGCCTCTATATCAATACTAGAGCAAAAGTAAATAATCTAATGCCTTTAAACAACTGTACTTACACACAGTTTTTCCAAAGGGCAAATAATATAAAGGGAACGGAATACAAAGAAAATCAAAACACGACAGATATCTAGTCAAAGTACATCTGCTTTGCAACAATGCACATTTCAAAAAGAACTATAAAAAAACTTGTTGTTTAATGTTAGAATATATTGCAAAAGACCGAATGTATGCATATAGCTGCATCAACACTAAACCTTAAAAAATGCAAAACCAGTTAAGCCTGTAAGCCTGGGTATATTGTAGAAAGAGCCAAAAGTACATGGGAGGGGTCAAAATTATCGATTTTTTCTTATTATTAGAAAAGATCATGTTCCATTTAAAAATTCTGTAAATGTCCTACCCTAAATATATTAAAACTTTATTTTTGTGTTTTCGCGAAGAAAAATGTCAGAAAGCAATCCAACAAACTTCGTTCACTGCTTTCTCTTATTTGGAATTACTCGCTCAAATTTGGTATCTTTGTAAAGTTTAGAATTTCTGATTTTGGGCCATCTATTCTCCATAACGCCATCTCAGCGGTAAGCCAATAAAGAGCATTAAACCAGCAATGGGCTCCTACAGCGCCACTGATGGACAACTCTTAAGGCCATTTTCTTAATATTTAGATTTTTTGCACCCTCAGATTCCAGATTTTTAAATAGTTGAATCTTGGCCAGTACATCAATGGAAAGATTATTTATTAATCTTTCAGATGATGTGTGAATCTCTTTTTTTTATTACCCCCGGTTTCAGAGACAAGGCTTAGCTCAAGCCATGGCTATACCTTAGTTATATAAGGATGTTTAAGTCGCTTTTATTACAATACCATCGACAAAAAACAACAATTGTATAAAATATGGACACCTTGGTTTCTGAGGTGCATGGGAGGAGCTGGCTGTCGCCATTTTAGCAGCATGTCACTACTGGATAATCGAAAATGAGCAAAGAGGCAGGATGTGGTTGGAGCTGAGGCGCCTGGTTGCTGAAACCACTTGTCACTCAAGTGGCCATGCATCTAATTTGCTGAATTTTAAGGCTAAAGATAAGTTATATGGGTGAGTTATAGAATAATTCACCCTCCACACAGTGAAAGGTAACATTGGCTTAATAGACAAAAATGTTTTTGTACCAGGCTGTAACCATCTTTTTTAAAGTTGCCCATTTTAACACAGAGCTCAATGAGATTCTGCTCTCTTTTGGAGCCCATCTCTAGTGGCCAGTTGACAAATTGCAGTTTAGGTCACTTACATTTACATTTACGCATTTGGCAGAAGCTTTTATCCAAAGCGACTTACATTGCTTTACCCTATGCATTTTACATAGGTATTTGCAATCCCCTGGGTTCGAACCCACAACTTTGCGTTGTTGACGCAATGCCCTTACCACTGAGCTACAGTGTTGGCTTCTGACAGAGGTCGGTAGATTGCCGCTTGACATAAACATGACTGTTGTGCATCTTGAGACAAAACAATGGCAATTATGTATTTAAAGATTTGTCAGGGCAATTTATTTTCAGTAACGACAGCTCAAACTTTCACTTTAGTCTGTGACTAGTCTTAAGCTTTGTCTGTGAAACCGGGCATAAGACTGGTTTTGTGGTCCAGGGTCACAAATATACACAAATTTCACTCATAAACATTTAAAGACAAGAGAAAAAACCTTATAATTTTCCCAATGTTTGGCTTTACATGAGTTACACTTACAATGAATAGCTGTAATTGAGCCAGTCACTGCAACTATTATAATTTAAACAAGAACTATTGTATTACATATATATAGGGTCATATCTCCATATAACAGACTAATAGTCACATTTGAGACTTCTCTGATTTAGTCATCAGATGATAACAGACAGAGACAGCGTATGTTTTTAAAGTTATTAATATAGTTGTAGAGTTATTCAAAACACAAAGATTATTTATTGACTAATGGTTTCACTAATTTACTAATGTGATGATGATTTTGTGTATACATTCCACATTCAATACAGCCTTTTAAGTCATTCCCAAAACATTCTCCAAAATCCATTTTCTCAAATTATGCTAATTAGCGATAATCTGATTTTCAATTTCTATATTGGGTGTTTTTTTGAAATATTTTAGGGCTGAGATAAAAAAAGTCAACCATCTAGACGAATGAAAATTCAATTCCAAACACTCTTGGCGAAGAGATTGGTCATTACAAAAGTTGGAGGGGAAATCTATTAATAAGCTCTTAATTAAAAATTACATTATTTAATATCTCAAGAACTTTCCATTGAACATTTTTTAAGGAATCAGCTTATTTGCGCAAAGTGATTTTTGGCAGAGTGTGACCAAAGGCGATAATGTTTCCAAAAAACTTTCCATTTTTCTTTAGTTCCCATCTTGTTTAATTTTGGGTGTAAGGAGAGAGGGGCCAGAACTGGAGTGTTTTTAATTAGAGAAAGAGGAGTTAGGGTTGTAGAGGGAGATATACGTGGTAAGGTGAAAGAGGAAGAGCACTTCTGGGGGAAATCGAAATGGGTCAGGACACATATAGACAATCCTTAACCAGGCTCCCTGCTGTTACTATGGTAACATACCATGGTGCGTGGCGAATGCCGCCTTCTCGGCAGGTTTGAACCCAAACACACACACAAACACTAACACATAAACAACTTTTACCTGAATACACCATCATCTCTTTGCAAAATATAAGTTCCTGTTTTGTGTAAACTGTTTTGATTTACGTATGTTGTCCTTGAACCTGTTGATAAAAAACACATCATCAAGTCATGGTCTGGCAGCTCTGAATGAATGTAATATAGTTTAGGATCTTTCATTCCCCTAAAATTTGCAGAAATGGATTTTTAAGGAGCAGTGACTTCAAGTTTGTTAACTTTGTTGACTGGTAATTATGTGGACGTATACAATCTAACATCCAATTCTAGCATATTTTCCAACACTGTTTTGACAAGCTGCAAAAGATAATACAGCTCTGGACAAGCAACATTTGTCATTTCTGCAAGAACAATTTACTGTATGATTAAAAGTTTCTATCAACACAAAAAAAAGTAAAAAGTACTAATGATGAACCACAGGAACAAGCTCTAAACAGATGGGTTATTATGATGTCTCAGTTGTTGATGTGGTGACTGATGCAGTACAAAGATCATGACTTCAGGACAGGAGTAGAAATGTACGAACAGAGGGATTGAACCTTGTGATTTTGACCTAGAACTTGCATTCACACACAGACACACGCGCACGCGCACACACAGACACGCACCCACATTCACATACGCACACTCAGGGACACACACACACGCTCTCTCTAATGTTTTTTGAATATGGATGAAATGTACCCCTGTGCTCGAGGAGGAACTGCTAGTTTTGCTGGAGAATCTCATTAGCATCGTAATAGCTTGCAGCCTTATTTGCATATTGCCAAGAGTGATTTTTTTCCTTTGGATAAAGGAGAGAGAGAGAGAGGGAGATGGTAAAAAGCAAAAACTTTGAAGCTCCATATTTTATTTCATTATTTAAGTTAAACAAATTCTAATTGAAAGACGCCTTTCAATTATGTTTCCCGGCTTGTATTAGATACAAATAGTTGACTTGTTGAGCATTTACTGAAAAAACTCCCATTAACTGCTGAGACAAACAATATTTAGTTTTTCTCATTACAAGGTAAAAAAATGGTTTGTTATTCAATTTATCTACATTCTCTAAAAGACAGCAAATGTGTCACATGACATCAGGGACATTATTTGAACATTTTAACATTAACATTATTTTAACATAATAAGACACATAAGCTTCAACCCTCAATCTCAACACTAGAAATAATTGTATAATATTGATTTTGAATAGTATTTTTTGTTTTATACACATTTGATCTGTTCTCATGTGCATTAGACTTTGATCTCAGTTTATTTGCTGTTTGCATGTGAAATATCATGTGCACTTCTTCTACATGGTTCATTACAGCTGACCTTTCCGCATGGTAATCGTGTCTGTTTGTTTGACTTCCATATACCGTAGGACATCATTTCACTGGCACATGGCATGGTTGTGTGAAAGAAATTTTAACTTAAATATGACAACTCTATTGGTGCTAAGCTCACAACAATTTTACGACATAATATAATCCCTGAATTGAAGTGAAGGTAGAGATTTGGCTCATTGTCTATAATAGCCTTAAAGGCAGAACTCAACCAAAAAATGAAAATTCTGACATGAATTACTCACCCTCAAATCGTCCGACAATCCTTGGACATCAGTTTATCTTCGCAACGCATTATGGGGTTCAGGAGCTTTCTGACCCCCCCCCATAGACAGCAATGTAACTGACATTCTGTGCGTTAAAGGTCAGTTGCGTTGCATTGCAGAATTTCCCATTTAAATTTCCTATTTAAATATTATATAGACCACTTTAAAAGACGTAAACAACGCAGGTCCAATTTAAAAAGCACTATACAAACATAAGAACCAAATACAACCATGCAAATTATCATACACAATACAAAATGTCTAACAAATATCTTTAACGTTTTAGTATAGTCGGTTTGATCTAATGCATGATGTAATTTCCAGTCTATGTTTGGTTATAATATAACAATTTATTTAATATTTAATTTATATAAATATTTATAGTATATTAATGTATTAAATTGATTAAAAACTTCTCAGTAGGACCAGTGTCTACATTTTGCAAAGTTGTCTATATAAAGAGCATGAGGGATGCCTGTAGTATTGTTGTAGGAGTAAAGGACAACATTCATTAAGAACGTCAAATGTCTTAAATAATCCTTATTGTTGTTAACAGTATAAAGTCTAAAATTGGGATCTGACAATCTTATTAATATTCAAGTAATAAACAAGGAAAAAAGAAATCTAATTTCACAGTTTAACATGCTTGGCTTGTCGGACTTGTGTCACTCGAGCAACTGTTGACTCCCCAGAGTGATTTATGGGAAACAATTACCTTGACAAAGTTTAGTTGCTAGCTGCAAAGCATAATTTATACATTATATCTTGTGCCTCCGTAAAGGACATAAAAGTAAATTAAGAAATGCTGCGGTCAAAAATTCAAGGCAATTATTCTCTTCAAATCACAAGAGTAAACCAAACCGATTGGGTTTATAATGCATAATCCCTGTGGGGCAAACAGCCTTCTATCAACTTTATTCTAATGTTGATAATGATTTTGATAATCGTATCAGATTTGGTTGATATATCACATGACCGTACAAAAGATTTCTGTTATCGTTTCCAAACCCATTACATCGATTCAACACTTGAGGTCTTACTTTCATTCTCAAGTACACCAACACAGTGTGTTTTCCTCCTCAACATTTGCTCTCTCGCTGCCCAGAGTCTTGAAGTCTACATACATCTTCACCATCATCCAACATCTGTTTACAATTTCAGTCATGGGGTTGAGGCCCTTCACGAACACTTAGATATCAACTAACACAACCGTCTCGCGTTAATCTCTACGCACATTCGGCAAACATGATAAATGACACAGCAGACTCCTATAATTTCATTTCATCATTTTTGTACTGGGAAACACCCAGTTTTATTGATGGAGAAAATGGGAGAGGGAGAGAGAAGGAATGTCAAATACAGTACACACATCTATAAAACCAGCAGCACACACACACACACACACGCACCGATTCCCTCCCCCATCCGTACTTCCTCTCCTCTCCCTCCTGATGCTGCCTCCCCATCCCCCTGCAGGTCAGTTAATAAGGGAGGAAGCTTGCCTGAATCTCAGTCTGACACACACACAAACACAAAATGAGCATGTTAACCATGGCACAAATTTGCCTACACCCATAAATAACCACATATAGAACGTGACGTCTGTTAGTCCACATACTGCACAAATATGTATTTAAAATAGTGTGACAGGCATTTATATCATATAAGAGCACATGCTGTGATCTGTGTGTGTGTATGTGTGTGTATTTGTGTCTCTCTAGGGCACACAGAGTCCAGTCACAGGGGAATAGTCTCAAGCTGAATGTTGTCGAAACGAGGGAGTGGAATTTTACCCACACTCCACCTCTGCAGGAGACCCGAACGCATACACACACACACCTCTGCATCTCTGTCTCGAACTGTATAGTCGATTTTATGATTATTCCTTCTACATCATACACATGAAAATGACAAACATGTGTTGAGACATGTTTACACCTCTATCAAACATGTCACTCAGATCTGATGTTTCGATGTTCACCAGACGTTCACAGTTGATTCTGTGATCATTACGCTGAGAACAAATTGTTAAATAATTGTCTTCCCCGCCGTAAGTTACCGGTTTCTAAAGGAGTGTTGTAACCTGTATCGGGATCTACACTCACAAACAGGGAAAAAAACATGTTTTAGAAAGCTTGCTCACCTGGAGCTTGAGTTCTTGTTATTTTTAACCACGAAATACAGAAATACACAGATCCATAGCAAAGAAATAACTAAGTACCAATGATGATGTGTGTTCAGCATTATAAAATGAACAAAGCCAAGCCAACCTTAAAGTTATGGTTCAACCCATGACCCCAAACACAAAAGAAGATATTTAGAAAAATGTTGGTAAAGGATAACCGTTGCATTGGTTTTGTGTTCATACAATATAAGTCAATGTAAACAAATGTTTTTTGGTTACCAACATTCTTCAAAATCCCTTCTCTTGTGTTTTGCAGAATAAAGGAAGTTATAAAGGTTTAAAATGACAAGAGAGTGAGTAAATCAAGACAGAATTTTCACTTCGGGGTGAACTATCCCTTTAAGACTTGGACGAGTCATGTTCAAAACTGATGTAGATAGATGCGCACCTGCGCACCAATTGCTACGTTGCTTGGCAACCCTAAACAGCCTAGAGCTAGACTTATGTATAATATTATTTGGCAGAAAATTGGCCTTGTGCTGTGTCCCAGTTCGCATACTTATACTATGCCCTGAAAGTATGTACTGTTTTTGTTATGGAAAAGTATATTAATTTGAGTGCGTAGCAAAACAGCATGAAGTGGGACATACTAACATGAAACACAAAGCCGTTGAATATAAGAGTTATGACACTCACAAAAAAAACGTCCATAGTAAGAACAGAATGCGAAAGTAACTCGCGTCACGGAGAGTCCGATAGTGCCAAGCACTGCACTGAAGCTTATTATAAACATCTCTCAAACCCATTTGCTGTACAGTTGGTGAAAGAACTTCAAGTTTTAAGAAAAATACGAGTTGGCAGTTGAAACCACACGATTGGGAGATTGGGTGTCGTAACTCTCATATTAAGCGGCTCTTCTGAAACGGAAGTGGCCGTTGTTGCCTAGATCATTAACAGTCATAAATATATTCAAATGCAGCTCTTCTTCGTATTTGAGTATTTATTCATTCATTATATCTTATGTAATGTTTACTGTATACTTTATTAATTCAGTGATGCATCTCTAATTTAGTTGATTAATGCAAGGGAGCGTCACTAAACTCCATGCTCTCACGGTGAGATATGAGTTATTTCTGTGTTCATGGATGTACATTTTAACTATCCCCCTGAAACAGTAGGCCATCGGGTGCTTTAAAAGATTCAATTCAGTATGCTATGATTTGTAACATACTAATTCTAATTTCAATACTATTTACATTACATTTACATTTGTGCATTTGGCCGACGCTTTTATACAAAGCGACTTAGATTGCATTATCCTATACATTTATACTTAGGTATCTGAAATCCCCTGCGATCGAACCCACAACCTTGCGTTGTTAACGCAATGCTCTTACCACTGACCTACAGGAAAGCTGTACTGCATACTAAACTCAGCAAAAAAAGAAACGTCCCTTTTTCAGGACTCTGTATTTCAACAATAATGTTGTAAAAATCCAAATAACTTTACAGATCTTCAATGTAAAGGGTTTAAACAATGTTTTCCATGCATGTTCAATTAACCATAATCAATTAATTAACATGCACCTGTGGAATGGTCGTTAAGACCTTAACAGCTTACAGAGAGTAGGCATTTAAGGTCACAGTTCTAAAAACGCAGGACACTAAAGAGACTTGTCTACCGACTGTGAAAAACACCCAAAGAAAGATGCCCAGGGTCCCTGCTCATCTGCGTGAACATGCATTAGGCAGGTACAGGATGGCCACAACAACTGCCCGAGTCACACCAGGAACACACAATCCCTCCATCAGTGCTCAGACTGTCCGCAATAGGCTGAGAGAGTCTGGACTGAGGGCTTGTAGGCCTGTTGTAAGGCAGGTCCTTACCAGACATCACCAGCAACAACGCCGCCTATGGGCACAAACCCACCTTCGCTGGACCAGGCAGGAGTGCTCTTCACTGATGAGTCACGGTTTTGTCTCACCAGGGGTGATGGACGGATTCGTGTTTATCGTCGAAGGAATGAGCGTTACACCGAGGCCTGTACCCTGGAGCGGGATCGATTTGGAGGTGGAGAGTCCGTCATGGTCTGGGGCGGTATATCACATCACCATCGTGCTGAGCTTGTTGTCATCGCAGGCAATCTCAATGCCTTGCGGTACAGGGAAGACATCCTCCTCCCTCATGTGGTACCCTTTATGCATGCTCATCCGGACATGATCCTCCAGCAGGACAATGCCACCAGCCATACTGCTCGTTCTAGGCGTGAGTTTCTGCATGATAGCAATGTCAGTGTTCTGCCATGGCCAGCGAAGAGCCCGGATCTCAATCCCATTGAGCACGTCTGGGACCTGTTGGATCGCAGGGTGAGGGCTAGGGCCATTCCCCCCAGAAATGTCCAGGAACTTGCAAGTGCCTTGGTGGAAGAGTGGGGTAACATCTCACAGCAAGAACTGACAAATCTGGTCCAGTCCATGAGGAGGAGATGCACTGCAGTACTTCAAGCAGCTGGTGGCCACACCAGATACTGACTGGTACTTTTGATTTTGAGCCTACCTTCATTCAGGGACACATTATTCTATTTCTGTTAGTCACATGTCTGTGAAACATTTTTAGTTTATGTCTTATGGTGTTGACTCTTTTAGTGTTCATACAAATATTTACACATATTAAGTTTACTGAAAGTAAAAACAGTTGAAAGTCAGAGGACGTTTCTTTTTTTGCTGAGTTTATTTAGATGAATAGTATGCATATCCGGACACAGGGTTAATTTCGGAAGCTTTAAGTGCACAGCAATATGGCAACAAAACTATTAAAATAGAAATGAAGTAAAAACATATAGAAATACATTTTAGTATTATGTGTTTTATGATATTGCCAGTGCGTCTGTTTAACTTTTAAAACTAACTGGAGGGCATGTATTGAAGTCATTTTAGTACATGGTATTATGCATAAGAACCATCCTTACTGTGTGGCAAAATCACTGTAAAGCTCAGTCTCTCGCGGCATATTGCTGTTTAAATGCACACATAAAATACAAAAAAATGTAATGGATGCATAGAGACAGTAATTGAGAAACCATCTCAAAACATAAAGGAGTGCATATACACACACAAGCACAGACACAAGAAAGCACAACTAAAGAGAAAATAAAAAAGGTTATCGAAATACAGGGACTATGAAAGAGACAGGAAGGCAGAACCCTTCATAAGCAGATTACACGCACACACGCACACACACACACACACACACACACACACACACACACACACACACACACGCACACACCGGAGATTAGCACGGCAGTCCCGTTGAGATTATCATTCTAGTAGATTCTGAACTCATGTTTCAGGACGGTAGCTGTCTGCTACCAAACATAACAGATTCCCATGGAATTCTTGGACTCGCACAAACAAACTCTTCATTTACCGTATCTTATTGGCAAATACTAACACACTTTAATATTTTTTAAGATAATCAATATCTTTTTGTGAAATGCTTTGCCTAAACAGCATGCTTGAGCTATCATACTAATTTGATGCCAATGGTTTTCTGCTTTATCTAATGGCAGTACATTTCTACATTTAAAGTGTCATTTAAGCATCCAGATAATTGACAATCGTGCCACTGTGCAGTGAAGACAAAATGCAGATAATATGTCTTAAAGGGACAGCCAACTCAAACATGTAAAAGATTCCCCCCGTATGTCATAGCAATCCTTTATGACTTTCTTTCTTTTGCAGAACAAAAAAGGAGATATTTTAAAGAATGTCAGTAATCGAACAACAACTTTGACTTCCATTACATGGACAACAACATATATTTAGTCATAGGTTTTAAATGACATTAGGGTGAATTAATTATTATCAAATATTTGGGTGAATAATCCCTTCTGTGTTTATGTAATATCTCAGTGAAAATGCAGAAATCTTTATAACATAGAGAGGTATGATAAAGTCAAGCTGAGGTGAGTTTAAGGATACACACGAAGTCATTCACCATCACCTCCGAACACCAAACAGTATTCTATCTGTGTTGTCCGAGACAGGCTCCCTAGCAGACTTTTTTCTTTTTGGATATAAGCCTTCAAAAATTCCTTCGGGGATTTTCTGTGCTTTTCTGTGCAGACACAGTAACATTGACCCTTCTCTGCCTCTCTCTCTCCCCCAAGCTTGTTCTCTTCTGCTCTATCTTCTTTTTCACAGAATACCTCCCCATCTCTCACCCAATTTGCTTTTCTTCCTCTCCTGCCACATATATCTTTGTTATGTTTTGCATTATTGGCCAGCGTGAGATTGGTGGTCATTTTGCTCTGCTCTTATGCCACAGCGACTAGCATTGACACCTGGCACAGAGTCTGCAGCCCACATGACAGGGGTCATTTGAGTGCCATGTACCACACTCCAGGGGGCAAAAGCCAACTTGTTAAATGGGCCCCTGGCCAATCAAAGCCTCGGAGTTGCTCATTTTAACCAACCAGAGAGTAAAGACTGGGAACCAGAACCTTCCAGAATGTAGTTCAAGCCTCTCTATCACAATAAAACTATTAAGAGTCCATGCAAGAGTATTTTTATAATGTGTTGGAAATAATTCCACTAAACAGTAAACTGTAACATTCAAATAAGCATTACATTTTGAGTTTGAAATTAACATCCCATCATGAAATAAAAGAAAATAAATATATTTGTAGTATTGCAGTGTTTTTAAAACTCGACATCATTCTCTTCTATCATTTTTTTTCACATGCCTGGCAGCGGTCCTATGGCAACAGATGTCTGCCAAAGATGGAAAAAGTACAAATAAGTAGAAATGAAAAACAAGTACTGTGAAAAAACAAGGCAACAAACACATAGATATGAAGGGAAAAATGTATAAGAGAAAACGAGAGAGAAATATAAGACATTTTTACTGCAAAGAAATGCTACTGTTCACTTTGATTTGAGAAAGAAATTCTCTTGTGAAAATGCTCAAATTTTGTACTTTCATACACCATTTATATTTAAAAATGCATTATCAGCATATATTTTGTAATGTTTACACGATCTTTTTTAACCATGTCCTCCTCTTGCTTTAATGACAGTATGCACAAAATCCTTAAACTGTATTACCAGGTTTAATTAAGATTTAGATTTTTTAGGCTTTTGAAACTCACTGTATCCAGCATAGCAAACACAATCACCATCCACATTTCTTATATTTATTTTTGTGTACGTAAGCTCTGATCTAAGCACAAGTTAATATCAAGAAGATTTCATAGTGATACTATTGGGAGAGCGCGCTAACTTTTTAAATGTATGTTTTATTAAATGGGCAAACATTACTCCTATTTGAATAAGCAATATCTTGAATCTTATTTTGCAAACCAAGATCTAAACTTCTTTATTCATTTTGATTAGTCTTATTTTAGTAGATCTAAAATGGTCAAATTAATATTTTTCTCATAGAAACTTCATTTGAGGTATATAGCAGAAACAAATAACTCATATTTCAACAACAGCGCATGTTACTGGTTTAGTTGCTCAAACAGGTATAATTAACAATATGCATAAAGCTAACATTTCTAAACTCAGTTATCTATAACAGAATGTTCAGGCACTGTAAATAGTGGTGTTTCTAAATATAAAAAGAGAGGAAAAATACAAAAGACAGATACAAAAAGATTTTCCCGGGTCCAGGATTTGCAATGGCATCCTGTGTTCTTGGATGTGCCGTTGCCAAGGCAACAGTAACTTGGTGACCTCGTTATTTCAGCCTAATCCAGAGCTGAAATTATGGTTGCTCCACCCTTTTGCCTGGCTGCCCTGATAACATAATCATTGCAAATGAGGCACAGGAAGACGAGAGAGATAGAGAGCGAAAGAGAGAGAGTGAGTGACAGAGTCAGACTGAGATCCACAGATGAGAAGAGGGAGAGAGGGAGAGAGAGAGAGAGAGAGAGAGAGAGAGGGAGAGAGAGAGGGAGAGAGAATGCATGAGTTAAAGAGTGTTGGTGTGACTTGATGAATAAATCAGCTGTAAATTCATCCATGAAATGTAACTACTGTAGTTTTAGAATAAAATAACATCCCAAATTGCTAAGAGACCAACCAGGCGTTCTTTCAAACCATATAATTTGGTCATCTCGCGAAAGATTGTCATAACTACATTTAACAGTCATGTGGGAAATTGTGATGTGACGGCTAACGTTTCACAATGAAACTGTAATCGATGACTGACACAACTGAAAAATATCACATTACAAAGCAGACATGAAGTCAAAATAACAGTATTCATAGGGTTAAATGATGTATTGAAGGTGAGAGGTTTGTTGTAAGAGGGATAATCTACTCTTGCCCTCCTTCATCAGGTCGGCATGGTATCTTAACCATCCTGACCTGAATGTACCTGCACAGTTAAAATTCTTATAAACGGCTGAATAATTAATTCAACTAACTTACGTTACAGTTGAGGAGCACAAGGAATAATTAAAATACGATATTTCTTTGAAATAAATATGGGAATTAATACGAATCTTTGGCTGCGCCTCTTTAATAATTCAGAAAATTTGCATATCATTATCTGGATATCTCATTACCTCTGACAGAGACACTTACATATTCAAAATTATCATTAGGCTTATATTCTATTGCTTAAATTAACATAAATAATGCACGAATGTGCCCTTTAAATAGCTTGCAAATATTGTTTCTTATGGATAGACAGAAAGTGAATATATCATACTTTCTGATAGCAAGTAAACAAGTAACAAGGTCTCAGTTTCACAGTGCAGCCTGTCACACTGGAGAAAATTCATTTAGGTGCATGTCGATAATTAATGTCAACATATAATTTCCATGCTTAAAAAACAACTGCTTATGGTATAAAAAAGGTTTAAAAAAATAAATATATTAGCATGTCAATGAATTACTGTGTGGTATTTCTACATAGAGTGTGGAAAAATTCATAGTTATAGTTCTGTGTTCGAGAGCAAAAGAGGTGAAACTTGAAAGCAGAAAATTAAATTTTTGGAGTCATAAATAAATGATCACTCTCTGGCACCGTCAATGGACAACTGTTCAATTTAAAGTGAAGCATACACTATTATTTTAAATTATGGTGTGTCATGATTATAGAGAGAAAAAGTAAATTTGCAAAACATGATGAAAATGAATAAAAACAGAGTTATCTGTTTTTGAACTAAATAACACTATACTATTTTTTATTCATCACTGACAGTTTGCTGAGAACTGCTTACCAAATTTGACCAGTGTGTTGACATTCACTAGACTTTGAGTAAAGCAGGTCATTGTAATAAACATAATATATTTCTGTACATTTTCTGCATAGAAAACCTACTCATATTTAACATCAACTGAAAAAGTTTCAGCTTGTTAAAAACTACTGCAGAATATACTGGCATTTTTTTGCCAGTGGTTGCATCTCGTACACTCATAAATAGACAGTCATATCTCAGCGAGGTACAGTTGAGTGTGATGCAGGATTCTGCAGAGATATTTAAAATGTGGGAGCAAACAGAGCATAAAAAAATAAATATAAAGTAAGAGAGAAGTGAGACGTTGAGAGGAGTGAAACTGAATAACTTTAGCAAGTGCCTGTGCAGAAACACAAACTATTAACATTACGGATATATACCACAAAAATTATTACATTTTTTTACGCTGACAAAAAAAGAGGTGAACAGATTAATACAATTTCATCTCCAAAATCTGTAAAGGCATCCACTCAGGCTTTGACACATGACGCATACGTCAACCAACATGCAATGAAACATTAAATAACGAAAAACGGATATCTCCGGATGTTTAAGTAGGAAAACATTCAAATAGTTTACTTTGATTGGATGATGTACTGCATTGTAACCAATGTTTCTGTTGAAGAGGAAGATTATTTAAATAATAGTGTGTATCAATAACTATGAAAAGGACACCCGCACCCTAATATAATAGGGAGAGAGAAAGAGAGACCCGGTCAGTGAGGTTGCTTACTAGCGCCATCTAGAGGATTCGTTATATACTGCACAGAAGGTAAACAATATTTTGTGATTGTTCTTAAATGTGAACACAAATCTTGTACTTTCACATTAGCGAGTACATAAATGACCTGAGCCACCCAAAATGTTCAAGCTGGACATTTTGTGGAGATAATAGTATGCCTCTCTCCATCACTTAACCCCTGCTTTCATTCCCTTTCTCACACACACACACACACACACACACACACCTTACAATGTCCTCACACTCAGGTTACCCCGGCAAAACTAAGCACTACCATCTGTAAGCTCTTCATTTATACAGTCACCAGGGTTGCCAGACAAAATGGCAACCACATGGCAATCAGACAGAAGAACAACAACTGCGGGGAGAGACGGAGGTCTCTCTGCTTCAGCCAACAATATTCAAGCTGCAGTCAAACCATTAGCCAAACAAAACCAACCGACAAGATATAAGACAACTTTGCCTTGAGCTCATCCTGACTCAAGTCACATCAGTTCAAATGACTGTAAATGAATGCAAGAGGTCATGAGCTTGTTTTACTTTGTACATATCGCTCTCAAAGCAACGGCCGTCCAAACATGAAAATATTGTATTATCGATAATCTCATGTCGTTGCAAATATGCATACAAATAAAAATATAAACATATATAGTTTTCAATGTTCTTTATTGTGAAAGTACGTTTCATACACAAGCTGGAGAGGAAATACTTTGAAAATAGAGCATCCAAATATTATTTTTAACAAACAGACACACGATCACACTACAGTACACAAAAGCTAAGGCCACTTCTCTGTAAAGTTAAGACTGTACGCTTCAAATATGACAGCGGCACCTTTGGTCAAAACGAATGTCACTTTACACTTAACTATATTCTGTTTGACTGCTGAACGGCACACGAGACAGACTGAATACAAAACATACATTAATACTTTGGACACTAAGTACTTTAAAACAGGCTGGATAAACAGAAACGCCACATCTCTCATTTTCCTGTTGAAAAGACCAGCATGCTTACCAATATATATGTGGTGTTCAAAATGGTTCATTGGTCTTCACCAGATTGGCTGACTAGCCTTTTCTAGAATTCCTGCCGGTCTAAACTGGTTTTTTGAACAGGGTTCTGTGTTAACATCTCTCCTCAGCTGTGCGGTACACTGGTAAACATTTCTCTCCTTCACTCATTTCCTTTTTCTTTTTCCTCCATTCTACCTTTACTTGGCCAGCGAGGCCTCTGTTTTCCCCCCAGTCGTCACCAGTTGAATGAGACTGCCTGAGGCGGGCCGTCCTGACCCAGTGGCCCAGCTGTAGAAGGTTCTGGAACACAGAGAGAAAGAGAGAATGAGAGACAGGTGTAAAATGGTGGTGGTAAAGGATGGGGAGAGACAGAGAGAGATAATGAGAACAGTGAGGAGGAGAGGGAGGAAAGTAAGAGCGGGGAAAAGGAGCGATAGAAAGAAAGAGTGTGTGAGAGAGAGAGCCGTGCAAAGAATAGGAGAAAATACAGATATAGCCTTATAAATACATCTTTAACGTTTTATCTTTTGTAAGTGAATTAAGAGACTATATACTAATACTATATACTAAATAAAAGACTATTGTATTACAGTAGATATTGTCATCTGTCATGCATGTCGCTAATCTAGACGGGTTCGCTCGGTTAATGAAATTGCACCAAATCCTCGACCTAATCTGCACTTGACTAACAGGAGAGATTTGACCACAGCGGCTAAAGTCCGGCAAAGTACAATCACCGACTTCCCAGGACATATGTACAGTATATACAGACACGGAAGATATTAAGAGCCCATTACAAAAACCACATTTGTTTTTTCTAAATATACTCTGTTTTTATGTAATATTATAATTTTGTTTTTTTCCTGTGAACTACTAACAACATTTCTCCCTAACTATAAGCATAAATATTGTTTCTATTTGCATTTATTTGCAGATAATCAAAACTGGAGAATCATGTCTGTATTTTTTCAGACCTCACATTTCTATCACAGATTTCATGTCTTGTCATGCTGTCGGTCTTTCACAATACTGTTGGATGACTTTATGTCCCGCCTAAGGTTTGATTTTTCTGAAATTCAACAGACATTGGACTGGAATCGTCTCTTTTTTTTCTGCGGCTGTATATCTATGTAAATCTGGCTGACAAATAATTGTTTATTAAATAATTGCAATTATGACAATTAAATTAGTGCTTTGACATTAATTACAACAGGTCATTCAAATGATCATTTATTTTTTGTATGGCTATTTGGTAAAATGTCTTTCAGAAATGGAAAATTCTGCACATAACACAAACAATAATTAAAGCAATCATAACCGAAGAGACCGTCAAGTCCTGAGCACTCTAAATAAATCTTTGTTGTGAGAATGCTGTTGTCTACCTTAAAACACTGTGAAATTTGGCATTACTTTAATGATAATGATTAACGCAAAAAACAAAGCTGAAATGTTGTAGAAATGTTATTTGAACATAACAATAAGGGCAGATCAAGAATGTAGGGGTGCTGCCCGACATCGGATGATTATTGAAGAATTATGACAGCCTTACACAGGAAAACGTGATGTAGACCTCAAAATAAAAAGGAGTAATGAAATATTTAATTTTTAAGGCATTTTTATTATACTGTTGTGTGTTTATTGAAGGGCACTTGTGTTAACCACTGGTAAAACCAAGAGCAATAAATGTACAGTAAATGCAAGAGTTCCTCTAAAAGGTCTGGTAATGTGGTGATAAAAGTGGACATTATCTGATCTAATTCATTCCTTCAAATACTATGTTGGATACTAAGAAGGTTTTTATGATTGCTTGTGGATGTTTTGCTTAATATTTCTCAATCCAATCAAATGTATCATTGGGAGAAATGTTTTTTAAGACTTAAATCATTTTACAGTAATCGGGCGATTGGAAAGAGATTTTCTGTTGGCAGTCAATATGGGGTTGATGACATAAGATTTGGTTTAATAATGTCTATGTTATAATGTTTACATCATCCCTGAATGGCATTAAGAAAAGGCTTCACTACAACAGACATCCACTGTCTTTAGAAGAACTCCACTGCCCTCTTCTGGTGAATAAAAATATCCACTTACGTTCTTGTCTTGACGCTTCTCCCTATTTCTTCAACACTCTAATCTGTCAATGATCGTATTATATATTGGTAACAAATAAATCTGGTGAACATGAGCGATGTACACTCACTCGGCAATATATTCCAGCGGCGTCCAGCTTCCGAAATCCGCGTCAGGCATGAATTTCCTGTTCATTGGTGTATCCAAGGTAACCCTGCGGATGATGTCATAATGTTGTTATCTTTGTAGGAGATGAGAGCCTGCAGCGATAGCTTGCAGACCAGACTGCCCTTTTCAAAGCACTCACTCTAGATTTGTTCAGCTAATGCAAACAGACAGCAGTCAAACGCGTAGCACGCAGGTCACTGAGAATAAATACACATACCGAGCGGACGATGAGGCAAAGGGTATTCAAATTTTACGAATTAAATATATGATTATGATAATTAAATGATGTGGATAAGTCGTTTCAGACCTATAAGTATTTTTGTAAATTTGGTTTTGGTCTTCATAATGTATGCACATGATGGATATGGATATGATGATTGACAGCTGGTCTTACGGAAGAATGGCCACAGCCACGGCTCCAGACGGAAGACCACTGTCCTCTCCAGCTAGACTTCTGCATAAATGATGGACTGCAGCTTTGGCCATGCCGTACCCGACCATTCCTACACCCAAAAAAAAAATTAGTTACTGAGTGAATGCAAAAACGTACAGAGTGTGCAGTTCCCTAGAAACCAGAATAATACAAAATCCACTCAGCTCTCGAGAACATGCCAATGACACAATGTCCCTAACAATGTGTCGCAGGCAACAGCTGTTGCTTTGAGGTCTGGTCAATAATCATTTGGTGGGACGCCTCAAACAGAGAATAAAATTGATTTTGCGATACGAAATAAGCTAATTTAATACATTCCCTTCTACATGGCGAAAGATTTATTCCAACACCTTCTATATAGAGACGAAAAAAGAGGTTATATCATTAGTAGTTCAATTGTCTCTGAATGTTTGATGTACTTACGAAAATACATTATACTCTTGCTTTCAGAACAAAAAAATGGGTCCCCTTGCATGGAACTCGCCTTGTTGTTTCTACAGTAGCCCTAAATGGACAAACTGTTGTATCGAGTGCGTTTTGTAAATACTTAATCTTCTTTTGGCAAAGAAGCCACACTGTGACGACATCTTTGTTCTCTGTCAGCCACCGTAGTGAACCGTTGGTTGCAATTCACAACCTAACCTCTAGATGCTGCTAAAATCTCCACATTACTCCTTTAAATCCCTCCTGAACAGTTTGAGTGGCACAGATTATATTGTTATTCTGTCACAATGTGCTGCAGGCCATACAAAGGTACTGCTGTTGAAGGATGACAAAGTACATTAGACCAGACATCAAACATGCAGTTAACATGTCGTGTCGGGAAAATATTATTCTGCTGAAACTAAAAATTTACAAAGAATTGTTTTCTTAGCAAGCATTACTTCATAAATGGTCTTGATAGAAAAAATAAATTATATAACCGATTAAAATACTATACTTTTAAACACTTTAAATATACATAGGCTAAATGACAGCAGTGCCAACATGCTGAATATTTCAACAAACTATTACTTTAAAACCATACTTGTGGTTCCACCTCCCCCAAAACTCTAGATGTTTGTTGGCTTGGCATCTGGAATCAATATCTAGACCACTTTATTTTACAAGAGAGAAAATAACGTTTTTCCCCCACTGCGAGATTCTTTCTAAGCCTAAATGAGGCTATTTCATCAAACACCCTTCACATCCACAGAGCCAATCAGAAAGATGGGTGGAGTAGCCAATATCTGTTCCCAAGTGTCCTCTAAAACATAATACTTTTAGTGAATTTAGCGTTTTCTGGCAGCTTCAGTGACACTGAATGACCTTTTAGGTTCAAGCCTGAATGAACATTGAGGGTCAACGTGATCACATGTTCCGTTCCTCGAGATACAGCTTAACTTGTCTTTGGTATGTCAGATATCCAGACTGAACTTAAAACGCTTTACTGACTTCTAACCCGACTTCTATCACATGATGTTGATGTTTCGCAGTGGTAAATCCCATCAGAAATATTTAATAGGGATCACTCGTCTATCTGAACATCAAATATCCCAACAACAGGTTCCCTTCATGAAAAGCGTGTTCCTAACAAAGCAGTGTTCAGCGCTGCAGGGCATTTCCTGTCTAAATCCCTTCTGTGTTGGTACAGAATACAAACTCAAAACACAGACCACATGTGGCTTCATCTTCCAAAAGAATGCTGACTCATGCCACCTCCCCCTGGCCTCTCAGCCAATCAGAGCAGTCGCTTCAGGGTGCTGATGTGGAGGGTTCTGAATAGGCTGGAGGCTGATTCTGTTGTTCTCTATTGAGTATAGTCACTAACTACATTTTCACAACACGTATTGAACATGTTGAGTCTGGGCTATGAAAAGGTTTGAAAAAAAAGGCAATTGCAATTGGGGAAACCTACACAATACAATAAACGTGACAGACAATTCAAAGCCAATATAGACTTTCAATGGCTTTTGAATAATGCATTTTATCCTCCTAAGGGAAAAGTTCAATATCATAAAGAAAATTTTATTAAGCTACTGTTTCTTTCAAACTTCACACAATAAACATCAGATTATGTATGATGTGTCCTTAGGAAATCAAACACTGAAATTGCATTTACTCCACAAAGCATTGTGTATTGTACTGTATATAAACTCACACTTATTGAATAAAGCTCAATGCTCACAATTCAATTACAATTCATTGTATTGTTGTTCTGAAGCTCCTGTGAAACATCTCAGGAGCAGTGTTGGGTGCAACTGGTTACTAAGTAATTAGTTACTGTAATATAATTACTTTTCACTTGAAAAAGTAAAGTAAGGGATTACTCATATGTTTTCTGTAATTTAATTACAGTTACTTTTGATGTAATTAAACTAAATACTTTGTGAAATATATGCGTGTGCAATAGTGTAATTGACATCAAAATTCAAAGTCTAACTTTAAAATCTGTGCTTTAACGTATAATTCTCACATTTGTAAAATTTTGGTCAGTTAATAATATTATTTATTTGAATGAATTAAATAAGCCGTTTCATGTCTATCCTTGAATCACTTAACTAATCAAGGTTGATGTAGGATATAGAAAGTAAGTAGTAATGAGTAACTAAATACTTTTTGGACAGAGTAATTTGGACAGTAATCTAATTACACTATTGAATATTTAATGAGTAACTAGTAATACATTACTTTTTCAGAGTAACTTACCCAACACTGCTCAGGAGTATAATAATAGATGGTCTTACCCGGAGTGCCGGCCACTGAGGCCTTCGCTCCAGAGAGGGTCAACAAGCCTCCTGGCTTCAGATGCAGTGAGGCAAGATGACTGGAAATGGTAGAGGTCCAAACACTCTGTTTCCACATCAAATCGGTATTTTTATACAAGTCTAAAGAAAGACGAAAAGATGGACAGAATGAGAGACATAAAAAGGCTGACAGCATTCCGGTAACTCAAATGAGATGGTGAACTCTATTGGTTTTCACGACAATCATAGTATCGCAATATCGATTGAAATGTTTTTAAACCGAAATAAATTATGCTATCAGTTAAATTAATCTTTAATTTAGTAAATTTTTGTGCTTTTGGTAAGTGAATCACGCTCAAATATATTAATGCAAAACTTTAACCTGGTGCTGAATTATTTACGATATTACAATATTTGTAGAATTAAAGGGATAGTTCACCCAAAAAGGAAAATTCTGTCATCGTTTCCTTACCTTCTTGCCATTTCAAACCTGTTTGACTTTCTTTCTTATGCAGAACATGAAAGAAGATATTTTGAAGAACGTTGGTAACCGAAACAACCGCGGTACCCATTGACTTGCACTGTTTTTGTGTCCATACAATAGAAGTGAATGGGGACCGCCGTTGTTTGAATGGGTACCAACATTCTTTAAAAAAATCTTCTTTCATGTTTTGCAGAAGACAGAAAGTCATACAGGTTTTAAATGACATGAATGTCAGTAAATAATGACAGAAGTTTAATTTTGGGTGAACTCTCCCTTTTAAACGATATCGATATCATGAGTTTTCACCATCATTGTCAGTGACAATACCAGTGTATTGTAACACACCTAAACTCTACGGCCTATATGACTGAATAAAGAAAGACCACCACATGCCTGCAACCACAAATCAACACATTTTACATTAGTGTTAAAGCTAATGCACAGAAAATACACATTCATTAAAATTAAAGTTGCTCTTACCCTTTGAGCTGCAGCTTCCACCAGCCCACCCTCCAGCCACACAAACAATGACATCAACTTTGAGTTCGCCCAGCAACTTGCCTACATCTGATGTCACCTGCATGAAATCACACCATTGATGAGATTTTATTGCAATTTGGTATATAATCTGTATGAAACATTAACTCCTATGACACATAAAACGTTACAGCAAAAACCCAAATGTGTCCCAGCTGGTGCTGCACAACTTTGACTTGTTTACGTGAGCACAATGTTGTGCCACACAACCGAGGCTGTCATGAATCGAAAAGTCAATAGCAGACATAACAGAGCAATAATGAGAAAAGATTGGTTGTCCAGGACATTGGACTTAAATGGAAAGTGCCTTTCGCTGACAGCGTGACAGGCAGCCTAATAAAATCTGCACGTTGACAGACGCGCATCGGTGTGACGATAAGACGTTGGCTCCACCCACCTGCGCGGCTTGATCGGTGAATGACTCGCAGAGCTTCACGAGGACATTCGCGTCCGCTTCTTCGTTCGCTGCCATGTCCATACTGGCAACCCACTTAAACATAAAAATAAATATGATTATATCATACTCACGTTATCCTCACATAAAACAATATTTTGCAATGAATGTCAGTTAAAAGAACTGCGCACAGGTCCTGGTTAGAGTCAACAGGTGTTGTTTCACGCACAAACTCACAAACTGACTGCATAACACGAATGAAAAGTGTATTTGCTCACCCAGCCTTTCGACTTAAAATAATGCACACATGCCGAGCCGAGAGCTCCTTTCCCTCCGTACACAAGGACACGGTTCGCAGCTGCCATCGCTTTTCTTCTGTGTGAAACGGTCGGGCACGGATGATGAGTGTCCTCTCAGCGCAGTGAAATGAGAATGAGAGGGAGAGAGAGAGAGAGAGAGAGAGAGGGAGAGAGAGAGAGAGAGAGAGAGAGAGAATGGGTGGGTGGGATACACACGCGCTTGTTTAGCGGTTAATGATTGGTTCGAACTGTTCTTCCTCCCAGACCTCAAGAGTTGTGTGGTACATAAACGCGTTCCTTTGAAGAGATGAAACTGAAACTCGCTCCTCGTCATCATAATTGGGAATCATATATATGAGATGGAAATCCTCTCCCATGTCTACTGCCAGAACTTTTAAATTCGTATGGACCAAATAAATGCAAACGATGAATTTCATGCAAATGCAGTATTTGAGAGTAATTTTAGCACAAAGGAATTTATTTAGCTGTTATTATTGTTGTATATGAAGAACTACTGTATCTAGAACGATTACTGCACTTTACACTTGCCAGATAGTGAAGTACAAAGTTCATTTTATTTTTTGCCAAGTCATGCTGATATCACGTAATTTACATTACTATTTGCCTTGATGCAGTCTGCAAGGTTAAAATAAATCATTTGATTTAAATGAATTATATTACTTAAACAAAAAAAGATTGAAGGTTATTTTTCACTTTCACCTGGTGATTAACAGTTTTTTTGTTCCTGAAACATTCCTGACTGCCAATCAGATTTAAAGGCATGGTGGGTGATCCTGTTCAGAAACTTTTTTAGTCATGTTGTTTGGAAATCTCATTACATCCTGATAGCGATCAAGAAGTATAGTGGTCAAATAATATTTGTATAATTATATTTCGTCTGTGAAAGGAGTAGAACCAAAAAACGTTTGCCCAATCAAAACTTTCTGGCCGAACGCTGTGACTGGTCATGTGTACATTTTTAAGCCAATGTTAAAATATTAAAAAATATTTTGCATACCACTGCGCACGCTGTTCATGCAGACATCATTATATGTTATCAGCGTCGCTGCGTTCACGTCCGCTGTATCAATGTAGGGAGAATGGCAAACAAACAGCATCAATCAAACTTTTTATCTGCACACATTGTATTATTACAATGAGCTAAATGTAGGAAAGTAACACTTGGCATCTGTTTGTTTTGCATTTAATACAAAAAGTTAGTTTAGTTAGTCTAAAATTGTATTCCATAGTTGTTTTAATGTTATTATTAAACATTCTTTTGACCGAAGTGTCAACATCTGCCCCATCACCTATGTAGCTATTCGCTTTTACCACAAGAGAGCAGCATTGTCATGTGAAGAAGCAGAGATGAGCTCAAACACTGCTCATGTTCTCCTGAGATGATCTTCAAATGCCTCACACTCTGTTAGATTTAAAAGATTTTAAACATGCTTTTATTATTTTGTCCATGTCCTCACGAAATACAGTAAATGTAAAAACTGTCCTTTACATGGGAATGTATAACATACAGGACAAGTTTTGGCCATAAGGACTATACTGTACATTATGCACTGCAGCCAGATGTTAAATGACAAAAATCACCCGTCTAACTGTCAATGCACACAAATGGACAGATGTTGTTGAGGCATCTTCAAAAGGGAAGGCCATTCGTGACTTCAGATGCAGGGAAGCAAGATGAGTTCATTGCTTAGTGCTCTCAACAGGATGCATAGCTCAGTTATTAAACACAAGAGAAGCATCTGTTTGAACCCGTGCACTCTACATTTTAGTATTCATTAAAGACCATCTTCAAGCTTGGCATGCTCCCTGAGTGAGTGATAAATACTGAATACATTGTGTTTTTGAGAACAACAACAAACACAGTGTGTCTCCTTTATGACAACCACCATGTTAGTATGTCTGCTTAGACAACCACCGTATCAGTTTAATGCTTATTACTGACAACCAAATGAACAAAATAATTACAAGATAGCAACATGAAGTTGATACATTTACTAGCCAGTGAAAATACATCATCCAATTAGAAGATAAAAGTACGGAAATTAGAAGCATATATTACTATGTAAATTCGTTTTTTAAGTCTAATTAAATTTATCAGCGAAGAATAAATATAAACACTAAGAATCTTCACTTGGGTCTTCACCACTGGTGAGGCAGATAATGTCATCGATCAAGTCAAATGGCTTAAATCAAAAAGGTGGTAAAAGATTTGAAATTATAATGTTTTTCATCATTATCCCCAAAGTATACAGAAAACATTTATCATTCCGTTTGTGTTCATAAACATAGTAAACAATGTTACGATGCATCGTATCTGTATCTCACCAGAGGATCATCGGCACAGCTCTTTTTGAGGTTTATCTGAGTGAATGTGAATTATTATGAAATGTCATGGGATTGGATCTGCTTGTCTTCGTCATATCTGTGGCTGTCTTCATTTGTCTTATTTCATTATCGAGCTCGTTGCTTGCTCTCATGCCTGATAATAAGATGTCATGCCTGACAGTCATGCCACTCCGGGACTCAGTTATGAAATGTGATGAATTCAATCTACCCAGACGCTCACTGAAAATCTAAATGTCACATGGATGATTTCTAATCAAAGTTTTTTTTCTCATATTCAACCCATCAAATCTTACATTGAAATTATTTTCTGTTTGTCAAACAATACTCACCAGCATTGGAATAATCATAAGAAGCCCACCACTACTAACAAAAAATTGTCATTAAAGTTTTGAAGAAATGTAATATTGTCGTTGTCCTTCCGAAACCTTGAATGTCCAATTTTTGCTGTTTTTCAGGCAGCGGAAAAAAAACAGTACTTTTCAAATGATTAAATACTGTGTTTTCAAAGTTGACAATACAATAGAGTAATACTTATTTTGTTTAGATACTTCCAAAACCCAGTGAAAAACATAAAGGGTGACCAATAATAATGATTATGGCAAGAAACAAAAATCATGAAATATAGAGATACAAGGTTTCAGAAGGACAGCTTTTATAGTACATAAAGCGCAGTGCCATTTCATCATTTGATCTCCTTTTTAGTGAATGGGATTTAGAAAGAATCCAGCCCTGAGAAATAATCTTTCTAGAGACTTACAGTATCTCTATTGAAGCACACTTGTACAAAAGAACTTTAGCGGTGAAGTCAGAAAATAAACCACATCACTTTCTCGCTCATCAATCCTTCTCTTGAACCTTTAATTGACACATATTGGTCTCTCGCTGCGACACTGTCGCAAAACAGAGCCAAACAAGTAAAGCATTTCTTCGGAATTTCACATGGTGGGTAATCGACATTCTATCTGAAGAGTTTTCGCGGTGCGCGGGGTTGTTACATTACAATGAACTCGCTGTGTGGAAGAGTGGAATCTCTTGCTGTGTGCGAAGTCTTAATGGGGCATGAAAGGAAGAAAAGAGGGATACAATAATAAAAACAACATATTTGTCTGCTGCATCTTAACAGAGACACGGCCTATACCTCCCCTGCTGTTTTCTAGTGTACATAGCCCAAAACTTACAATAACGTTTGCTGCCTGAGTAAACATTGTTTTCACTGTGTACTTTAGGCAGTAAAATGTGTTTTGCTTTGATATTGAACTTTCTACTTATATCCTAGGAAGAGGAATTCAAGAAAATGGATCATTGGTGCTTCACATTTCAGTTTAAAAGGATAGTTTACCCAGAAATAACCACCCTCTTGTTGTTGAAACCCATATGACTCACTTTCTACAAAAGATTATATTTTGTGCCCATTTTATGAAAGTCAATGAAGTCCAATGTTGGTTACTGACGTCCTCCAAAAAATGTTAGAAGAATGGAAACATTTCCACATTCATCTCAAGCAATAAACCAGATCTTGTAACAATGGTCAAACTCGGTTCACTACTATGAGTTTCGAACGGGTCCATTTCCATGAAATTGAGGAGGACATTATGTCCTCCTATCCGACACTGTCCTTGCGGAATAACCCCCTTTATCGCATACAGGCAGAGTGTTCATTAAATTCATAAGTGTCATGGAACAGGTTGGTCAAATGAGGGCAGGAGTTTGACAGATTTAATGAGTCTGCTGGCAAACGGTGAGATGAGGTGGAGAGAGTCTGAACCTGAGCCGATTCTTTGGGCGCCCACTGTCATTCATTTTAATGGGGAATTAAATTAGACTGACAGACAATAGGCAACACAATGGAAACGACGTTATTTATGAACATCACCTCAGAAAGGAAGCCAAATGCTATGTGTGTACACTGTGGGCGTAAAACCAGTGACGGCTATAAGCCTTTGAACAAACTTCATAATGAAAAGAAAACACCAATAAACTTAAATAAACAGATGTTAAGGAGTGCAATTCTAAGAAAGGGTCCAAGCTTCAGTAAATAAGACGATTTTGCCCTATAAAAATTTAATAGTATAACATTTTAAATAATTATCTTTATTTTATTAAATTAGCAACAAACTACAGCCACAGAAAAAATTAAGAGATCATTTAAAAATATTTATTTATTTCATGAATTGACCATTTATGTTTAGGTAAAATTATCATTTTTGATCCATTCTGTGACCTACTAATAACATTTACATTGGCAGAAAATGAAAACTGGAGAAAAAGGTCAGAATAGCAGAAAAGATGCTCTGGATTTTTCAGACCAAGTTCATATTCACTTTTAAACATACAACAGTAATATTTGTACATGTATTAAGACAAAGTAACAAAATATTTTTTGTACTGTATATGTGATAACTTAGCACAGTTTTCATGTGTTTTGTAATGCTATCAGTCTTTCACATTGCTGTTGCTGACTTTGTCACTCCTGCGGTTTGATTTTGTTGAATTCAACAGACACTGGACTGGAATGGCCACAATACATCTAGAAGTGCTGATTAAATGAAAATTTGGATTGGTCTCCAAATTGTGTCCACAGCTGTATATTGGATTCCGTATTTACCCCACATTATATAAGAATTATAAACTAAACGTTATTTTTGTGTAGATCCTGTAAAGCTTTGAAAACCAGCCCCTGCAGTAAGCAACAGACACCAGGTAGCTATGGCATTTCTGGTCTAACCTGTGGCATCCCCACACTGGCTGCTCAGTTGAACAGAGTGAGATGGATCTGGGAGGCAATTAGGGTTGACATTCTCTGATGTTTGCCTGGCACAGACTGCACACCTCTGCAGGTGCTCTTCCTTTGAGAAAGGTTATAAAGCAAGTCAAACTTACTTCTTAATTTACTCCTGCTATAGGCTTATCTTTGCTGTTGGGGATGGCACTGACCCTCATAATAAACATGTCAGAGTTCAGAGTCTTTGTTGCTTGTTTATAGTGCCTAGGGTCTTCATTTTGCTTTGGCTTGCTCAGGAAGGAAGATAGCACACAGTGATAAAAAGTATACCATATGAAAAGCAAAGGTATGTAGTATGCACCATAGCAATTCATGCACATTTCGAACATGAAATCTTTAATCTCAGAGCTTAGTATATATTCTTTAACCTATTATTCTTAGAAAAATTCTTATATAATTCAATAACTGTAGAGTTGGTTAGAAACAAAATTATGGAATACAAAATTCCTTTAAATGGAAATATACTGCAAGTGATGTAATTGACTGATAATGATATAACCAGCTTTTATCTTTTCTTTTGAATTTTACATTTATTTGTAGACTATTAATATTTTAACATTAATTTTGCCTTTCGCCACAGAACGTGGTCAGTCTTGGTCCACTGGAGCATCAATGGGCAGATCAATGATTTCGGAATTCAACTCATCCAGTTCTTTCATCCTGAGAAGCCCGAAACATCTCTCTCCTCCAGCTCGAGTGTACTACTGAGCTCATGGCTTTGAGTGGCCTGTGATAGACAGATGAAGAGACCTGTCCATCTTCCTAGAATAAAGTTTAAAAAAAAAACATTGCAACATGTTGAAAGGCTTTTGATCTGCCAGTGCATTTCAGTAAACACGTTAAGTCTTAATCGAACATGAAAGAATTAGGGTATGGAATGAACTTTCGGCTTTGATGTCTGCAGTATTCAACTTAATGTTATGCTTCTAAAATAATTCATCCTCACAGCTAGAAGATGACCTAAGTGTGCAAACTAAAGAGATGTCTGGAAGTAAAGGTTGAATGTATTAAAGTTCGAGTCTCTTAACCTTTTCAGTTTTTAAAGGTGCTGCAAGCGTTTTATTAATATCAGGCAGAATGTCTTCACCACATGACAGGTAGGTGTCTTGAGATCACACCTGTGTCTGACAGTCCGACACTTTGGAATGCAGAATAAAGGGTCAGGAAAGTTGACCAGCACTTTTGAGAAAATCATAAAACTGGCCTGTAATAACTCCCTTTGCCTATTAATCATTGCGAATGGGTGGAATGGCAAATATATTGAAGGATGGGTCTTGGAAAGGAGTCGTGTGGTTTAGCCAAATAGTGGGAAATGACTGAAAATAGTATTTTGCCATACTGTATTTGAATTTTAATAGATAGTTCACCCTCATGTTGTTCAAAACTTGTAAATGACTATTAGATTTACACCAAAGAAGATTTAGGAAAATCTTGGTGTGTCAATGGGTCAAATGTCTACAGGTTACCAACGTTCTTTAAAATATATTTTCTATTCTGCAGAACAAATTCATTTACAATAAATTTGGAATCACATGGGGTTGAGTCAATGATGAATTTCCATTTTTGATAAACTATCTCTTTAAGATTTTTGCTTAATCTTTTAACAATTGTTGAAAAATCACAAAAAGAAAGCTGTGTGTAAATGTTTGGAGGGTCTATTGACAGAAATGCAAAATAATATACATAACTATGTCTTCAGAGGTGTTTAAAGACCTTACATAATGAAGTGTTATGTTTGTATTAAAGTAGAATGAGCTATTTCTATCTATATATACCGCAGGTCCCCTTACATGGAATTCACCATGATATTCGACAGTTGCCCCAAACAGAAAAAACGGCTCTAAATTGTACGTTTCGTAAGTACATTATCTCATTCGGCAAAGAAGTGAAAACTTGACACAATCTTTTTCCTGTGTCAGCCAACGTTGTGCTTTGAAAGGATGGAGTGAGCCGTTGGTTGTAATTCACAAACTCACCGCTAGATGCCGCTAAATTTCATCCAACGGACCTATAACTGTAGAGAGATAATTGCTGACAATGATTGATAGATATATAACCTGCATTATTTTGCAAGAATGGATGAAAATCCGTTAAGTAGAGGATCTATAAAGGTCAAAGACAACAGAAGCTAAATGTAAAATGATATCCCTATCAAGATTTGTCCTTCATTGTCTAAAATGAGAGACACACATACTAAACATAACTCTAACTCTAGTTCTATTTTATTAGATGTCTCCTGCTAAACAATAATTTGCAATTTGTCTTCAGAAACTTCAACTATCAAATGAGCATCTGGTGCCAACAAGTATGATTGGTCTTTTGATACTCAGCTCAACTAACTGTAGCCTGCGAAGTTCCAGCCAAAGCATTTGATAATGATTCAAAAGCTCTTTTTGAGCAATTTATTTGTTAAATCCCCCAAGCGTTCCTCCTCTGAATGCCTTGAAGCGTAGAAATATGCTCTTAGATCTCTTTAATAGCTCTATTTCAATTTACTCCTTACTCCATGGAGAGTACAAGGCAGATAGGCTATTTCAAACCCCTCATCCAATAAAACTACTCGATATCACCCATATGTACTTGAGTAGGTCTAAGTTACACCCAAGTATGCTGACACGAATTTGAAATGAATAAGAAACCAGTCATTCTCCATCACAGCTCCACCCATTCGTCTCTGCATCTGTCACGTCTTTTTTCTGTATTTGAAGAGAGGTCTAGAACTGCATGGTTGGCAGACAGCACTGAGGTGCCATTCACTGGACTTTGATGATGTTTTTCTGCGTATGATGTTGAGCGAGTTCTAAAGGCAGATCTATAAACCACACTATCACCACTTTGAAGCCAGTCTTGAGTTAAAAAAAAAAGACTCATCACGCCTCATACAGGGTTTGGATGTCTTTAATTAACTGAGATGTATCAATCAACCTCTGTGTTCCTTGCTTTCATCATCTCTGCCTTGCCGCAGAGTATCAAGCTAGAATGCAAAATGTGGAATGATATATGTTTGCTCAAAGCTAGGTTACTATGCTACTGCATGTTTTGACATGAAAGTTTTATTTGCAAATATTTTAACCTTCTATTGTTAGAAATCTTTTGTATGCGTTTTTTTTTGCTTTTTCAAACTGAGGCACAAGTCAGAATTAATGGTATACTGTAGTAAATAAATGTCATTATGAAGCTGCCAATTAAGCTTAACGTGTATCAAACCTGAATCATTCTTTTGATACTGATAGCTAAATCCTTTTGTTTATACCAAATACAACAAGTTGTTCCTGTTTCATTCTTCATTGATCACTTTGCAGATTGCTCTTTATGGCCCACACACTGATTAAGCTTATGCTGAGAGAAATCTGATTATGAGTGATTAAACTAACCAGAATTATGTAAAAACGTTCAACAATAAACTAATTAGGTGATAACTGGACTTGGCTTTTGCAATAATGACATTGAAGGAAAAATATAATTTGCATTGTAACGGGTAATTAGAATTTAACATTAGGTCTGTGGACAAGGATATCTTTAAACGCTTTGGCAATTATACATGTTTTATTATAAAATAAATATAGAAAAAAGTGCTAATTTTTATAATAGATCTGAATACATTATTGTTTGTATCAACAAAAAAAATCTACTGCCACAGTAAATCTTAGAATAACCAGAGCTAAAGAAAAACTATCGTTACTGCCGTACCCAAACTTTCAAAGTCCACATTTTTTAGGAAAAAAAAACACTGTACTTTTAAAATTATTTCATACTGTGTTGTTAAAGTTATAAATAATTTTTTAATGCTTTATATTGGTCAGATATTTGCAAAACCCAGTGACAAATATGAAGTGGATAATAATAATATGGCAAAAAATTGAAATCACGAAACATGGAGATACAGGGTTTCTGAGTGCAGTAACCCTTATTTTTTTATTTACCATTGTACTCTTCTTCATTTTCTCATCCCACTTTCCCTTAAAGGTACAGGGAAGGAAAAGGTAAAGTAGGAAAAAATCACAATATTCAAAAGTGCCCCAGAATTGTTTGCTTATTTACTTCCATTCTTCAAAATCTTCTTTTGTGGTCAACAAAACAAAAAAATGTTAATCAAATTTCTATCAGTACTATGGTAGTCATTGGTGGTTAAAAACTGCTGGGTTACAAGCATTCTTTCAAATATATTTATCTGTGTTCATCAGAACAAAGACGTGTATACAGATTTGGACCTTGAGGGTGAGTAAATCATGACTGAATTTTCTTTTTTGAGTAACTGTTCCTTCAAATTCAGTAACATGGCTTTAAAATACGGCCTTTCCTTCTATAAAGTGTTGTGGCAAACTTGCAAAAAATACAAAAATAGCAGAGCCGGTGTTCATCGCCCAAAGTGGATCATCAGATGGTAAAAGTGTGTGTTTGAAAAACATCGCTGTGAATAATGCCACGGCCCCCCCACAGAATCTCAAAGTGACTTGTTTATTACACGACTTCTACCATAACATCCACATAAAACACATCTCAAACCAACCCCTCGGTCACATTCACAGCCTTTAAGAGACCTGCTCTCCATCCTAATAAAATATCGCCCCTCTGCTCAATTCTGAAGACAAAGAAGAGGGTATTAATAGTCATTCGCACATGCTCAGCATAACCTTCAGTACCGGAATGTAATTTCTTCCTCTACACGCTGTTTTATTGATTTCTGTGAAGCTGCACACCTCATATGCATCCATGTCCAGTCTCGTTTACCTGGGCCTTTAAGGTCTCTCGGCGATAAAATTTCACTTCTGAAAGAAATAGGTTTCATCCGCACTCCTTCGCATTTATGATCAGCAGAACGCGTGGTATAGAAATGCAGGAAGATTGTAATGTATGCGTGTGGTGTAAAGTTCCAGAGCACAGCTCTATGCTTTAAGGAAAAGCTGAATTAATACTAAGACATAATCAATGAAAATCCATCACTTGCGAGTCTGGTAGACAGAGAAAGATTTGTTGAATTTCTACAGTACATTATAAATGCCATGTGAAGGATAATTCAACAAAAGAAAGGATTTTGTCTACATCTGTTCTCAAATAGGGATGCAAAGATTCACTAAGCTCATGAATGCGACACCATTTCATTTTACAAAACGTTGAGACGAATTAGAAATAAGCAAGTGCCCTTTAATTATTTTTGCACAATTCTTTGTAAAATAAAACTATATTTTGTGTCATCTAACAAAACCAAGTTCCCATTTTTAAACAAAATTCCAAATTAAATCAAAAATGTATAATACAATAGTTTGTGAAAAAAGCAATCGTTTGTGATTTTTTCTCTTTAATATATATAAGCTGAGACTTTGTTTGTTCTTTTCCTAATTTGGTTTAATCTTAATCTTTGGTAAAAATATCAGCATATCCACGTTTCCAAGTTTGCAGTAAACACAGCGCCCACTGCTTTTATTGTCACACAGGCCTGTTATAATCGATTTTCAACCGTTCACAGTGAATCGTTAAATACCTATACTCAAAATATATAATTTAAATTAAGACAGATTTAGAAACGTGGGAACTTTCTTCAAATTACTTTCTACTAATAAGCGTGTAGGCCTACAGAGAATACATACACGGTCCAGATCAGTGTTGGGTGTAACTAGTTACTAAGTAATTAGTTACTGTAATTTAATTACTTTTCACTTAAAAAGTAAAGTAAGGGATTACTCTTATTTTTTCTTTAATTTACTTACAGTTACTTTTGACGTAGTTAAACTAAATACTTTGTGTAATATCTGTGTGTGCAATAGTGGAATTGACATCAAAATTCAAATTCTTACTTTAAAATCCATGCTTTAATGTATAATTCTCACATTTTTAATACTCTGGTCAACAAGAGTGTGTAGTTTAATATTATTTATTTGAATGAATTAAAAGAGCCGTTTCATGTCCATCCTTGAATCACTTAACTAATCTAGGTTGATGTAGGATATAGATAAGTAATAAGTAACTAAATACTTTTTGAAGAGATTAATGTGTACAGTAATCTAATTACACTATTTAATATGTAATTAGTAACTAGAAATGCATTACTTTTTCAGAGTAATTTACCCAACACTGGTCCAGATGCATTACCTGCCCAGAACTAGACCTGTAATTCTCATCCGGTGTTGACCTGAGGGTGAGACCATTGTCTCTCAGTATTGCTATTTTGATTAGATCACACATATGCTATTTCACCTAAAGCCTGTGTACCCTTTATGTGACAGCATAACAACATAAAAAGAGCCGTGAAAAGGTCTGTTGGAATAAAAAGTCTTTATAGAGGCACTCACCATCTGTAAAAAAGCACTCTTACACAAATAAGATGCTCCGTATGCAGTATTGCACCTTATATAGTATAAAAAGGCTCTTGTATCTCACCCCTGCATTCAGATTGGAAAGGAATGAAATGTTTTAGGCTGTCTTGATGCTATGATGTTTATGAGACACACAGTGTGCTCTTCAATTTCTTTGCACTTATAGTGTTATAAATAACTCCGCTGTGCTGATCTTTTTGCAGTAATGACTGCCGCCGCATACGTAAAAAGCATTTTATACCAATGTGGTCATTTCTCAATAAAAAAAGATCTATATGTATAATATATATGCAATAAACTCCACATCATTTGCTCATTATAAGTTTTGATATGCAATGAAAGACACCTTGAACATTTAAACTAGTAAAGAAAAGCTCTCAGCAGAGCAGGAGGATTCTGTGATTCGACAAAGAGGGGACTAAATGCACTTCACAACACCATCTGTTAATTGTGAGTTAATTCATAACTCATTGGCCAATGGTAACCAGCGCTTCGTCCCAGGATGACTGTCATTGGTCAGTACTTCTCACTTTCTGGCAATTTAGCCAAGATCCTTCCCTGCAACCAAAACCTTAGTGAGACTTTCTGCTAATTGTGTTAAATGATTTACTCAACCACTCCAAACACATATGCTGTGATTTTATTTAAGACAAAAGTAAAAACTTTTATACTAAATACTGAAAGTCCTGGTGTAACCACACCCCCACAAATCTACGTCAGTTCGTGGTATTTTTTTTGACAAAGACCGCCCCAAATGTATACGCAAGTAATGTGGGCTTACCTGTCAGTACAATTGTGTTAAATTTCCGTCACACGCTTGCAGTATTACATGAATCACTACGAATTGGTTAACTGGTCAATCATAGCACACCTTGCTTTTCAGAGCGATGAGCTCTGTAAAAATCTGCGTGTTTCAGAGAAAAAGGAGTGAAAAACATGTTCGGTATTTGGAAAATACAGCGTTTTAGAACCTTAAATCGTGTATCCGCATTACATCTGCCATGTCGTATGACCCCTTAAGCGCTGAAAAAAAAGGCACAGCAGAGAATGGACATCGTTGTTTGAATGCTAATGCAGATGTGGTTTCAGAATTTTGGCTTGTGTAAAAGTTTTTATCATTGATTATCAATTTCATTTTCTATCTGTTCCTTACACAAACTAATTAAAGACATGGAAATCATAGAGAGCAATTTTATGGTGCTTTTATGTTTTATCCTGTTTTCGAGTTTGACAATGAACTTCATTCTTTTTGCTGCGAATAATTCTGTGTAAAATAATTTTGGGCGTCACCCGACGTGCACCATTTTCAAAAATGTAACATCTGGACCGGTCAACTCAACGCGGACCCTATGCGGACCGCAAGCGCTGTGATTGGTCTGTTTGAACCCCTCCCCCTTGTAAAAAAACCCCTCTGCAATAGCTTCATGTTTACTCAAACGCATTTCCGAATGAATTATCTATTCTTATAAGTAAATTATTTTTAAATATTAAGTTCTTCTATATTAAACACGTCAACCTGCAACAAAAGTGACTGTTTACTTACCGTTATCACTGCTAAAGGCTTCTCAAACGAGATGCTTCTTCTTCGGCTCTTGTCTTGTTTACACAAGCGTTATGCGATACTATATTTATTATTCTAAAATCAGTTTAATTTATTTAAATATAATGACAATTTATTATATATAACAAATAGAAAAATAAAAATGTGATATACAATAATAGAATAAGGGTTCTTATTTGTAAGATGTATATTTAAAAACTGAAAATGATATCCAAACATACATATTTTACATTATATCTGATCTTAAATCCTCTTCCACACATCAGACACAGTCTCTCTGCTATCTGCATCAACCAAAAACTTAAACTATGTGATAATCGTTTTTAGTTCAACTGGTGTTTAGTGCTAAACAACTGAAACAGGAAGTTCTTTTTGACCAGCTTTGGATCAGCTTTGTTCACGTCATCCAAAGTGGTCTATACGTAACTTTCTGATTTTTAAAAATAGTTCAGTTATTGAAAAATATTGCGTTATGCATACACAAGAAACCAGTTTGATTTTAAGACTTAGACGAAAGGTGTAAAACTAATTTACAATTGTTTCAGTGCAAACCTTAACATTACCAGAGGATCTCAGGTAAGAAATAAAAAGCTCTGAATGTATAGAGTATGGCCCTTTTTAAAGCTCTCTTTTATCATCACGTCAATATTTATCCTGTTGTTGTTGCTGATATAACTCTGACCAACCGAGTCAACCAAATCAGATATGAAATTAAATCACATTTTTATTATACTGCTTTCTGGAGGGACGTGATGGAGACTAAAAGTGATATCAAGGAGTTCCGGAGCAGAGAAAAAGATGTTCAGACCTCTGCACTTTAATTCCAACTGTGAATGAGAAGCTGTTTCAGGAATTGAAGTCCAGATCTTGTTTTTTAAGAGACTCTCCACAGCAATGATAAATCGAGGCACACACCGAGGCCGCAGTTGGTCATGCCTGAAAAACACTTCATTCTGTGGGATACTATAACCTGCTGAGAGCGTTAAACCTGATATCAACCCACACACACACATTGGATTGCTTCCTGGCAGTTTGGTGATATTTAGCTGGTAAATGAGCCCTGTCTCATTTCCAAAGTAACCCCAAAAGAAGGCAGAAAAAGCTTCAATGATTCCATTACTTTTGCTGTCGGTAGGAGAAGTTCCCTTCATTTGCCATCTGCTTCCCTCGGCAGGCAGTTTGTACCTGCTGGGTCATCCTTTATTAAGCTTCAGGGACTGCTGCTCAAGGGGGCAGTGCTTTCACGATCACAACCCGGATGTTTGGTTGCCTGGCCTGACTTGAAGTCTATTCTCATTTCACATCTGAAAGTTCAGTTTATAAAACTCCACAGTCCACCCAGATACAAAGAAGGGTCATGCAACAGAGAGAGAGAGATCTGCTACTGTTCAGGCATATCAATGGCCACCTGTTCTCTAATTTCCAACTCGTTAAAATGACATCATGTAAATGAGTGCATTCCAACAGCATCAATGAGCCGCTCTATGATAAATTGTGAGCGTTTCGTGACTGATCCTTATTTGTAATGATGTTAAAACTTAACAGCTATACCTACATCCCCAACGTGGGTGTGATTCAGTGTCACTTTTGGTGTCACTGTGTTCACAGTATTGAATTGCCACAAAGCTTTGAGGAACAATTGTCCTGACACGTGCTTGATGAAGACTGTGATATGTAGCTGTGGGAGCTTTGGTTCTGTGGGCGTAAGTGAAGCGGTGTAATTTTAATGACCAACAGAACTCTGTACATAAAACAAAGTCATTTCTGGGTTACCACGTTGGGTAATTTCTTTTATGACAGCCATAACTTATAAAATGCTTATCGGGAGCAAGCTGTTTTCAGTTAGTGGAAACTTGATTGTGAAGGAATCTATTTTATGTGAGGATGTGAATCACATTTACATCAAACAGTATTTCATTTACACCGAACCCAAACCCCAAAGGTAGCCATAAACTGCTTTAATCGTCTGGATTTTCTTTCTGAACAAGCACTGTTTGTGTGTCTGCATCAAACTTGACAAATAAATAGTACAAATGAGTAGTTTGCAAAAATGTTTGTGTTGATAAGTAGATGCACACTAAAAACATGGCCACTTAAAGGAATGGTTCACCTACCAAAAATGAAAATCATTTCATAGTTTACTCATCCTCATATCATTTCAGACCTGTATTACTTTCTTTCTTAAGGAGGGCACCAAAAAATATTTTGAAGATTGTTGGTAACAGAACAACATTGGACCCATTGAGTTCCATTGTACGGACACCTAAGACATTTATCAAATTATCTCATTTTGTATTTTCAAGAAAAGGCACATATATAGGTTTTCAATCAAAATGATTGTGAATAAAAGATGACAGAATTTTAATTTTTAGGTGAACTTTCCATTTAACTAACAGCCTACTTACATTTACAAAGCAACACATCTCCTATTAAATATTCCAAATCGTTTTACGCCACAGACTGCGAATCTGCTCAAAACACTATTAAACGTAACTCTTAGCATGACCGATCTCATCAAGGCCAAAACTGTGAGAGCGCTGGAGGAGACGGTAAGGAGACAAACATGTCAGCAAGGAAATGTAGCTTCTCTCTTCCAGGCATCTGTTTTCTGCTGTGCCACGTTCAATTCCAGAGGGGAATTAGCCTGTCGATAAGAAGCCATTACGGCTAACTCTTTGGGACTGCACCTTGCATTCAAGTGTGTCCTTCGCCATTTATTTGGAATCGTATCTTTCCTTATGCCTTAGTGAATTTAACATTATATCACTGGACCAATGTTCTACATGCGGGATGAAACATAGGCAAATGGAAGAGAGTGGAAAAAGACGCCAGGTAATGAAACCTCTCTATTGTAATGAAACATCTCTATTGTAATGTAATACCAGTCTCTGCTGTGGTTAAGTTTTACAATAACACATGTTATATAAAACATAGTTCTGATTGATAACACCCAGCTGTGACTGCACATACCACACTATAGAGTATTAAAGGGATAGTTCACCCAGAATGGAAGTTCTGTCATCATTAACTCACACTCATGCCATTTTAAACCTGTATGACTTACTTTTTTACGCAGAACACAAAAGTGGATATTTTGGTACCCCTTCAATTCTATTGTGTATAGACACAAAACCAAGGCTGTAGTTCGGTTACCAACATTCTTCAAAATATCTTCTTCTGTGTTATGCGGAAGAAAGTCAAACAGATTTGAAATGACAAGAGGGTGAGTACATGACAAAACTTTCATTATTAAGTTGTGGAAAGTTAAATCATAAGACAAAGACTAACAGTCTAAATCTCATTCCCTAAAGTGAGACTTCGTCTCCAAAGCGTCCTGGTTTTCTTTCAAGAACTGTTTATTTTAAACACTTTTAATTAATCTAATATCCCTTTACGCACTGGTACTCCTGAATATCTCCCAAACTACCCGAGAAGAAAGATTTCATTTATCTTCAGCCAGTGGCCTTGGGAGGAGTCTTAAGATAGCCATTAAACTTAATAACTGTCAGTGTGAGGGAGGCTTTATTCCTTATTAGCCCTCATGATGCCACCCACAGGTCCCAGAACAGCTCAAAACTCTTTAATTCTCTTCCCAACCCTTCTGTGTAGCAGGCCGGGATGGAATTAGCATAGCTTTACCTTTGGTCTCGTCTCTGTTTCACCGCATGTCTTATTCATGACTACACCTCCATGTCTTAAATCAACCTCTTGATCACGGAGGAGATCCAGCCGAGAGTTGTCCATCAACACGCTGAGGTTGCGAACCGCAGGTCGGATGCTCACGATTTCTTACCTTCAAAAGATGAAATAATGAGTGTAAATACAAAGAGGAACAGACCAGAGGAAAGAGAAACATTAGGTTCAGGTCTTACAGTCAGGATGAGTCTCGTCAGGATGTGTAAGACGTACGCAAGAATATAAATATAAATATGATTTTCATTTCAAGGTTAACAATTTCCATAACAGCAAAAATGGTTTCACTTACAGCACAAAAACGTGCTATGATTATAGCAACAATAATTATAATAGAAACAAAAAAAAAACTGGAATAAAACCCCTGAAGCATCCTCCATGCTGTGAAAATTGAATGTTTTGACATTTTTGCCTCGCAACTTTATGTATTTTTTTCCATGCTATAACAACATAGACTGCACATACAATCACACAGCATAATTCTTATTGAATTATTCACAGATTTTGCTCCATTAAAGTCTCTTGTTGTCCTCCCTTAATTAGTATTCTGCTCTTTCTTGACTTCTGGAGTCTGACCAAGGAGACAAATAGTCAATCGATCCGATGCACCAAATGGCACAATAAATGTGGCCGTGACCACAGTGGCCATGCGTCACAGCTGACAGTTTGGCTTGTGGGTTTATTTCAGAGACAAACTGATCAAACCTTTTAAATCACACTTATCTAGTTCATTTCACAAACAGCAAATAATGCGACAGCCTCTTTATAAATGTAAGTTAATTTTACGGTTCAAGTAACTACATAATGTGTTCACGATGTAATTGGTAACCTACATAATGTAATGCTGGGGAGAAGCTATAGAACAGTGACTAAAGGAAGAACATTTTCTTTTCACAGCTTAAACTTTGTTAGAGTTGTCCATCTTAACATTTTTCTACTAATATGATACATTTCCCCATAAACTGTGTGAGATAAAAAAATGAGAATAAATGAAGGTTATGACAAATTAACATTTATTTTTAGGTCGCTAATAAAATTTGTGTCACCATGTTAAATCCTTTGTACAGAAGGTCAGATTTTATTGCTTTCATGCAGCACACAAGATGTTCTTCGGAACATCAAATTATTCTAGCATGACATGAATCAAGGCTTATACAAACTAGTTTAGCTCAATTGTAAGCTGTCAAACATAGGGAAAGAACTGATAAAATTCATGTACATTTTTCGATTTTCACTCAAATAATTAAAAACAAATTGTAAATAAGAACTATGTTAAATATGAATTTATTTTCAACTATGGTGACAGTTGTTTGGAAACGATAACAGCACAAATCCGGATATCATTCCCTAAATTGACTTCATGTAACTCTTTTCCAATCAGGCTTCACCATCTAATACAAACAAACTTTATATATCTGCAAAATATCAGGGAACGACAACACTAAAGTTTTATTTCAAAACAACATTAAAAATTCATTTCACCAGAGCTATCGCCATGCCTTTTTTTTGGCAACTTTGTTTCCAAGACATGAATTTGCAGTGCTGGAATTTAAAAGCTGACTGGGTTTGAAAAACATGGTATGAGACTCAATGAATGCGATCTATCAAATAAGCATTCAGCACGGTACCATGTGTGTTTTACTACCTGTTCCTCCCTGGTTCTGCTATCTTGCGTTCAGAAATAGCAGACATAGAAAAAAATGTAATAAAGAGGAACAGACAGACTGACGGCTCTTTGTGAGGAAAAAGATCTGAAGTATCGGGGCGAAAACATAGATATGGTACAGGCTTAATCTAAGAGAAGTGTCAGAGAGAAGGAAGAGAGATGGAGAGAGAAAGAGACGATGGCCTTTGAGCCAAGAGCTGGATAAATTCAAAGCTTCACAGCTAGATAAAGTAAGAAATATAGAGTGAGGGAGTTCATTGTCTCCCCAGTATGTACTGGAGAATAGTTCTTCGCCAAAGTCTTTTAATACTCAGTTTTGAGGAGCTGTGAACTAAGTAGAACCTTAAGACTTTATCAGCAGGGCTAAAACCCCCTTAAACCAAAATGGAGAAGCCATGGCAGAGAGATTGAGAAAATCATGTTGGGTTTTGGATCTAGAACAATGAGAACAAATCAATAACACAGACGTACTAAAAAACACTGTAAAGTGTAGAATTGTTGAATATGGCAACAAAAAATGAGTATTTGCGAGAATCATTTTGCTGCCAAAAGAGTGACATTAAAGTACTGTGCTGCCTTTCTTAAAGAAGTCTTTTCATATGTTTTCCTTCTAGAATTCAGAATACATTTATGGCCAAACGTCATGTCTAGAGGGCATATTTGTACAATACAGCCTATGCTTTTAATGTGCCAACAGGCTAAATTAAATCATCAGTGTGGTACAAAACACAAAATGTATCAATTTGAAATAAATATTGACAAAGTAGACAAACTATAACGTGGCGGTCTTTTATTCTAACATACCGAGAAATGCACAACAAAACTCACAAAAATAAAGCACACGCTGCCCTCAATTTGATCATCGGTAATAATTTGTTGACCTTCATTTTCATTTCATTTTATTCAAGTCAAATTTCCAGTTGGACGAGTAGTTACATTTAAGTAGTCGTGAAAGAAGCCGTTTTAAGAAACCTAACTTTCAAAAGAACCTTTATCACATTTACTTACATATCGATTTGTCGCTGTCCTTCCAAAACCTCATGTCCAAATTCCCCGTGTTTTAAAATGATAAAATACTGTGCTGTCAAAGTTTACATGCACTTTTTTAAATAATTTTGGTTCAATATTTGCAAATCCCATAAGGGTGACTAATAATAATAATGATTTATATTCATATCATTGACATGGTTGCAGAAGGACACCAGCGATATGTTTAGTTACCCCATGAGTATCTCCATCACTGATGTTAAGTCTTGTGTGTGTGCTCAGTAAACAGCTTAACCAAAGCTTGTGAGAGTGATGTGTAAATATTTCCACAGGGATCTAGTGTTTGTTTTGTGCCATTTCATTTTATTTTTGGATTCTTCATATATTCTCTTTTCTTTCACACCTTTATGGTTTCACTTAGAGTCTCACTGCCACCCAGGTTTCTGACATTGAATGTGGACTCTTATGTTCTTTCTCAGACATATGGAAATGTATGACACGGTTTTGCATGAATCAGTGGAAAACATGTCTGTCATCTGTGCTGGATATGCACAAGCAAAGTCGCAAAACACCAGCAATTTAATGTATTAGCGGCAACAAAGAGCATTAACAGGTGGGAGGTAGGGCAGTACGTTAAACCCCTCACAGAAGAATCGTGGCAGACATGTGGCCACCCAGACCGTCCCAGCAATAATACCTTCATGTGGGCACACACGTGTCTGGAGACTCAATAGGATTGACTCTAGGATCTGGGCTCTTGCCTGACTGCCGCAGAATTTCTAAATCCCTCTCTTCTCCTGCCAAACACTGGCACATCCCGAACAGCTGCAGGCGCGCCGGAAAACCCAGCGCTATAGTCAAATGTCACATCGCCTCAGGTCAGGCTAGCTATGGCTTGACCTGTATAACGTGCCAATACACTGTAGATGGCCTCATCGTTTAATGTTAAAACAATGGAAATGTGTTTTTGTTTATCTGGGTAAAGGTGCCGTTTAATTCAGCCGAGACGTTAAATAATCTAAACCGTTAAAATAGTGCACAAAATATTATTAATATTAACAATTATTGTGGCATTGATTTACAAGCATACATGTACCCAAACAGATGTACTTGGTGTATTATGGTGATTTCTATGGTGTATTAAATATATGCTATTGAGTATTAGAAATTTTGTTGTTAAAATTTTAAGAATTGAATGATATTCATTTGATATTAAATTCTTTTTAATTCCAACGACATGTATAGAAGTACAATTTTTTTGGCATTCATAAAGACAAATTATCATAAAGTACATAGACCGAGTTTGAAGAGCCATCTCTCAAGAAAAGGGAAAAATGTATTTAATGCTTTAGCGTATTACAAATGACATACCTGCTCTGTAAATTGTGTGGCTCAGATTCAATTAATGAGGCATCATATATATATATCATTAACAGAATTCTTTCATTTCCCCTCTCGGGCAAGGAAACATTTTCAAAAGATTTTGTAAAAAAACTAAATCAGGTCTCATGTAAAAACATGTAGTTAAAATTCAAAGGTTCTGTATCTCCATTATTTACATTTACATTTAGTCATTTAGCAGACGCTTTTATCCAAAGCGACTTACATAGAGTTAGGGATCAACAAGCGATATGTCTTACAGGAGCTATGATACATTAGGTGCCAATACAAAGTTACTAGGTTCAACAAAAGCTAGACCACTACCTGTTCCTTCTCTTCTATATTCCATTCTAGCTTCTGTGAAAGTATGAGTGTGGTAAAAATCATTATACAACAATCAGAATGGATTTTAACTTTTATAGAATGCATTACATTCACCACAGGCGTTGCATATGGATGACAACCAAAGCATCTATAAAAATATATTTTCATTTCAAATTTTTATTACACAGTACATTTTAAGTACTGTATTACTGTAGTGACATGCCTGTAAATAAAGCTTATAAAAGTTAAAAACCAAAGTCAATCCATGTCATGCCTGTCACCACAGTGACAGTGATTTTATCAAACATGATGTCACAAAAATCAAATCGAATTAAATAAACAGGCCCAAACAAGTTCATCCCGCTAATTTCCCTATACAGCATCTTTCAATGTTTTATAAGACAGTCTGCTAACCAAAGTATAAAACATATGAAGTTTCTTCTCTTTTAAACATACGGTGAGTACATTTACTTTACCACCCTAAAAAAAGACGGACAGCATAATTCCCCAAGTGAAACTAAGTAAACTTTGTGAAAACATTTATTTTTTATTATTTTAAATAAGCTTCCGAACAAATCACAACAGGTTTTGTTCACGCTGGTTCTATGAATCACTGTGACATTTTGAATCTACTGATATTTCAGCAAAACTACAGTTTACCAATCAAGCAAATAATTGCCACTTCTGATTAATGTTGAAGTCAAATGCGGCTGGCACTCAATTTCCACTCTGCAAGGAGTCCCCTGAATTAAAGCAAAGCCCTCTTGTCCTTTGATCTCTCAATAACTCATTGTCTCATCTATGAAGCACAAAATAATTGTTCTTCAGGAGAGAGATTAAACAGTGTAAGGCGAGTCAGAAGGTTAATTCCAGCCCGAGTCATCACATCCAATACCTTCCTTCTTAATGATGATGAATGTTTCTCCAATGACAACTATTCTCTGGGTTGCATTAATAGTCAAGATTAGAATTGTGTGTGAGCATGTGTTAGTGGACGACTTTGCATGATTGAAAAACTCAAGGAGAAACAGGACGGTTCAACATCAGTTCAAGGACACGAAATACAGAGCGTATGCAGCCAGGTGAATCTGTAACACCATAAACACATCATGCATTTACTGTGAATTAATGTTGTATTTATGGTAACTTCAGGAGAAATAATTTGATGTCATTAAAGATATATAAAAAAACGGTAACAGGCAAAATGTAAATATGCATTGACATCAAATTACCGCAAGAACGATACGAATGCACACTGAGCTTTCACTCTCGCGGTTGTTTTGTGTCAAATGGCGAATGGTCTATGCAGCGCTTTGTAAACTTTAACACAGCTAATTGTTTTTTGGGTGCATCAAATCGAAATCGATCTGCGACATTGCCATCCCTGTATGCAAATCGCGTTTGGTGTGTACCCAGCATTACGTTGTATTCGATGTCACTGTTCTAGCAGTGGCGGCTGGTCAATAGGGGGCGCAGGGGCGCCGCAACATAGAGTTATACTGGGTTCGCACCAAAATCGAACAATCGCGTTCCACGCGCTTTATTACTGGCGGGAAAAGTTCGTTATTTTTGCGTGAGTGACGCAATCTGATAATTATTTTTCACCCTTTCTGGAAGATGAGACTGACACGCGTTCGCGGCATTCGCGCCTTGCGATTCGCGCCATTCCCAACCGCAAGATCGCGTCTATACATTTCTTTGCATTGACTTCGTATGTAATTTACTCGCGCAAAATGCTCCATTCGCGTTTGGTGTGAACCCAGTATTAAACATGAGTTCAACATATATTTTAAACAAAAAATAATTTTGAAATAAACAGATTTATTCACACTATATTTGCCTGGTAGTTGTGTTCGCATTCATTAAAAGTATTATTTAAAATTGTATTTGAGAAATTTTTGTAACAAAGTATATATATTCTACATGCGGCCACCGCAAAAATTAATGTTTATGTAGGTACACAAAAGGCTTGTTCGACTTTGCGACAGGCGGATGACATCTAAGTACCGCGAGAGCGTTTTGAAACAAAACTTTTCATTGCTTTTCGAATCGCTCACATGGTACTTTAATGTCATATGCCTGTCGGATCTCGCCTTTTATCAAAATATCTTCCCATTTTTTTTTTTTTCATTACTGGGGGGGGTGTGTTTTAGAATCGGAATAAGAAGAGCTTGCAAATTGTGCTCGCACACACAAGGATGGTGTTTTCTTTGGTGTTGGGAGGTTCAAGTGCAAACATTCAACACAATAACAATACAAATATTATAAGATTTACAGTCTAAAAGATTCTAAAATATGCCTGTATAAAATAATATACAATTGCAGGGGGATAATAACATATAAGATTCACACATATATATGAATACAGTTAAGCATACTGGTCATGCTAAATTACAGCATGTCCATTTTGTGTGAGGCCTGCATATTTTCTATATTTAGTTCATAATGGACTATTATTTTTTATAATCAGTCAAAAACACTTGAATTGAGAAAAACACTGCTGCCACAGTTAAGCTATTTCACACAATGAATGACTGGTACAGGCTATTCAGCAAGGTGCACCAATTATTGTTTTTTTGACAACACAGTGGAACATTTGCTGCTTGCCACTGATGAACTTGTTATAGAGTTTAATGACAATTAACATGCAACTTTATGCATTATGCTATTTGTTTTAATGCCGCGCAAAGCTCTCCCAGGTGTATTCGTCAGTAGCCAAACTGTGGAGTCTGATTTAAAAGTCAAATCAAACTGCAGATTTAATTCCTCTACCTCTGTTTTCTGTCTCTTGAGTTCTACATTATTTATATTTTGTTTCTGGAGAAAACATTGCGACCCAGACCGTGTGTAATATATTTCCTGAATGTGTCCTTCTCCATTTCGTGTTGTGAGCAGCGTGGGTTTGTTGCAGCCATTCACCATATCTCTTCCTTCAGGATCAAAAGGGGTTTTGGCGTATTGGAATTGTTTCTTAAGTCACCTGAGTATCTGAGCAAGCACAACTGTAAAAACTTGTTTATTTGAGAGCTGCACTCAGCTAGATTGCTTTGTTCTTTTTAGTATCCCGAGTCCTATTTCACCACGGCATATAAACAAAAAAATTTTTTTTTGAATTGTATTTGCTGTTTTTGTGTGATGTCCTGGTTGCTGCTTTATTGGGTAATGAATGAACTTCTGCCACTGTGACTCCATCTCGGGATCTGAAATAAACATCAAACACAAATTAGGTATGTTATTATATTATATCATCTAGAATGATTCAGGGATATGAAGAGAACTGCATTTGAATATGCTTCACTACATTATTCGTCATTTAAAGCTATAATTATTCCACCATGATGACATTTTCTTGAAACATTCATTCGACTGTTACAATAAGATTTGTGCATGTTATATACGTCTACTAATCTTGGCACGAATATTTATATTCCCTCATCTGGCGACCCTACATGTGAGAGAGCAGCCATGAATCTGTCTGTCAGTGTATTCAGTTTCATAAATGACACGATGAGGAACCTTTCTCTAATGATGGCACTTTGGCGCAGGTCCCATGCTTGTAGGGATGAAGTGCACTCATTCACTCACCCCCTCATGCTTTCTGAGCCTGTATACTTCAGGTCCTTTTGATTTGTGACTCAATTAGCTGGCTTCTGTTCGCAGCCATGTTCAGAGATGAATGATGGCGCTAACACGCTAGCTCGCGCAATCTCTGTAGATGCCCACCCCCTGCCTGACAGCGGCTGAAAAATGTGAGGTGAATGTGTGATTTGTAATTATGAGAAACCACCTGAAATAAAATGGAGGACTAGCAGATATATAGCATCGAGGTTGTTTTAGGATGTGCCGTGTTATGATGAAAAATTTAGCATCGGTGAGGATCTCAACAGTGTGTTGGCGTGTCCTTCAGCAAGGTCCCCTGTAAGGAGTCTTTTAAACTTCACAAAAGTCTAATTAACACTCCTCCGCAGAGCAAATGAGCAACGTCATTAAGGAATGTGATTATTTGTCTTCGGTATCACTTCAGGCAGGTGTTTTATTGCTTGTGCTTCGACAGGTACGCTAGGCTAACGGCTGTGACATTGATGCGACATTCATGTTGATACATTAGCATGTTATTACGGCTATATTCCCAGCCCAGCCCATCGTCATCGATATTGCTAATACTTAGGGTTAGGGGTTAGTTTTGATTCCTTACTGTAAGCCTACTCGACATATCTGTGTAACTTGTCCTTCACCATTTCTGCTACAGATGTGAATGAATACTTAAATTCTGCTGCTTTAAAATCATTATGAGACAGAAGTTGCGCTTGTCTTATTTTCTGTATCATGACTTACTGTACATATGAGTGAAACGGCTTATGAAATTTGAAAAAAAAGTAGGGCAGAACTTCATGTCGCCCTTCCCTAATTGGTTGGATTGTGTAAGTTGGCCTGATACAACACCGGTACCCATTGGACAGCCAGTAAAGTCTTCCTCTTTTTCAGGCATTACGTCATGAAGAGAAGAGATGTTGTTTAGAGGGGGAGTGGAGCTTCATGTTTTTGATTGAAGATTCAACTGCAATTTATTTTACCAAAAAATAATAGGGTGCATTGATAAATAATTTATAATAATCACTGCAAGGCTGTGTAAGGAAACAATTATTATCGTTTTTAATTGTATGGAGACTTTAAAGGACAAGTGTGCTATTACTTTTCAAGGGTTTTGCGTGGTGGAAAACAACACCACAGACTTACAATGATGGATAAGACCCTGTTAAAAAAGAAATGTGGAGGGATTTAATTTTCATAATGGTTTTAATGGCAAACAGTTGATGGTCCATAATGGTACTTCTAATTGAAATCAAGATTTTGTTCTGTATTGTTTTTTCCAGAATAGCAGGTTATAGTTTTACGGATACTATGGGGGTAAAGCTATTTTAGTAAGCAATCTGAGTGCCATATGATATATCAATAGCACGCTTGCCCTTTGAAACCAGATCATCAAGTAGGTGCGCATATAGTCTTTATGCTATACATAGGGTTTATATTCCTCCCAAAATTCATAATTGTGTAGGCAAGTTTACTTTCTGCCTAAGGGATCCCATGTGCTAAAAATGAAATGTATGTTCATGTATTCACACTCGTCATCTTGAGACCAGTGACAAATTTGGGTAGTGTTCACATTTGATTTATTTCTTGAGAAGAAAAAGTTGACAATGGTGCTTTTTTAGTAAAAAAACATACATAAATTACTACAATACTAAGTTCTTGCTAGAAATGCAATAGAAGTTATTGAAAGTGAAAATTAAACTTAAATTTATACAAAACTGTGCTCCAAATGGACGTTCCGACCGCCATTTTATTTGTTCGAGCTTGAGCCTTCTCAACCAATCACGTTCCTTGCATATTTTTATGGAAGGGACAGGTCACAGTCATTGGTTAGCTGTAAAAAAGGTGCTTGACGTAGGGCATTTTTTAACCTCAAAAGACACTCTGAGCTGCAGAAAAAGATGCTGGGCTCAGGACTTTTTTTGGAATTACGGTTTATATCATAGGATTATAAAGTCAAACAGAAGCTAGTAGTTTCAAAAAAGAAGTCATGTGTGAACATAGCCTTACATTGTTCCAGGTTGAGGTTTGACAGGATGAGCTGCTGACTCAAACTCTAAGGCTTTGAAGTCTGGTAAACAAAGCCTGTTAGCAACAGTGTGTGTCTCTGTCTTGCTCACTTTTTGTACTGGTGTCTTTCAAAAGTTTCACGGCAGGAGGGTTTGTGATGGGGACATAACCTTACTAATGACAGTCAGAGTTAAAAAATGTCAAAAAAAAATCTTACACACACTGTTGTGATGTAATAACCTTATGAATATACAGCTTAGCTGCATGTAATGCCTACTGAACAGATCTTTCACATAATCTCATTAATATTAATAGGCAAAGCTTTTATAATAGTGGGCTAAAACTCCTGTGTTGTGTACACAAAATGCTTTGGGAACATTTTCCAATCATGATGGTATTGTACTGTCATGTCGGATCATTAGGTTTTGCACAAGGGGTGAATACAAAACAAGGAGAACATCAATTGAACTTCTCAGTTTTTTTTGGGCTAATGATGAAAAACTAAATAATAATAAAAAATACCCAACATAAGTTATATTTGAATTTAAATAAATAAAAGTGTGATATATTAAATGATGCAATGATGAGTATGAAATGTGTAATAAATAGAAGTTAAAACCGAAGTTATACTATAGAATGTGGGTTTCTCTTATTCAAGACATCCTATGTTCAAATCATGGACTAGAAAGTTTTGCGTCTTTTACAAACCAGGTAACAGCGGTGCCATTACTTGCATTTTATTTTGTGAATTTATTGAGCCAATTAACTTCACCTGCACTCTTTCCCTCTATAATCAAAAAACCCATTCCTTCAATACCCTCGTCCTCCTATGTGCATTATTTCTTGTGTGGACAGAGAGCAACGCAAGCTGATGCAGCGGTCAGCAGCGAGAGGCAGGTTTGACACAGTAAGCTGTTCAGATGAAATATACCCTCAAAGCAGCTGATTCCCCTGGGGTCTTGCAGTGTCGAAATCCATATTTGGCAGCATTTTGAGTGATGATGAGTGCACTTTCAAAAAGGATGGGCATGAACATGAGTGGGGCAAAAATATTACCCACAATTCAGTGGGGCATACAATCAGGAGGAACAAAATAAATGACCAACAAAAGATGATTGCAGAGCTGCCTTGGTCTCGTTCAGACAGCAACTTACGCATTCATCTAGCATTATAAGTGAGATTGAAATAAGAAGACTAATAATGTAACGAATCAGAGCCACGGAGGAGAGAAGAATACAGATAGCAAGAAGGAGGAGAAGAAGGAAACTAGCTCAAATAATAAAAACTACAGCTTTTCTGTCTTTGAAAATCAAGAAATAAAGTGTTAATTTTCAGTGGATTGTTTTTTTTAGGAAATAACTGTATTTAAGAAACATATTGCTTCACAAAGTGAGCTTTTACATTAATGAATGAAGTGTGGTAATCTGTTGGAGCATGACAAATTATTTCATTGTAAATCGTGACGTTCTGCAAGGTAAACAACATTTGAGCTTTATAATTCCTGAATGATTCATTCAAAGCTTTCCAGGTTAACATTTATAACTGAATGCATCAGTTTGACTGTACTAATGAATACATTCACCTGAATAAATGTTTCAATTTATTTTTCAGTCCATTCATTCTAAAAGCTGAATAGCTCATATTAATAATAAATAAAAAAATACCCTGGACATTGTCTTTCAAAGTTATAGGCTTTATTTAACTGCCAAAATGTCAAGCATGTTTCTCTACATAAATAACAACCACAAGAATTAACATACATGGCTACATGGGGCTGATGAAATCTCTAGGTATGACATCACAATGTACTTGGTCATCTGTGAAACAAAGACGGTGGGGTTCCTTTCGTCATAAAAATAAATGAGGAAAACAAACCATTTAAAGAAGATTTAGGCTAGCGAGTGTATTGTAGGTGAGCATCTCCTATTTACAGTAGTAAAACTTGCGAAAAATCAAAGCAGTCATGGTTATGGAGGGGGAAGTAAATAGGGTACAATAAAAAGCATGAATGACATGACTGTTTATACAAAATCTATCAACAAAAACAAAAATACGGCCAATTAATAAATCCGACCATAATGTAGGTAATTTGGAGGGGAAAGCTTAATCCATGCAGCCTCTTGGCTGGCGTGTCAATGTAAATGCATAGACTCTGTCCATTGAGGAAATAATTCAACATTGTGAGCACGCATTTGTGCTTCCTACACACACTACAATTCCTTTGTTGGTGCTCTTGTAGCATTGTGACTTTCATCAAAAACTTTAAATTAAATGTTCACCAGCTATGTAACCCTTACAATGCTTAAATTATGTCTAACATCACACAACGCACCGGCAACTGAAGCAGACTCTGTTGCGGCATTGCAAATGCAAGCTAAGTCAACTTAAACATGTATTCTTTACGTGCTCTTGAATTTCCCAAACAACTCTAACATCTCTTACTAAGATTAAATATGATCATAACCGTATGTTGTTTTTAGTGTGTAATAGACACAGGCCCCCTGATCCAACCACTGTTGGTCTTTTTGTCAAGGTTCTAATAAAACATGTTTTTGGGGGTCACACATTTGTTTTCGTCATTGTTTCGCACCCAAACCTTATGTAACGATTAACAGTTGTCATACACAAAACTACAGGCATCTCAATCTCCACAGTGGGTGACAGTTTCTCAGCGTGATGCTGTTATAATAAGCCAGATATGCCGTAGGAGTTATAAACAGGTGAAATTTAAGTGGAGCAATTTCGGTCTCAATTTCATTCCACACGTGGAAAAGCCAGGGAGGGTTTAATCCGCAGGCTCGGGGGAAATAATTACTTTTCTTTTTTAGTGAGCATTCCTTCAAGGCACTGGAAAAAGTGGCCTGAACGCATTTTGTGTGAGCCTTTTAAGCGTTGGTTGGGGAATGAAGACATTCTGAAAATGATTAACTGCATTAAGCGGTTGTTTTTGTGTGTTTATAGGCCCATTGTATCATCGCTTGAATTGATTCACCCTTTAGAGGTAAACTATTCTCACCTTGACAGAAAGTGATTCCTGCTGAATTTCTTAATAAAAGATACAAGTGCTAGTTTGTGGAAACTACTTTTTAGCTATTAGATTCGGAAACCTTGCTGGCTTAAACAAAACATTTCCCATCAATCATTTGGATCGAATCCAATGCAGGTTTTTGAACAGTCAATTTTGTTTTTACTTCAAATGTTGAGATTTCTTTCTCAATAAATTAAACAGAGATCGAATTTAGTGCAGCTGTAATCTGTTTTCCTCTTCTTTAAACACGACTTATGCCTCACCCACCCACACCACAGTGTTTCCCAACGGAACGTCAGTGATCTCGCAGTTGAGCTTATCCAGGCGTCCATCCAGTATAAACAGGGAGCTTTGGGAAGGGGTCATGAGATACTGTCCGAACAGGCCACTTCCAGTCATCACCCTGTTCTTCTGGCTCCAGAGCCATTGCGCTGACAGTGTGGGCTGCTTTAGACTCTTGATCATCTTCACATTACCAGTGCTAAGCTCCACAAAAAGAGCATCCGTTTGCTGGCCGGAGCTGCCGAACACATTGTACTGGTTAGCTTCGGTGAAAGAGGGCATGAAGGCGAGATCAGACAGGTGCAAGTTGGTGTGAATGTCGAAGGGCTGGCCGATCTCGCCTCGCACGGACAAGTGCTGCAAACGCATGAGCCCATCACGGTCATCCACGCTTACCAGATAGTGGCCGTCAGGAGACACATAAGGTGTGCCACTCACGTCCCCATTAGGACCGATGACATTGTCCGTAACGCTGTCGATGATTAATTGTGGCTGATCTGCGCCTGTCGAGTCTGGACGACAGTTGACAAAGTAGTATCCACCCAGATGTGTGTAGGCGAGGGATTGTGGGATGCAATCGTACTCCTTCAGACTAATGTTCTTCACGTAAGAAGTGGTTTCCAAGTCAATCTTGTGAAGAGCTGGTTCATTCTTGTGAAGGATCATTCCAAACCTAGAATAGAGAAGATGTTAGAATATATTAAAATGCAGTATTCCAATTGTGTGTGTTTAATGTTTCAGTTAAATTCAATGTTTCAATGTCTAACAAAATAAGTGCAGTAAATGTAAAGGATCGCCATTGATCAAGTGAAAGCTTCAAGTTAGTGTCTCTCTCGATCTTAATCGAATGCTATTGTGCACTTGAGTAATGTTACCCGAAGGACACTAAGATTACAATTAATGAAGTCCAAGCTGTTTCGGATAAACAGAACCTGCCACTTTACCAAACTAAGCTTTTGTGTGAACTGATCTATGCTTAAACACATTTATAAGAGATACTAAACTGTTTCAGTTGAGGTCTGAAGAGAGGTGTTCAGAAAATAATTCAATGGCAAACCTCTGTTCATCAGCCCATGCTAAATATCTCCTGACAAATCTCTGGGTCTGTAATTGATTTGCATTAAAAATGGAATCAACAGACCCCAATTATTACAATTCCAAAAGTCTCAGAAGAACAAAGGAAAAAATAAAGTTGGTACGTGAAATGAGGGATCTGACAAAGCTCAATTAAAGGTTTGTGCTCTACTATCAAGTCCAGAGCACATCTTAGACCCTCACATCCATCTTCTTATATGCACTTGAGAATGTGGCCAGTCAGAGTCTATGTCATACCAACAGAGCATGTCTGTCACGGACTGATGAGACAGATTATCATCGCCAGTGATGAGCTCCATCAATTGGCAATCGGTATGTGTCCATTTGTCACAGATCAAGCCATTCTGACTGTGGTGATACGCTCAGTGCTTCATTTATAAATGATGAGGTCTTGAAAGAAGATAAGGTGGCTCACAGGTTTGGGAGGAGGGTTAATGAGAAAGCGTGTTAAACATCTTATTAACACTACAAGGAAGAACTGAAAGGAGATGCAGCAAAAGTATACCCCAAAGATGTCTGAACTGTTTCACAAAGTGACAGACTCACTTGTTGATTACATTTGGTAATTGGTGAAGTACTTTAATTTGCATTAAAATAAATTAATGTGTAAATAAGATTCCGGCCTCTGATCTAACCCTTGCATGGTGTTTGTTTTGTAAAGTGGACCCACCACATTATTTTAATGTATTTTTCATTCAATAGATACGTACAAAATATTTTACAGATTACTTTTTTCCAATTACAAGCAATACAGTATGCATGATGAGTAATACATGGCATTATTATTATTATCATTATTATTATGATTCATTATAATAATAAAATGATCACTATTATAATTAATACTTATAGTTATTGTTAGTATGCAAAAAATGTAACGCATCATATGAAAAACAATTAATCACATATTTCAGCATACACTGACAATGGGTTCCACAGACACAAAGATCACACAAGGGTTGAAAAAAATTATAATGCGATTTGTAAAAATATTACAAGTTATACACTCTTACACCGTGTCTACACTGGACACGACAGGCACGACTTGACATGACAACCCACATCGCGCCGCATCCAGTGTGGAAAACATTTTTATTATAATGGGTCTAATGCGTTTCTAATGTCTTTTGTCATGTGGGGTCAAGGGCATGACTTAGTTTACATAAGGTCTCAAGAGAATGTGGAACGAAGGTTATCATTCTTTTTAGACCGTTAGTGACGGTCATCCTTCGGTCTCACAGATCCACAGTTATATCCGCAACTCGCATTCTATTCAGCAGCAAAACGGTTCTGCTATCGTTACAAGCCGAAGAACCCATTTCTGGTACTATTTAGAACCATTTTTCTTTGAGTGTACAGTATTATGTTTTTATACTTTATGTTTTTTAGGAATATGATGTATTGATTGCAAACATTCTTTCTGAAGTGGATGCTCCAGTAGCTCAACTGTTAGATGGCATTGGCACTTCCAAAGTCATGTGTTCAATTTCTGGAGGATGCATGTACTAGTGACAACATGTATATTGCGAACTGTAGAAATCAGTTTGGATAAAAACGTCTAACAAAGCAGACGCGTAAATCTGCGGGATTCGCTACAAGCGATATATCCAATTCTGAAGATTAACAGAGCTGGCTTGTTCCAACACAAACCAAACTCTATGCTTTGTAAAAAGACCAGAGGCTTCAATACCAGAGGGATCACTAAAAATGCTGTTTGCAATCACGTATTCAACATTGTTTTACAGATGTATGTTTGATGCAGCCCCTTGTGAGAGGCACGGGGAAACATGCATCACTGAATAGGGATTAGAAACAGGTTTCCCAGTGGCATTTCTACAGGGGCATGATATGATGTATCCTGTTGTACACCAGAAGCAGATTCTTAAGAGTAACATATATCTTTTAGAGTTGACACATACAGCTCTGTCTTCAAGATATCTAAAGCCAAAGGAATAAATTCACCATATAGTCAATAAAAGGGCAGCTCTATAACATCATAATATAAACACAAACAGGGCTTTTTTAGCGTTGTGTATAGTCTGTTATTTGCCATGAGTTTGTTTATATCACCACTGTAGAGCAATTAATTTAAGCCCTTTGCTCTAGTGAATCAATGCTTTCCTGCAATTTCACCTCAGGCATCTCAAAACAACACTTTTTACGTTGAAAAATAAAATGTCCTTATTCATCGGCAGACCTTAATTTATACAAATTGATTCCACATTTATCCAACCTACCCTTTAGACCCTGGAAAATATCTAATAAGAATTCACAAAAAGCTTACTGTACAATTAAAAAACGAATAAACCAAGTAAATAAAGATATTTATTGCTTACTGGTGACACACAAACATATTCGCCCGTAGGCTGCTTGTGGATAAAAGCGTGACAGGAAGTCAATGAATGCCGTGAACGGGTCTAGGTTGTTATTTTCCCAGTGTGAAAGTTTGTAAATGTTGAAATAATTTGACAACCTGACTGTAATGCCATATAGAGTCTCTCTCCCCTGTGTAAATCCCTCCTCAACAGTTCGCTGCCACGGGTGAATTCAAAACATACAGTATACAAGGCAATTTTAAATGAGGATAGTATGAAGTATAATTGGGTCACGGATCACAACATATTCTCCCTTACAACCGCATTCAGTACACACAACACTGCCGCTATTTACCAGTAGGAGATCTTATTATATGAGTTTACTTTTAAAAAATCAATACCCTCTTGTGGATTACACAACCTGCCTTCATAAGAATTTTCAATGAATGCAGCCCCTGGGTGACCTCAGTTAGTATTCATAGGCATTTATACGTAAAACATTGTTCTAGCATTCATACATTTTTATGTTTTGATAAATACTTATATGTCCAATCTTAATAGGGATTCAACATAAATACATACATCCTTAAAGGGGTTTTAAAAAGCAGTTTTTTTATATCCAGGCGAAAAAGTGCGCTAATATACAATTTATTAAAACTCAATTTTTAGACAATAGTTGTGTACTTAATAGACAAAAAATTGGTCTTTAGAACTTTTTTAAGATAACTTAAGTGTACTTCACTGTGCTATTTTGAGACACCATGAAAAAGACTATAGTCTATATTTTTTGTTTATTAAGTACAAACCTAATGTGTGAGAATAGAAAATAGATTATCGACGTTTGCTATTAAATAAATTGTATTTTAGTGCGCTATTTTCCCTGGGATAACATAAGGGTCTTTAATTTAAATGTCTTTTTTACCTATTTAAATGTTAGCCTTAACTAACATTAACACAAATAAAAACTAAAGTTATAACTAACTAACAACAATAATAGTGGAGTATATAAAGAATCAAATTAACAGTAATTAACAATAAAAACAACAGTAATAATTATAACAACAAAAACAATATAAAATGTGTTCAAATGATTCCTAATAAACACTTACTAAAATAACTATTTCATAATTATATTAATTTACAATATATTAAAAATAACAATGAACAGAAATAGGCCTAGTTATAAAAAGTAATAAAATTCTTTCCATTTAATATATTTTAAGGTTCTGCCAGTAATAACAGTAATAATGAAAACAACAACAATAATAATAATATAAAGTCTTACAACTATTCATAATAAAACCTATTTCCATAATAATCATATTATTAATAATATTGACAATGATTATAATAATAATGTACAATGTATTAAAAAGAATGAGCAGAAATAATAATAAACATATTAATAAACTATTTTCATTTAATATATTTCAGGGGTATGAAAATAAGTGCACTTCAGTGAAAAAAAACAAATACTGAGATCACCCTGTTTGGTTCATGATCTGTGAGTCTGTTATCTAACACAGCGTATGTTTCCCCTCTCTCTGTCTTATTTTCTTTTTATGACCAATGATTTAATTCCTCAAACATGTTATATAACAGGCTTTTCAAAGAAACGCAACTTCTTGACCCGAACACTGATGTGATAAATCCAGATTCTTTCCAAGCGCACATCAGAGGGATATAATACTTCACACAGGGGTTAACCTCTATTGCAGGGTAGAGCGCTGATGGTGCACTCTGTTGACTTGGAACACTGCAACACATTACCCCATCACAGACAGGACAACACCGCTAAATGTCACCAGCCTCTCGAGGCGGAGAGCCAAAACAGTGCACATACTCTCAAGCGAGTGTCCTGCAGTTTATTCAGGAAAAACGAGGCTGACGTTTACTGAACTCCGATGACAGGAAACCAAATTGCAGTGTGGAAGTTACAAACACAAAGGTTTTACTGTATCCCTGGGAGTAAATATTGAGATAAAAGCTTACTCTTCTATGAGAAGGAAGCGTGTAAATTGCTGTGTATGTGTGTGCGAGACATGCGACTAAAGCCGTATAATCTCAGTCTCTGGAAGGATTGAAAATTAAAAAGGGTTTTTGTGTATTACGCCGTATCCTCTGGATGAACTCTCTATTGTGAAACTCTGATCTCTCATGTCCTTAAACAAAAGCTGGTCACTAGCTGTGATAAGAGCTCTGCTATTGAACTGCCGTGCATTCATTCCACAACATTTATACAACAGAATAAAGAAACAACAGAATGACACGCACTTAAGTGATCAACCATCCATGAAAAGACAAACGTCTATTAAAGAACAGATTACAAATAATAGACGTTCTTGTAATAATTCAGTTTTGCAGATAAACTCATTGTTAAATGAATCTCAGTTATGCTAATCTGACTGGATTTTCTCATTGAGATGCTGCAAATATGCTTTAAATTGATATTGGTTTCAGAAAGAATGTCTATTAGTGTCACCTCTCAGGGTCTAAAGCTCTGTGGTAAAACCTAATGAAGTTTGTAGGCATTATTTTAAAGCATCCAGGCACACTTTTGACACAAAGACTGCTTTAAAAACAATCAAAGCATGAGTATATTGCCTTTTAAGACGGTTCATTCAGAACTAATTTGACTTTAATATTGCCAGCCTGATTACACAGGAATTAATTATTATTTCATGAGCTAGCTGTATTTTGTATGAATTGTAAATCATACCGAAACATAAAAAACCCTAACCATCACAGATGAGAAAGCAAAAACCTATTACATTGTACAAATTCATACAAACTGAGCTCCTTGTAAAATGTCAGATGGATTGCTTTATGCATATATCCGCTGTGAAAGCAATACCATAATGCAGTGCAAAAAACTCACTGAAAAGTTAATAAAAAATCAGATGTGCATAGCTATATCTATATATAACACACCAAAAAGTATCTGTCAAAAATATTGCTGTAAAACTACACTGTAAAATAATACAACTTAAGTTTTTAACTTTAATCAAACTGAATTTATACAAAATATTATTTAAATTATATTAAACTGACCTGAAAAAGCTATAGTTCGCCAAATTATTTTTTGTTTAAATTCATTGTTATAAGTTATGTGAAATACAACAACATTTTTTGAGCCAGTTTAGTACAATTTCAAAAGACAAGCAAATTTGATTAAACTTAAAAACTTTGGTTTAAAGATTTAATTTTTATGTTGTAAGGGATAGTTCATCCAAAAATGAACATTTTGTCATGAATTACTCAACCTGAAATTGTTCCAAACCTGTATAAATTTATTTCTTTGGTCAAAAAAGCACAAAGAGGCACCATTGTCTACCATAGTACAATTTATTTTGTTGAATAGAAAATTAGATATTTTGAATTATTTAGGGAAAGAAACAGTTTTAATTTTACCGAGTCAATGTTGCCCCAATTCCCAGCTGTTAACATTTTTCCAAATATCTTTTTATTTGTATTACAGAACAAATACTTATCCAGGTTTAGAACAACTTGAGGTATTTATAACTTGAGTAATTCATGACATTTTAGGGCAACCGTTCCTTTAAATTGGTGATTTTTCTACAGTGGATTCTACCCAATGTTTGCACGTTGTAAAGCAAAGCCAAGACTGAAACATTTATAACTTCTATCTGAACCTTTTACAATGTTTGCCTCAGTGCTCTTGTTCTCACAAGTGTGACTTGCTCTTCCTTTGTTGAGAACAAGTAAATCTCTCTAGCGCTTGAAATGAGTCATTATATCTTATATTAGCATGACATGATAGAAAAGGTAAACATTCATCTGCACACAGGGGGAGGCGGTAGGAGGATCAGCAGTGCATGCTCGGCAATCTTCAACTCAGATTTTAATAAATTCAAATGAGATCTCAATATCCATCCAATGTCTCCTGGTCTGTTTATTCAGGGTTTAGACTCACCGTGTCCCTCTCCACAGCTGCTAAAGCTACTTCCCCAAGTGAGTGACTATGAATGCACAACATGGCTTATTAAGATCTAAATGTCGGTCTCTGAATGTAATTTACACACTATAGAGATGTGGAGCTGGTTTCTCTCGGGCAGAGTTATTATAACAGAAGGTGTGCTCATATGTAGCTCATATAACTAACAGGATGTTGGAGGTCTCTCTCTTTCTCACCTTATGTGATTGATGGTGAGGCTTATGGGAGGTATGAAGAAATCCTCCACCCTGTCGAAGCGATTGCCAACTGGTTGGGTGTGGATGGTGTGATGGGACGTGCTTCCACTGGCCTGGCTGATCACCTGATACAAAGAAGATTTACACAAGCATTTTTACAGGAGCTCTCACAAACACACAAGGCCGAATAAACACTAACGTGAGGTTTACTTACTCAGGCAACCTCATTGTAAACACTATTACTGTATTAACTTTAATGTCAGCTCAGAAAGCCAGAATTACCCCTTTCTTAAGGAACTCAATGTACTCTGACTATGATTAGCCGAAGCTTTGCATCATGGGGACCATAACAGTGCCAATCATGTGATACGTAACCCCACTGAGATTCCTCGCTGTGCTGGTTCAATTTTACATCACTTTGCAAACGTTCTAAAAATGTCAACTGAAACCATCAAAACATACACAGCAGGAACATCTCTTCTAGGGAGAGCAAGGATAATTTTAACACTATTTGGGCAGTGCATGTTTATTCAGAATAGTTTTTTCGTCCCAGGCTTAAATATTTTGTTTTAAACATGCCGCGGCATTACTTTATCAGAATTTTTTACATAAACATGCGCTAAACTGAGGTGTTTGGATGTTTGCGTGTGTCTCGCCCATGATCCGTAATGAACATACTTCTTTCCCGTCGCAATTGGAGCTCACACCTTGCTGGTGAACTGCAGCACAAGTATAGCAATTGCAAGCTACGTTATATTAAATATATTCACGAACAAAGATTTTCAAAAAACGATCGTGTTCCCCTCCTATTAGCTCAATATAAGCATGTAATATGATGTGTTTTTAGTTGGAACTGTTTCTCTATGTGCTATGATGAGAAATAAAGGTCAGTAAGGAGGATTGACAGCACGATCTGATCGCTTTCCACTCACATGTCCAATTTAAGCCTTTGTTTTTTTTATTAAATATATGATTTCAGGAAATCATGAATCCGCTATGACTATGTAAAACACAAGAGACATCACATGCATCTTTTAATGGTACAATTGTTACTATCTTGTTTTATACTATTAATTTCTGGGTGGATGCTACTAACTCTTGAAGTTAGGAAAAAAGTTAATTTCGAGCCCTGGTTTCTATTTATTTGCTTAAATATTATGTATTCAATTTACCATTGCTTGCTATTCACTTGTTAAAGAATTCTAACTTTTGCAGTTATGATAGGCGTTACCGTTACCATGACTGTACAAAAGGGCATTTTAAGTCAATCAACAACACTATTTCCTGTCTCAATCAGTAGAAAATCTAAAAAAAAATACTACCGTGTACCGGGAAACCGGTATAAATCTTGAAAAGACTGTTATATGAATTTTTGGTCATACTGTCCAGCCCTAGTAAATGTGTGGATACTATGCTTACCACATTACAAATAGCATATTTAAACTTAACATATGGTATAATTTTCATATTGATTACTATTGAGATATCAGAAGATCACATTTTCAGTATCTGAAAATGTGCACACAGGATTTGATAAGAAGAATTGGAATGTTTAATTTATATCATGCATTGAGTGATTCTCAAAGAGTGATTCTCAACCCTTACTAAAACATAATACTGTATGAAAACACAGCAAAATATACTTTTTTAATTAATATGATAATCTATGGCCCGGGTTTCACAGACAAGACTTGGTTTAAGCTAAGACTTTGACATTTAAAAAAGGCCCTTAGGAAAAAAACATTACTGGTGTGCATCTTGAGACAAAACAATGGCACTTATATATTTATAAGATATGTCAGGGCAAGTTATCTTCAGTTAAGACAGCTCAAACTTTATTTTAGTCTAGGACTAGCCTTAAGCCTTGTCTGTTGACCAAAAAAACTCACTTTTAACTTTACATGGCCTGTTTAATGCTATTGTGCATTACAATATTATATTTAGCGTGTCTGTTATTATCTATGTTCTCTCTGACTAGAAAGACAGTTGGGAGAGTAGACAGAATGCCATGGTCCTCTTTAAGAACAGTGTTCAGAAACAATGCACAGGGATCTAATAGAAACTCTCTAAACTGGACTGGGAAGGGAAGGTTTAACATTAGGAGTGACGGCAGGAGAGGCTGTTTTTCAGCATCATTTAGTAATGTGGCTGTGATGAGTTCAGTGTACCTGGAGTGTAGGGAAGTTTTTCTCGAGGTCTCCCCAGCTCAGAATCCAAACCTGGTCATGTGACTTGTCATAGTGCAGCTTGACTGGAACCCGGTCTGTGCTCACAGTCTGTTGACAACAACAGATGAATTAAGGTGAAAAACTCAGAAATTATTACAGTAATTATAAAGTGAAAGTATGTATATTATCAAAGTTTGACTTATTAAAAGTGAGTGTTGAGTGACTTACTTTTAATTATACTATAAGTAGAAAGTCAATGTTTGCTTAGCTTTTGAAATTGACTACTGACCTTTCCCAGTAATGCTAAAAGCAAAGCAACCTTTTAACTGCAATGCTCGCAGTGTCCTATACAGAATACATTTTCTCAAATATTTCACATCCTTGTAAAAATTAAGATTTAGAAATTACATATTGTTTTTTTAGAAACAATCTATACACTAATCTATCATTTAGCAAAGTAGAATTTCAGAATCATCTTTTGCTCCACAAAACAAAGACAGACGCAAAAGTGCTGGTGGTCAGTGGAGGATCTTTGAGAAATTGATCCATTTTCCACATTGCTTATTTCTAAAAGAGCTCCTGTGAGAACTCAATGAAATCCCTCAAACTCATTACTGTATTTCACAGCACAGATACTCCTTTACTAAATGGCCACGCTTCCTGACATTCTACAAAAGTCACAATTAAAGTTTACAAGCCCACCAAAGCGATTGGCCATGAATGACAAAATGCATCTCACGCCTGATTTAACCTCGGTATGTTTTTTGCACGTGATGAGTTTGCTTATGGGTGTGCATTTAAATGGAATGCTGACAGCAACAATAGCACGGCCCGTTTATAATAATAGCTGCGCATCCATATTTATTCCATGTCACCTGACTGAAGATATTCCACTGGGAAACTAATGATTCATTTTGTGCACTGATGGCCTTACTGTGCAATTCTCACACCTCATTGTGCTTACATGGATGCACACGAATATGCATTTTTGTTTTTTATTTGCAAACTGGAAAAATGATTACACTCTTTTTCTCTTTTCTCTCCAGGTGCTCTGTGCTCAACTGATGTGGCGTTTATTGTCAAATTCTCCACAATGTAAGTATTTTTGTTTGGACAGCACATGGCATTATGGTAAAAGGAAAGCAAACTGTATCCGTGAAGTACCTGTTGGAGCAGATGTGCATGTCAAATCTTTATTTCAGCACTCATTATTAGATTTATTCATTTTTAATAAATTATTGGACGTCTTTGGCTCAGATAAACAAATTTATAAAAAAAAATGTCGGACTAGTTTTGATGAAAAACTATATTTGATTATAAATAATGAGTCTTAAAGTGATAGTTCACCCAAAAATGAAACGTTTTGGTTATTGATACTCTTCCTTACCTGAACAGCCTTCTGGGATTGGATGTCTACAATGAGCAGTCTGTTGAGCAGAGGTTGAGTGGCGTAAATGAACTTGTCCTTCACGTTGACTGCCGATGTCCACAGACACTTTTGATCTGTCTCTCCCTCCGCTTGTGGACAAACCTCCTCCTTCAAAATAAAAAAAGAGGCCATCAAAACTGACCACATATAGAAATGACATGGATCATTAGACCACCTTCACAAAAGTGAAAGTTACTATTGAACATTGTATGTTTGTGGCTGTGGAAAGTTTTAATTTCAAGGTGGAAGCATCTAACTCCTGCAGGCTCCTTAAGGTGAAAGTCTCTTATCTGTGGAATAATTCAAGTGCATTCAACAATATAATCCAATTTGCCACTATTTGCGTCTTTGACTTCAGGTTTACGTGCAGCCACGCAAGTAAATTGGCTCTTCAAAACTACACCCACTAAACATTAGAAAACTCTGTAGGAAGTGACCTAATGGATGTTAGGAACTGAACTAATGGATGTTATTGGACGGAATGTCATCGCGAAGACAGACCCTACGAGATGTCAGTGTTTGACAGGCCTGAGGCAGACGTTGTCATGGTTAAAAAGGGTGCTTTATTGATGGGGGTCTCCTGTGGTGATACTGTTGACTGGGCTACTCAAGGGCTGTCAATGACAATCAAGTCACTGACTGATGTGACCAGACGTGTCTGGTCCAAATCTCAAGTAGAGATCCATTCATTTTGTGCAAAAATAACTGGCTTTAAAGCGCTTATCACTCTAATTTATCTCAAACATGGAAAAACAACGAATAAACAGAAGAAGAAGACTGAGAAACCAAACAATCCTCAAATAATCCTTTATAAATGTAAAAAGGGCACTGGGTTAGATAACGCAATATCACACAAAGTGGTATTTCTTGTAAAGAAACGGCAATGATGCTGCTTTTTCCAGGCAAAACATTTCACAAAAGAAGTTGGTGTAGGTGTTAGATAATGAAATAAAGAATCCACAGCACTCTTCAGATTAACAACAAAAACTTTTGGAGACTTTGTGCTTATAAAACTTATTGTAACACGTCCACAGACCCACCAGCAGTTATTCTCCCATAGGAAAACAAACATCACAAATATCTTAATTGCTTCTCTCCACTCTTACCACAGGTCAACAATATTCTACTTTGTGTCATTTGAGTTGTACAGCTCTAGGTTTTAGGAGAAACACCTGAAACAAAGGTGAAATCAAAAACCTGAGGGCTTCATCAGACCCTTGAAGGAACAGATCACCCCAAAACGAAAATTCTGTCTTCATTTACTCACCCTCAAGTTGTTACAAATCTGTATCAATTTCTCTGTTCTGATGAACACAGAGAAAGATATATGTATGTTAAATGTTTGATTAAAAGCGTCTGCCAAATGCATGAATGTAAAAGTAGATATTTTGAAGAATGTAGGAAAGCAAACAGTTCTGGGGCACTTTTGACTACCATTGTCATTTTTCCAACTATGGTCAATGGTTGCCAAGAACGGTTTGATTACAAGCGTTCTTTCAAATATCTTTCTCTGTGTTCACCAGAACAAAAAAATTACACAGATTTGCATCAAAGTGAATAAATTATGACAGAATTTTTATTTTTGGGTGAACTGTCCCTTTGATAATAAAGATGCTACAGGATGCCATAAGAACCATTTTTGGCCTGTATGGTTCTTTATGTTTCACAAAATGCTCCTACTAGTAAGACAGTTTATTTAGAAAAAAAATTTAAGAAATGAATGGTTCTTTAAATGACTATTAACTGAATGGTTCTTCTATGGCGTCGCTGTGAAGTGAGCCGCCTATAAACCTGAAGAGAATTCATATACCTAACATACTGCCATTGAAAACAAACACTGATTAAATTAATTCTGAGAAAAGGATTATTTGTTTGTTTATGCCATTGATTTGATAGTTTGTTAAATGGTGCATCTAAACAATGATGTACATACATACACTACTGTTCAGACATTAAATGTAACGCAATGAATCCTCTCATCTTGATAATTATTAAAGAATTTAAAAAGGAAGAAATTAGCTGTGACAGTAATTTCCCCCAAGGCCAACATGGTAGAAACATATCATAATGTTCTCTAAACCTTCTTCCCCAGACAGGGTTTGCATGGGGGCCTGCTGGCATTTGATTGATGTTCTAATAGAGGCCTCCTGCCTCTCTTAAGACTGCAAACTCCAGCTCTCACCAGCCTAAAGCACCACACAAACACTTGTCTCATCAGCATAGCGGCCCTGTTGAAACCGCAGAGAGGAGGAGAGCGCTGCTTTAATGGCAAGTATAAATCTAACAGCTGTCTATCAGAAAGAGCCAAGAAATGATGTGTAGCTTTAAGGTGGGTAGTAAGCGATGTAAGTATCGGAGGGAGGAGCGCATCCGATGTCTGTGTTGGTGATCTCATTTCACTGCGGTCACATGAGGCTTGCTGTGATCCTAATTAGATGGAGTTGAAATATTGGTCATGTCAAGAAAGGAGCTTCTTTTTTTGGTAACCAAGAAGCTGCAGCAGGAAATGAGACAGGAAGTGAGCCCTTTAAAAATGATGGCCTCCAGAAATGATACCCCCTCCCTAGGCAACGCTGTGATTCTCAGTCATGTCAATGGCTAGTTTCTCATCTAGCGCAGATCCGCCCTTGAAGCGAGCAATCACCTGAGCCAAGAATACCATATGATTTTTTTCTCTAAAGCAGTGGATCTCAATCCTGTTGACTTCAAGGTCCACCATTGTCCACAATAATATCTTAAAGTGATAGTTCAACTGAAAATTCAGTCATCACTAAAGACAATATTTTGAAGACTGTTGGTAACCGAACGGCGGTAGACCATTGACATGCATTTGTTTTGTGTCAATGGGTACAGCCATTGCTCAGTTACTAACATTCTTCAAAATATCTTTATTGGTGTTCTGCATAGGAAAGTAAGTCATACAGGTTTGAAATGACAAGAGGGTGAGTAAATGATGACACAATTTTCATTTTCGGGTGGACCAACACTTAAAGACCCTTAACTCAGAATTTCTACCCAATGAAATATTCTAAAGTTTGGAGTAACTAAAAAGATGTACTTGGTATTTGTTATAAAAATAACCAAAAACTAATGACACATCTTGGTTTTATTTGTTTTAGCTTATTTTAATGCGTGTTCGGTCTCATTTCAAACATTTTCAAGTCATCTTGAAGCCCCCTTGTTTGCCCTGGAAAGCCTTCATAAACATCTATACGGAGATGTGATGTCACAAGCAGCCAACAAACACAATAGAGTAAAATATTTCAGTTATTTTATTTCAAATGCTGCTAAGAAAGGATTCTTTATAATACACAACCATTTTTTAACGGTCGACCAGTCAAACCCCGTCCCCTTGGTTCTGTCTGACCCACATTTCTCCTGTTCTAGTCTTGTACTTGAACCCAGTATGAATGCTTAAAATACTTTATAAATACTTTAACTCTTTGCTTTGAGTTAAAGCATGTGGAAGGGAAATCAAAGGCTTTATTTTGTACATTCAAGAAGTTAAATATTCTTTTAAAAGATGGTTCACCTGCAGGCCAAGAAGCTTCTCGCTGGGTTTGATGTGTCTCTGAATCTCACAGGCCACCGGCTGGATGACTTTAATACCGTCCTCATAAAACACATAGAACATGTTTCCGATTCCCAAACCTGAAGTGTGAGGTATGAAATTATACGATAATATTAGATAATATTGACTGAAAACACATTGACTGGTCAGCATTTTACAGTTGCAGATGCTTATAATATATGCATTTAATTAACATTTGCATTCCCTGGATGGCCAGCGTAAGATAAGTCAAACTATTTAATCAAATATTATCTAAATAAACAAATATTATCTAAATTATTAAAATATATAGTGAATATGTAGTATAATGGTACAATTCATATATGTTTTGTAAAAGCCTTAACTTTCAAATTGTAATAAAAAATGCCTACCTTCTTCTCTCCAGAGAATGTTTGCCACTGCAAGAAAACAGTAAAATGCAAAAATCAGAAAAATGTTTGCATATTGTTTCCACATATACAGTACATATAGCACATAAATGAAGGTCCGCTAAAACCTTTCTAGATACGCAGCACAACATTTGCAATTCCTGGTTATTATTCCTAATGTTGTTAAACCAACTGAGAGTTGTGTTTGATTTGGCCGAGGTAATTATACTCGGCAACCTAAGGAGCTTATTGATTTGACTCGCACATGTGTAATCAATACTGTGCCATTATTATACATTGAGGTCAGCCTGTGGGGATTTATACGTTGTGTTCACACCCTCACACACACAAACCACAGAGATCACGCAGAGGAAACAATGTGCGTGGAGGTGAAAGTCGGGGCTTATCTTCGCATTAGGCGTGATTATTTACCTTAACCGCTGGCGCTGGTTGGTATTGCCTCTTGAAACACTTTAAACTTTGGAGATTGAGATCGATGACCCAATAATAATGATCAAATACCTCTAAAATGGAATCTTGGCGAAAGTGGCCGAGCAAAGTGTTGAAGCACAACCCCAAAAATATCTCCCAGAATTAAGCAAATCATTCTAAAAGCATTTCTGCACAGAATTGATTGTAAAACAACTCCATTAGGAGGAAATGATTCAGCTCATTTATGTTGTACCGTGGTAAAAATGAGAATCGTGGTCATTTCACACAAACGACCGATATGCCATTATTATACATGTTCGATATTTGTCACGGCAGAGATCTATTGATAAATGCGACTCATTAGCCATAAACAATAGACCATTATGTCAGTGCTTTATTACTGAGTGCACTTTGTAGTAAAGTTGTGACCTCCAACTGTTCTTTTATCTGATTTCCTCTAACTCTGTGCCGGACTTTATCTTTCTCCGTCTCTTACAATTCATCTGTGCTTCACAATTCTCATTTTCTTTTCTTTGCCACTCTCATCTCTTCACTAAGAAGCAAGACGAGTGATGGAGCCACATAGTTAATCTTCAGTATGTCTATATAAGTCAACTTCTTTTGCTGAGTTAATGCATCAATGCAATCTAAAAGAAAACTATTGGTTCAACAACTGATGAGGTCATAGTGTGAAAAGACTCAAGGAAAATAGATTACAAGTTTCAAGAAATGTGATCAGATGATGTTTTTTTTAAACACAGTGTACACAATTCATCACGAGCCAGGGGAAACTGGAACGCTTTATTAAACTAAAGAGTTCTTACATTATATCATTTCCCAGAGGAAATGTTATAGATCATAGCCCAGGAGACCTTATTGAGTACTGAGGTATGTTTGATTCAAGTATCAACTTCAGTCAAATAATGAGACTTGCTACTCAGTGAAAGAAGCAAGCTATCAAATTAATATAGATTATTTGCTCTTGAAAAATTTTTGATGTCTTTGATTTTATATCTGATATTTATGTCTAAGCAAATCTTGAGATATTTTCTGAGGCACATAGGACTGTCTGGTTATAAAAGACAAACCTGAACATGGTAAAAGTCATCTAATCTCATTGTTGTCTATTAGATTGATACTCTGTCATATGCTCTATCATCTAGTTACAGCCATGGAAAAATTAAAAGACCATTCCAAAGTTTCATTCAATTAGAGTTTCTAGATGTATTATGGCCATTTAGTCCAGTGTTGAACCTCAGAAGGGACAAAAAGTCAAACGGTTAAAACTGATCAAATTTTTCAAAACATTTTTTTTATTTTTCCTAAAAACATGTACCAATAATACAATTATTTTTATAACTTGTTTTCTTTGCAGAGTTCTGAGCAACTATTCTGTTATTTTGACCTGTTTCTCCAGTTTTCATATTCCAAAAATCAATGCAAAGGGAATTTATCTATTTTTAATTTTGTAGAAATACTGTTAGTGGTTCACAGAATGAAACAAAAATGATCATTTTATCTAAACACATACATACTGTATAAATAATAAATTCAGAAAAACTGAAAATGATTTTGAAATGGTTTTCTGAAGCTCTATGTGGCTTTCTTTAGTTCAAAATGGATGAACAGGTCTTGGCCGTGTCACATTTCAAGCTTCAGTGTTGTAAACAGAAATGCTGCAGGATGACAAAAATGGTGTTCCAGGTAAAGGCCGGTGTTGGGCTCTAATTAGGTCTCCATCACAAACGCAAAACTAATCACGACAAACGCCTGGGGTCTGTGTGTCTGCTTTAGCTCTCTGAATCATTCATTGACCTATCAAAGTATTCATGAGCTGAAAATGCAGTTCTGCGTCCGTCATGTAAATGCAATGTTATGCAAAACCCAACGGTGCTTCTACATAATTAAGAGAGCAGATAATTATGAAGACTGATTAATTACGCTATACTGTTGATGAACATGTAACCCATTTTATTTTGCACAAAATGTATACAACATGTATATGAAATAATGAAGAAAACTGTTATTTAAGGTCATGCTACTTTCCAGGTAAGTCCTCTGCTTTGTTTTTCATGGTGTTGGCTTTTCTTACTTTAATACACACTTCTAAAGTCTTTTGGATATTGAGGTTAATGCCCTCAGGTGTAGGGCAATACTTCAGAGGCTGGCGGATGCTTAAAACCTCTCCCAGAGCAAAACATCTTATTGTGGGAGAAAAGCGGAAATTGCCATTCATTTCTTCCTTAGAGCTGTGATAGTTTAAACTGTACAGGACAGTCGTACTTCACACACGTCTTCATTCTAGTTGGTCCTTATTTAGTCAAGTAAAAAAACTCCATTAAAGAGAGAAACAAAGCATAAACTGTGATCACTACTTCCCAAATGATACAACTATGTAAATGAGAAAAAATTATGCAAATATTAATGCCGATTTAATAACATTTACACGTAAACTGTATTTTATTTGAGGGATAAAAAATAGAAAAATGTACAGTATTCAGTAGTAATCTCTGTGATCACATGATCAAGGCTTTAAAATGCACATTTATTCTGAAAATCCCTTTAACTTTCTTATATCTCTTTTTGGTTCTACTGAATAAAAACATGCATTTTCTGTAAAGCTGCTTTAAAATTATATGCAATGTGAAGAGCACTATATAAATAAATGTGAAGTGAACTGAATGGATCAAAATGTACCGTGAATCATTATTTGCTTATAATTTGAAACTTTAAATAGATTTAATTTTGATCATTGAGTCTATAGATCAGTGATCTTATGAATCAGACAGCTCTGGTTTCTAAATCTTTCACACTGTATCTGTTCGTGAACTGAATCAACTGAATCGCTGTTTCCTCACAAGTCTCTGACGTTTTAACTGGCACTCCGGGCCGAGACTGGTTTCTTCCAAGGTTTTTTCTCCATTTATTCATCATCGGAGTTTTGATTACTTGCCAACGTTGCCGTGTTGGCTTGCTCACTGGACGATTGCTGATATTATTTAACTTCTGCAAATTCCATTAACACACTTTTATTAGGATGGTCCTCTCTATTTGTACCTTTTACACTACATTTGACTTTTTTTGTGTTATCTTTTTCCTGTAAACCTCCTTTAAAACAATGCATCACTGTAAAAAGCGCTATTCAAATAAACTTGACTTGGCTTAAAAGCAAATAATTGTTTACAAAGCATTGGTACTGATTTAAAAAGAATAATCAAAATACCAATGTGTTCCTTATATGATGCTATTTGAAAGCTTGAGAAACATGTAAATAAAAGCATATATGGACTATTTATAGGATATGGGGATTTGGTGCATCACTCGTTCGTTCAAAAGGCCACACACAATACAAATGAGTTCAATTTTATTCAGAGTACGGGATCAGACCTGTAGTCACTTAGCATAAAACCCTGCATGCCGAGCACTGAATGACAGAGGAGAGCATGATCGCATATCCCAGAATGCCATACCAGAGAGAAGCCTACATTGTTGTGATGGGCCCAGTGCGTGACAGAGAAGAACACAAAATTACAGGCTGTGAAATGATAATTCTGACAGGTTCCCTACAGTAAACGCTAGCCTGCTTCATCCAATCATCAACAGATCGACGGACAAAATAACAACCCCCAAACGGCCTCCGCTGGCTTTTGGCGAAGCACCTGTTATATCAAAGTTTGGTATTTGAGTGAGGAATTGTGGGAAGTCGGAGATACTGTTAATTTTCAGAGCTTTTCCGCTCCGCATCTGTTCCTTTGTTTTCTTCCACTATCCCTCCTGATAACATCACGCTGTGCTAACACGAATCCTATAATCCAACAACCACACAGCTGCAGGAGAAACCAAAGGGATATCAGCATTATTATTGTTTGTATGTTTCCAGGTGGTGTTTATTCAAAAGCCTTAAATACTTGGCTGGTATTTTTCCCCTGACAAGACGGCAACAGCATACTGTTTCTTTTCTTTTTAGATGATGTGCAGAATCACACCTGAGTGATTCGCTTCACCCCAGCTTTAAATTGCTCATCTGTTTAATCCGCCTCCCACAGCACCCATCTGCTGACATTTCTGAGGCAAAAATATCTTCTGGGACACGTGTACTCAAATATTTGATAATAGTACAACTTGTGAGGCAGCATTCGCTATTTCTTTAACTGAATTATATTGTTTGCATGATTTAGAAGAAAATTCTTCCACCATCATGTCATTCCAAACCTGCATGACTTTCTTTCTTCTAACACGATGAAATATATTTGGAAGAACGTTGGTAACCAAACCACATCGCCCCCCACATTGACTTCTATGGTATGGACACAAAACCAGACATTACTCAAAATATCTTCTTTTGTGTTCCACAGACATTTAAATTAAGACCAAATTGTTATTTTTGGGTGAACATTCCCTTGAACAATTGTGTACATATAGTAATAATTTAACAATACATAATGTGTAAAAATCTAAACCTGACTGTCTGAGTAACGGCACATCAAAGATTGAAAGTAATGTTCGAAGCTAAGCTTTATTATTTTTGTGTAAATAATAAATTGAAGTGTTAATAAAATAATTTATTTCAGATTATCATGTAAGAAATGAGAAATTTGATAACAGTATCTCATATAATATATCATTTACAGCAATAAACATACATTAAAATGACGCTATGTCGTTTTTTGACTGATTGGATGCTAATCTTTCTCATTTAGATTTCATATGACAAGATTTAAGATCTTTTTTTAGTTATTTATACAGTTGCAATTTGTGCAACATGAAATGTTATTCAGCTAATCTTTATGGACAGTGCAAACTTTTTAAGGCAAACATATATATCAGAAATTAAATTGAGAATTAAGTAAATACACATGTATACGTAAATATTCAAATTAAGTTAAAATAAATACATTTTAAAATAAAATTTGGTCGAAGTTCAGTATAAGGGGCAATTCTCACTTTTAACACACCATTAACTATGACTTTTCCCCGAATTAACTCTTAATTTGTTCCTTATTAATAGTTAGTAAGGTACTTATTGGGTTTAGGTATTGGATAGGACTAGGGATGTAGAGTATGGCCATCCAGAATATGTGCTTTATAAGTACTAATAAACAGGCAATATGCCAATAATAGGCATGCTAATAACAAATAGTTAATATTGAGAATATTAGTGTTACCTAAAATTTAAATGCAAATTGAAATTGAATTAAAATAAAATGAAAGAGGAAAAACATCTCACCACATATGTACATAAAAGTGTAATCTTGAATCTTGGGTCATATAATAGTGAAAAAAATCTGGTATACATCCAATCTTATGAGCCCAAAGAACCATATCTGTCTGTGGCACAGTGTTTAATCTTTGAGAATATGGGAATACTGAAGAAAGTGACAGAGACTATTATGTCTTCTCTGAGTCTGCTTTGTATTACTCTATGACCTGTAGAATGACACTGACCCAAACTGCTCATCATTGACCCCTAACTCCACCTTATGTTGCCCTTTAGATGTACGATCACTTATCACACGAACCTTACAACCTTTCATAAGCTGCAATCTTGGCTGCACACATGCAGCCTAACACACAAATCCCAGTTTTCACTGTTACACGTGTCAATGCTCACAGATTTCGGCATTCAAGCATGTACAAGTTATTCAAGCAACAAGAACAAATGATCAAGATAAGTTAAAACAGCACACAAAATGCCTATTGATATTAATAACAGGAGGATTTTTAATGCACTGCTTGGTTGCGTGTTGAAAATACGTTTGCGTGGCTGCTGTTCTCAGTGGAGGAACCGTGTATCATCTGAGGCTTAAGAGTTTAGACCTGACATTAAAGAACTAATGTCAGGAGTAATCCCAGCTGACAGTATAGAATTGTACCACGTATTCGGAATGAAAGCAATAGCGCAGAGCATCAAATCCAACAACTGGGTCTGTCGACAGCTTGGACGCATGAGGTGAATAAGAAGTACACTAATGTATTAAACAGCAATAATTAAAAGGTGTTTCACACTGCATGAAGAAGCAGAAGATGAACGCCGCATGCTGAAGCATCCTGTGTAACCTGTGACTTTATATAGACAATAATGTAATTTCGGGCTTTAGTTTTGAGTATTTTATTAGTAACAGCCACAGGCTATAAATTATTATAAAATGTATGATCATTATGAAATGTAATTTACAAAATAAATCTTAGCATTAAAATTCTAAATTCAACCATGCTTCTGCTATTCTTTATAAAGGCAGTGAATCCGTTACAAACACACTTGATAAAACGAATCAATGCCTTTCAGGTAACCCACGAATAAGCAGCGCATTAATATGAGCAAGACTGTAAAGACCCTCGCTGGCCCACCATGAGTGAATCTGAGCCTGACCTGTGAGAATATTTTCATTACACTTGCCGAGATCATAATAGTCTACTTGAGGAGTCCCAAGCATTCGAGATGGTCTACAGCGAGGTTGATCCAGACACTGTAAAACCGTTGTAGGGGAGTTCATCTGTCAGAGCAGAGATCATTGGGGCTGGATGTACTGACTCCAGATCAGTGGGAAGATTTGTAGCGAATGCTGAGAAAATGCTCTCATCCATTATTCATGCATGTAGAACACAGCAGCCGTGATTCAATCCGCCTGACCTGTGAGCAGACCCGGCTTCTGGCGGTACAGTGCATCGCCGGGTCATATCTCGCTAAACTACAATACCCAGACCTGTGAACTCAGTCAACGGACTACATTTCCCAACATCTCCGCATGGCCATTAGCAATAATGTGACTGACTGACTGCAGGGTGAACCTCAAGACTTTTTTATCTTTCCCACCCCACATCACTTTAATGTAATGAATAGTACACACATACTGTACATAAACGTACAAAATGAACGGTTGCCAATTTATATGAATGTATTAAAGTGATAGTTCACACAAAAATAAAACTTCGGTCATTTTTTTGTGCGCGGAAAACGAAAGAAGATATTTTGAGAAATGTCTTGTGTAGCCAATGGGGGCCAGTTTTGATATGTTAACAACATTCTTCAAAATATCTTCTTTTGTGTTTTGAAGAATAAAAAGTCATACAGGGTCAAATGATGACAGAATTTTCATTTTTGGGTGAACTATCACTTTAATGCCCCCATCATTTTTTTAGATAACCTCATCCAGCTCTTTTTTACAGGGCAGCATACATTTTCTGAGGTCAGTGTGTTTCCTCTTCCATTATTTCACATCCTACTCTGCCTATTATTACACCTGAAGTTAATAAACTATTAACATTCACTCCGATGAATAATGCAAATACACAGGAAGTGAAATCCTATTATAAGAACAAATGGACTGCACATCATGATTTATACATACGAGTCTTGCGAGCTGAATCCTCCACAAACAGAGATGAGATGTCTTCGTCCACGCCAGCGTCATTCCGGGCGATGCAGGTGTACGCGCCCGTGTCCTCAAAGTGAACGTTGCTGATGTGCACCTCGGTTCCATTAGCTGCAGACGGGAAAAAAAAACAACTAATGACTCAAGTGAACTTTTCGATCTGATCGTCTTCCAAATTACTCTTGACAGAAACAGCGTGATGGCTCCATTTATAAGAGTCCTTCTAATGGGATAGCCAAAATGTTTTTGATAACAGCTGAAAAATTTATAGCGTTCTCAAGTTGTCATGTTTGGTTTAGTATGAACAGCTGACTTCCTGAGAAGCGTTAGATGATGATAGCCCCCACAGGGGGCATCGTGGAAGCGAGAAAAGACCTAGATCATGACAAACATGTCAATCACCACCACCACGCAAACGGCAGGCTTTAAGGCTATATAAAGCTCCTTCAGGATGACATGAATCAGCGACTGTTTGTGGAGAGTGTGGATACACCACTTTTAGGTTTTTGTAAAAACGGAAGCTGATAACTACTTGTGAATGCCTTATGCATAAGATGAAACACTCGTATTCTTAAAGTGTGCGATTTCTGGGTTTGAAATCCATCATTACTTTGCAATTCTGTTTGATGCAGCTATTATTTTTGTCAGAAAACTACATTTTACATTTACATATGCATATGGCACAATTCTTTTATCCACATCAAGCTTTGCATTTTGTAAGCATGTGTATTCACAGGAAATTGAAACCGCGACCTTGGAGCTACTTGCACAATTCTCATTTATTCACCCTCTTGTCAAACCTGAATGACTTTCTCTCTTCCACATAACACAAAATGTTGGAATGTTGGTAACCAAACAACGGCTGTTCTCATCCACTTCTGGAGTATTGACACAAATCAATGCAAGTCAATGGGTGCCTTCGCTGTTCGGTAGCCAACATTCTTCAAAAAAATCTTCTTTTGTGTTTTGCATAAGAAAGAAAGTCGTACATGTTTGAAATGACACAAGGGTAAATGATGACAGAATTTTCACTTTAACGTGCAGGAAGTTTGATGCGTGTTGTTTTAGTGATATTTTGTGACTTTTTACCCTGAAGTGTGAGTTGTTTGGAGAGTTTTGTGGTGATGTCCATTCCGTTTTTCAGCCATGAGAGCTGTGGGTCCGGGATGCCCTCGGCATAACATCTTAGACTGGCTGTGACCCCCGGCTCACGTGCCTGGCTCTCTGGATACACCCGGATTACCGGAGGAACTAGGAAAATACATCAAATTAAATTAAAGAGTGAAGAAAATAAACCATCAAGTGTAATCAATCAGACAAATATGAGTGAACTACACAGTTGTTGGAATCAAAATTTTTTCAAACACAAATACAATAGCACAAAAACATTTAAACATCACATATAAACTGCTTCATCGGAAGAACGCGCCTGGCCCGAAGGTAACTTACGTTCTTGTGTTTGTTTATTGGCTCGGCTTGTAGCTAATAATTTAACTATTAATATTTAATTTAATTTCTATTAATATTTTATTGTATAATAATTGTATAAAATAAACCATTTTATTAATTTTATTGTAAGGTAATTTCATTAAATAAACAATTTGTTAAAAGGTTCATTTAACTTTATCGCATTTAAACACTGTTCCATGCATTCTGATTCTTTACAATGTTAAATGTGCTCTCTTCTCAAGCTTGACATGGTCAACTTGTACAAAAAACGAGCAATGTAGAGAAATAATCGTACAGTTGTATCCGTCTTTTATAAATGTGACAAAACGAAAGACTGTTCTATGACTTACTTTTCTGTAAGTACTCAAGATTAACATGAGATATGAAGAAAGTTACGTTTACTTCATAATAATACTCAAACCCCAAATAATACTGCCTAGACATAGTTTTAACTTGCTAGCTAATGTAATTTACTTGTTAAATCTTTTACTTTTTATAAGAAATAATCTACAGGGACTCTATTCTTTGTTGACGTGTATCGTAAGTAGCCAAGTGCGCATGCGGAGTAACATCAGATTTTGTCGTGGTTTGAAACAGTTTTCATGCCACCAAATCAAAATTGAGACGATAAAAACTGAACCGCACGGATCAGAAGAAGTGAAACGGACCGCTGCCAAGTCTTCAATCTAATATTTGAGATTCATGAAATATTACTTAGGAAGAGAGAAACGAAAGCTAGGAACAATCAATAAATTACCTTTCTTCCATTATTAAACCGCTTCCCTTTTAAAAGCCTCTCCTAAGAAGGTGAGGTTATATTTGGAAAGTGGTAGCAATAGGAACCTTATAATAGCACACAAGGGGTCTGATATAATGAAATGTTTTGCTTCAAATAACAGGAAGTCGAATTTGAGCTTTAAGTCTTCAGGGGCTCAACATGTTTACTATTGAGTTCAGTTTACGATTGGAATCCAGAAATCATTCGGTGTAAAAAGTTTACACAGTTTAGACCTATTGGTGCTCCAAGATTAGCTGAATGACCAGATTAAAATAAACAGTAAAACTGTGTGAAAGAAGGGCCAAGTAAGGAATTAGTACGAGAGCATATCCTTGCTGTTCTTCGGAAACCTTGGATGTCCAAATTCGCTGTTTTTCAGGAAATAAAAAAACACTGCAGTTTTTAAATGTTTAAATACTTTGATTACGAAGTGGAAACGTACTTTTTAATACTTTATGTTGGTAGGCTATTTGCAAAACCCAGTTACAAACATAAAGGGTGACTAATTATAACGATTCATTTTTAATATCAAATTTCTTTTATGAAATTTAAATCACAAAATATGGAGATTCAAGTTTTCAGAAGGACAGCACGATATGTGCAAAGCACCAGAATTTACAAAACATTACAGTAATTTTTACAGTATTTCTGTATGACAAGATCTTCAAACTAATGACATTTTATTTATCTTCTTTGTCTATTACCTTCACATAAACACAATATTTTTAAATCAAAGCGTCGTGACTTTGGTCTCAAGACCTAACCCAGAAAACAACTAGCTGGCTATCTCTCTCCTTCCTTACTAAGATTAACATAGAAATGATATGAAATCCCTACGAAACGACTTTTCTCTCTGTGCGCGTGCGTGTGTATATACGCCGGGGTCTGTCCTTGTGTGAATTTTATTACCTGGGGATCGAGTTGAGATTGTCCCCAGTGTGAAACGCATCAGAGCTGACAGCTCTATCACAAAATTCTCATGGCCCCTGGTCTCCTCCAATCTCCCTCCTCTTATTCCTCTGGACTCCTTCTCTCTGTTTTCTCTTTGTTGATTTTCTGTGAGAATAAGCCAGTGTTTTGACTCAGGATCGTGTACGTCCGCATTCACTGGACCGGATAAATTCTCTGTGTGTATTTGTTCCTCCGTGAAATTGAGAGTTAGATTTATTAGTGTAGGTTTCTCCCTGTCTCTCTCGGTGTGTCGACGTGCACATTTACGCGCGACACGGGGGAAGTGTGTGTTATTGCGCTGCTATTGTGTGTGCATTGGTACTGATGAGCTTTCAGTATTCTCGATCAAGGTTTCCTCTCCATTTCACCACCTCTGAGCATCGACAGGTTTCTGTGAGCCCATCTGACCCCTCTTATGTTCCAAGCAAACACTGTTCGGAAACATCTGAGAGCTTCTGCAGGGCAGATGTCTTACATATCTAAATATATCTAACTACAGCCACGACTTGTATACAAACTAATGCAATAAATCGTTCAACCTGACAAGTATGTTAATACAAACATATTTAAACATTTAATGCTAGAGATGTTTTTGTGGGATTGTAAATTATTGTATTTTTTTATTATAGTCTTTTGGGAAGTTTCATACACGAATAATGTTGATGTTTTTTTTAATTATTCAGCATATGATGTAATTTTTTCCATTACAGTTATAAAACCGACTTCTAGCCCTCATAAACATCCATATACCCAGAGATGTACAATTCACCATAAAGAGGTTTAGTCAAGGCAAAAGTCCACCTGGAAAATGAAGCAACATCATTATTTTGTCATTATTCTAAATGAGAAAGTTGCAGAGGACTTAAATTCAAAGTCAAAAGGTTGGGAGTCATTTGGCGTTCACTGTGCAGCGAATGAATCAAAAGCAGCCACAAGCTGAGCTCAAAACAACACAGATGCAATAAAAGGCAAAAAGCATGGAAAATTAAGTGTGAACAATATTCCGTGGCTCTCGGTCATAAGAAAGCGTAATTAGGTAAAGCGGGACCACTAGTGCTTTTGTGGCTCTCAACACAAAAGGAGAACATGTGTCACCCCTAATTAATTTCCCATTTCCTCCCAGCTCTGTCAGAATCAATTGCTAGGCAACCACTTTGGAAGCAAGTTCAATTGTTTTTCTTCCAATTAAAATGTGATGGTATCATTTAGGCGCCTTTGATTAGTATGTGTTTTGTGTGTCAATGTAAAATGGCTGGGAAAAAAGGTATCCCGCCGGGCCTGCTGTATGCAAGTCAGGCCTTCAGAACAGTCAAAGCCGGTCTGTGAAACCTCGACGATAATTGACTGTGTTTGCAAATGTGGTTATATGCATGTGTTTATCAAATTCTTGCGGAGGATAGCAGAAGCTGAATGATCTCAAAAACTTCAACCACAAAATCTGAAGGTTACAAAGCACCGAAAAACTGTGGCATACCTGGCATGAGTGTGAAAAATAAGGCATTTTATATTTTGCACGAGTGCTCCTTGTGTCTACAAAATTGTTTTTTTCAGATCTTCTAAACCTCCCTGGTTCCATTTCTACACAAGTCTACATTGGTTTGGCCGATCCCTCATACACGCTTTTACTGTGCTGTCGAGTGTGGGTTATAAGCTGGCCTCAGTGATGTGAAAACAAACTTTACTTGCAAGACTAATGTCATCCATGTAACTGAAGGAATGAAATCCAAAATAAAGACTATAGAACAATAAGGAAGAAAGATTTGTATTTGCTTGCAAGTAAATGCGTTTGTACATTACACACCATTAACCTGCAGGGTGTGCGTTTGGAAAAGCTGCTCATATCCGTCTGCGTGGCAGGTGTAGTTGCCCGTGTGTGTGGTGGTAATCTTGGTGATGTACAGTGACCCATCATCTCCAAAATCCTGTAAACAAAACACAAAGGCCCCATTAGAATGTCCTTACAGTGAATGATTATGATAAACAACTACACACAACGCCACAGAGCTGGAAAATGTCAAAGTGCACTATAATCAAAATGAGTTCAAATGCATATTAACAACAGAGTGCATGCACAATTCTGTTTCACAGTGTGTGTGTGTGTGAGAGAGAGAGAGAGAGAGAGAGAGAGAGAGACAGAGAGCAGGTAGTTATAAAACAGTGTATTCAATAGGAGCAGATTGCAGTGGACGTTTGCATCAGTTTTGCTGCAGGGTGTCTTTAAAGTGCTACACACATTTATTCTTTACAACAAAGTCGGAGAGAGTCAGAGCAACAGTACACTGTTCATACAGGGCAATTCCATGCAAATGTCAAACATAAGATGAAAATGAAAATCAATTGACCATACAGATAGGTCAAATGCCAATGTTTAATAACCCATGTGAAGTTTAAAAAAATTATTTTCAATAATTAGTTAGGTGAATAATCAAAATAATAATAAAAAACACATTTTCAAATAATATACCTAACCACATTGGATTTTTTTCTTGCTTTAAGAAGAAAAGGTTTAAAGGTCCAGTGTGTAATTTTGTGGAGGATCTATTGACCGAAATGATATATAATATACATAACTATGTCTTCAGAGGTGTATAAAGAGCTTACACAATGAAGCGCTATGTTTTTAATACCTTAAAATGAGCTATTTCTACATACACCATGAGTCCCCTTGCATACATTTTGCTAGGTCCTGTCAGCCGTTGTAGTGTTTCGGCCGGGAGGGGTGGAGTGAGCGGTTGGTTGAAATATGCAACCTTGCCGCTAGATTTCATTGACTGGACCTTTAAGTTATTGTCGAGCATGTAACACTTGAGAGAAATGTTTTTGATCTTAAAATGGTTTTGATCTGAAGGTCTTAACTTGGTTTTGTCGACAAAAATATACATGTACAAATATAAACTTTTTTATTACAAACTAACTTTTATTTAATAAAAATGTCTTTGAAATGGATGACTTTGACTGAATAATGAAATAACAGCAGCCAATAAGAAGACAGAATAGATGGGAACTACAATATTTTATTGGAAAACAGACGCAACTGCTGATTTAAATGATATGTCTGCACCGCACAGTTAATATTTTACACAGCGCTCTTAAACCACACGCAGCACATCTATTATAAAAACACAAATTAATGAAGCCCAGCGGTTTGCCTGTGTGCTTCCATGCACCGCTGAAGGATTCAAAACTCTTCTCATTACAGGTCACAACCTTTAGCAAGCAAATAAACAAGACCCCTTTGTCACCACGAGCCCTTAATGAGTGAAAACAGCAGTACACAGAAAGAGCATTTCATAAAAACTGCAAGACAAAACACAGGGGCCTCTGAATATGAAACAGAATCAGATCGCACAAAGTCATTTGAAAGTCTAATGACAAGAGAGGAAGAAAAAAAGGATCAGTGCGTCGAGCAGCGAACACCATCATAGGAAACAAAGCCTGAAGAAAAAAAATGTCATCAATATCCAAACAAAACCCATCAAAGGTAATGAATTTACACGCCGGTGCTTTTGCAAGGTCAACTAGCATTGAAATAATGACTCAGCTCTCTGACATCCTGACATCATAAACTCTCAAGTGTTCCTTCAAGGACGATTCGGCCGCTTCATTTAGATCGGATTAGGCTGAAACATCCAGATACAGTCTGAATGATGCAAGAGTGAAAATCCTTGGAGCCTCGCGAGTCTAAGAACTCATAAGATGGAAGAAACCACAAACAAGATTTCAAACAATTTAATATCCAAACTGTTTCTCCAAGACGACCTTGAGATGATGTAAAGAACTTTTGATCAAGTCACATTTTTTTCTTTGGAGAAACACACCTAAGCCTGTACTGTGACAAAAAGCTACATTGCTGTCTTTCATCTTACATTTTATTGTTTGTAGCTTCACAAACAGGTGAACTTAGACAATAACAAACTTTCTCTCCTAAACTGTTCTGTGACTCTATGCAATCTGAGAGTTACGTTTTATAGTCAATATTAAGCCCTTAAAATAGCTTCAATGGAGTTAGCAACTTTTTTTAGCAACTTGTAGTGGCACTAATTCTCTAATACTGTACCTTGGAAATATACAATTTAAAGTAGCTTCTTCAAAAATAGACTATATTACATTATGTACCACATGCCACTGCATAACAGAGCCGAGATGTAGCCAATAAACCTTACAACAAATCAACGATTGAGGAAAAAGCAAAAGCACTCACAACAACGATAAATAAATAAATCAATAAGTCAGTTACCACAATCATTTCATGTAAAAAAACAATGTTTGCTGGTGTGCATATGGTAAATGGTTACGCATGCTTTTTTCTGTCCCAAAGTAAAACATTGCCTCTTTTTGATGAGCAGCAGTCTAGTTTATTATTTTACATGTACAAGTTGTGTCTGTTGATTTACATCGTTATAACTTTTATTTTTAAAATATGTGAATATACAGTATACCTGTCGAAAGTTTGAGAACACTTGAAATGTTTCTCATGTTAAAAAGGGTTTGATCTGAATCTCAAAGATAAAATATAATTTTGAAAGTCATGCCTTTGACTAAATAATGAAAAAGAGCAGCCGATAAGATCACAGAATAGATGGAAACTTCTGTAGTTTCGGTAAAAAAAGAATCTCAGATTGAGACCTGAAGATGCAACAACAAGCAAACATTTTTTGCAAATGTTTAGCAGAATTCAGTCTTCAAGATGAAATTAAACAACTGAAGATGTTAAAATATAACATACATTTATAACAATAAAAAATAATAGGTTTCTATTTAGATTTCTTTTGTCAAAACATACTGTAATTCTCAAAGTTCCCTGTTGTGGTATTTCACAGTTTTGATGAACAACTATCTTTCTAAAATGTGGAAAAAATATGAATAAGTGTTTAAAACTTTTGACGGTAGTGAATGTGATCCGGCTGGAAAATTATATTAAGCAGTGTGAGACCATGATTATTTTTTACTCTTACTGGTCTTAGATAAAGTTTTACTTACTTTGCAGTTTAGTTCCTGATTGTTTGAAGTAAAAAATATTCTGTGTTATGTATTCAGAAAGTAGTATAAAATAATGGTCGTGTGACATTGATCTCAGCTGCATCCCATGATGCAACATTCAGCAAGCTCCATCTTTTTCAGATGTACACAAGATAAAATGAAGACATTCAAAAATGAAAGATTTATTGGACTAATGAGTTGAGAGAGAAAAAAGGAAGAAAGAAATAGATAGATAGAAAGAAAGAAAGAATATACAAGAGATAAAATACTTTTCTGTGGTCAAGGCTAGAATTCATGTGAAGGTAGTTGCAGTCATAAAGCTTGCATGATGACATTAAGTGCTGACTATATAGTTCTGGGATAAACTGCCCTGTGTTAGGAATACAAATTTCACAAAGGTTAATCTCTTGCAATCTTCCCTTTGGCAGAAATGCACTACATTATTTCAAAGACGGAAATTTCATTTCAACTTTTTGTCATCAAATGTTTTGGTCATCTTGTGTATACATGCATAAATGCAACATTAAGCCTATATTTTCTACATTAAAGGAACAGTAAAGGAACCAGAAAATGTCTTTGTTCTGATAAATACAGTGAAATATTTTTGGAAAGATGCTTGTAACCAAACAGTTATTGGCCACCACTGACTACCATAGTAGGAAAAATTACAATGGAAGTAAAAAGTGTCAAAGAACTCTTTGCTTTCCTACCTGTACATTCTTTATAATATATTTGTGTCCAGCAGAACAAAGAAATGATAAAGAGTTTCCTCTGCTATGGTGGCCAACAACTGTTCATATATATTTTCCGAATATCTTTCTCTGTGTTTATCATGTCAAAGAAATTGATACAGATCTGGAACAATGATGACAGAATTTTCATTTCTGGGTGAACTGTCCCTTTAATCCTCCGAATTCCTTGTGTATAACTACACATAAATTAAAACAGGAACATTAATGCGAGTGAACATGCATGAAATAACTCTCTCTTAAATATATTATTTATTCAATGTTCTTTCTGTAGAGCTTCTCCATAGCATTTCTCCCTTAGTCCTCATTTACACAGATTCGCTTTCTTTCAAGTTGTCATGTTGAGTGATGTTGTACTGCGGCGCAAACATTTGAATCATCCCCATATCTCCATTTGGAATCACAAAGCAATGTTTCATCATCTTGGGTTGGTAAAGGTCACTGTAATTAATATATATTACAACTTGAGTATGGCACGGCCTTTGAAGTATGAAAAGGCCATCAAAAAATTGAGAGACGCTGGTGCCTCGCTTTGATTTTAAGCTCATATTGTCTTATGGCTTTCTTTTTTGAAATTCCATCTGGCTTGGGTGTCTTTGTTGAATGTGTCAATCTAAATTCCATTACTTGAAAGGCAAGGTTCAGTTGAAAGCACATTAAGATAGACAAAGTGAATTGGATTGAGCGTCGTATGATCTCACACCATGTCATATCATCTACAAACTACACTGCTGTTTGGTGTGTGTGTGTGAGAAATACTTTTCAACTTTGACAAATGTATTGGCCTGAAAGCATTGCCGCTTGCTTTTCAACAGCCATAACAAGATAGTTGATTGAAACGCTTTCCAGACATCTCGAAAGCACGCAAACACTCGACAGAAGGGGAATAACTAAAGTGTGACAGAGATGAAATGAGGTGAAAGGTCCGTGTCACTCACATTGATATCTTCAAGCTCCATCATGTTGAGGGCGTGGTTATTGCGTCTCCAGACAATAGGTGGCCGTTGGTCACCCGTGATGGCACATGTGAGCACGGCGCTCTGACCCACTGTTACCGTGGTGATAGTCAGCTTCTGGTCATCAGGCAGGCTGAGTTGATACACCTCTGAGAAATAAAAGAGAGAAAGTGTGGTTTAATTTGGCACATATAGGCTTTATTCTTACTTTTCCCGGTAAATCTATAAGATGCTGTGCACGTCATCCATTAAAAACTTTTTCCAGCTCGCTTCCATCCATCAAGGTTCACACAAAATGATTACACTGTTCCACTCCTGTGGACTTTTGTTCTGGTGTCAATAATGTGCGTCAACTTTATGTCATTCTCAAAGAGAGGAAAGTGCTATCAGTTTTATCAGCTTCCACATAACTGGTGTGAATTTTACTAGCTGTGACTCATAGCACTTCATTAAAATAATAATCCACAGACATTTAGAAAGAGCTTAAGTGTAAGCGTGGATGTTTTAAAGATGGCTTTCTTTGTCTTGCAGTTGGGTTGGTAATAATTGGACTTTAAAGTGCATGCTTATCCTCACATTGTTTTACGCATGTATCCATTCAATTTTTCAATGAAAAATTAATTGCAAAGTATAACTGGTATGTCATGTCCTTTTAAAAAATCTTGAAAAGACAGTAGTCTGGCCGCATAGGGTTAAACGGTCCTAGTTTGAAAAAAGTTTCAATTATATACAGTAAACGTATTGTTAAAATCAATATGAGGGCGAATAAATCATTTTTTGAGCAAATAATTGCTTTTAATGGAAAGTTTTCCAAAATATAAAACAAATCTTCACCCTCATATTGTTCAAAACCTGTATAGATGGTTGCACTGACAACAACATAAATAAATATTATGTGGCCAAAACATAACCTCCGGTAGGCCTCCACAAAAAATGTTGTGTAGTTTTAATTTAATTTTATAATTTTTTTTATATTTATTATTAATATTTATTTACATGAAATATAAAATAAATCGTTATATTTTAACCAAACACTGACCGAAAGTTAAATGAGCAGATGTAACGTCCACATGATTTTTCTGTGAAACACATAAGAAGATAATAAAAAAAATGTCTGAGTGGTTTTGTGTCCATACAATGGAAATCAATGATGGCCAGTGTTGTTCGGTTACCAGCATTCTTCAAATTCCTTTTTTCGTGTTCTGGAGAAGCTCATACAGGTGAGTAAACGATGAAAATGTTCCTTTTTTTCGTGAACCATCCCTTTAACTTAGTCTCAAATCTTACAGTGTATGTGCGCACAAACACTTGAGAAGAAGGAAGAACAGAGGCTATATTAAAGACACACTCCCCGAATAAATGCCCTGATGGTTATGTATTTATGAGCTCCATCAATCAGCTCAAACTCCTCGGGAGGTCTGAAGAGGAGCTGATGCTCTACACAACCAAGGACGCTGTACACAACCAAGGACCAGGGCAAGATCTGAGGTGGCTTTAAATCTCAACTCATAGCTTCACAACACTCTTTATAGTGATTATGATCGGCTTTGTGCTGCCTAAAGTTATTACCTAGTTGTGAAATTAAGATTTTAATGACGGTTCAAAATAACAGCTGTTATGAGCTTCCGAGTAGAAGCACCAACCAAACACAAAGCAGTTCATTATTAAGGGCTCTAAAGCTATTTGACTTCATATGCAGGTTGAATATAATGACTCCACTGGCGTGCAGTCATAATGGGATGAATGTTAAAGGATTGAAAAAAAATCCTATACAGCTCTAACAGGTGCCAAAACTCCTCAGTCAATATGATAAATGAAAAAATCTCCACTTTTCGCCTTTCAGATGAGTTGTACTTCGACCTTTTGGGTTAACTAAAGCCGGCCACTCAGAAAGCAGCCAGCGACCAGCCTTTAATCCAGAGACATCACAAGAATCTCATTAAAACGAAGCAGCCGAGAAATGAACAACTTCGGAAACTTCCCACAATGCACCGTTCTCCGAGTACATTCATCTTCATTGATTTGATCTCCCTTCCGTGATCACGTTAATAACATCTCAAATGATATTTTAGGTGTTTTAATTAAATTCATGCATAGAGACGCTCGCAAGTGGAAAACATAATCAGGCCGAGACAAAACAAATGGGAACATGGGTTGGGATATCTGAAATGATTATGCAATTAAAGATTCGGGAAATTATAACCAGCTTGCGCGCAGACAAACATGCCTCTCGCTTCACAAACGGCAATTTCGCATTGCTGCGCTGCGCTCTCATTTAAAATTAATTTAGCAAATTAGCCGGCGATGCCTCTTTTTCATTGTGTTGCCCGCAGCTCGTACAACAAATAACAGAAGCGCACTTTCTGCAACGCCAATTTAAGATGGTTTAGAGCGGTTTGAGTGATTTCAGTTATGGGGTAAAGTTTCAAGAACAGGAGAATAATATCTAAATGATTATGATAATGAACTTTTCCTAACTGATAGGGTCAATAATGTGCAAGCCTTCCTATGCTTATATAAAGAGTTCAACAAAGTTGAGAAATGTGCAAAGAAGTCAACTAATAACTTTGACTAGCTTTGACAGACAGTGTTTCCCTGTGTTGTAGACAAATCTATTTTTCCATATCACCAATATACCTAATGACCTGACACCTGTCAAGCAATCATTGTGTAAGAAGGTTGTCAGCCCCTGCCAAATGTCAGATGATGTCAAAAGACGATGGAAAAAACAGCACAACGTTTCTATTCTTGGAGCATCATCGTTGATATTCTTCCTGTAATCTCATATTTTGACGTTCTATGTAAACTTGTTGAACACGACTTGTTGAGCATGACTTTAGAAACCTAGTTAGCTTTAGACGACTATGATCAATTTTATAATCACAGAAAAACTGCTTGATAGAGAACTGTTATTTAATATTTTAAAGGGTCTAATGTGTACATTTTTCACTCGATTGTCTCTATTGATAGAAATGCAAAATAATATACATAACTGTGTTTAAAGACCTTACATAATGAAACGTTATGTTTTTTTTATTAACTTAGCTTAAGCTATTTCTAGTTACATAAACCACGAGTCTCCCTGCTACACCAAACTGCTCTACAGAGTGCGTTTCGTAAACACTTTATCTCTTTCGGAAAAGAAGCAAAAATGGGGTGTTATCTTAGTCCTGTGTCAGCCACCGTAGTGCTTCAAAAGGGAGGGGTGGAGTGAACCATTGGTTGCAATTCACAACTTAATCACTAGATGCTGCCAAATTTAATTCACTGAACTTTGGAGACAATGCAACCAGTCAACTGTATGTTAGACCTTAAAAACAATCTAAGAATCTAAAAGATATTCGATATTCAACACATAAGGCTTGACTTTGCTCTTAAAGAAACACACAAATGAAACCTACAAAATCTCTAATGCGACAGATTCAATGTATTTCAGCTCTTCCAAAGCCACACAATTGCTTTCTGTAAAAAAACTGATAAGAAACAAAAGACGTTATATTCCCTTTCCCGTCGCTTCCAAATTCGGTGCGACACATCCAAAGGCGGCTTAATATAATTGAACACAGGCGGATAATAAAATAAAATGAGGTTAGAACAACCTGTAGGTCAATTTTATTTTGGGGAAAACTGTTTTCTTTAAGAATTTGTCATTGGCAAAAATAAATCTAAAGGTTGACTAATAAAATCCTAAAGCCTGACTGCAGTAAACGCAGCACAGTTAAAAAAAAAAAGGCCTGGTGTTTGCGTTTGTGAGTACTGAGTAATACTCTCACACCATCTCCAGCATTCAGTATTATCCTCCCTAACCATTCAATTACACTCCTTTGTGTCTTAACAGATCTGGTATTTGCTCCAGGGCGAGCCACTGCGTTTTGCAATTCCCTGCAGGATTGAACAGCACATGGATGTTACAGGACAAGCAGAGCAAGAGACAGATGACGTTGTGTGTTTGTGTGCGTTTTTGTCAATAGCACTCTGAACAAAAATCAAACTGCAGGACAACACACAACACACTAACAACATTGTGATTTCATAACATATAATCTAGAGTCAACATGAATGATGAATGATGGTACAGTAAGAGGTTTTGCCCTCATTAAGAGCATGTGTAGCAGATTCTCCCTCAGGACTGCAACATCCCTCACAGCAGCAGAATTAAATCTGAAGTGAACTTTTAATTCAGTTTAAGATTGTTCCCATTACAAAGCGGAGATGTTTCTCCTGCCAGAGAAACTACAAAAAAAACTAAACCAAGAGTGGAGAGAGAAAAAGGCTGTTCACACAACAGCGGAATATGTCTGTCAGCCCTGGTTTAAAGATCCTTACTCAGATCAACTCTACAACTGAGAACCCGACACCTGAATCAGTTCTTTAACATGTGGAAAGTGCCCTCGACTACACCATGTGTTTGGTTAAATGAACTTTTCTACATCATTTATTCTTTCTGATGAATTACTGATTTGACTTCTACAAAAAATATCGACAAGTTTTCAATACATTCAGTCTATCATGTGTTCTTAATAAGTAATAGCATTCAAGGGTTAATATCACCGCCTGGTAAATATTGCTGAATTCAATAATAATTTTCATCTATTACAAACTTAGTTTATGCAAGATACGTAACAATTAAATAAAGCTAAAATGCATATCTGTTGCCTCTCTATCGCCATCTCTGTTAGAACAATTGCGCAAGTCAAAAGACATCAAACTGACATTTTAAACAAAACTGCACCTGACAGCTCCACTAAAAATCATTATAAGCTTACTGTTATGATTCGGGGTAAGGGTACGGAAAATTTTTATTGCTCGACGGTGATTTTTATGTAACAGTTCAATAACTGTATAAAAGTTACAGATTTTTAAGGTTTCAGCACACTTAAAGGTGCCATGTAGATATTTTTGCGGCTCCTAGTGGTGAGGTTGTGAATTGCAACCAACTGCTCAGTCCAGCCCTCCCTTTTGTAGCTCTACGCTGATCCGACACCACGTTTTTTGCCAAAGGAGATAATGTATTCACAAGACACGCTCTGTAAAGCAGTTTGTCTGTTTAAGGCTACAGAAGAAACAACAAGGTGAATTCCATAAAAGGGGACCTGCGGAGTATGTAGATAGAAATAGCTCATTCTAACGCTTCACTTTGTAAGGTTTTATACACCTCCGAACACTTAGCTATGTATATTATATTGCATTTATGTTAATACAGTAGCCCCTTCTGAATATTACACACTAAATTTCACCTGTATGATGAGAAACGACAAGAATCAGCAGGACCCCAATGGCCATCTATTACTTATGGTGATCCTTTCCAACAAGCAGCGATGAGGTTAAATGTCTTCAGTCATACTTACCTGTTGCCCACCCATCCAAATCCCATTCGCCTCTTCTCCGCCCATTCACTAGTGCCTTTACGAGCCTATAAGTCCTCTCTGAAAGCTGCAGATTCTTTTACAGGTGCAGTGCGACGAAGGCTGTTGAAATAAAACTTTAACCGTGACCCAATCAAGAAGCTTAAGCAAAGACAGCTAACTTCACCAACCGTGAAAAACTCAATCTGCACGGCAGTCAATGGGGGGGAACCCCTGAGACATGCTAGTATTAGCATGCCATCCCGGTACACACTTTTAATTGGGCTAATTGTAGCTCGCATTCAAAAGGGAACACGAGAGAGAAAAGTCAAGGGATGGTTAAATTTGATAAATGAAAGTGTATTTCACACCGTATTACAGAGCTGCGAACCAGTTTTTCTTTTGCTCCCTCGCTCTAATTTCCCACCTTCCTCTTTTCACACATCCCATATGGCAATCTTTAAAAGCCTGTATTGCTTTTTACTGAAGTCAATTTTGTTTCAAGTGAGGCCCTGTTTCTTATCACACAATTCTCCGCTGCCAATGATATTGAGCGGCTCCTGTATTCTTGTGTGTGCGCTTGTCTGTTTAGCAGACAGGGCAGGTGGATTGACGTTTTCTCTGGAGGCATATCAGCTCTGACAGATGAAAGGAACGGCATTGTGGGGCGGCGTGGCGCTAAGTAATTGCCTTCTGACTCCACCGGGAGATGTAAATAGTTCGGAGCATGAAGCATACAGATATGCCGACTGAACACACCGATCATGACACAGGTCCACAAAGATGCACAAAACAGCATGTAGGATTACAAGGGTCACACGAAGAAGCAACGAATAAAAGTCTTCAAAATGATTCACAATGTAAGTTGGAGTCAATTTTAATGTATGCCTACTTGCTCGATAACCTATTTTAAACAAAAACATACATATAACAGCTTTAATAATACTATAAAGATTTTTTTTATAATATTAAATCTTTAAATGCCATATTAAACATATGCTATTCATAAGTACAAGTATAATAATATTGATAGTTGACAAATATACCGTACATGTGTGCTATGGTGTGAAAAAAAACGGTTAATAATATGTTGTTTTATATTATTATTATAATTTATATGTATAGTATAAAATAGCATAAGAGAGATTTCTCTTCATTGTTTTTTTTCTTTTGCTGCCACACCATAGGACACATATTTGTCTAACTACCCAAAAGAGTGTGTGTGTGCGCATATAAAATATACAAGTGTAAAAGTCTTCACACATCTGTAGATCACAGTTTTCTCCGATACAGATGAATGCATGCTATGACAACATGCCGCTTCTATCTACATTAATGACGAGTCATTAAAAAATTCATTTAAAACTAAAGCGCAGACTTCAAAAACTGATTAAAGTGATGCTAAACGCTAGGCATTAACAGTCTTGTTTCTCACCAGATTCGCACAGCTTGCGAGGTTTACGCATCATGAGATCTGATCCTGATGGAAAAAACATGATGATACATTAATTGTCATCATAAAGTTATAAAGGAACCATGTTTTCAGCTTTTAAAGATTGAGCTACTCTTAACCCAGACTAGAAGTGGAAACGGTCCCAAGGGCCTGAAACAATGGCCAGACACACTTAGCATGTCTCAAAAGCCTTTTTTATAGAACATGTGAGCATTACTTCCATACACAACAGTCACTGATAAAAGGCTGTGAAGAAACCAAAGAGCATCTTTTGGTAATTTAGTTGCAATGTGATAGTTCATCCAAAAAGGAAGATTCTTTCATCATTTATTCCCTCTCATGTCATTCCCATCCTGTATGACTTTCTTCCGCAGAACACGAAAGAAAATATTTTGAAGAATGTTCGTGCAAATAACCTTGATATCCCCTGTTTACAGAGACAAAACCACTGAGACATGTTTTGAAATATCTTCATATAAAGTCATACAGGTTTTGATCAAAAAAAATTATGACATGGGTGACAACAAACCTTCCTAAATTCCTCGTTCTTCCAGAATTTCTAACACTCAATCTTTCTCTGGGGAGACCAGACACTCTCCAAACCCAAACTGGCCTCTTTCGTGCTTTCATGGCCTGTCACCCTCCATCAGGACTGAGATCTAAACCCATATGATAAATTCCCTGAACAACAATAAACAACCTCAACGCTGACAAATTCTGTTCACTCACACATCTGTAAATCCCTTCGGAGTACAGTCTAACTATTCCATAAAACTAAAGTTTACTAAACCTGTCATTCCAGCATGTAGCCTACAAACCCCAACACACTAAAGTGCACCAACGCCATTACACTAAAGTGTTAGTATGCTACCTATAACCCAAAAAGTGTGAGACACTAAATAAAAAAAATAAGCCAAAATTCGCAAACACTAAAATGCTATGTGTCCAAGCACAAAAGTGAGTTATTAAGCTGAATTAAAATCACTTATGAGTTCAACAAACATCTTTTGAAAGCTTTGACAATAAATAATGTTGTTTACAATTGAATCTCACCCATCGCAATATCTTCAGACACAGCCAAAGCAAATGTCAGAACGAATGATGGATAACCGACCCGCTTGACTTCTGATTTATACGTGGATTTAACAGGATCAATGTAAGCCAAGTATAGCAGCGCACTGAACTTATTGATAAAATGGATTCGGACAGACTTCCATGCGATGGAAAAAGCAGCTTATATCTAAATGAAATTACACACAGCGGATGAAACGTATAAAAAGGAAAGTTCAGCCAAAATATAAATTAGATCATACATTTCTTTGTTCCGATGAACACAGAAATATATTTGGAAGAATGCTTGTAACCAAACAATTCTCGGCCATCATTGACAACCAATGGTGGTCAAAAGTGCCCAACAATGGTTACATTCTTTAAAATATCATTGTTTGTGTTCGACAGATCAAAAACATTTATAGAGCAATTTTTCCTACTGCGGTTGTCAATGACGGCCGTGAATTGTTTGGTTACAAGCATTCTTCCAAATACATTTCTCTGTGTTCATCGGGACAAAGAAATTTGGAATGAATCTTCACTCACTTGAGGGAGAAAATAAAAACAGAATTTTTATTTTTGGGTGAACTGTTCCTTTGACACATGCGCTTGTTTATTCTCACACACATCTCTGGCACTTGTCTCAACATAAAGCATGCACTGGTTATAAAGTAGTTTTAAGAAGCTTAAAATAAAAACTAAAGAAACAACCACGCACCGTTTTAAAAGCAGCATTAAAAACTAAAAAACATTTGTTGAAAGAGGAACTGGCTGAAAAAGTGTGTGACGGAGCTCTCCGAGGACATCTGACAAAACGTCTTGTTATCTTTTTGTTTTCAAGTTGAAAAGAACAACAAAAGTAGCGCTGCGTTTTTTCGGTTTGCCTGTAGGGCTGTTCCAGCTTCCCCCAGACTCCCGCTGTGATCGGCAGAAGGGCACGGGGGCAGATTTCCATTCCGAAACCTTCCTTTTCCTGTCTGAAAAGCTGCTTTATGTTCAGAAGCCGAGTGTGTATCGGAGGGGATCTCACAAAAGCGCTCTACGCATTATTGTCTCTTTCTTAAACCCTCATGCACTTCACAATTTGTGTTCCATTTAAATGTCTCTGTCCTCGGAGAATGTCAGAGGAAATTGAGTTAAATTGAAATGTCAGAAGAAGATGAGACTAAAAAGGAAAATGAGAGAGGGCGGGATGCTGAATGATGGTGTAAAGGTGGGAACATTTTGATATTTGCCTCATTCAGCTTCAGAGAGTTCCTTAAACGCTTCTCAATATTTGTGCAACATTGTCATATCCATGTAATAGGAATTTGTATTTCATGAACGCAAGACTTTCATTTATATTTGTTACTTTAAATTATTTACTATTAGGATAGAAATTTATAACAATGTTTCTTAACTATCGGAGCCCTTTTTGAGCCTACACATGAAAACACAAGTTGGAACTAAAATGGCGGTAACTCATGAAATTTTTTGGAATAGAGACTTACGGTTGGTCTCGTTTGAAAAAATAAAAAATAAAATTAAGGTATGTTGTTAGGTTTATTGTAAAAACTAAATTAAAAATGTTTATTGGTTTTCTTTGATTAAAAAAATACGGGTCGCAAAATGCTAACAAAAAATCTGAGCACACTCTTTATAAAAAATAATCATTTATTCTCCATACATAAATTATTTAAAAAAACACCAAAGAAATCTGTATTCATTCTTCTTAAATTACTTGCACAATATTGACGCAATCTAAGGTGTCCCGTATACGGAACGGGTGATAGTTAACAGTCTACAATAGCATTGAAATACTGAGAAAACGTCTTTTATAAGCTTTATGGGCATTGATAATCCATGTGGGTTGGTCGTTCATCTTTCGAGGCTGACACAGATTTTCTGTAACTAATGTTACTTGCATCTTAAGCTGTGAAGTTAATGAGTGTTTCTCAGTTTCTCCTCAGTAAATCTGTTAATGAGGAAAATCTGACCCAGGTCGTCACTGCTCAGTGACTTATTGAAAAATATCAGTGTAGACTTTAATTAGAGTTTAATTAAAATCTAACCACCAAATTTATTTCCATTACAAAGTGTGTCTATAGTCCAAGCCAGTGACAACCAAGCATGCTTTTACACGTTCCTATTCAAAATGATCCTTCATTAAAAATTCTGGAACCGAAGGACGTTCCACTTGTTGCTAACTTGCGGTCTTAACAAAACAGGACTGCAAAATTTCACAAAGAAAATAAACAAATACACAGAGTGACCAATATAGTTTGCAGACCAATGAGTGTTTATCGTTCACAAATCCCCAAAAACTAGTTATCGGTTCACAACGGTCTAATGAGTCACTTCTTTTTGATTCACTTTTACCTTCATTGCTATTTCTACCTGTAATCAGCTTTGAGTACTGTTCTCATCGCCGGGTATTTGGACAAAATATTAAAGCCTCCATTATTTTTGGTACGTCGCTTTGGATAAAGCTGTCTGTTAAATGAATAAATGTAAATGAATCACTCAACGACTGAATAGTTACAAATTCCTTTAGAAACCAACGCCAGAAAGAATCTATTCTTCTTCCATTGCAAATGAAGAATATGTAAATGACGTGAAATTAAAACAACTCATGCCTGTAACCAGAAATGAAAGCTATTTTTTTCTATGAATTTCCATCGTGGACGATGCAGAGCGAAGTGTCACAGCTATTAAATGCCTGACAGTGCTGATCATGCAGATGTGATTAAGTTTGAATTCTCATCGGCATTGAACATGTTCACGTGTTAACCATCCTTCCATCACAACTCACCGAAGGCAGCATAGAACTCGTCTTTAGTGAGGTGTTCATCATCATTGATGTCGTTGTATTTGAACAGATCGAACAGCGTGCACTCGGATGTTGTCCTGCTTAGACCTTCCTGCTTGATGACCTGTATAAATAAATAAATCAAATAAACCTGCATAAATAAACAAATAAATCCTCTGTATGTTAATTAGTTTTGCTTTGCATACATTCATGTTTTTTTGCTTAAAAAACTAAAAATTAATTTTTTTTTTATAAATTCTTTGTTGACTTTTTAGTATTGGAAACATATGTAGAATGATGTAGACAGTCAGCTTAACCATCTTATATTAGTATAGAAAATAATAATAATAAAATAAAAAAATATTTACAAATAATTACAAATATAAGAATTTAATAAGGATACAAACAATAATAAAACGCAAATCAGAAATATACAAAACCATTATCTAAAATCTACTGTATAGAAGAAGTTTTTTTGTAGAAATTTCTCACAAGGCAAATTACGCAGAGGGCAACATGGACAAGTTTTGTGACATGCTCTGACCAACCATGAAGGAAAGTGTTGTCCAGACTACATATATAGTGTACAGGATCACTAACAGTAAGAATAAAAATGCTGTTTTGGGCTGTGACTTGATGTTTAATGTTTTGTCAAATCTGGGTGGAGAAGAAAAGCAAGTGTGCAAGTCAAAAAATTAATGATTAAAATTAGATTCTCATCTGCATCTGATATTGTGATTCCTGTCTGCTGGCAAGCATCTGGAACAAAGCAGGATTTTCATAACAGTTTTATGCTGAAAGACATTAGGGATTACAGCAAATGTTGTAGAGCACATTTATCTATGCCAAAAATATTGGATGGTAATTACAGCTAGTGAGAAAAGCTGTAGGGAATGGTGATGATGAATGTTAAGGGTTAGATTCACTCTGGATTACTTATAAGATTTATTAAATATATGAGGTGTGAAGAATCATAATCAGCCTTTCGCTAGAAAAAACTGCTGGTATTGTTTAAAATAATCAATAATGAAAGCGTATACAAATGAATTGTGATGCTTAATACAGATGCTGATCTTGTGGATCCTGTTCTTGGTGTTATTTTTGGGATATTGCTATTTCCAGAAAGCTTCGACATACCTGGTTCTAAGCCCGACCTGAACTGATTCACAATGAATCTAAAAGCAGCCCTTCATATTCATTCAATCCTGTCATTTCAGTATCTGCTTTCTCTAATCCTCTTATAGAAACTTTTGTTACCAGGTCAGAAACCCACATATGTCGACCTTACTCTGACCTCTGATGCTATGCATTGTTGCCAAGTACAAACAAAAAGGTGCAGACACACAGGCACAAAATGTTGCTTTTTGTGTTTACGTTTTTACATCACAAGCAGACAGATTTTATATAACCAAACTTTTCCATCATCCTTATTCCACATCCCACAGAAAATTATATTTTATTCATACGTTCTCCTTCCCGATTCACAAACCAATTCCATTTTGATTCGTTAAAAGACTGCAAAAGACTGACTTAGGATCATCACCAATGTGATCATGATATTCATTTTGGAAGTCTGAAAAATAATAAAAGTTGAATTTGTAAATCTTGTATCTGTCCAATGCGGACAACAGAGAACGGTGGCAGGTAAGGAGGCTTACGTGTCATCTAAAGATTAATGAAAAATAAATTAAAAGTTTTTGTTTTGAAATCGTATTATGGAGCTTGTCTGTTTGATTCTGAATGGCACAAGAATAGTTGTTCTTGTTTTTAAAAAAAAGTAATAAATCCACAAGGTTCATGGTCTGCCTATGGAATTTATGCACAAAGATCATTTGAGGTGTAGCAGAAGTCTTGAACAGAATACTGATCTAGTTTAACTGCTCTATTACATCAGAATGTTTGGGTTTTGTAGCGCCGTATTTCAGTGTATGCTACCCATCGTCGATCACCTTTCGACCCGCACACTTTCATGTCAAAAGGCTAACTTCCGTATTCAAAGACGGTCCAAAGTTTTTACCTTTTCCTTGTCTTCGTTCTGCCATGCATGCAAAGAGATGCATTCGTCTTCCACAGAGAATGAAGAAATATGTAAATGACACGAAAATATAGCACAATGAAATTGAAACGGCTCATGCCTGTAACCGACAGTGAAAGTGTGTTCAGAGTTTATTCTCTGGAGAAATATGAATAAATTCATATTTTGCTCATTTTGCTGTGTGCCGTATCTCTATGGACAGGTGTAATCTTTCTGCCGCAGGACAAGATAAAGCACAGCTGACCTGGGATCAGCATATGAGTGAGTTATAAAGAAAGAGACACGCTCGCAGCCTCATTTGGTGTTTCAAATGAATGCAGTAAAACGTTGAATAAAGATCCCCAGCCATTCTCAGTTTATTTAAATGTAATAAAATTTTTGGAATAATAGATTTTGTACCCAAGCAAAGCAACACGGATATACAGATACTATCCCGGTCACCATTTATCACCAATCCTAAGTCAAGCTAGTTTGAGAGAAAAAGTGTGCACACTTGATTTTTCTATTTTTTATGTGCGGATGCTTGGAAAATTTGCTATTCTCCAACAGCCTAATACGTAAGGAAAACAGTAGTTTTCTCTTCCCAATTTCACTGATTTCACCCGAATATGACTGTAAAAAAGAACATATGCAACTTTTTTGGTATATTGTATTACAGTTATGCTTATTGAAAAGTGATTTTAAGTTAAATAAAACCATTTCGACAATAACGTTCAAATCGCAACAATAGAAATCTTTTAATTTCAAGTCATATACTGTAAACGCAAATGTAATGTACTTACTAATAATGTAATCGAGTAATTGAGAAAACCTCTCCAAGTGACCTAAAATATTCTTATAGTGGCCCTGAGGCTACCCTACAGTTTACTCCTGTCATTTGTCTCTTCTATGTGAAAATTGGTCGGCAATTTAAAAGGAACATAAAGATGTTTCATTATGAGGAAACCAACGTCAATTTCAAGATTACACGGGTTTAAAAACGTACCTGTGAGAGCTCACTGCTGTCAACTCGTCCATTACCATCTGCGTCAAAGCGCTTGAACATCATGTCCACCAGACGCTTCCTAGTCGCCATATCTTTCTCGTGGCTACCATGGTTACTGGGGGTCAAGTATCTTTGAGCGTGCAAGTCCAACATCTTGTTCTTCAATTTTTTATAATCTCCCAGACGACAGTTATCATCTGTAAAGAATGAAGGAGAAACAGTGGTGAGACCTGTGTATGTGGAATTGAACTGGTTCCATAACATAACTTATTTATCAACACTAAGCCAATACTGTATGAAGCTCTACCACAAGTGGTCTTGTGAGAAAATCACAGCTTTGTCATGAAAAAAAGCAATACAAATCAAATAGTTGTACAAAAAGACTTGGGAAGTGTTCCCTGGGAATTAAACTTGCAACCTTACTGTTGCTAGAGCCATAAAATCAAGAAAGAGAATTTGCTTTGGATGTATAATTTGTACAGTGACCCTGGACAACAAAACCCGCCTTCAGGGTCAATATTTCGAAATTGAGATTTTTCTGAAAGCTCAATAAATAGCTTTCTATTTCAATTTCTATTGGTTTGTTAGGATAGGACAATATTGGCTGAGATATAACTATTTAAAACTCTGTAATCTAAGGGAACAAAATAGCACTGGAGCAGGCCTTTGCTAAAATGTAACAGTGATGTTAAAGATGTAACAGTAATGTTAATCCCTAATGGTTTACCTGCACCTGTACATATGTCTTTCATTTTGGAATATGCATAAAATGGGTTTATAGTTTTAGCTGTTGTTATGTTCAGATGTGTTCTGGATCATAAGGAAATAATAATAAAAAGCAAAAGATAAAAAACCAGGAAAGATTCTCAGAACCAACTGCTTTCTAAATACTAGTTTCAACAACAGACCTCAGAGTTTCACATGACTATCACATACCGCGTGTGTATGCATGACACGCTGAAATAGACAAACATATCTGTCCGAGTTTGTGTCTGCACGTTTTTCATCAGCAGCTCAGAGCACATCACAAAATGGCCTCTACTTTGACAAGCAACAGTGGCAGGAAAGCTTCTTCCTTGGAAATGGCAAAATGAATAAAAGATAAATGGCTGTCTACCATCTACTTTGCCCAGGGGAAATGAAGGTCAATGGCGTCAAACCTGCATGTGCTTCTGCATGTGTGTGCGGCACACGGCACATTAGCATTCACAATTTTGGAATGGCGGCAATCTGCGAAAGGTCCCCGTCCAAATCTGCTGTCATTCAAATCCCCAAGCTATATGGTATAAGTCAGAAGAAAGAATTGAGGGGCTTCTGTCGTATTTCAGCATGATCTGATATTGCATCGTTGACCTTGAAGATCTCAAGCCATGTTTCTCCTAAGCCATGATGTTTCTCTTGTGCAGTAGGCAGAATCAAGAACAGTGCGAAGGCAGCTAGAGGTCTCTAGAATCTGTGTTAAACATAACAGGCAGCGTTTCAACTGGACTCCCTCTGCTTGTGTTTTAGTATGGAAGTGAAGCTGCGAGAAACCCTTTGTGTGGAAATCACAGTGCTGATTAATTCGCATGACCACGTGCCAAGCGATGCCGACATCTCGAGTTCATAGTGGCACATGGCGGTAAAGGGAATTGAAAAATCATTAATGCTTCCCAATAGGTCAAGTTTGGACTGGTTAACATGACCCATGCTAATTTTAAAAAGCATCCTTCTCAATATGCATTCTGATGATGTAGTACATTCTGCAAATAAATCACAATTAAAAAGCAAATTTTTTCATTCCCTTAAAGGCTCCAGATAGTTGGTAATGAAGCTTTTGGGACTGCACACGTTCTCGTGACACCATCAGCAAATCGATGCTTCAGCAGCCGACATTGAGATTAATGAAAGCGTGGGCAAACAGCCTTCTTCAGGTATTACAGACCTCCTTTCTGCTTCCAAAAAAGAGGCAATGCTGTCTTGTTTTACTAGGATCTTATTATAACACCCAAAAAATATATGAAAGGATCTTACAAAATGAGAAAGTCATTTTTTTATAGGGTACTCTTTACAAGACACTGTTTCAAAGGAGCTTTACAAAAACATGCTTTCATGTTTTGTACTGGCAAAGACAAAGGCAACTGTCGCAGAGAAACCTCATGAGATGATGTAAAGAGGGAAACAACCTTGAGAGAAGCAAGATTCTTCCCATCCTCCTCTGGCATCACAATGAATGTACAGTTAACATAAGTATGATATGGCAACCAAAAAAAATGAAAAATATAAACTGCATTAAGTGTGGAAACTAAGGGTCTGTTTAATCGATTTTTTTCTCATTATGAGCAAAAACTTGATTGAACACTGCTTCAATGATCTCTCTGTGAATTCAGAGCTCCCCAAACGTATCCCACAGAGAGGCACATGTGCGACGTTCTGCAATCACTTTCCTGTCTTTATTTGTTCAACCTTCATCCCTCAAAAGGCTTCTTATAGGCAAAAGCTATTAAACGTATATCCGTCCTTCAATATACTGAGACCTTCAGAAGGTCACTGTAATGGACCCATCATCGGAAAGGACATGCTATTGTTTCTCATCTCAGTAAACCTGCGGGTGCAGGAGGTAATGGCACTTAGACCATGTCTAACAAGAACCCAAATTTATCCTATGTGTTCCTGCATAGCCTAAGGCGATGCGGAGTATAGAGCATGTGAGGCTGATGTTTGTGACCGGAGGTGCGGCAGCTAGAGGCGTGCAGCGGCTGGTTGCCCATCCTGATGGGAATTCTGGTCATTACATTGCTTAGCAAAAGTCAGAAGCTGTGACAAACACGTTTTTGATGGGAAATTCAAGGCACGTGGTCAGAGATGAGTGTCGGGCTGGGCAAAACAGACCGAGGCTGTCCACAGTTAATTATTATGGACTGGTGGTAGAATCGTTTACGAAATGGGATGCTAAGAAATTAGGTCACAGCTACACAAATACAATCAAGTGTTGTGTAAACGCATTTAAAATAGATTACTGTATATCATATATATTATATATAGATATGCCTAGATATACTGTACAGACACACACACATATATATACACACACATCATTACACCTAATATATATACACACACACACACATATATACAGTATATATATATACTGTATACAGTATACTGTAGTGGAGTAGGCGGGGCGAGATCGTGCTTCGAGACCGGTGAGTAACTGTTAATGAGCGCCAGCCGGGCACGAACCGGTCTCGAATCACGTAGGAGATTGGGAGCATATAAGAGAACGAGCGACCGGACCATCGAAGAGAGAGGACCGGGCCCGAACATGTTTTATGGTTGTATGTATGTTTCTCTTTGGTGTTTTTGTTTTGTTCGCCGGCGGTCGGCCGTGAGTGGCCGCCGGCTGTTATTATTTTTATTAAACCTTTATTTATATGTCTTTCGGTTCCCGTCTCCTTCCTTCCCTTTATTGAACTTCTCTACATATACCTATCATATTTATGCATTATATATACTGTATGTTCATGTTAATTTCAAACAGAGATGGCGAGAAAGGGTCAAATATTATAGATTTGAGCTTTAGAACTTAGATACTTCCTATTGCTGGTCATATACTGCGCAATCATTAATCCTTTGACTACACAATATATCTTCATTCATTTAAATTATGTCTTCATTAAAAGGGCTGGCAGTTTAAACACTTCTTAGTCTGCGCAGCTTTATGGTAAACCTGTTCTCTATCAGCTTGTACCTGAACAGCCTTTGACTATATGCCAAAGCCTCTTAAAAGTATTCAGTATGGGGCTATACTTGGACAAGCGCAACACAAATGCAGTGTGCAGCACAAAGACATTTACTAGCCATGAAACCATTCCCAAGCGACCTGCGTGATTTACTTTGAAACAAAGCATGACACGTACAGGCAGCCCAGAGGAATGACACAGAGAGAAAGCGGTTTTGAACTCTTTCTGTTTTGAACCCATTTGAACGAAGTCCTTCAGTTTTCACATTTCCATGTCTGAATCGAGTCCATATGTATGGGACTCTGTTTATTAATTCCCCCAAAAAACACATCTATATTCAGATGAAATGAAATCCAGGAATGGTTTTACAATCTAGTGGCACTAATGAAAACAATACCTTAACAGACGCCTCTTTTCAAAATTACAGTCTAAGATCATTCAGATAATGATAAAGAAATATTAAATCTGTGTCACATGTATTAAAAACCCTGTCAAAGTTTTTTTAATGCTAAAGATAAAATGTCTCTACTGCCTGACAGATATGAAATAGGTGTCCTGAGAAATCATACCTGTCACTTTGACAGCTCTAAGCTTAGTGAGCTGCCAAAAAATAGAGACAGATCACAAAACTAGCTACTTGAAAAATGTTGACTCATTTTTCTTGCATTTGAATCTGCCAACACGTCTTTGGTGGGCGGGCTTGTGAAGGTTGAAATGGTGGTATTTAACGAAAGTCAGAAATAATTTATGGCACATTTAATGATAAATTTAAGATTTATAACCCAACCTTACTTTCTTCATGACCTTAACTGTCTTTTTGATTTAAAAAGTAATTACAAAAGTTCACAAATTTTCTATCAAATCATATTGCTTTGAGTAAGCACAGGCCCATGCATTTGTCCCAAAATATAATCTAGACCTAAACTTTCAATCTTAGCTTGAAGTCTTCAGTTGTGCTTGTAATGGTCATATTTTTAAAAGCGTTATCTGATTACCTATTGATTGGTTTACATAGGAAACGTTGGCAATATATATTAAATAGCTATAGCAAAATATTACCTAGAAAATGGTGTGAAGATGTAGTGCCACTGCCATGGACTGGAGTCACATGGAAACGGATGATTCATGATATGAAAGCCCAGCAACTTTTCATTCTCGCAAATGCATTTTGAAGCTGGTTTCTGAGTTGTGTTTTCGAATCACTGTTATTTCAACAAATTCCAACTTTAATGAGACCAGATGTCACTATTTGGCTATCGCATTTTTGAAACAAAGACATGTTACAAATGTACAATTTTTAAGCATTGTCAACACTCTTGTAATGGTACTTTGGGTTTGCTTCACCAGGCATCAGCGCATAGGACCAAAAATGCACAAGGAACTAAAGAAACTGCTCAAAAGTGTAGACAAAGCACTATCCATCCCTCCCTAACTCTGAGCCTCTCTCTTAGTTCAGTACATTTTGTACAGAATAACCCTTCGATATTTTATATCAGTCTGTCGTATGGCTGCCCGGTGAGCCGGCCTGATCAGTAAAACAGCGATAGATCAGGCTCTCAGTGCACTCGCTGTTCTCAAAGTACATTGTTCTAAATGCTCTATACATCAAACACTCACCCGGAAAAGTCTGCAGCTCATTCTGAGGTCAATGACGCCCGTCTTTAAGGGCACAGGTTCAGTTGCCCGGCTGTCAAGTTCCCGCACTGAAGAAATGGACGCCCGAAACCGCTGGGCCGTAAAGTCTGCTCTCTTTCTCTCGCCTGACCACCTACAACACCTCGCTGGAGAATTTCACAGGGAGTGCATTCAATAACAATCTACCTGCCGTTGGATATCCATACGAGCAGTTTCAATGACAAATTTACAACGGGCTAGCACCCTATTATTCTGGTTCTCCTGGTGCGATGCGCCACTCGAATGGTTTGCATGTGTTTTGTCCCTTTCCTTTTATTCTTTCTCCTCACCTTCATTGTTTTTTGTCTCTAGGTCTCAGCAGGAGAGCTTTATTCCCTACATAAAGTAAGTCATCGTTCCCGAATGTCTACCTTCCGTTTCACCTTTAATTTGATTTCCACACTCTATTTTCTTCTGTCGCATGTTCTTTCTCGTCTCTTCTCCTTCCTCTGTCCTTTTATCTGTGATTTCTCACTTTCGCAGACGTCGGTGAAGCTTTGAGGAGCTCATTACCTGCCGGCAGACGAGGCTGTGGCTTTTCTTCAGGCTGGGGGTGACAGTGACATTAAAACAGCTCAGGGTCTTATTATCACGTTCTAAAACAGAACAATATCCTTTTGCTTTCTCTCCCTCTCTTTATCTCTGTGAGATATAACAGGTTTCTTCAAATAAGCAGCGAAGGAATAAATCTGCTCAATGTTCCCGTGTGTGACATTCTCTTTAATTTAAAAAGACGGCTTGAAGTTTTACTTGTGATAGGTGAAGTGTCGAATAGGACTGAGCAATTTGGTCAAAAATGAAAAGAGATATGAACTGTGATATGATAAACAGTCCATGACTACACAGAAACAACAGTTTTATGGTTTAGGAGGCATGCAAAACCTACAAACAAGCAAGAAATGCCAAAGTTCTGTGCAGTATGTCATGTTTTGCAAATGATTTACTGCCAAGAAACCCGATATAATCTTCTGAAATTCTTCTCATTATTTTATCATTTGAATATTGGAATTTTGACATTCAAGATTTCTGGTATAATTTATTCGCTTTCACCCGACATTGCAAGGAGGTCCGCCTTAAGTCTTCATATAAACACAAAACTGTTTTGGTCAAATGTGTATTATCTCCAATCGTCATTGCATTTCAATAGAAACTCTTTAGGCAAATTGTTTTGAAATATGCAACTGTGTAAATAAAGTGAAGCTTTGCAATCACAATGCACATTATAGGTCAAACATGACCTGAGATAGATTTCAATAGAAACCTGCAGGATTTTCTGCTTTAAAGTTTTAGTTCACCGAAAAAGACAAATTCTGGAATCGTTTACTCACCCAAACTTTTTTTCCTCCGCAGAACATAAAATAAGATATTTTGAAGAAGTTTGCTAACCAAACAACAGCGGTACCCATTCACTTCTATTTTTTGGACACTTAACCAGTGCAAGTTAATGGGTAATGCCGGTTTTTGATTGCCGACATTCTTCAAAATATCTTCTTTTGTGTTCTGTGGAAGAACAAAGTCAAGTTTAAAATGACACATTTTGAAATGACATGAGGAAAAGTAAATGACCTCAATCTCAAATCCATACTGCCATTTTGATTTTAACTCGATAAATTGAGCAAATTTTTTTCATTGTCATTTTCCGTCCAAGGTACTTAGATCCAGGAAACTTAGAGTGCTTTCACATCAAAACTGAAAAGCTAATTTTCTTTGCGTGGGCTTTAATGTATTATTCGAAGTATTATTATTCTTTTCATTTATCTATTTATTTATTTTCTTTCTTTTTTTCAATGATGTTTTCTGTTTTTTATTTGAGCCTTCTGATCTATACACCACTTTGGTCAACCCTGGGTTGTTTTTAAATGTGCTTTATAAACAAATTAAATTTAGCCCAACCCGAGTCTAAGCAAAGCCAGTGGTAGTGGCATTAGTTGCTAAACCCGCCAAACATACTTACTGGTTAGCACAGTGCGGACAGACTTTGACATGCATAGCGAGTGCGAGTCTGACAGGGCCATCTCGTCAAAAAGAAAAATATTTTGGCAGAGCTCGGGCGAATGGGCCACCCTGAGGGCTGGTGACAGAAAGCGGTGGATATGAGAGAGGGCAGAGAGACACATATCTTGAGGCTCTGTCTCGCTTTCTCTCCGTCCGTGTTTCTGTGTGGGGCTGTCTTTAAGGCGACGGTATCAGATGATTTGATGGAAACACTGTTGTAGTCATGTGTGCTGTTGACAGATGATACGAAGGAGAACAGAGGCTATAAGAAATATATCCACCGATAACATCAGTAGAAGGTGAGAAAAACAAGAGAGAACGAGACAGAAAGACCCTCAGCTGTATTTAGAATGTATTTATGACAGCTGGATGGAAAATCAACCGCCCTGGTCTTGTAAGTTTAGCAGATGGAGGAAAATTAAACAATCTTTGTGAGGAATTGTGATCGAAAGCTATGAGAACAAACTGACTGGCTTTCAGTACCGCACGGAAAAGGCTTAGGTTATGTAACACGCCGGTGTTCAGGTGCCATTTATTAGGGATCATTTTGATATTACTTAATTACTGTAATTAAAGACAATTCAACCAATAACTAATTTAAAGCGACCGTTCACTTAAAAATACAAATTCTGTCATGGTTTATTTACTATCATGTCATCAAAAGCTGTATACGCACATGAAGAGCTCTTTTCCAAAACGCTATGAATCCATTTTAATAGTTTTCGTAAAAATGACATTTTCTTACCTAGACCCATAAATTTTGTTAATATTCAATTTATCCTGCTAAAATAGTCTGTTGGCTCGGTCTGAACATGGTAAACAACAACTGTTAAATGAAACAACAATATGGTCGATTATAAATTCAATTTTTTTTTCAAAACGCTACATATCCATCCTTTTTTTCAAAAAAATGAATTTATTTCTTTTTGAAAACACACAAACAAGAGAACATGAAGCGTATGACATCGGGGACTCATACTATAAATTAATATAAATCAAATAAATGCGAATGCAGTTAATAAATAACAGCCAAATGAAATAAATAGTAACAAACTAAATAGTAAAATAAAATAAATATTTAAATGTCACGTTTTAATATTTTCCACCACACACGATAAATAATTTAGAAATGACAAATACAAATACCACTGACGAGCGAATTCTGATTGGTCGAGAGGACATATTGCATTTAGGCTAAAAACAGGTTCGGGACTTATAGCGTTTTGGAAAGAAACTGCATCTTGCAGTACATTTTAAACAAGGAAATATAGCGATTTGGCATGAAACATTGATGGAGCAGTGAAACGGTTTTGTAAACAGCAAAATGGCATGACAAACAATTTTTCTTTAAATTTGGCGTTTATTGGGTTTTGGAAAAGAGCTCTTTACTTTATTCTGTCTTACACAAAAGAAGATATTTTGAGAGAATTTGCAGTGATTTTGTGTCCATAAAATTGAAATCAATGTGTCCAGATTGTTTGGTTACCAACGTTTTTCAAAATATTTTCTTTTCTGTTCTGCACAAAAAAGAAAGTCATACAGGTTTGGAATGACACGAGGGTGAATAACCGACGAAAGAATTGTAGTTTTGTCCCTGCAATTCCATATTTTAGGGATTTCGATACATGAAAAAAAGTACACGCACAAACCGGTTTAAGCACACGTAAAAAGGGCACACAAACAAACTAACTCACACTCCATGCATGCATCCAAGGGTACAATCAATCCTCTACTATATAACCAGGTTCTGTCATAGAAAATCAATATTACATACTGACCCAAAACAAACACTAACATACATCAGCCGTGTGATCTTGTGTGTTGAAAAAAGGAAAAAAAGATCACAATGATACAAAACAATAAGCTGTTTTTAAGCATCAGGATTTCAAAATAGTGATTTATGCAACCGGATCTAACTGCACCGCTCTCAGTGGGCCTAAAACCGGGTCAGTAAAGCATGAGAGTCGGGCACTCTAACAAGGAGGCTAAAGACCACAGTCTCTAACATCTGTCTCTAAAGCGTCCGTTGAGGCCGTGGAGGTGAGGTATAAACACTGACCAGCACATTACTAGCTGGCCTCCGTAATCCATATACAGTATATAAATGCAGCTTCGAATGAACTCAAAACAATGATTGCTACAGTTCGTCCTTGGTTTGACTTTAAAACTAAAGCTGACCTAAAAAAGTCAACACGTACTTCAGTATTGTCGACAGTAACAGGACGCCCCGTTCATTTATTATGTCCAAGAATGGGCACATTGGGCCTTTGTGTAATCGGACTGCTGGTGATAAACGAAGTAAAGTATTGGCAAGCGGCTCACTCAAGCTTTCTTTTTGAGTTGGCTTGTTGGGAAGATCTGTCAGTCAAACTGATGGGGCTGTCCTGTACAACTGTTCACCGCAGAGCCTGAGCAAACCACTTAGGCTTTAATCAAAACACCAGCCACTTTTTCTATATGTAATGTATTACACTGAAACTTAGAGGATTCGGTTGGGTAATTGCAAAGTGTCTTACAATCGACTTATGTGCAATGTCGAAGCAAAATGTCTTGGCTTGACAATGAAAAGTAAAATAATGTTTTCACAAAATATACATGTACGTAAAACCCTTTTATGCATTAAAGCAAAGTAAAAAACTTGTGTTCAACAAACATTTATGTCTTATTGAGTTTATAATATAATAAGAGATTACACATTATCGCCGTTATCTGAAACTTTGTTTTTCCAAATTTGCTGTTTTTCTTTTTATGTCTTTTTAAATGATTAAATACTGTATTGAAAAGTTGACAAGTACTTTTTATTGGTTAGATATTTGCAAAACCCATAACAAAAATAAAGGGTGACAAATACTAATTAATGGCAAAAAATAAAAATCACAAAATATGGAGATGTGAGGATTCAGGAGGACAGCTGCGATATATTTAAGAACATTAAATCGAACTCATTATATTAAAATCAATGGTTAATATTTCTACTAGTCCCATCTAGACCTTTAGGTATAAATAGATTTTTCCCATCATTTACTACTTTATATAAATCACGAGTGTCTGATCATTGAACTCGGTCATGTGTGTGTGTTTAAATGCATGCAAAGGGGTTTCAGGTTTTTGATGCTGTCAATATATTGATATTGTATGTTTTATTATCCATGGAAATGTACAAAAGCACATTTTTCATAAGAATGGCTATGAAAACAAATGAGATCACACTTGAATATAAGAAATGCCTGATAAACACGCCGATAAGAGCTACAGTGGATTTAATTCAAGACATTTGTCTATGTCACACAGACTGAATTCAGTACTGCTTTTATTAAAATCATCCCTTTTCCATGTTTTTCGCTCTTTTTCTGCTCCAGAAGGTGCAGAGGAGGAGGGAGAGAGGTAGATAGATAGTAAGAAAAAAAAGCAATGTGCTCTCTTGAACGTGTTTCCAGTTTTAAGTTCCTGGGGACCCATATTTCGGAGGACCTGTCCTGGACCACCAACACCTCATGCCTGGTCAAGAAGGCTCACCAGCGTCTCTTCTTTCTGAGGACACTGAAGAAGAACCAACTGTCTTCAACTATCCTGGCGAACTTCTATTGCTGCACGATAGAGAGCATTCTGACCAACTGTGTCACAGTCTGGTACGGGAACTGTTCTGTTGCTGAGCGCAAGGCACTGCAGCGGGTGGTGAAAACAGCCCAGCGCATCACAGGGACTACACTCCCTTCCATTGAGGACATCCAGAGGAAACGCTGTCTGCGTCGAGCTCGCAGCATTCTCAAGGACTCCTCTCACCCCGCTCATAGACTGTTTACTCTCCTGCCTTCCAGTAGGCGCTTCAGGTGCCTCCGGATAAGAACCAGCAGACTAGGAAACAGCTTCTTTCCCAGAGCTGTTTCATTATTGAACTCTGCTCCCCACTGATTCCACTAACCCTCATAACTTTAACTTTAATGCTGCTACTACATTGTTTACATTGCATAACAGGGCTGCATCCATGACTGAACTGCACACACCAGTACTTCATGTTATCTGCTCTACCGGACTGTTTACACACACACAGCATCATTTGCACTCTATACTGCTCACTTGCACACCAGGAATATTATACTGAATGCTCATTTGCACTAATAAACTACTTTCATAACTGCATTAACTCATCTACAGCACTGTAACTCATCTATTGCATCTATTGCATAACTAACTGCATCCACTCATCTATTGCACTGTAACTTCAATAACTGCATTAACTCATCTACTGCACTGTAACCTTAATAACCGCATTAACGCATCTACTGCACTGTAACTTCAATAACTGCACTAACTCATCTAATACACTGTAACTGTACTATCTGCATCTACTCATGTATTTCACTATAACTTCAACAACTGCATTAACTCATGTACTGCACCGTACCTTTAATAACCGCATTAACTCATCTACTGCACTGTAACTTTAATAGCTAAAGTCTGTAATTAATGCACACTCAAGTCACTTGCACTATTGTATTGTCTATATTGTTATCTGTTCGTAACCACCTGTACATTAATGTTCACAGTATATAGCCTTCTGTATATATTGTTCACAGTACATACCGACTGTCATATTTTCATACAACATTTGTATAGTATTTCCCTAAAATTGTATTCTGTATTTATTCACACTGTATATCCTGCACTTGCTAATTGCACTTCTGGTTAGACCAAAACTACATTTCGTTACACTGTACTTGTATATGTGTAATGACAATAAAGTTGAATCTAATCTCTACCTAATCTAATCTATGAACACTTACCTGTGCTGTGCTGCTGTAAGGCAAACTACACAGAGAAAACTAGTAAACGGAAAGTATAAATCCATTTAACAAACCCCTGAACACCATGAATGACCAATGTATACGTAGTGACCCTGCAAGTCTACATTTTTTGGGAGCATAAAAGTTTGATTTTACCATTCATTTGACTATAATTTAAATCTTTAACATGGCCTTACTGAATCAAGTAAATATATCAAGATTATATTTTCAAAGAATCTTCTCTCATTCTGTAGAATGATTTTATGTAGAAAACATTAAATCACACAAAATGAGCAAACTAAGAACAACTAGAAAAAAACGAATTTGTCATGTTTTTGTTATGATTCGAGGTTTCAGGGTGTACTCCATAAAATAATAATTACACATACACACAACATAATGAACGTGACGGTAAATGAGCTCCTGGGGTCGACACACAAAAAAAACATGAAATACTTTGACAATCGAAGGAAACCAGAAGTGTTCTATCTCTGAATGCATCACTTGCTTGATAACCCAGATTTTTAAAGCAGATTTTTTTTATCCCGGCTGTGAAACCCATACATTTAATATTCAGTTACCAGTGTTCTTTGAAGGATAAAGGTGGCGAGCGGAACATTGAATGTCTGCCATTACAGAGTGACAGTGGAGGCCATGACACAAGAACAAAGGCAAACAGCCAAGCCAAAATCTTTTAGAGTCCAGCACAGCGTGACATTTGTGTTATCACAGCAAACTTAATACTGATTGACTTGACTGATAGCAAAACTACGAATCCTTGCCCTTTTGAAAACAGTCTGAAAGTTTTATCAAATGTTAGCTCTTCCGTTCCATACAGAGGGAAAGTTTGTTATTTCAGTGATAGGAGAGACGGCGGTAGGGTACATCTTGCTTCACTGCCTAAAATATACATCAATGTTATCTTAGAGATTAGTTAATGTCTCCGAGTCAATATAAGAAGATGGATGGCATTGTTATATGAATTTAAAATAAAAAAAATATAGTCTACTATAAAGAATATTAAAAAGTATACATAAAAATTAACATTTAAGATGTGAATATTATAGGGGAAAATATATAGAATATACACTAGTCCTATAGGATTTGAAACAAGTCTGGGTCACAATAATGCATGCAGGTAACACCTCGACTGTTCGTCTTCCACTTGTTCCAGCAAGACAAGAGAAATTGTCTTCTAGCCTATTTCACTGCTTTGCTAAGATTGATGACAGCAGCCGTCGGCTTCTGGACGAAAAGATCCATGAGACAATTCTGAGCCTCAATTCCCCATATGACAGCAATTCTACACAAAATGGGCCATTGACTTTTTCGCTTTAAGCAGTCCAATTCAGCCAAACATCACTACGGCTAAATGCACGGAATGCATCATCATTCCAGCGCAATAAGAGAGGTAAGATACATCATCCATCTACTCCCGGACCAATGTAGGTCCGCGACGAAATAATACCATATTCCAAGGGCGGCTAACGAAATTAGGGAGTCTAAATTGGGACAGAGCATCTCCATCAAGACAATGAGTCAATTACCCTGAATGTTATGTCTTCACTAACAATGCCATCCATCTTCTTTATGCTGCTTCTGTCTTATTAAATGAATCGCTCAAAAAAAGTGAACAAACTTGGAGTTTTCGATTTCATTTTCTACCATGTACTTATATCTTCAGAGACACAAGGTTCAGGGTTTAGCTGTTCTCATCTTCTAATAATGGCTACTGCAGCTGTCTTCAATATTTCAAGAGAACAGTGTGGACTTTGAAGGGTCCAGAATCAAAGCAGTTCGATAGAGAAAGCCATTTAATCATTAACTTTAACAGATGAGGGGATTTACAGTGAACTTATAGGAACAGAATCAGTTTTCAGGTACTTCTTTCTATTCATTTGGTAGCGCCTTATAAAAAGGTCTTTATGGTCATTCATGACAATGCTAAAATGACGTAACAATATGCAATAGAACAAATGATAGAAACACAAATATTCACTAATGCATTAAAGTAATATTAACGTCCGAAGTCATCATCTGATTGGTTGAATTTGACAGGATTTCCAGGAGACTTACGTGTCGCGTTCTTTAATGGTCCGCAAGAACAAAGCCTTCTAATCTAAAAAGTAAGCTGTCGTTTTTACAACTGTTGCTATAAGAATTCTTCACGATCGACTAAACGATTAATTAATTAATTAAATTAGTAATTAAAAGTATGAGAGGTTCATGGCATAAACTTATAATCATTGTTGTTTCTGTTAACTTTTAACACATTCGGGAAGTACATCGGTCTGTTACTGCGAGGACATAACCACGCCTCTAAACATGATGCGGCACAGAACGAAACGTGATTGGTTGCTTTAGCTGTCAGACATATGGCCTCTTGGCTGGGCCTTGGCCAAAGAAAGCGTCGATAAGTTCCAGAACCGGCTATGCCTGTCTACAGTCAATTTCACCTATATAAGACCTTAAAGCTGAATTGCTTTGAGTAAAGGCCCGTCCAATAACCAAAAACTAGGACTGTCATTATAATGAAATTTGTCAGAATGTAATGGATACCATCTTAATAAAGCTTTAACAAACAAAGTAGATGTTTGTATTTTTTTGTACATTATTGCAGAATCATAAAAATGTTCTGTTTCACTTCGTTGGGTACAGATGTGAGGCGATTGTCTCTCTGCTACACTAATCCTGCTGATGATCAGATTATCCATTGGGGGGGGTTGAAACATTTAATCAAGCCTCCCTGATCTCCACCATACATGACCTCATACTTTCCTCTTCAGCTTCAGCTCTTTTTGAACTGAAGCTTTCTCGAACATATTCCATAAATTAGAAAATTTTGTAATATGAAGATTCCCAAGCACCCAATGTGTACAACGTCTGGCTCTGCCCCTGCACGGAATTTGTCATGTTGATTCTAACAAAAGCCCTGAACGGATATACAGAGCGTGTTTCATGAATACGTTATCTCCTTCGGTAAAGAAGTGAAAACGTGACGACATCTTAGTTCTGTTTCAGCCACCCAAGTACTTTGAAAGGAATTGGTGGACTGAGATGTTGGTTCCAATTTGCAACCTCACCACTAGATGCTGCTTAATGTACACTGGACCTTAAACTAAAAGCATCAAAACATTAATGTTTGTCATCAGGAAAGAGTTGTGAATGAGAATGAGCGGAGAAGCGATTAACTGCCCTTATGAGACGGCAATACAAGACTCCGATCTTGATAGGGTGTAGTAGTGTAGGAGGGTGTGAAAGTTTGAAGGTGCAGATCAAGTGATAGTCCTGGAAGTAGATATGTTTCAACAAGTGCTTCGCAACAACCCAAAATCTCATAGAAGCAATGCAATTCAGAAAAAGAAGGATTTTTAGTAAACTCCCAACATTTTCAGTTTCAGTAGTCCCAACTTTTTTGTAGAAAAGCATCTGGATGAGTGTCTGCGAATAAGAGATTGCCGTTTGTATGAAATAGCACATTAGTATGAAGAATTAATGAGGGGATTTCTGTTTGATATGCTGTACCTGTGTACACAGCAGAAAAATGAAGGGCTTCATGACTGGGGCTCATGTATAATAAGAAAACAGTCATTAGAGTAAAGCAAGTTTCTCTCTCTCTCTCGCTTGTTTGCCCTTTTTTTTAAACTCTTACTTTATATCTTAAGGCCATGTTTCAGCATCTCACAGGTAGCATGCTGCTCTAATGTGCTCATTAGCTGTCGGGACGGCAGTGGGAGGGCTGGCAGGGGTGGGTCTCTCACAGGACACCGCGGATGTCTCTCCAGGGACGGAGCTTTAATTAGTTGTCAACACTGCTGTGGAGATGCAGACTGTACAGGGTTCTGTGGTGCAGAACTCGGCTGACAGTAACTCGGGACATGCCTGGTCACGGGAAACAAGTGATGTGGGCGGTTATATTTCCATGCGCGATGTTAAACACGATTCAACTATTTGTACACATTCTATAGCTTCGCAACGTGTTTTCTACTTGACTCTGGTAAAGAAGTTTGAAATAACATGAAAATGTTTCAGGTCAGATCTTTCTTAAACACCCACATGTTGATCCTGAGGATACTTCCTTTTTCATTTCTATCAAGACTCGACCCTCCTAAGTTGTTTGTCATTAAAGAAAACATTAAAACCATACTTGACATTGAGGTGTCTTGTTTATACCTGTTTTTACTGAATTTATGAGAACTGATAAACCAATAATAATCCTAGCTGGAAAACATGCTTCAAATATTGCTCATAAATGTTACTTTTATATGACAAAACAACACAGGAAATCCAATTAAATGTACACACGCTGCATGATTATCTGACTAACGTACACTATGTATAAAGTATCCTGCCTGTTATTTATTGTGATTTACCTTTGTTTTTAATGTCATGAATTTTTAAAGGATTAGTTCACCTTCAGAATGAAAATTGTGTCATCATTTACTCACCCTGTTGTCATTTTAAACCTGTGTGATTTTCTTTCTTCTGCAAAACACAAAAGAAGATATTTTGAAAAATGTCGGTAGCCAAGAAACGTTGGTCCCTGTTGACTTTTGTTGTATGGGGACCACCAGTTTTCTGATACCAACATTTTTCAAAATACCTTCTTTTGTGTTCTGCAGGAGAAAGTCATACTGTATATGTTTGAATTAACAAGACTGTGGGTAAATGATGACAGAATTTTCCTTTTGAAGGTGACCTATTACTTAAATGCCTGGTTTCAGAGACAATTGTCAAATTGTTGTGACTCAATATGCAAACCAGCATTTTTATAAAATTGCCTTAGATATCCTAATTTAAATACGGTCTAGTCCTGGCTTGAGCTAAACCTTGTCTGTGAATATGGGCCTTATTGTAAAATTTTAAGCAATAGTCAAATTCACCTCATACAGAAACACAGCCACTGGTCAGAAAAGTTTTTAGAAATCTGAGACATTTGGTCTAAAAATCCACCAATTCAGTCTTCAAAGAAAATTAGCTGCTGGACTCACTTTTGAAATACAATGGACAAAAGTTTTGGGACGTCTTCTTAAACATTCCTATTAGAAGGGGGCGTCCCAATACTTTGGTTCATAGTGTACTCATTCTGGCCTGAAGCCTGCCAGTCCTTTCAACATCCACATACGCTGAAACCCAGAAGAACACAAGCTATGCATAAGGTTGACTGATGGCTGAATGAAGTGACATCAGACAGAAAACAGGCTTCATTAATTCCTCATTCTCGTGACATAAACTGAACTAATGGGGAGGGAAAAATGAGATGAATGAATCATCGTCAAAACAACTTGAACAACCTAAACTTAAACAATGTGTGGAGAAAAGTGCAGAATACTAAAAGAGCCATTTGGGTATTTGGAACGAAAGACTTAATTAAAGCTTAACAGTCAGAGAAAAAGCTTAACGGAAGGATATTTTTCTCGGACAGAAAAATCGAGCTTTTCCCCTCTCTGACTATCCCTTGAGACGTCTGCCCATTATTCATTACGAGTACTCTCAAAGAAATTTGAAGTGAACTATTCATATAAGCATAATGCAGAATAATTTTACGCAACGTGAGTAATTAGAAAAGTACTTACACTTTGTTTTGCCAGCTCAACAGCTTGCGTCCCATCTTTATCATTACACACAACCTCATGCCAAACCACACAGCCCTGAAGGCAAACTGAAGCCTTTTCTTTGGCCAGAGAGAACTTCTTCACTGTCTTCCTGCCGGGACGGGGAAGATCTGTTGCCCACAGCATATGCTATGCAATGTTTTATTGCTTGATGTTATGGCTTCTACCCTGCGTGCTGCTCTAAATCATTGCTTTATGGTCAGCAGATAGTTTGAGAAGAATCAGCTTTCTCTTGACATTCCTTCAAACTTTCATCCTTCGGTTTTGTTCATTTGCTCTGGCGTACACAGAAGACCCTGATGACCAGACCGTGTCATATAAGTTTGTGTAAACGCCGACTGGTTGGACAATAAAACGGCCTGACAAGAAGGAAAGATGGAAATGCTGAGTGTAAATGATGCATTTGAGAGACCCGGCGTGCATTTGTTTGTTACCTAATTGGCCCTTCACTGCGTGTGTCCAATGCATAAATTGCTTGTTTTACATACATACCCTGTATTATACAATGTTAAAGACCTCAAGGAATCAAGTAAATGGTGTTTAGATTATTCGTGCTAGCTCCCTCTATGAGATAGTGTACCACTAAGGTTAACAAAATGTACAGAACTTTTTAGCAGATTTTTTAATGACAAATGGATTTTAAAGTAGGGCTACTCTATAGCTTTAGATGACGGAAACATCGCAAACGTGCATATCACAATATGGATATTGCAATGGTCTGCAAATGTTTGGTCTAATAAAAGTTTCAGGTTGATGCAGATAGCAGAGCGACTGTTCTTGGTGTGTGGATGATGATCACCAGAGATATATATTAAAATAGATGTAAATATTCAGTCGCGGCAAAGTTGAGACACCATTCCTAAATCAGCGTTTCTCATTTTAAAATGTACTTGCCTATTTAAAGGTATGCGTTTAGGTAAAATTATCATTTTTTATGTTCTGTGAACTACTAACAATATTTCTACCATATTTCAAACATAAATGTTGCTTCTATTTGAAATTACTTGTAGAAAATGAAAACTGGAGAAACTGGTCAAATTAACAGAAAATATGTTTTTTCAGACCTCAAATACTGCTTCAAATAAAATAAAATAAAATGCCTCAAATAAAAACAAGTTCACATTTACGTTTAAGCAATATAACTGTTATATTTGAACATGTCTTTAGGAAAAGTTAAAAAACATGTTTAATTTTGTGATAACCTCGATTTATTTCGTCTTGTCATGCTGTCAGTCTTTCACAGTGCTGTTGGATGACTTTGCCACTCTTGAGGTTTGATTTTGTTGAAATTCAACAGACACTGGACTGGAATGGACAAAATAGATCTAGAAATGCTGAATAAATGACAATTTAGATTTTTTTCTATGGCTGTAAACACATTTTACATTATGTAGTTTGCCATTATTTTACAGACTTAAAGCATTATTGCATCGCATATTGTATATCATATATATTTAGCAAGTTATCCTATATTTCAGTTTTCAATATTGTGCAGCCCTAATTAAAAGTGACATTTACAATCATTTTGTGATTTTGGGAGAAACTGCACAATAACATTTATGACTCATCTACAGATTTTTGTCCAACCTGATGTTTGCTCGAATGAGAATATTCTCTCTAATACCACCTGCAGATGACCATCAAGTTCATTTAGTCATTTAGCAAAAAATTGTATCCAGGGACTAACAAAAGAGAGCAAAACATTAAATCATATCTCATTCGAGGCATGTAGCAAATCATGGTTCATGGTGCACTCACACCTCTATATCTATATTAGCTTTTAAAAAAAGAGTAAAGCTCTAATCCAAACATCGCGTTTCAATAGAAAACTATAGGGAAGAAAACCATTGTCGAGAAAGTTTTGTCATGTGGTCCCTCACATGGTCCGTGAACACCCCATCCCAATCTGATTTTCAACTCCCATTTTCATTTAAAAGACAGAGAGAGACTGACAACTGAAAACATGTGAAGATAATGTGGTCAACATGAACAATCTCACCCAGAACAAAAGCCTTCCACCAAAGCTTGTCAGCTTTCGGTTTCCTCATTCACCTCTTTCACCGACAGGTAGCAAATAAAAGAAATTAGATAACAACCCATATTTCAGCATTTTATTATAAAAAGCCTGTTTTTTGTGCCAGAATGATAAAGGTGCATAGAAGCTGCATTCACGTTCTCAACTCTCCCGAAACCCAGCACAATAATAACAGCGGGTGTACACCTGCCTATTAGGGCACATTTAATACACTGCTGATAATGAGAAAGCGTAATTATCCAATCTAATCATCTCTCTAATTACCTACTGTATGCAATTTCATCTTCAGAGCTCCCAATCGGGGGGAACAAAGCAAACATTATCAAAAACCACATACATGATTAGCTATAAAAAATTAAATGAATTACAATCATATCCTGCAGGGTGAGCTATGTTTCACCAATGCACAGAAAATTATATTAAATCCAAGCAGAAGGCAGAATTTCATGAATATTTAAAAGGCAATTTTGCAATCAAGCGTCGTGGTGCCTCCTACAAACTTTCAAAGGCCTGATTTCCAATAGCAAAAGTGACTGTATTTGGATGAAACCAAAAAGAAAGAACTGATGTGAGTCATATCTTCCCTAACCATAACTTTCCTCGGCTCTCTAAACTTACACTGATTGGCCCAAGTCGCTCAATGTCATCCCTCTCAGTCAAAGGTTTGATTCGAGAGGCCGTGGAGAGGTCTGATTACTCAGTCAGATTGTGAAAGTGCTTGGCCTATCCCCTGCATGCCATCTTTCTGATGGAAAAGAGAAGTAAGTTGGTGATTGCAAAGAGTTTTTCCGCACATTAGAATGCTGTGACGGGGGAGATGCAGTCAACACTTTTCACAAGACGTATAGTTCAAAACAGTTATGGAGAAAATAATGCCTCCACAGATAAAGTCAAAGGAATTGTGGCAAGAAAAAAAACTACATAAGAGTAGAAAATGGAGAAAAACTTGAGCAGTGCAGCGGATTCAGTTGGGAATGCCCATCTTCCTTCTCTGGCGAGACACATTATAATCAATATACATTTATTGTGCCATTTATAGTCTGTCAGGGTTCAGTGTAAGCGCCCCATGTTAGACAACAACCTATTGTCGACAAAAAGTTTTTTAGAGGCTATAGAGCAGCTGGAAAAACATTTTGTGTAATCCATCAAAAGATTTCAAAGTAGGCTGTGAGTATTTTAGCAGCAAAAATGCTTCTTTGCACTGCGTTGGTGCTTTTCAAGAAATCTATACATGCATAAAAAACTATTTAATAGAGTAAACGCTAATAACTCCTCAGAAATCAACACATCCCAAGCTCATATTTGTACCGTTCCAGTGATTTAAGAAACACTTCCTATTTCTACATTTGATTTTACAAGCAAAATTGAATGTGGACATGTTGCGCTCATTAGCGGTCGTTACTAGTCCATTAGTGAACTAAATTTCTGGGAATCGCCTCTTGATTATTAGAGCAAACGAAACGGCTTCATTCTTCCTCGAAAATAAATTTCATCAGGCTACATTTCCTGACTAGAAGCACCATGATGCGCTGTTATTAGTGCTTATATACTTCCACGAAAAATTGACTCTTCAATCAACAGAAAATGGTTTTGCAGTGCAAACAATAAGCACATGAGATAGCTTTCAACTAATATTTCTGTGCATCTTGTGTCATTACGCGAGAAAAAATAGCATTTTACGAACTTGTGCATCTCAAAAACGCACATCGCCTGCAAATGACACATAAACGAAATACACCATAATGCAAGAGTCACAATGGTCCCGTACCTTTGTAGAAGCATTCCTCGCTGTGCATGATTGTAATTCTCTGATGGGCCACGCAGGAAGCTCTGTGAAGCTCACAGTGGTTCTGGTAGAGTTTGCCGTCGGACCCGCACACGGGTTTGTAATGCGGCTTGCAGCGTTCCAGACACTGACATTCTCCTTCACCGGTTTCTCTGTTCACCACACAGTGCTTCCCCAAACCACAGTACTTATGTTCACAGGGCCCAGAAAAGCTACCCTGACTGAAGAACCCTGTGGAGATATTAAAACAAAATAATGTTTATTCGAAATACAATGCAAATATGGCAAACCTTTACATGTTATGGTAACACAACATTAGTGTTGGAAAAACTAAGTAATCACTTAGTAAAAAAGTAAAAAGTAAACTTTTCTTAATGAATGTACAACTATTACTGTTGTGTTCCGAAAAAACACAGAGCATATTTCCTGTTGTTTCTCCAGTTTTTTTATTTTCTGCAAATAAATGCAAATAGAAACACTACTTCAATTTGCAATTTTGGAAAAACATTGTTAGTTCACAGAATGAAACAAAAATGATCATGTTACCTAAACACCAATGTTGGGTGTAACTAGTTACTAAGTAATTAGTTACTGTATTTGAATTACTTTTCCCTTGAAAAAGTAAAGTAAGGGATTACTCTTATTTCTACTGCAATTTCATTACAGTTACTTTTGATGTAATTAAACTAAATACTTTGTGCAATCCATGCATGTGCAATAGTGTATTGACATCAAAATTCAAAGTCTAACTTTAAAATCTGTGCTTTAATGTATAATTCTCACATTTGTAATACTTTGTTCAGTTAATAATATTATTTATTTGAATGAATTAAATAAGCAGTTTCATGTCTATTCTTGAATTACTTTACTAATCAAGGTTGATGTAGGATATAGAAAGTAATTAGTAATGAGTAACTAATTCCTTTTTGGACAGAGTAATTTGTACAGTAATCTAATTACACTATTGAATATGTAATGAGTAACTAGTAATTCATTACTTTTTCAGTGTAACTTACCCGACACTGCTAAACACATGCCTACTGTATAGCGAAAATATGTGTATATGTGTTTGCGCCAAAACTATAAAAGCTAAAGACCATTAGCTATATCCTATAGCCGTTTCACTCCCATTTCTTTGCCCTCGGCCAAGATGGGACAGAAAGGTTACTTAAGGTTAAAAGCTGCCACCTCCTGTGGAACTGCAGGCCCATCAGAACCAGTAGATTGTAAGCAGATGTGACAGGCTAAGCTCTGGGATTAGAGTGCTGAGGCGGGATAAAAAGTAGTGAGCTAAAGTCAAAGTGGTCATTTCACCCAGAGGTCATCAGCTTTCCCGCCCTCCATAGGAACATCTCCGGGGTAAAGGTCAACACAAGCATCACACAGACACAGAAGAGTTTGCACTGAGAGTTCAACCTTCCCTGCATGATGGGTTTTCTGACAGTCGCCTTTCTCTGGAAAGCTTATTCAAGGAGACATGTTTCACGCCCCTGTTTACACCTGATATTAACACCCGTCTCGAGCGATCGGATCACAGAAAGCTGAGGCACAATAGTGTTTCCACCTGGTTTTTAAGATCCATCACCCGTAATCTGATTTGGAACAGGATCCCTGATTTTATTATTATAAATATCATCTAATACGAGTGTTACTGTGAATTAAAAAATGTGAAACACAAAAATTGGCATTTTTACATTTTCTGCAAGAATATCTGTTGTTTTAGTTATTTTATCATACCCTAAGAAGTGCCATGAAGTCTTGTGCCTGTTCAATACTGTCTTAACTACACAGTATTTACTTACTACATAATACGATTCACCCAAAACATTTTCGACATGTTTATTTAAATCTTTTGTGTTTGGGTCTTTGCTGGAAAATCTAAATAGATTTCCAAACATTCTTTCCATTAACATTCGATAGAGATTTTGGTATAAATTAAGAGTTCAGACAGTATAACCCACACATTTAGATCTGATCTCTCCATCTTTGAGAAGTCTCCAGGTAGTTTTTTCAAGGAACCTCGGAGACATTGCCACGGTTCTAATGGATTTATGCTTTGCAGTTTTTTATCTTTATGTTATCCCAGACTGACTCAAAAATGGCTTTAGGTCTCTCTATGGGCCAAACCTGTTGAAGAACTCTTTGTTAATACAACATTTTCACTAATTGCTGTCAAGGAATGTTTATGTAATCTTTATGAATATTTCGTAAAGCAAAATCTAAAATGCTCTTAAAAACAATTTAGTTTAGTTTTTTAATTGTGCTATCAGACATTTGTGCAGTATGTGTGCTATTGTGATCAGATCCCAAATCATTTTTGATCCTGCTTATGGGATCTTATATTTAGATCTCATTTTTGGCAGCGACTTCACATTTTACCATATGGATGTTAATAGCAGGTGTAAATGGTCTCATTGAACACAGTGTCATTGTGACTCAAAACCTTTCTGTCCCTGCATGAGTTTCACCTCAAATTTTCAGTCCACTTGACAACAAGCTTCTTTTACAAACAATTTGATTTGAGGCAAACTGAACAGACAATAAAACACACAACATAAAGAGAGGAAAGAGAAAATAATGCAGGCAGTGATCTGGCAAGTGTTTATCGTGCCTTACAGTTGCTTTGTATTTGTGGTGTGTGTTGACAGCGCTGAAAGGAGCCGAGAAACCCTGCTGAGAAAACCATCTCTGATGATATTCAGACCGTTTGAGCTTTAGATGAAATATGTATGACTGCAATAAAACAAAGTCCCGGCTTCGGCACGCTTCCCCTTATTATCAATTACAGAGAGGATAGAACTCTCTCCATCAGCTGACCATTTCAGAAAAACTTCTAGCTTAAAACGTGCCAAGAAAGACAACACTTGTTCTATCCATGTGAATAAGACAGCTATGAATTAGCCCATGGTACATTGGTATAAACAAATTAACACTAGAATACATTTTAGCAGTTTAATTTAGTTACACTAGTAGTGCAGAAATCACTTCATCTTGAAAACACATTTGATTTGCTGTATCAATTATGAAGGTTACAGCAAAATACAACGAAGAGTTGGCATGAGTTCAAAGCTTTTTTATTGTATCCAATTAAATGATGACCTCTTTTCATCAAGAAGCACATAATGAAGACCTTCTCACTGCGGGTTGCTGTAGTATAAAGAGAAAATTGGCTTTTGCCAGCAGGGTGGACAAAAGCCAAAGCAGACTCACTGCCTCACTGTGACCACAGTGACATCAAAGACAAATGACTAATTCACTCCCAACGATTCGTTATTGATGACTCGGCTATTTCAAGACGACTAAAAGGTGGAGGAACGAGGTCCGATGCTCCTGCGCCCACCGCCAAACATTTAGTTTTATCCTGATAAAAGCCAATGTGAGAAATGCTATACGGAGCAGATTGGAGGAATATATATGGGCTGGAGGAACAATCAATGACCGAACTAAAGTCATGTTATAGAGACAAAAATTGAATAGAGAGAGAAAGTGATTAAGTTTTTCTTGACCAGAAGAGGTCAAGGCAAATGCTTCTGTCTGTGAGGAAGCTACAGTGTTTGTGTGTCTGACACAGACGGCAAAGCCATGACTGAGCAATAATTGAGCTCCTGCTATCAGACCGCCGCTGATTATAGCAGATCCATGACGTGAATGATAACTAATGAGAGCCCAGCACAGACCTTCATAGTCACACAGCATCTCTACACACAGATTTTAATGGCACTTGAAGATAAAAGAACAAGGATATGAGGAGTACTGATTTAAAAATCCTGCAAAAAGAAACGTTGAAGAGAGTGAAATATTAACATTACACAAATAAATGCAAATTATACAAAAATCTATTTTTGTTTATTTATATAATTTTTTTTACATTTGCTATAAAGCAGCTTTTATGTTTAGACAACAGTTTAACACGGAAAAGTAATACTTAAAAAATGTAATTATTGATCAAGACAATGATAGTGAAAAAGGAAATGATATGTCGAAAAATTTGCAAGTGTCATATTTAGCGAAACATATTGTGGAAGATTTTCATGAGGTGCTGTAAGAATTATGAATGAAGACAAGCTCAGTTTGTCAAAGCACTCATCAATACAAAAATAATCATATCCAAGACTGGAAATGGGGGAAACCCGGGGTGATGGAGTCTAGGGGGTAAATTGGGGGGACGGAGTTCTACCTCAAAATTAAGAGCACGTCCATCTTTTATCCATGAAGATGCGCCGAACCCCATTTTCTGCATCTACACTGCTTTTCTGTCTTGTTTTTAAGCCCAAAACCTAAAAATCTGATTAAATTTACTTGGACAAGGAAATGACGGAAGATATTTAGTCTCGTTTTAAGAAATAAAACATACTAATTCAGTATGTTTATGTTTAATACAAAATATGGGTGAGAAAAATGAATTTAATTAACAGAGATTTAGCTTGTTTTAAATCTTATATTCTAATAATATTAATTCTATTTTCTTTCATAAAACAATACTACATATATAAGGTCATTTTCCTTGTCAAGTAAATGTTTGTAAATGTAAGAAATTAAATTTTTTGGCAGCGTATGATTAAAAAATATAAAATCTGTTTCCAAATAAAGTCCTCCCTAGTGTCCCCCCAGTGATTCTCAGCCATTTCCACCACTTATTATACCCGAGAGTAAAGCTGAATTAGACATAACCATAAGATGCCAGCCAAAAAATAAATATTTAAGTTGCGTTTAAGCTCACACAGTGATTTTGGTTTAAAGAGATTCAGCAAGTCTAACACATCAACACTAGGCCTACTTTCACGAGTGGTGAGCTGGCAAACTTTCATAGGTTCTGTTTTCTCTCGTTCTTTTTAACGCTGCCCCCGTATTGTCACCACTAAAGGTGCGAGTCCCAGACCATCTGATGTTTTCCAGCACTGAAGCCGGTCCACCGGGATTCTGGGTAATGTAGTAAACAACACTCGGCAGCTTACCGCGCCTCTTTAAGAAGCCTCTGTGGACTCAGATGCTCGGAAACAGAGAAAACAAATCCAGACGAACAGCCTTCAAACAACAGCTTCAAAAGACAACACAAAAACATGCCACGTTCTCCTGCCTCCCATTACCCTCCATCTGCCGACTCTTATCCGACAGCTCCGCGATTCATCGAAACAAACCAAATCTCTCCTGGAATCATTGCTGGAGAGAAGAATGAAATATCACTAAACATTACATCTCATCACCCTGGGAGTTGAATTAACAAGCACCTGACATCGACATATTTATAGAAGTCTTTGCAATGGAAAGGCGAAAAAACACAAAGTTCCAGGTTTGCATTCATTAAACGCACTGCTATTCAATCACTAAGCACAATTCATGTCTCAGCACTGACTAAATAAAGCGGGAGACTGGAGCGTCTCGAGCGTGATGATCTGAGATCTGCTTCCTCCGAGACGTGTCACTTTGAATCAGTCGTGGTATTATTTTTCGCTTATTATTTTATTTTTCTTTATTACCTGACACAGATCGGCGCTAATAAATCTGCCGAACAGAATGAGATCAGTCACGGAGTGCATCAGCAAACCGAAATTTGGAGAGTTAGTCGACGACAGCGTAGCAGGCATGTCAAAGTGAGCATTATTGAAAACGGAGCACCAAGCAGTTCACTAACCGTATTTGATTTAATAAATACAAATGACTTTCACTACGAAGCACTTGTCACCGTTGTCAGTCCAGGGCCAAAGTTCTGCTCTTGAAATGTGGTCTTTGAATTTATTCTCAGTGAGAAGTCATTTTAAGTCAGCCAACTATTCAACGGCGGTGTTCAAGGAGAGATTTATTAACTTTCATCCTGTTGCATTATACGTGGCGATTCTTTTCACTGAATTCACAGAGAAATATTGAAAGATCTACGCTATAAAGTCAATGCTGAGTGATTGCTTTCAGAGTTTTTTTTTAAGTTTCAAAAACTCATTTTATATTCTTGCTCTCTTTGAAGAAACATTGTACATTACAATAATTCCTGAACATAAGTGGTTTTCTATAAAGGATAACACATTTAAATGAAAAGTACTCTTCTCTGTCCAAGAAAGGTCATGACACAAATCTCAGGTGTAAATAAAGCACGTGGGAAAAAAGAAGCTGAAGTCATAAAACCTATGTATAAAAGATTTCAGTCATGAGTACTTCAAAGGTCCAGTGTGTAATTTTTTTGAGGCTCTATTGACAGAAATGCAATATAATATACATAACTATGTCTTCAGAGGTGTATTAAGACCTTACATAATGAAGTGTTATGTTTTTACTGCCTTAAAACGAGTGATTTCTATCTACATACACTGCGGCTGCCTTTGGATGTTGCTAAATTTCATACACTGGACCTTTAATTCTCAAAGACAAAATTTCCACAACTGAATTTACAGTTTTGGTTTGTTGCAAATGCAGTTAAGCAGCTTAGTGTTGTGTACTTTCCTGAGACTGTACATTATATTAAGAACAATACCATGTGTTCTATGTTTGTATACTTTTGTTATCGTTACTCTACAGAGAAATAAAGAGCTTTCTACGGCATCATATCTGCCTTCATAGTATCTAAATACATCAGTGAGGGAACAAACAACCATTAGATGGCAACTTGTATATAAAAAGATCTCTTCCACTATTTAAAAGCAAAGAATGAAGGTCTGATCAGTGTCTGATCTTTAAAAGTGTTCTAAGTTTAATGATAAGCCAGGTGCAGTGATATTCTGCTCCCTGTTAAGCAGGGAATATAGTGTTCATTATAAAGCAATGCTATGGCAGAGACATTGGTAACAAGATCACTCAGGAGGAGAATCAGGAGGTGGGATTCTTGAGCTTTTTTAATGAAGAGAGTTAAACCTGATTAAAAGACAGTCATCATTTATTCCCACTGAGTTCTGCTATTTATAAGACACCACAGCTTCACACTAATTGTACACCCTGCAGAACCCCCCACTGCCCCCCGCTAACTCACAGGACATTAAAGCCATTACTGTGGCATTCACGGATTGAATAGTTTGACTTTTTAGTGGATGATTTGGGCAGTTTGTCCATCTTTTTTTTCGTGATGGTTCTGGAGCATCTTGTAGATTGATTGACAATCACAGAACAATACTTTGATGTGTGCTTTTCATAATGAATCTGTCCCAAGACATCTTCAACACGGTCATTTTTAAAGAGATGAGAGAATGTTCAGGCTTGAGAGATCTCAATGTCTCCGCTTCATAACCGAATCGACACTCTCCAAAAAATCAAAGACTCATCCACAGGGAAGGCAGTATGATTTTTTTGATCCATATTTTTACCCATATTCTTAATCTTTTCTAGACTACGTGTCTATGAAAAACTGGGTAGAATAACGGAGAGAAAAAATTAAAATTAGCACAGAAAATACCCATATGGGCAATTCCAGCATTACGGACGTGACATGTTGCGTTATGGACGTGACATAAAAATGTCCAGAGAATGAATTTGATATGATAATACTGAACCACTTGTTTATATTTTACTGAACCCTTGTGGATAGAGTCTAAACATTAAAAAACAATATAAAAAAGGGAAATAAACAAAAAAGAATGCCTTTTTTGGAAACTTTCTGTAAAATAAAATGCAAACTAAAGCAATTATACCCAATGAATGGAAAAGGGATGCTTCTTTATAGAACATAAAATGGTTACTTTATATTCATTTTCATCTGTCCATTTATGAGGAATACGTAGCGTTATGGATGTGACAATCCTGAAAATGGGACTTACCTGGACCAGAAAATAAAACATATTCTTTCAAATTTGAAGAGAGACCTTTATTTGAATCACCAAATGATAAAATCTGTGCAGTTACCATAGTAAAAACCGCTGGTAAAACTCTTTTTTTTAATAGTAAGGTTGACATTTTCACGGAATTGCCCACATCTAACCCAACCATGGGTTAAAAGCTAACAGTTCACAAGGTTATTTTTTTGAAGAGTTTGGTTCCAAAATGAGATAACCCAGTTTTCAGAATTTTTCAAAATACTTTTTTTGTGCATTCCAATTAATATCAATCAAACTGCAAGTGCTTTGCTTTGATTCAATCCATAATAACTCAAAAAAAATACAGATAACTAACACAATAAAAACAAGATAACATAATTTTGACTTTTTTAAAAGATTTATCTCATTTTGGAGCCAAACTATTCATTTGATGACAATAAGTTAATTTGTGACCCTGGACGACAACACCAGTCTTAAGGGTCAATTTTTCGAAATTGAGATTTTTACATCACCTGAAAGCTGAATAAACAAGCTTTCTTTTAATGTATGGTTTGTTATGATAGGTCAGTATATGGCTGAGATACAGCCGTTTAAAACTCTGGAATCTGAGAGTGTAGAAAAATCTAAATATTGAGAAAATTGCTTTTGAAGTTGTTAATCATGGGAACTGTGGCATGCCGTCCACTCACAAAAATAACGTTTTTATATATTTAAGGTTAGAAATTTACAAAATATCTTCATGGAACATGATCTTTACTTAATATCCTAATGATTTTGGCATAAAAGAAAAAAGGATCAATTAGACCCATACAATGTATTTTTGGCTTTTACTTAAAATGTTCCCGTGCTACTTAAGACTGCTTTTGTGATCCAGGGTCACATTTAGCATTAGGTAACATGATTTAACAATGCACTAACTTCTGCAACATTTTTATTAATCGTAGTTAATTAATCTTAGCTGTCAACATGATTTAAGCAGAGTAAACTAATAATGATGCTGAAAAACGATATTGCTCATTGCTAGTTAGCTAATGCATTCACTAATGTTAAAAAAAAACATATTGTAAAGTGTTATTGGTTAAAAACAGCATATTGTGTTGAAACCTCTCCGCATATGTTCATTTAAACCAAAGTGCTGGGTTTGTCCATTTTCTTGTGTTCAACATGATGGACGAGACGAGAAAAGATGGACTATTTAATGTACGTCCTAGAGTACGTATGTTTCATTCGCATGACAAAAGAATAAGGGAGTACACATATCAACATCAACAGATTTCTGCACTTTCAGCTGCCACAACACAACATTTCCCCCATTAGGTCTAAATAAGCTAAAAAGACAAATATGTCCTTCCTGTTTATTCATCTGCACTGCCATTCATTAAGTTAGCTATTCTTACAACACTGCACTTTAGTTTACTGAGCTAGCAAGAAATCGTGCTGGCCAGATGTCCTGCAGTGACTGCAGCAATAGAAAAACCAAGAAGGAAAAAGATTTGTAAACTCCAAAGTGGTTATTGAATGCAAGATAGCCGGCCAGCCAAAAGCCACTCTCCCTGAAACAGTCTTATTAGTAGTTTATGAGCCAGTACCAGTGTTTTTAGCTGACTGCTAAATAAGCATTAAATAACTTATTAGCATTATGGTAATGAAATGTAGATGGGCTATAAGCACTACGCTACAACGAGGCTTTAAAACACTCCTGGCATGTGAAAAGAGGCTGTTCTCTCGATGTGGTTGAGACAACATCTGTTAAGAGCAACAACAGAGGTGTTCACCAGCCTCACGAGTGTTTTATAGATTCATTACCTTGCGAGTGCAAATCCCTTTGTTGAAATTAGACACTCTCCTGCTTCATCGGCTTTTCGGCTCATGCATATTCATGATCTTCAAATATTAACTTTTCCCATTGGCTCGAGAGCCTGCTGTGGAATTGAATTAAAGGTCTTTATAGTCGAAGAGCGTGTTGAGTGGTCACTCTCAACAATTTAGAGCACAGACAGCTGGAACGTCGCGGAATTGCTTGAATTTAAAAGCACAATGTTCTGGACCCTTACAGAACCACATAATACAAAGGCTACTGTACACTACAGTAAGTGTTTTCAGTACAAGTGTGAGCGGGCGATCACAAACTACAAGCTTTTCCTGCGCTGCATTTTTTTAAATCAGCTGTCTGTCGTTTAAGGATTATAGCGCGAGCCCTCTAGTCGCTGTTAACTGTCGCATTAGCAGAAACTAAAACAGGTACAAGCAAAAGTTGCTTACTCTGACTTTGCTTGGTTAACCTGTGTCAGCCAGCAGCACAAGTCTCTCCATCATTTCACTCTCCAGATGTTACAAGCAACTGTAACGTTCCGTCACCACCAGGTAAGGCCAGATCTCGTGTAGCCAGACCTTCATACTAAATGTCTGGAACTTATCGCTGCTTTCTTTGGAAACGCCTGCCCAAGAGGCCATGTGATCTACAGGTAAAGCAACCAATCCCGTTTCGTTTTGTGCTGCATCGTTTATGCCATGAACTTTGCATACTTTACATTTACTTGATCGTGATGAATTCTTAGAGCAACCGTTGTAAACACGACAGCTTACTTCTTAGATCGGAAGGCTTTGTTGTTTCCAGGGGGACCGTTAAAGAACGCGACACGCATTTCTCCCGGAAATCCTGTAAAATTCAACCAATCAGATGAAGACTTGATGATGTCTTTCCAGAAAAGTGTGCCATATGCATCAGGTGTTCAGCTAACGGAACATGGGCGTGACGTCTGAGGTTGAGACTATGTAAGGTCCACCTCTTCCTTCATTCGATTGGTCAATGGGGAAGAAGGCGCATGAGGTCAACTTCTTTTCTGCTAAGAGTTTCTTTTTTAAATGCATGGCGCAGCAGGTGGCAAAAATGCAAGGCGCCCAACACGCATGGCAGCGTGCCATGAAAACCATTAAAATGAGACGTGTCTAACAGCAAAAAAACATGTCCTATCTGATCGGCCCCTCACTCAGCACAAATTTCAATCTAATCTATTTCATAGGAGGCTTATTTTACATGTATGTATTTTTAATATCAACACAATATGACAAAATTTGTACTTGATTTAGGAGGTGCCATATTCCAAAATGATTTGACTTCACCCCTGTGATGTTAGGGTTAGGGTGGGACTTGATTGTGGCTTTGCCACTTCGTAAAGTTCATGCATTTAGCAAAATTTGCTTTTGTGCCTGAGATGATATGTACAAAGCCCCCTGATATAAGGTTATACATAAATAGTTATATATATAAAACAATGTAATATTAACAGTTTGTTTTCTGTTTCTGTGCCATGTCAGACCATAGGACAAATCTATAGTATATATACAGTATATATGTGTGTGTGTGTGTGTGTGTGTGGGGGTAGGCTAAACCCTACAGTATGGGGACATAATGTCACCACAAAGATGGCAATATCCAAAATCCTTGTCCTTGTGGGGACATTTTTTGATATCCTTGAGGAAACAAGCGTATAAATCACACAGAATTAACTTTTGTTGATTGTTAGGTTTAGTGGTCGGGTAAGAAGTAGGAAATATGATATACAGTTTGTATATTATAAAAACCATTGTGTCTATAGGATGTCCCCATAAAACATGGAAACCCAACACACAAACTGTGAACAGTGTATATACCTATACATATATGCATATGGTGTAATATGCAAAAATGTACAATACGAACAACATCTTCAGAATGCGGTCAAACCCTTGAAACCTTTTAGAGTCTGAAAAGCAAAAACAATAAACATTTAAAAGTAATGACAGGGTCTTACATTTACATTTAGGCATTTGGCAGACGCTTTTTATATGTAAATATGTCACTTATGACTCCGTTATGTCCTGTGTCATTTCCTGTTAACCTTAATTTATACCAATTCACAATATTTAAACACTGGTCCAGAACCACTTCCGGTTTCATATATTTTTCAACTATTAAATATATAATTAAATGTAACTTTGTTAGCATCACACTGAATTCCGTTCAAATGCCACCAACAAGGTAATTCTTCATAATTGCACTAAATGCAACCTGAGACTGTTCTACAGATTTTGTAAACCGCAGTTATCCGGTTAATGCACTCACATCTTCTGAATAACATAGATGCTCACGTGGGATGTTCAGTAAGTATGTGAACGGTGGGCAGTTACCCAAAAGTAATTCCATCACGTAAATGACTGCAGCCTGGCAGTGCACTTAGCAACACTCTCTGTTTCACCAGACATGATGCAGTGTTCCCTTTCAAAAACTGAAATGGGATCCCAAAGAAGCTAAAGAGATTTCAGGATTAACATACAATTTAGAGCTATAAGCCTTTGGCATTTTAAAACGTAATATCAACTGAGGCCAAAGAGGTGTCCCTTTGAGCACATTATTAAATTGTACTGTAATGGCAAAGTTGGACAATAGAACGAAAGACCGCTCCAGGGGACCCCAGCTATTGTGCCAAAAGAATGCCATGTCATGGTCTTACTGAATAAAAAACAATTCTTTAAAAGCTTTTGAATGAGTTTTATTGTAGAGTCTACTGTACAGTGGCATAAAAATGCGTAGAGTATAAGTAGCAGAGTGGGCCCAATACATTACCTGCAGTACAGTTTTTTTATAATATTACACAAAAAAGCCTATTCTCCAAACAATAGATGTGATTTTACCCTTAGTAGTAAAGTATTTATGTTCAGCTCCTGCGCACTTCATTTAAGATTCCAATTATGGGAAATTGTGCTATGCGTGTACATGCTGTCTTTCTCCGTTTCAAAATCTGACAGCCAATTTCAGCTGGCTACATATTCACTCCTGCTTAATTCCATGTTCTGCTGTCTAGACTTTCAATGCACAAAGCGGCAACTTGTGCCATGTAGAAAATTAAGCAGTAAGTGTGAATTATGGTTTTTCTGAACGGCTGTGAATACATTCAACGCTGAGACATAACGTACAGCACTTCAAAGGTGAAATCATAATGAAATAAATGAGCGTCATCACAAGAAAGGAACGGGCTTCATTGAATGCTTTTCAGTAAGTCGAATGAGGCAAAACCCTGCGCCTCCATTAAGGTAATATACTTAAGTCAGAACTTAATCCCCTTTAACACGGCGTAATTAGGAATGAATAATTAAAATGATCCATTAATATTTGAAAAGGCCTTCAAAAATTATTTCCACACAGCATGTAAAAAAGGGGAAAGCTACACAAGCTTTTTATACAGAACTGTGTTTTCTTACATTTGGAATGAAAAATATTAAAAAAATATTAAAAAGAAAAGATTAATGCCTGTGCTTGTCAGGATTATTTTATGAGAAATCTGTTTTATTTTAAGAGATCAAAATATGCTCCGAAGATACAGTGGCCGTAGATTTATGGGAGAGAGGACATGTCCAAACAAACACAACTGGGCTTTTATAAAATAAAACTCAAAATGAGCATGCACTTCACATTAGAGAGCAATATCGATGCTGTCCTTCTGAAACCTTGTATCTCCATATTTGTCATTTTTATTTTTTGCCATAAATCATTATTGTTAGTTACCCTCTTTGTTTGTCACTAGGTTCTGCAAATATCAAACAAACAAAATATTAAAATGAGCTTGCGAACTGTGTGCAATGTTGGAAAAGTTCAGTGTTTTTTCCATTTCCTGAAAAACAGCACATTTGGACATACAAGGTTTCAGAAGGAGAGCGACAATATTCTGTATCACTGCACTAGTTGAATTTGGTGGGTCGTTCTAGATCTGGCTCTGAATGTTTGAACTACTGTAAGTATTAACGACAGAAGAGTAAAAGAACATAAGACCCAGGATACATTTTATTAAACCAGATCCTGTATTTCATCATAACGTCAACTGTACAGGTCCAGCTTTGACCTTCCGAAGTAATAAAGTCAGGCTCTCTATTAAAGTCTGATTATAGTTCCTGTAGCCAAAGGAGCCACTCGCACACACACCTTTGAGCTGACCCGAGATAATATTTATGACGGGACTTCACCTCACACAGAGAATGAGGAGTTCGAGGATTTTTCACATCTCAGCGCTCTCTGTAGGTACTTGGCATCATCTGACTAACTCCTCTTAGTGCCGTCTTTATAACTGATGACTGCTGGGTGACAGCCAACACAAGATTTACATCTAAAATGACTGAAACTTTGCTAGCATGATAATTGATGTGGCTTTATTCTTCCTTCTTGAGTAATCAACTAATATACTTGGCACTATTTGCATGTATTTAATCCATTTAAAGTATATCTGAAGAAACCTAAAAGATCAGCACATTTCTCTTCTGCCACATATTGACTTTGAGAGGTTTAACAACAACTTAAGAACAAAATGTTACGTCCAAATATCAATAAAAAATAATATTAATGGCTTGTCAGATCAGATGTAAAAAATGTACATTACTATGGCACTTTCATAGACCATTGTACACCTGTAATACCCTAGTACATTTTGTTCCACTTTTGTGCATATTCGCTTTTAGTGTATGTTTGAGTGTATGTGGGCAGAGAGTGAAGTTGAGGATTGTACGTACCCTTAATCCGTAAATTCTCTGAGATCCCGTCCTGCTGGAACAAGAACAGAGAGAGAAACAATACTTACAAAACAGTAGAAACTCTTCACAGACAGCATGTCAACAGACAGCAGACATCCACACACTGGATTTCAGATTTGTTTTACACACCCAAAACAAATCTTTCTGTTTCCTTCAGAGATACAAGACATGGAAGATGCTGTAAGCATATATGTTGAGTATTTTAGGTTGTGTAAAAATGTTCTGCTGTACCAGAACTACACTGCTGGCTTAAGTTTAGGGTCACTTGACTGAAACGTTTCTCGAGATGTTGAAAATCTTTTGATCTGAGGGTTTATGATTTTTGTTGACAAAAATATTTAAGGTAACAGTTCACCCAAAAATGAAAATTCGTTTCTTTATTTACTCATCCTCAAGTTGTTTAAAATCTGTATACATGTATCTAAACACAGAGAACGATATTTGGAAGAATGCTTGTAGCTCATCGGTTCTTGGCTACCATTGACTACCATAGCAGTCGAGGGTGAGGAAACAATGACATTTTTATTTTTAGGTGAACTGTTCCTTTCATTCTAACCATTAGTCAATCATTAGTAGAAATTTCTTTCATTATAAAACTATTTGTGTTTTTCTGACAGTGTTAAATGTCAAGAGTGCATTTTCCAAATTCTTGAAAGATGCTACAACATACAATATTGATGAAGAATGACCTGTAGTGTAGCTGACCTGAGATTTACTGCTTTAAAAGAATTGTAATTAATAATGTAATTGATTATTATATAAATAAGAATAGCCCATATTTTTTTATATATATATATTGTACTGAATATATAGTCTGCTATTAATAATTCAGATTTCATATTGTCATTTGAAAAGTCCAAAAAACTGAGCTGAGACGAAAATTCTATTAAAGGTGACAGATATGGTGCTACGCCAAATAATACCAAAAATTAAAACTGCTTTTAGTTTCTCTCTCTTTTATGTATGAGGAAGCTCAAAGTCAACCTGTCAGTAAATAATCAGTAATTGGTTTTGGTACAGAAAAAGACCAGCAGGATGATTTGGATCTGTAGAGGGATTATTCGCTTACATTGGATAATTGGTGAGGATTTCCATTTCGTGATTACGTGGAGGCAGAACATTTAAAGTTTTCTCTCAGTTTTTAAGGAACCTTGGAGACATTTGTCCAATCTGTTCAAAACAACAACTAGCTCCTCCCCTTATGCAAAACCACTGGATTCAACAGAGCACATTTCTGACCTGAGAGCAAACACCACACTAGTCTTGTGTAGCCATACCTTCATACTGAATTTATCGGCACTTTCTTTGGCCAAGGCCCGCCCAACAGTTCATATGACTGACAGGTAAAGCAACCAATCCCGTTTCGTTTTGTGCCGCGTAATGCTTGAGGCTGAGACTAACACCTCACTATCGTCCTCTTCGTTTTGAAAACACTTATAATAAAGGTCTTTATAATAACCACTTCTTTTTCATAACTTAAAGGGATAGTTTAGGGCAAAAATGCAAATACTGTCATCATTTTCTCACCCTCTTGTCTTTTCAAACCTTTACGACATCCTGACGCAGAACACAAAAGAATATATTTTGAAGAAAGTTGGTGACCGAACAGCACTGGCCCCCATTCACTTCTATTGTGTGTACACAAAACCAATGCAAGTGAATGGGGACCAGTAAACAAAATTCTTTAAGTTATCTTCTTTTTTGTTCTGCGGAAGAAAGAAAAACAATTTATTTACTTTGAAATGACATGAGGTGACTAAATGATGACTGCATTTTAATTTTTTGGGAACTATCACTTTAAGAACCTTTTTCCACCACAAAGAACCTTTTAAAAAAGGAAGAAAAGCTTTTAGAACCGTTAGGCCAAAATGTTCCTTCGCATCCTAAAATACATTTTTCAAAAACGTAATCTGGTTTTGGGTGCAAGTATACTAGTGTTCTGCTATGGAATACAACGCCTCTTTTTTTAGCAATGTTTTTCTCTTTTTCTCATCTTTTATTCTGACCTTGCTGCTCTGACTTAAACCCTATTCGACCGTTATTTCCATCTTGATTCAAAGGCTCAAGGAATGATATAATTGCTTTGAGCCGTTATTCATTTCATGTCACCAAAACGTAAAATTCCAGCAATGGCTGACAGAGCATTTAGCTCGAAGCAACAGCTCCATCATGACTTTGAAATGATTTGATTCCTGGAATCAATTGTATGTCAATTACGCAACTGAAATGCAGAAATGAAATCATGGCTATAATACCTACACCGCCCTGTCCGTTAGCCTTAGCTTACACTTGCTCCATCTGCCACTCAAACATCTAGTTTCAGTGGCAGAGCCAGATTTGTGCCTCAATCCGAGAGGCTGTACAGGATGGTAGGAACTATGGTGAATTACGTATTTTTCTTTGAATCGTTGACAGGAGATTGGCTTTTGCAGAGCAGGACAAAGCCTCATACTATAAGCTGAATTACTCATGATGATTGAGGCAAGCCGAGTTGAGGGAAAGCTAATGAGGTCACCGCTTATCTCCTGTTCGCGTGCCAACAAAGCAGCCTTAACCCCGTATCCTTCGCCACTGACTGAAACACAGGTTCACTACAACAATGACCCTTTTGCATTATTTTTCACAACATTTCTATACATATTTATATGTGTATGTGTTTATACAGTATGTGAACTTATGATCCAGTGTGTAATTTTTTGAAGATCTACTCCCAGAAATGCAATATAATATACATAACTATGTTTGATGTGTATAAAGGCCTTACATAATTATGCAATATGTTTTTATCACCTAACAATGAGCCATTTCTATCTGTGTACACAGCGTGTCCCCTTACATGGAATTCACCATGTTGTTTCTACAGTAGCCCTAAATGGACAAACTGCTTAACAAAACAGATTTCGTAAATATTTATTATGGCAAAGAAGCAAAAAGAGTGAGCCGTTGGTTGCAATTCGCAACTTCACCACTTGATGTCGTTAAATTTTATACAATGGACCGGTTATCCGAAATAGTATATACAAAGATTGACAGCTCAGGTCAAGGCTGCGCTCTCTCTGTAGATGCTTGATAAATGTTTCCGCATTTTAAATTTTGTATATGAATTTACTGAATGTCTGTATTCATATTTCTTACTGTATGTTACAGGTCAAAAGTTAAGGGTCACTATTTATGTATTAGCCGTATTTCTAACACAAATGTCTTGAGGTAATTATTTTGTCACTAAAGTTAAAAGTATAAAAATATTGCTTACATGGTTGAGATTGTATTTAAAGGAGTCACACTTTCCTAGAATTTTATAAATTCGTTCATAAAAGTACTTTTGGCACTTTATCATGCATGATATCTGACCCTGTTATGCATTTATAAAAGTAATGAAGGAGATCCCATCATTGCTGGGCTCTTATTGGCTTCAAGCACTCCAAAAACACTTTTTAAATAAAACTGACAAATAAAATCCACATTTTTATGTCCTCCGCTCTGCAGTTTTTTCTGTATTGAAATAAAGGTAACGTGTATCAACGAGAGACAGCAAGCCGTCCTCCAGCAGACGCTGCCCTTCCTCAGCCAGAGTTTAATTGATCTGTTACATAATGTAGATCCTCTGAGTGCTGCCAGACCTTCGCTCACAGAGAGAAAAGCGCGGAAGCCTGTTTGAGCTGCATTATGTTTTTGTGGTGGAAAAACACCTAAACCGCTTGTATCTGACTGCGTGCGTCTACACAGCTCACCCACTGCAACGGCCGGTCAATAAACATTCAATTACACAATCACACAATCACGCTGGGCTGTTTAATCTTGATGCCTGCCCTATTAAAATGATGGCCTGTGGTTCTAATTTTCCACAGCGAAACATCTCATACGTTTAACATACTATTAAATATAATGATATCTGATATATATTATAAGCAGAGGAAAGATTTTTTGGTATCATAAGCATGGTAGCCGACCAGACACAAGTCTCATTTTGTTACGGGACAGCCAATGAAATAGGAAAGATCGATACCTTGTGACGGAATCTGACGAGAGGTCGATAGGCCATTGGGGTAAATCCTTCCTTGGAGGGACGTGCCTCGGAAATCAAAACTGCCCCCCAAAGCAGGAGCGCTGCCCAGGACCGTCTGAAGCCTCTCATGAGTGCCCTCCTGTAATGAAATAAAAACAACATAAACAATTGAACAATATGTGGTGTAAGGCTCTTCAAACAAACAATACATCACAGCTCGACTAATTAGAACATTCTGCTGTAGGTTAAACTAATGCTTTAAATAAAAGTCCCACACTCACTAGCAAGATTAAATCTACTTTGGATCAATTAGGGAATAATGAGCACCATGAGGAAGTAAAGATAGGAAGATGGGTTGATATATTACACTCATGACTATGAATGCATAAAATATTACATTTAAGTTAGACATCCAAGTAACATTATGATGAGAAAGGGTAGTCTCGGTACAGAATTATGGGTACACTTTACTTTTTAATTCAAAGACAAAAATATATTTCATGTCAGATGTTTGTCCAGAAATTGTTAAAAAAATCTAAGAGTATGGATGTGTAAAATTATTTTTCCGTTTGGGTAAATTTGATGAGAAATGTTTGAGTTCGCATTAGGGCTGTCACAATAATACATTTTTACTAAACGTTATCCTGGGAGGATATGATCGCGTTATTTAATGACATGTATGCGTGAAACAGTGATATTCATATTTCACTTTTTTAACACTTAAAAATTCTCTCATGAATGACTCAACCTTAAGTTGTTCAAAACCTGTTTTGTTGAAAACTAAGAAAGATATTTGGAAGAATGTTAACAACTGAGATTTCTAGGGCAACATTGACTACCATTAAAATTGTTTTCAAAGGTGCACTGGAACTTCTTTTCCTAAAATCTTAAAAATATTGTATTGTGTGATCTCAGAAATCTCAGTTGCTAACATTCTTCCAAATATCTTTCTTTGTCTTCAACCAAACAAAGAGATGTACACAGGTTTGGAACAAGTTGAGGGTGAGAGATTCATTGTCAATACCGGGATATTGCGACACACCCAGTTCATTTGAGATTTTCGATATTATTGACTTTTAAATGCTGGTGTGACAAATCTGAGCTCAGTTTTTGATATCATTGGGATTGCTGTTAAAACTTAAGTTAGACATTTTTTAGATTTCTGAGATTGTTTCTCAGGGGACTTAAGGAAAAGTTTCCATCTGAACGCACTTGTGTTGTGAAAGCACAAATGTTGTGTCAGGTAACCTAAAATGTTATTATTATTATTCAAAGGTTGAATTTTAAAGGTTAAAAGTAGCAGAGATTTAAGGTTGTTCACAAATTTGTCATTGAAACAAATGTTGAGAATAACAGATTTTTAATGAATCAACAGAAAGGTGATTCATTTCAGTGAGCTGTACAAGCACAGTCTTTATTTCATGTGAATGGTCTGAAGTCAGCCGCATGACTCGCTTGCAAAACAATCTAGTCCTCTGGATGCAAACCTGTATCCATCTGTTCTTTCACTTTAATCGTGCCATGCCTGGTTGTCATATATCAGACCTTCTGTGTGCGAATGAGAGAGAGAGAGAGAGAGAGAGAGAGGGGAAACGAGAAGATGGAACGCTGTGCGCTCACCTATAGGGATAGTCATCATAACTTTATCAGGTGGCCATAAATCGTCCGGGCCACTTTTATGTCAAGTGTCGGCATTGACTTTCAAATGAGCGATGTGTATCATTCACAATGTTCATAATAGATCACTGTGTGCCAGGCTCTCAGCAGGCGGCTCAATACCACAGTTTCCTGTTGCATCTAAACAGTCCGGTCATAGCTGCTCTGATCAGTAAACACCCGTGTACAGTCTCTCCTGAACATTTATCTTCACATAAAAAAAAAACATGCCCACACTCTGGATGACAGCGGAGACGTCTGAAGTCTGTTTAGTTACAATTTATGCCCCTCCCACCACACTTAATGCTGAACATCCACCTTATACCGACCACAGCGGAACATCAGCCAAAGAAATGCGACAATATAAAGGAGAAATGACAGACTTGCTCAGACTCAGACACCCATGGACCGACGACAGTCTATTCAATAAATGAATGTTGTAGTGACCTTGTGTCCAAACATTGCAAGTCTAAGGGGGCCGATGTTCTTTCAACATTCTTTTAAGTCGACGTTCTTTAAAACATCTTCTTTTGAGTTCTGCAGAAGAAACAGTCATAGAGGTTTGGAATGACATTAGGGTAAGTAAATGATTAATAGGGCAAGTATCATTGTGCTTTCATTGTGCAAGTAGCACTCTGCTCAGGATATATTTCATTCCACTTAACCGCTTTGACTTGTTGTGAATAGAAAATTTAGGGTTATGATTGTTCGAAATTAAAACGGTGTAGCGTGAAAGTACAGCGCAGCAAAAGCACACAGGGCCTGTTCGGTTCAGATAGGAAATAAAGTCCAGGCCTTCTACATTGATCGCTTAAACCCGTGCAGCAGTCCCAAAGATCTGCTTACTGGATTTCAAGGCTGACAGCAACAACAGTAATGTTTCATTTGTGCTTTTCATATATATGGGTAGTTTCTGACTTTGGGAAAACTTTCATGCGTTAGATTATTTTGTGTTTGTGTGGTTTAATGTGTTCGGTCTTCAACAGCAAGCTAAATTGACAAGAGAGGGTGAATTTTAACACCGAATATAACGCCTGAACACAGGGCACACAGAGCGAGACAGCGTCTGACATAAGATAATGAGCTCTATTTCTTGTATTCAAGTTATCTGCTTTTTTTCTTCAGTTATTTTGCCAGTTTCGTTTAGTTCTAAAAGAGTTTGACTTGGGCTGGAGATGTTTATGGTTCTGGTCATAGAGCTTGGCAATATGAGATTTTCAACCAAATAACACCATATGTCCAATTTCTGATTGCTTAGAAATGTCATTTCTAGCTAGTTTGACTGTTTAGTCTACTCTACATTCAACAAAGGTGCTTTGAAAGACTCGTTACAGTGATGCCATATAAGAAAAAGATCCCCTAAAGAACCACCCAGTCAAAAGATCTTTAAAGAACGTTTCTTTCCTACCTTTTTATGATCTAAAGAACCTGAGTAAACTGATTTTTTCAACCAAATATGTTACAGATTGCAGCTTTAAAGGGATAGTTTACCCCAAAACTCTGTCATCATTACCTCACCCTCAGATTGTTCCAAACCTTCATACATCTCTTTGTTCTTCTAAACACAAAGGAAGATATTTGGAAGAATGTCAGTAACCAAACAGATCTCATCCCCCATTTACTGCCATTGTAGGGAAAATAAATCATATTTGAGTCGATGGGTGATGAGATCTGTTTGTTCACTGACATTCTTCTAAATATTTTCCTTTGTGTTTAGCAGAACAAACACGTTTGTACAGGACTGGAGCAATATGAATATACTTTTTTAACATGCACATACTGTACTAAAGGTCAGCACACTTATGACCTGAAACTTGCCTTGAAAGGAATAATTTACCCCAACTTTACCCTCATGTCATTCCAAACCTGTATGACTTTCTGCTGAGCACAAGAGATATTTTGAAGAAAGTTGGTCAACAAAAAAAAATTTGCCCCCATTGACTTTCATTGTAAGGACACACAGTGACATTTTAAATGGATTATTCTGTAATCCACAGATATAGATTTTGATATTTGACACTGAAATGAGGGTCAACAAATGAAGACTAATATTTTCAGGTGACTATGAGTGAACTAACCCACCATGAATCAACCAAACAGCAAACAAACGTTGGACACACAATCAATAGTTACAAAAGTTACAAAATACAATTTTCACACAAAATTAATCTGCTATTTTCTGTTCTCAACAAACTGTCACACTAAAAACTGTTTTGATCTTTATGCAGTCAAAACAACCCTATCCAGACTATACTGCCGCCTCGCTCTTTCTCCCTCTTTAGTCTTGTCCATAAAGGCAACTGTTTACATCACGTCTACAGAAGTGACAGAGATTGGTTAGCAGACCATTTCCAGTCTTTAACAGTCGCTGTGAAAATCGCGCCTATATATTTTCCAGTCTGTCAATCAGCGACAGAAGCTAGCCATTTGTGTCAATGTGTCTTTTTCTGTCATTGTCTAGCTGTCACTGGAACCTTTAATTATATTTCACCGTGTGAAAGGGCTCGTGTAAAATGTTACAGAATTTGCCTTCAATATTGTTAAACCACATGAGTGTCCTAAAGTTCAGGCAAAATATCTTTTCCTAGCTTTGTTTCAATATCATTAAGCTCCAGTCAGGGGTTTAAATGTCACAGAATGAAACTGCGCTGCAATACTCTCCCAACAGTGCTTACTTTTACTGTTTGAGCTTACATTTCACACAACTGTTAATTAAATTAACATTCTGATTCTCCAGTGAAGTGTGTTGCATCCATTGTGACACAATGCATGGAAATCTAATTATTAAGTCTATGTGGCTGTTTTGTAAGTCTTGATAGTGCCTTCTAGCTTACAATGCAATGGATGCTGTCAAGCATGAGCTGAAAACAACAGAGCTGTTAAACATTAGGCCTTCAGGTATGGTACTGTAAGCACCTCGCGCTGTGAGCTTTTTGAGTCTCTAATGGCGATGTCTTTATTGACGTCTGTAATGCTCACAAACTCACTCCTATGAAACTGCTTTGCTCTTTATAGAAGTTGTGAAGAAGAGCTGGAAAACAGTGGAGTGATTAAAGTGATGCATTTCTGCAGACTGTGAACTACTTTGAAGCGCCACACACATAAAAGCTGAAGTGCATTAACCTGTGGCATCACATGGCTCTCTATCCCCTCGACTGTTTTTGTGAGATAAAAGAGTAAAATAGTTTTTTATCACTAGTATTAGTAAACTGAATGTCTGTGATCTTATACAAAGAAAAACAGTATACTTCATTTATATAATGTTTTCACCTATTATGTTCATATTATGATGGCAAAAAAGGATGACCAGATTTTGTAATCAAAAATAACATAAAAGTAAAATAAGACATAATAAAAAGGATACAACAATTAAATAAGATTAAAATAAACCACAATAAGACATTAAAAAAGGACAAAAATAAGATCCTATTAAATAAGACATTAATCAAATAAAAAAAATATAATTGAATAAAATTTGACTAAATAAAATAGGAAACAATGTAAAAATAAAATGAGACAAAAAAGTCACAAGAATAAGGCAATATTAAATACAAAATAAAACAAAATTAAAAGAAATAAAATTTATAAAAAATAAACTAAAGTAGGATAAAAAATAAGACAAAAATAAAATAAGACAAAAAAGACACAAAAATAAGACAATATTAAATACAAATAAAACAAAATTAAATGAAAATCTATATATACAAAAAAAGGATAACAAGATATTACAAATAGGACATTACAAATTAGCCAATATAGAAAAGTCCAGATAAAATAGACAAAAAACTATTATTTGAGGTTCCTGTTATATCTGTGATATTCCATTTCTGTAGCTTCTCCACAACCTTGTACAACATCTCTTACTGCTATATTAATCAATACAATAATCCTCTAAACAACTAAACTGTGAATTAAAATAAAATAGTTTACGCCTTTTATTTGCCATTAAAATTCCATTCGTTGAGATCATCCGACCCTCACGGCTAGAGGTCATGGTGCGATCAGATTCCCATCACATGACCCGATCCAGCCAGGCGGGTCGACCACGTGCTCTGGTTCTTTAACCAGATTAGCGTGAGAAGAGTAAGCTTTATCCAGCCCAGGGCAGACCGTAAATATCTCAGACTCATTACACCCAAAGCTCTGTTTCCATTGCCAGTCAGATAAAAACACGGTGGCATCCAATCACAGATGAGAAGAGAGATCAGCCCTTGGGTAAATGCTACTCTCTGCATGTCTACCAATGTGCATTATTGCTCATCCATTTAATAACCATGGTTTTTTCTTTTTTTATCTAGTTGCTCCCAATGCATTGCTACCACAGTACATATCAAAAAATTTGACTCGTGGTCTTTAAAATCTATCCACTTAATATACCGTGAAAAAAAGACTTACATGCAAAACTAAAAATGACTACTGCAGGTATAATTTTCTGCTCCGCTGGTTGATCATGACCTATAAATGTATCACAGATCTGTTTTGGTCACAGACTGCAGGAAGAAACAAAACTAAATGCAAATAAAACAATGCATCTAACAATAGAATCATGTGTGGCTTAACTGATGAGGTCACCAACTATCCAACACAAGCACGACTTAGGCACAATGTGATTTGTGCAATGAAGTAATATCTTACTTATATAAACTATTTTACATTTCTGTTGAGTTTTGGTGCTATGATCAATGTTAGTACTGTTTAGGGTCACCACATAATCTGTAGTTTTTTAAGCAAAACTATTTTGAAAACTCAGAACCACTTCACAACAAAGAAACGAAAACATGTCAAACATTTTGAATTCTAAACTGGTTTGAAACACTTTTCCTGTTTGCTTCCTCGCTCAGATCATAGGGGTCCAACACTAAGCGGTGGCACCGAATGCTTAAATCTTTTCTGTTTTGCGTGGAATTCAAGCTCAGAGCTAAATCACAAATTTAGAGGTAATCGTTCTTAAACTCCCGCTCAGAAGTACATATCCAGAAGGATAAACAAACTTCAAATCAAATTCGGAAGCGAGGCGATTCAGCCACTAACCTCAACAGAATGACTCGACTGTGTCATTGCATCTTTGCTATATTGTTGAAAGGAGACAGCACATGGATGACATCTCATTCCTATTTTTCTCAATAAAAGAAACATGTGTCTTTTGGAGAGGACATTCAGTTGGACTCAAACCAGATTAATGTGCTAACATTCCTATGAGCACATCGAAATCACTCTTTGGCAAATCCCATAGGTGTTTTACCACCCCGAATGACTCACTTCCCGGTCTCCCGCGCCCGCTAAAATGGGTTTGCTGAGCCTGCTGGGTAAAATACTGATCAGAATGTGAGTTAGTCCCTTGGGGAAAAGGATTCAGATTTCCCTAAATGGTTGTGCTCTCTTTTGCGAGGACGTGCGCTTGAGCTCTTTAAAATCTAATAAAATGAGAGGGGCATAAAAACAGGTCCAAATAGTCATGAAATAGTTACGCCCGAGGGAGCTATCTGGATCTCGCTCAACCCTCAAGGGGTGTATTCTCAAATAGAGATCTTCTCCAAAACCACTCTTAACCTACATTCACTTGCATTTATGCATGCGCCAGACAATTTACAGTAGAGTTCATTCAAGGTGTACAATTGATCAGTTTGGTTTTTTTGGAACTTCACCAGATTGACTTTCACAAAATTGACTTTCCCTCCACACGAGAGAGCTTTCCAGAGAAACCTTTTTTTAATAAAAAATACATTGTAATTCCATACTTGCCTTATGAGGTAATTAACAGCACAATTTGAAGCCATTTTATAGTTTCGCAGTCTGAGACGGCAGCGGTGCCATTAAAATTACGATTCGCAAAGTGCATTCCTGAGCTCCTTGTTTAGTTTATCACCTAACAAGGAGCTCCGGATGCTTTTTGCTTGGGCCATTTAGCATTTTTCCCTGGGTAATCTGGACTAATTAAATGCAGCACACACACGCAAGTGCATGGGCACGCGGAGGTGAGATTGGAGTACGGCCGTACAGACACCGCAGGCTGCAGAGCTCTACCCGCGGCTCAGGACAGATGCTACCATGTGAAACATGCACCTGTGTCCATTTAAATGCGACATTTGGGAAGGAAGTTCGCGTTGTGATGCTGAGGCTCTGCGTATACCAGACACGTGCAAAACACAGAGGCAGTCAAAGACCCTCATCACCCAGAGCTCTAGCGGAGCCAATATTTTGTCTGCACGCTAACGCCCTCCAGCAATCGGACAATGAGAAGCACGGACTCGAACATGCACGCCCACTACATCAGAAGGCGGGCCCACCAATCAGGATTGGCTGTGCTGAGAACACCAGTGAAAATGCCCTCACAATTTCCCTGTCTGAGTTGAAATCGCATTTTCTGGCTCGGCTTTGTTCTTTAATCTATTAAACTTCCAAATGCTTGTTATAAAAGCGAATTAATTTCCCCCAAGGCCAAAGCCAGATCCAACGTGTTGCGAATACTGCCAGTCAAACACAAATCTTTTTTTCAAGCACAAATTAAGTCACCCATATAAGCCATGCTAAGTAGATGTTAATGTGATATCACCCTAAGCGAGCGTGTAAGGAGGCTGTAGGCCCACTTTATCATACTCAGATCAGTCTCATATAGCAAAGCGGGTCAGACAAGGGAAATCAATGGCTAGTGGTCGCCTATTTGCCGGCACACTAGACAAGTGAACAGGAAATTCAGACAGGATTAGAGTAGCACTGTAAACTTTAATGAATTTCATTTGGTATTGGTGTGTATATGTATATGACATTATTAATAAGGTAATACATACATACAGCTCAACATGATCTTTGAAATATTAGGCTGAACTCAAACTGACTTTTGTTACAGAAGCATGTGTCATCGATTATAACTTTAGAGCATACCGTAAGACTGTGCTATGTTTATACATTATTAAACAAAATCAATTTCACAGTAGAAACTGGCTCAGTTAAAGTTCTATTGCCACAAGTGATGCATTTTCAGAATCTCAAGTGAGCCAAATCAAACGTTTAGATGTAACAGGTCAATAGAAAATTGAGGTTGTGTCAAGGTCTGAAATTTTTAATGGATATATTCTATGAGATTATTTCTTAATATTTTTTTAATATTTCCCTTGAAGGAAATTTTTAAAGCATTTTTGTTTGTTAATTTTGTAACTGACTATATTCATAGGATATAGGATAAACGTTTGCTTTTATATAATATATTCAAAATTTAAAAATATATTATACTATAATATATATTAATATAAATGAATAAACATTTACATATATTATTGCAATTATTGATGAAAATAAATAAATACATGCAAATATTTCCTAAATTTGTAGGCATATTCATGTATCTATATGTTTTTATGAATTTAAAATTAATATGCAGAGAACACACACATATAGAGAATTATGTAAACATTGCAGTGTTATGTGCAGTGTTAAAAAACTGGACCGGCATTGTTTATGTTTTCCGAAGTTGTTTCTATCACCATATTTGAGTAAAACAAATTCCAGGCTGCTGTATGTACATATCTTTACACGTGTTAAAGTCAAATAATGCCAAACTGACATTTTTCGCAAAACCTTGCCCGAAACCTCAAATTGTAAATCATTATGGTCAGTTTCCCATTGCGAAACGGGCCAAGGTAAATAGAGAGTTTTGTAAAATGCCCACGAAAAAGTTTAAGAAACCATTGTGCAGACCATACATAGTGTTTTTGAGCTAACCAACAACTAATATTCAAGATTCATATTTTTGGGGGTCTACATCAAATTTTTCAAATGTAAGGAAAGATGCAGTATTTTTTCTTTTCTTACCGATCTTACTTCATTGCATACTAAGACAACCACAACATTATATACTGAACTGAGATCCATAACTCAAAGACAAACTAGGGTGTAGCAATAACCAACACCGCGAAGCTGCCAGCACCCATACGATCACCCCAGCAGATGGATACAGACAGCAGGTCAGTGCAGCCCTTTGTGAGACGAGTCTCAGAGATAGCTCTATGTGTGCTGACCACTGAACTGTGTTATTCGCTGGTCACGGAGGATTGCACTGACCTGTCCAATCTGTGGGCGGTGTCAGGATTCATTAGTGCAACAGTAGGACTCACTCAGGTCTGTGATGAACATATCTTTGGACAGGGTCCCCTTAGAGACAAGAAATCAAGTTATGAGGCAGTGGGCGCTTAGCACGTCGATCCTGACGACATTGTTCGATAACAAACACGCTCTGATGCTGGGTTCTCATTTGAATGCGCATCTCCGGGCGACGTTACTCACAAGGAGGCTGCAGAGGCGAGGCAGTCATTTGAAGAGATTAATTATTGAAAGCAATTAGACTGTTTGTCTTGCCTCTCTTCATTTTTGGGTGTGTGTCGTAAGACAGCCTCTCAACACAGTAAACAACAGCAGAACTGTAATGCACGCACAATGACAAGTCGGCGAGTCGTGATGAAAATTAGCTGGAAGACGATGATGATGATGAAGTCACGTAATGATTTATTAAAAGATCACAGCTCTTCTTGATATGTTTGGTAAACCACTCTCTGCGTAATGGTTCCTACATCTATGTTCACTACTGCTCACATCAATGCCTGTCCCTACACCTCAACTTGCTGCTAAAACATTTACAATAATTTACTTTGAGAGATGGAGAGACAAAGTGTCCTCATGCACAGTGCAGTCTTAGATTTTCCCATCGCCAAAGAGGCTCTTACAATTTCCAGTTCTGCCCATGTAAATGGAGATACTGCCTTCTCTCAATTTGTCTGAAAGCCCTGAAGGCATCTTTACAGCCTCTCCTCTGCTTTTCTGTGCGTTGAACATTAAAGGCTATTGTTTTCTACGAGTGCTTCTGTTTTTGGCCATCTTTGTGTGGCGGAGAGGTAATTGGATGTTGTTTCTCTCAATCTGTGCGAGTTCCTTGAAGAGTATTTGCCTTCAATGCATATTTAACAACTGGGCACTAAGGAAAGCGACATGACATACATTTGATGTATAACTGGGTGTGCATCAGAGTCAGAGCTCAGTCAGAGAGGCATGAGAGCACACACAGCAGCTAACCCTTACTGAGTTCTCATGCATAAACTATGAACCTCATCCGTCGTTCTGGTTCTGTTTATGACCTTTTACTTTCCTCAGTTTATTTTGTTTTTTGAACTTTAACTTAGTTTTAAGTCATGTTCTGCACTTATATCTTCATTGTTAATAAACCTCAGCAACGCAGTGCACAAACAAAGCACTGATGAAAAAATCAAAACGGTTTAGAAAATGTAAAGGCCTAAAACTGTGAAAGCTAAGATTTTATTAAATAACACACCTCTAAACTTTATTCATGTTTCCTGGTGCGTTTGTTTTATTGTCTAATTTGTGCTTTAAACATCTTAAAAAGAATAGCCAAAACCATTCGAAGGAATAAAGAGTCAGAAAGGATTTATTTAGTTTTTGAAGGTCATTAATAACATGAAGTTTCGCTTAGGACATGACCAATAACGAAAACATTACGCGCCAGTTCATGTGCGCCGTCCACACAATGAGAAGCGTTCAGTACGCGCTCAGTACGCGCTCATTTGACTTGCTAGACATCGCGTTTATTATCACGCTCCTTTCTTAAAAGCTTTTATAATACAATCGTCAAGTTAAAGTAGTTCAACTTTGGAACCCTGCGTTTTCTTTCACTATATGTAGCTCTGGTAGATCTTGAACGCGAACCGTGTCCTGTTTAAACAGCCTGTAATAACTGCACCATGCACGAAACAACATTCTGTGACCATCCTGATCATGAACCACGAAAATTATCCCGTTTTACACACGCACCAGATAGAATCTGCACGAGGAGAACCAGTATACCGACAGTGCGCGCACGGTGTCAATCGTGGATTAAAGTGCTCAGAAAAAACGAAGCACCCTGCAGCTAAATTAAACGGCCACGAGCTGTGCCCAAGGTCCCCTTCATGCGCAATCGTTGACTTTACAGTACATCATACAAGGACTATGGTAGCAGCGTTACGGCTAACGTGAACTTGCCCCCGATAACGCTTGACGTAAAAGCTCATCTAACTTCATCCCACTCGATCGAGCACAGATAAGGGTCTTCTGTCGCTTGCCATTGCGCGCCCGGTCTAGCGAATGTCACCGCAAAATATCCGGAATTATTCACACTACAGCTTAAGTGCTTGGCACGGTGCATATCCGTCTTATCCCTTTGAAGTAGTGCAGTACAAAAGCCAATCAAAACAGCGTTCTTAAAAACGCACATCCAAAACTGATCCGTTCTGCATCACGGAAAAGAGATAAAAAGAGAAGATTACCTGTGTATCCAACTATAAGTCATCCAGAAAGGTATTCCCGCGTAAGGTCGTCAAATGACGGAATTACTTTCAGAGAGTGTAAATAAATCCAATGATGCTTTGGTTACACAACGTCCTCAGAGTGGCAATCCTTTGACTTAGTTATAAACCCGCCTCGTGTATTCCTTTCGAAATAATTCACGTGGAAATCCTGCTTTCAGCACCTCCGGTGGAGTGGACAGCTCCGCAGCTTCACCTCGCGCCTCGGATCTTGAGTGCTACACTAGCGCGAGCCCTTCACTTACTGGCTGTCAACCCGGCCAGATTTGCATACAATAATACTGTCAGCCAATCAAAAGCCCCGCTGGGTGGAAACAGCCTGGCTCATCCGTTGAAACGAATCGTCCTTGACAAAGATGACCAGAGTTTGTGCGCACACTGTCCTGTTTACTCCCTTTACTGCCATGCAGTGTTTGTGTTTGCGTGTGCATCCTAATAAATACATAAAAAAGTAACATAATTAATTAATTAAATACTAGCGTAACTGTTTTGCATTGCTTTCAAGCATAGATATTTCATTAAAGATTACTTGAATTTCAAAATGTCTCACTATTTCCATACTCGCTTTAGCAAAAGCATGCCCTTAAATTCCACCTTTGATTACATTAATGTTATTCTAGCATCATTTAGTAATATAAGCCTTGCGGGCATGAACGCAAGTGCTTCAATTAAATATTGTTGTTTTAAAGGTAATACTGTTATTTTACATACCTACCCACAAGTACATTCCTGGATCACTTGTAATTAGATACTTGTCTCATCTGAATGGTACTTCACGGTGCTTTGGTGACTTTCTGTACAAGAGTTACCATAATCAATGTCATACATTTGCAATCGGAAATGTAAAAAAGCCTCTAAAATTCTACATTATTCTGTTTGTCTTAAATAATAAATATGCACTCAAAGATATGATCTCTTTTCTGCACTATGTCCTTGTAATGAAATATGATGCATGCTACTATGATGTTTTCTGTGATTTTCCACCTGCTACGTAAATTAGGACTCAATCTACAGTAGACATGTAGAGATTTGATCAGCGCTGTTTTCAGAATTCTGCTCACGGTTTGCAGGCGCATCTCACATCTGTGTCGGTATGCTTACATCAGTCTCAAGTATCTCTCTGATTCCCACACTCATCAGTTCATCATGGCGCCAAAACTGATGTGGCTCAGTGGTGCTTGGCAGAGTGAAGACTAAAGAAATTTCTATCGCTTAAGAAACATTTGTGCTCACTGAACATATCGGTTTAGAGTAACGTAAACCTACATGTTAATTATAGGGTTTCTTATATATTTAAATAACTCACTACTTTCCATTTAATACATATTCAGTTTAGAGATTTTTTTTATTTATTTTGCCACATTTAATTTCTATGATCTTTCTTGGTTGTTTTTGGCACAGAAATGATTACAGAAACCATCATTGTCCTAAAACCTTGAGCCATCCCAGCTATGACCCTTCAGTGTACCATTCCGACCGTAAGAACCTTCTGTTTGGTGCTTGGTAGACAGAAAGTTTTTATGTTTGGGATTTGCTCACTGGCGTAAATGTCCAACAATGCAATCGGTTTGGCCGCAAACAAACTATCATTCACAGTAATGACACAACAGAGATAGTGAGACAGCAAACACAACCGTACGTGTGGAATTTTGAGGGCAACCATACTGAACGAGAGCCAAATTAGCTGACTATTGGAAAAGTACCAAAGACTCCTCACTGAGAGACAAAAGCGAGCATCTCTTTATAACTGTTTTCACTATGGACCCACTTAGCTGTCTAAAAACACCTACAGTACGAATGACAAATATGAAACTACAAAGCAGTACACCATATGGCTCAAGCTGATAGGATGAGCGAATAGAGTTGATAGAGGTACTCATGACATTAGAGTGATGAAGAAAAAGACGGGGGGGATTGTGCTATAGCTGGATTTAACCACCCACACTATGTGGGAAGGTAATTGCATAGTCTCAATCAGCAGTAGGACATCACGGCGTTCACACACGCACACACACACACACACACACACACACACACACACACACACACACACACACAGACGGGAAATTGTTTCAAAGCTTGTAATTTGTAACACAACAGTTATCGATGTGTTTTTATAGAATGAAGATTACTGTGAGAGATTTTAACTGAATAAACGTTTACAACGTGAACAACAGCCTAAAGTTCAGAGCAAGCTAACTTAAATTACCTTTCATCTATAATTACCCGGTGTATAATTTGAACCTTTCTATGTTGTCATCAGTGCGTATCGACAATGTCATTTTAATTACATCATCCTGTGACTTTGTGGGTTTGCCACTTTGCCCTTTCACCCAACCTGAGAAACATAACACGTTTAACGGCAAGACATGCTGTCACCTCTACCCCGCCTCATCAGGGACAATACGTTTCCAAAGCAAAATAATTATCGAGGGACAGAACTGCAGTCAACAGAAGCAATTATGCGGGCGTAACCCGGAGACGGGACAGGTAACGAGACCCACAGGAGTACGGTGGTTTTACCTCTAGCAAAAAACAGTCTCACCGGGAGAATGGTGTCCCCAACGGAGTCTCGGGGTTCAGGATGCACAGAACGTTCAGCAGATTTTAGATACTACAAACATCTAGCATGTAGTTGTGTTGAGGTTTGGAAGGTAGGAAAAGGCAGAGAACTTTATTTTGCGGCGTCCTCCTCTCTTTGTTTTCCGATTTTTAAGACAGCGTCACATGCGTCCTTCATGGAGAAGAAGTGAAATCCCCAAATCCACTGCCACCAGCTCACTGAAAATAAAACTTTGTAAATATATATTCATATATCATATCACATATTATATCATATCACATATCACATAACATCCTCTATAATAATAATAATAATACAATTTATTTGTTGGGGCCTTTCAAGACACGCAACGAGACCTTACAAACAGACTTGAAAACCGTACATTAATTCATAGAATATATCAAAAAATCTATTATAAGAATTATATAGCTGTCTATATAGGGTGTTACAGGTTTTCCAAGTCCTAAGGCAGCCTACTATGTAGGGACTAGACGGCTCAATACAATTTAAAACACAAACCATTCATTTTATAATGTAAAACATAAATATAACCGTTTATAAATGAAACCCATAATACCAATATAAACCCCAAGCTAATCATAAACCTGCTTCTGTGGTGAAAATGACTACTTCCTTTCCTCCATTTGTCCCACAGATTACTTTTTAATGAATAATATAACAAATAATGCACAAACTGACAAATTACTTCTATTAAAAAAATAGTTTTCCTGGACATTGAAAGGACACAAGACCACGATACCTCCTCCTACATCAGCAGAAATCATCAGATCTGTTTGCTTTTGGTCCCTCCTCTTTATCATCCCACACTTGTGCACTCCCCCCCCCACTCGCTCAACGTTCCGTCTCTTCATCCACTGCCTGTGTATTTGCATCCAAGCAACATCGCTCAATCACATAGGGATGTCGGAATGGGAAAAAAACACACCATTGTCTTTACAGAATAAACATTTTAAACATTCACAAGAAAAGAATCGTAATTCACTAACCTACATGAAATGATTCTCACAGATGGAGTTCAAGCCCGCCAATGGTACGAAGGATGAATTTCACACCATTATCTCCGCAACCTTCCTGGGAGTTCTGGCGTGTGTCGCTCTTTTAAGGTCACGGCAAAGCATCTTAATCGAGCTGAGGTCAGACTCTGACTGGGTCATTCCTGAAGATCTATTTTCCTCTGTTGATGCCATTCTGGTTGATTTACTACTGTGGCATGGGTCATTGTCCCGTTGCATCATCCCAGCTTTTGTTGATCTTCAATTGGCAGACAAGGAGGTCTTTCGCGCAATGTTCTAAAACAATGTAAAATAATATTTTTTTATGCAATTCAACAATCATCAGAGACATTGGCATCTTGGTAGGTTCGTCAATGCTTAAGTGAATAGCAAACCCAAACTCTAAGGCTATGTTCAGATTTGACTTCTTTTTGAAGCACATTATAATCCTAAGGGGTGAACCGTATTTTAAAAAATGTCTCGAGTCTTTTTTAAACGGCAGCGCCGGTGTAGTTTTCTGCGTTGTCTGGCGTTTTTTTACAACTGCCTGTTGAATAGGTCATAGGAGAGTCCTGTAGATTATTTAATCTAAATAAATATCAAGTAAATTAGCTAGCAATTTAAAAGTATGTTAAGCCAGTTTTATTTTGGGTTACTAGTAGAAGAACCATTACTTAAACCTAAATGTGACAAAGTTATACGACCAAAACAAATTGTTTATTAAATAAAAGTATTATACAGTAAATAAATTAATATTTTAGATTGTTATAAATTGATCAAATGTTTACAGTCCTGTCAAAAACAATAGCAAGAGATTCGATATTTACAGTAAAGCTCTCTATTGACTGACATGTTTACTACTTTTACCCATCAGCCCAATTGCTGCAATATTCAGAGCATGTTTCATGTGCAGACAAACTACTGATAACAATGCACATGTTCCAGTGTCCTTATATACACTTCATCTTCCGGGTTCTCGTGTAACGAGCATGTGACGTGCATGAAATGACAAATTCGGACTGCTGTGAGCCATAGACGGCAGAGCAGGTGCCAATGAAACTCTGTTTTTCATGAGGCAATCACAGGTGCACTTGCGGACACCACGCTGAGTTCGTTCAGCAGTCACTAGCCTACAATCCCAGACACTTTGCTTCATGTAGATTTAATGGCTAGCTGTTAACTTATTTTTCCTCATTCAGAAAAAGGTAACCTAGCAGGGCTGAAAAAATTAAGACTTTTACAAAACGTTACACGCCGGTGCCCTTTCTCAATAAATAACTTGAGAGGAACGTATGGTGCTAAAGATGCTGCTTGTCTTCTCTGATTGTATATAAGAGCCTACAGCTGTAAAAACAAGGAGCGTACCCGGTGAAGTAATGAGCGGTTTGATGGTGATGCAGAAGTTACCATTTGGAACAGCGACTGCACGCTGACACCATAAATATTCACAGTCGTCCCTGTGTCATTCTGCTTCAGTTCTCAGCATCATGAAGAGGTGAAGCTCAGAGATCCGTGGCTACGTTCTAAACAAAAAGCCCTTATATCAATCACACTTCGCCTGTGGTAATAATCGGCCATTAGCGCTGACCACTGGGCTACATGAGAAACCCCACTACCATCTATTTTCACCTTAAAATCAGACCGGGGCTTACAGCGCAGGTCTATTCACAAAACAGCAAGCTAAAGTGACAAACCAGGAGTGATGTTAACAAACCAAATGAAAAATTCAAAGGACTTTTGTTGCCTTCAGTCAACCCACTGAAAATACAAAGTAAAATCTCAAAAATGATTAACTACATGCTGAATAGGAAGTAGGAAGTTTTTGATAATCAAAAAAAAGTGGCTTTAAAGTCAAAGATACTTTAGGAATAGTTTTTTCTTTTACCATTGAAAAAAAGAAATTTCTTTTACCATTGACTGACCCAGAAGTTGTTCTAAACCTAAACCTACATTTTTGATTGTGCTGAACACAAAAAGATATTTGGAAGAATATTTGTAATAAAGTCACAGTTCTGGGGCACTATTGACTTTCATAGTAGAGAAGAAAATGATGCCCTAGAACTGTTACATTTTTCAAAATATCTTATCTTGTGTTCAACAGCTTTGGAAGAACTTCAAGTGAGTAAATGATGACTGAATTTTAGTTTTGGGGTCAACTATCCCTCGCTCAACTATCCCTACCAATAAAATTGATAATTAATCTGAAAAAAACTGAAATGATCTACTTGGCAAAAAATATTGATAATGAGACAGTGATACATTCAGTTTAAGACCAAATCCACCGAAGCACTCATATAATTCCATACAATGGCTTATGGAACATATTCATCAGCACTTCTGAGTATTGAGACTCACAAACTTGTCAGCCATCTGTTCTGTTGTCACACAAACTCAAGCGCACACACACACATCGCTCCATCAAAGCCCACCTCACCCTTTAACAGATGTACCGCTTTTCCTATGAGCAGTTCTCAAGTGAAAAACGCTCAGTGCTTCCTCCTGCAATTTTATTTTTTACTGTAATTAGAAGTGAAAAGAAAATCCCTTCACAGTTTATTATAACAAATGCAGATAGACCACACTCGCACTCGAATCAGCAAGACATTTGCAATTTCATTAAGAGAACCAGCAGTTTTCCTTCATTAACAAATCTGTTAAAATATTTATTTATATTGCACATAGATAAGTCAGAATCACAATGTATGAATATACATATACAGTATTTAGACATTAATAAAAATACATTCAACATTCACAGCTGTAGCATCTGTAGCATATACAGTAAGCTTTCATCTTCATTGTGATAAAAAAAACATCATCTTTCATTTTCTTTGCCCACGTTCTACCTGGAAAGGTGACCATCTCAAAGCTGACCCACACTACGAGTTACATAAAAAATAGATGATTCTGCTGTCTTGAGAGAGTGACAAAGAAAGAAAACAATAGGGGGATACCGAGAGCATAGCAATGGGAGATGTTTATTGAGTTTGAAGCAGTAGGGAATATTTTCTCTGCGGAGTGGTTTTGGAAGCAGCGGTTTACTTTGTGGCCTTCACTTCTCTCTTTTCAGCGATGAGAATGAGAAGTGAAAATCCTTTGTACTACTGCTCAAAATATACTGTGTTTCAGCAAAGACCGGGGCTAGTTGTCACACAGGAAAGTGAAGAAGCATTTTGTGCTTTATAGTTGCTTACTGAAAGTTTGCTGAAAAGCCATTAAATGCTGTAAAGTTCAATGTGCTATTTAACCTTTATCTTTTTTAAGTGGCAAACAAAAGTTGAAAATATTCAATAGCACTTTGTAGCCAGACTGTACAGTATGTGCCTAGAGAAAAATGGTCTTTCAAATATTCAAAGGTGTAAAAGTGTGACACTTATAGTAGCCCTGATCCTCCAGGTATCATTTTAGCCAGAACTCTGAGTCTGGAGTCCTCCATAAATTACATAATACATATAAACAACAGCTTAGACAGTAGATGGCTGTATTTTATTGAGCAAATTCTGCATGATTTACAGTAGGGGCTCAGATCAGAGCTTACAATGAAAATGTACAGTTTGAAAAAGATTTCTGATTTAAAGCAAATCTCTTAAATGTAGTTTTTGCTTTTGGTCTTCAGTTGTTTAGGAATAAGAAAATTGGCTTTAAATCAAACTTTGCAGTAGGTGGTCTCAACAAATGGAACAAAATCACTACCACATGAATCAAATATAAATCAATGTCTTTTTTGCTCCCCAAATAGTTCTGTCAAGACTTGAATTAAGCTCAATCAAATGTTCAAGGCTATTTAAATAATTTGGCCTGCATCATTGAACACATGCTGGCTGCCATTCATTTTTATATGCCACTTTTCTTTCTTAGTGTGTATGTTACATATTAAACTGCTTTCATTCGTAATGCTTGTCTGCTTAACTCTATAACCAGACAGAACAATTAAAAATAGACCAATCTCTTTGCGATGCTTTATGTTACTGGCAGGCTTTGATTTGACAGTCAAACCTGTAACATAGTGAATCCAAACACTTGGTTTAACCTAATCTCTAAACACACCTGAGACGTTTCAACAATGCAGAAAAATGTGATGGTTCTTTTTAAATGTAATGCCTGTTTTGTTCATCTTTGTTATATTGGCACATTCTCAAACGTTCCACCTCCAACCCTTAGGAGGTCTTTGTCAATTGTAATCTGTTTGTGTGGCTATACAATCATCCTCCATTCGGCACTTTTCCACTGAAATCTACACTACAAGTCATCATTGACCTGCATTTGTATGGCGACATACATTTTATAAGAAATATTTTATTTATTTAAGGAATATTTTTATTTATTATTACTATTACCAAATAATGAATAGATATAGCAGCCAATAAGAGTCCAAAATTCATTTAATGATGTTTGAAAAGCTTCACAGGTTGAGACCTTAAAGGGACAATTCACCCAAGAATGAAAATTCTGTCTTCATTTACTCGAGATGTCAAATCTGTATAAATTTCTTTGTTCTGATGAACACACAGAAAAGGCTATTTGGCAGAATGCTTGTAAAGCAAACAGTTCTTGGCCATCATTGACTACCATAGGAAAGATGACAATGGTAGTCAAAAGTGCCCTAGAACTGTTTGCTTTACTACAGTCTTCAAAATATCATCTGCAGATATGCTCACTAAATATAAACTTAACAGACCACTCAGATTATAAGTAACAAGTCAGTAAGATATACCAAGGATTCACTCTAAACAAGGGTAAACTGCATTATTATTTAATTCCTTGGTTTATTGTTGTGATTATTTTAGATGATTATTTTTATTATGTTTATGTAAAGCTCTTTGAATTACAATTGTGTATGAAATGTGCTATTTTAATAAACTTGCCTTCCCTTGGCTTTTTTGTCCAACAGAACAAAGAAATGTATAAAGAAAATTTGCACACTATGGAAGTCAATGGTGGCTGACACGTGTCTACACCAGACCCGACATGACAAGCTGCATGTTCCATATCCAGTACGGACTAAATTTTAAATGACAATGGGTTCTAATGTGTTTCTAACCACTTTTGTCATGTCGCATCGTGCCGGTCGTGTTCGGTGTAGACACGATGTAAGAACTGTTTGGTTACAAGCATTATTCCAAATATCTTGCATATTCTAGTCAAAGGGTGACTGCTAAACTATAACGGAGTTCATTTATTTTTTGGATGCATTTAGTGACAACATAATTCCCAGTTACAATTATGTTATTCCATGGTTTGGATGGGTTTACTTTTATTCTAAAATGTGAAAAAATAAAAACAAAGAATGATTAAGTGATTCTAGACTATTGACTGATAGTGTACATGTACAAAAAACCTGAAGCTGATAAATGTCACACATTCATAACATTACCCAGAGTGATAATCTTCCTATTAAAAGCATTTACGTTATTCTACCTTTTGTTTGCCACTGTGACTCATGTACTCTTTGGAAGTGCGCTGTTTGATTCAGATGTTTTAATGTTGCAAGAACGAAGCCTAATTCTGCACATTTAAAACCATATAAATCACTGAAGAGTTAGCCGATTAGCAAAATTAGGCCCACAAATTGTTAGATTTATAAAAGAGTTAAGTACCCCCTCATTATCAATGCCAGTCCCAGCGTCTTCCACGCTGGTATCTGGGATGCTTTGTCTTTACAGCTCATTTGCATGGTGAAATATGATGGCGATTAGGTTGGCTGGTCTAAGCCAACTGGGAATGTAAACAAGCCACTAGCCAAAGCCGCGACTATAATACAATATCTAGACTAAACATGACGCCGGCCTCTGTAACAGATTATTATTTCCTTGGTCTAAAAACAGCAAAAAAGTTTGTCCGTAATAATATTCGCAATTTTAACTCTTCACAAGTATACAAACATTCCCAGATGATCTTGACCCCCCCTTGGCCTTTTGTTTTTTCCACTTAAAGCTCTGTGTTAGTACTGTATGTGTGTGTGTGATGGGTTTGAATGATTAGACAGAGACAGTCCATCACAGACAGTTGTACGGTTGCCGGTGCCTTTCTGTCCCCTGCTGATAACATTGATGAGCCTTTAGCTTTCAGCCTGTCTATCAAGGCCATTTGCCAGCCACACAATGTGAAGAGAATGAAAGAATAAATGCAAGAATGGCGAGATGGGAGGAAAAAGTGAAGGATAGCAAGTGAAAGATGGATTGACAGACTAACCTTCTCTCTCCGAAAGCTTGACCTCCCGTAATCTATTAGATTCCAGCCGATAAGGCAATAAAACGATCATCTGGATTTCTCTGTTGTCGTTGGCATGAATGCTGCCGGTGCTGTCAACAGGCTTGTCAAAATGTCAATCAAGAAGAAAATCGGCAATAATCAGATGGTGTCTCATTTCAAACCCTGAGCCGGCAGGTGTTTGTGCAAGAAAACTATGTGAAAATGTTTTACAGAATTCACGACTACCGCTTAATATTAACTCAAAATATAAGACAAAAACTCAAACTTAAAAGCAAATTCCCTCTATGAACGTAGAATGTGTTGTTCATTTAATGTTCAATATAATATTTTATATTACAGTATTTAACAGGGAAAAGAGGTATTACAGAAAAACCCAGGAAATATTTTACATAACACAGCTGATTATATACAGTATACATTAAATTGGTTTTAAAGAACTGGTTTAAAAATGAGTAATCAATAAAGTGCTTGTAAGGCACAAAGACAGAGCTAACCAGCAAAACACGGTTGTGCGAAGTGATAAGTGACATTATTGTTTGCGAAAACAGAGAAACATGAAGGGTGGGGGCAAATTAAAGAAACAAAACAGAACACAATATTACTGTATAACACCAGGTCCAAACATAACACAATACCAGGATAAGCAATTTGCCACCTGCGCCTGCTGAACAATAAGGTCTGGTGAGCTTTCAAAATCCAAATGACCGACAAACAAATCTAGACTGCTTTTTGTGAGCAAGGCTGGTTAATAAAAAAATCACTTTGATTGAAAACGTTTCTCTTGCTTGATATTTCTGGTTTTGTTTATTTTTTTGCGTCTTTTTAGGGTAAGGTGTAGCTCGTATGCAGCTTACAGAAGACAAATCAGCACCATATAAATTGTCTGTAGCATGCAGACAGTTTATAACTACTATAACTACTAAAACACTCACAATCACTAGCTTATTATTGTACCAAAGCCTTTGATAAATTAAAAAAACCTACACTTTGTGCCAGATGATGGAGGTTCAGGTGGTTAGTATCCCATAACAGCCTAGAAGAAAAACAGAGTGCCCACAAGTTGCTATAAGCAAAGAGGGCACATAATAATTAAAGGGACAGTTCATCCAAAAATGCCAAAATGCGAAAATTCTGTCATGAATTACACCCCTTTGAGTTTCCTTTGAAATGTCTTTGTTCTGATGAACAGAGAGAAAGATTCTTGGAAGATTGTTAGCAACAGACAGTTCTGGGACATCAGTGATTATCACAGTTGGAAAAATTATAATGGTGTCAATGGTGCCATAGAACTGTTTGCTTCCCCAAATTCCTTAAAACATCTTAGTTTGTGTTCAACGGAACAACAAAATGACACAATCATTTGTCCTACTATGGTAGTCAGTGGTGGCCAAGAACTGTCAGTTGCTTACACTTTTTCCAAATATATTTGTGTTTAACTGCACAATGAAACCTATACAGGTTGGAAACAACTACAGAGTTAGTCATTCGTGACAGAAATTTCATTTTTGGGTGAACTATCCACAAGCCGTGCAGGATTTCTTCACTAGCTGAGCAAGTGCCATCGAGATGTATGCAAATAGCAGCAGCCATCTTTTTCTAGGTATTATGATCCTTTATAAGGAGAAGGTTAGGATGGGTTTTACTGTACCACTTACAGTCCTCACTCTGTGGGCACACACTCCCTTGTGAAAAGAAGCACATCATTTTGCAACAAGTTAGTGCAATTGCGATTGTTAGTGAATAAGAACCATTGAAGTAAGTGTTCATACAAATACACTGATCAGAAAGAACAGGGATTCTTATCTAGAAGAGAGGGAAAGAATGAAAAAATGTGGCCACAAAGGGTGTTTTGTGAAAAATAACTGTTGGGAACATGTGAGAACAGCATGTGCAGAGCACCCATGTTGACCGCAGAGCATTGCTCGGTCTGATGAGGGATATAAGAGGCACATACACACGTGCATGCATCCGCACAAACACACACACACACAGTAACTGCGACAGGTGCAATGACACTCCTGGCTTCCTATTAAACACATTCTGTCTTCTATTATACTTATAGCCTATGTGTCATGTATGGGAATAAAAGGTTATTCAGCGACTAATGGTATACTGCTGCTTTGGCATGTATGAATCATGATGTCACAGACTCTTTGTATGAGTCGAAAGTCTTAATTTAGACTACAAGGTATAGTTTTCAGTTAACTTTTATATTAGTTCCAAAGTGTCAAATTGACAATTTTGTAGACACAAATGTGAGATCACCAGTCTATTTCTGATTCCATTTGCAATCCATTAACCTCACTGCAGTCTGAGATAAACCATTCAGGAAATCTAATTCGATTTTCCATTTGTCATGGTTGGTTAGTCTTCTTAGTTTTCACTCATTGAACATTAGTTTAAAAATACTTTAGTTTTTTGTGGTGATTTTTTTGACTCCGCCTTGGTATAATGCTAAACATTTGCCAAATAAAGCTGTCAAACTATCATCATAATAAATGATGATTTACGTCATGTTCTTGCTTCGTGATGACCTCTGACGTACCCCAGCTTTTAAAACCCAATTTTACAGTAAAGCTGGCTCATTTATTTGAAACCTAGTATGTGTGTCTGTGTGCGCGTGTTCCTGTGTCAGAAAGGACCTGACTATGGTAGGCCAGCTGCTGCAGGCCACCTGCCTCCCTACACAGAGGTGACACAATTACCCAGAGCTCTCTTGCTCTCTCCTGCCCTAACAAACATTTGTTAATGACTGAATCACTGTCCTAAATTAGAAGCACACTTTCACACTAACTGGACAGGATAACAGCCTGCATCTCTAAACCCATACCAGGTAATATATGCTTCTATCTGGTCCTGGAGGAACATAAACTATTAGGGATGTTTCTTACAAACTAATCCAAGATTGTAAAGCCATACATTTGTGAAGGCCAGCATGGGTATAACGAAAACTCATCTTTTATTTTTCATGTTCTTAAAGGAACAGTTTACCTACAAATAAAAAATTCTGTCATAGTTTAATCACCCACAAGTTGTTCTAAATCTGTATATATTTCTTCAATTTGATGAACGGAGAGAAAGATATTTGGAAGAATGCTTGTAACCAAAGAGTTCTTGGCCACCATTCACATTCAATTGCGTAAAAAGTGTCTTTGTTCTGTTGAACACAAAAGAAGATATTTTGAAGAATATAAGAAAGCAAATAGTTCTGGGGCACCTTTGACTACCATTTTCATTTTTCCTCCTATGGCAGTCAATGGTGGCCAAGAACTGTTTGGTTAAAAAACGTTCTTCCAAATATCTCTCTCTGTGGTCATCTGAACAAGAAATGTATGCAGATTTGGAACAATCTGATGGTGATCAAATAATGACAGAATTTTTTTGATGAACTGTCCCTTTAAGAGAAAATTTAAAAAGCCTGCATGCAAAACTCCAGCACCTTCTGTTGTTTATAAAATGGCACCAAATCTGCATATGACAACACGTAGTGTGTTTTGTTTTGTATGCTAGCTCAGAATTTCTTTGCTGAACTGGAATATTTGCATCACATTTGCATGAAAAAAGGAAAGTATTTCGGTTATGCACTCTGTCGAACATTGTCACATAAGGTTAAAACAAAAACAGTTTCTGGAATATCACTTCGTATTATAAATGTATCTCATTTGAATAAAAAAATGTGTCTGTTCACTATAGTTTCTACTCCACTATTTCTGTTTGAGAGTAAAATATAAAAAACTACTTGCAAAGTAAAAAACAAAAAAATACTTAACCTTGTGAACCAACCTGCTCTGTTATACTTTATTGTGAAACAAGATAAATATGATTTTTTTGTTAGTGCACCTCCCGCCCATCAGCGATTGGACTGCAGGGTTACGGCTTGATGGAGGGCCACTCATCAGTCTTCTGCAATACTGTTCAGAGCAGAAGAGAGCTCGAGGCCGTTGGCTCCTCTGAGTAAAGGACTTGGCTGAGCTCTCGATAGAAATGTGGAGCGTGAAGTCTCTGATAGTGTGAATCTCTTTGTAGTCAACTAGAAGAGCTTTACTGGTAGTGTACACTAAGGGCTCAAACGGATGCAGGGTAATTCATTGGGTACACTTGTGGGTGGACAGTGAACGAGAGAGAGATGTTTGCTACTATAACATTCAATTTTGTCAATCAAATTTAGACATTCATATTTCAATGAATACATGTTACTGTAGTTTTTGCATAAAGCACCTTAATAAACCACAAAGCTTTTCAGAATGATATTGTTAAAGCTTAATCTCACAAATATAACCACTCAATTTTACAATTCAAACATTTGTTTCATACAGTACTTATTTCTTAGTTTAATTAGCGTTACTGTGCATCCCAATGTGTCTTGTTATTCGTAAGGATAAGTGTGTGATAGCACAGGGCTTCTCAAGCATGTCTCTGAATCTGACAGCTGCTTCGTCTGATTGAAGAGATCAGAGCGTCTCAAGTGTGATTTTAGAGGCTTCTGGTGTTTCTGAGGTGAATGCACCTCCAAAAAGTGAGAATTTTCACTGCCGCTTCCTCTTACTCTCACCCAGAGCTGTCAGCATCCAAACACAGATCTCAAACTGATCTGCGTAATGATGATCTAGGACACGGGGTCATGGGTGGGTTTTCAGGTATTAAGCCCTAAATGTTCTTTATCGCCTTGATTTCACACTTGGATTTCATGCTCGGTAATTTTCGTCACTAATAAAATCATTCAGAGCTGCACTTTAGCTTTATAAATCAGACGCAGTCTCGCAAGCCAGACGTTTGGCGATTAGCATAATGTCTGGCACATATTGCAGTGTATTCTGCAGCAAAGCTGAAGATTATTATGACACAGTATTCTGCAGACAACCCCAATGCTATCAGTGGGAGATGTTTGTTGCTGATTTTTTTTTCGCTCTATCAAGTAATATATTTCGGGATATTTTAATAATAAAATCGAAACAAATACAGTCACACACAATGATTCACAATTCATCATAAACATCTTATCTTGATCTAGTCACCACTGGCTTGCATACATAAATATATAATTAATGTAAAATACTGACTAAATAAAAGAAATATATGAGGAATTTACTTTAAAGCAGACTTTGCATCTTTAACAGATGCCCCCCTACATACAGATATCCAGCCTAGTCCCTACATATCCTCTTTACCGTAAAACCGCCCATGACCTAAGTGTTCTGGCAAAGTTTACAATGAGCAATATACCTTTCCAGCATATGTTAATCTTTGTTAATGTGAGTGGATGTCAATACAAGTATTGATGTTACCTCATGGTGCATTGACTATTGCAAACAGTTTCAACATTTGAGATCAATAAATGCTGTAGAAGTTTTGTTCATTGTTAGTTTATGTTTGCTTATGCATTAAGTAATGTTAACAAACACAACCTTCAAGTAAACATGTAAAGTCCCATGTTCTAACCTCAATAACCCTTTAATTGTTGTGAAAACGTTTAAATTGTTCCAGCAACTACAGCATTGAGAACCATTTTATTCACTTCCAAATGATAATATTGGCCTAATCGTTTATATGCATGTTAAATGTTAAACACAAATATTCTTCTCAAAATCAAAGGGGAACAATCTATACACTTACGCAAGAGTTAGAGATGGAAAAACACCCATCTGTTTGAAACGCTCTGTGTTTGGGTATATTAGTGCTTATGCAGTCACTTTTATAGCTATTTTCTCTCGGCTTCACAAAATTAAACCCGCTTTTCATTTAGAGCTCTGCGGCGAGAGTGACGCGATTCATCTTGTCAAGCCTTTAATGAGAACAGGAGAGCTACAGAGAGGTGTGTTTGTCACTTTTTCATGCTTATACTGCAAGAAAGAGACAATAAAAGAGTATGAGCGTAGCCTTCCCAACAATCTGGGAACTTTTATGTTAGGCACCCCAACAGCCCCACCTCCTGAGACCTGTTATCCTTAGTTTCACGCGTCACATCCAGTGGTTATTGAGGATGCTCACCTTAGCGCCAAATGCGCATACTCCGACTTATGCACAAACTATAGTAATTCCAATTCGATCTTGTGGGAAATCAGAGCCAAATTTCTAAGAAGCACCCTCATGTGGCAAAACAAATTTTATCCGAAAAATGAATTCTGGTGCATACTAGAGTATATTATTATTAATCCATGAATTCCCTAGAAATAAAATATATTGTAGCTGTGTTTTGTGGCACCAGTCTCCAGCTTAGTGACAGGACTATTACAGTATATTTTATGGAATAATACATAGACAATTGATTTATTATATGAAGTGCATAAAAAGCACATTAAGTAAAGCTTAGAGTGGATTGTGGTCGGTTTTTTCAGTCAAAGGAAAAAACTTTCTCTAAGCTTTTAGAGAGAGAAAGTGGAGATTTTGAGGTGACAAAAACTTCTTGACTCTGTCTAATCAATATCCAAGTCTAGAGATATCGACGGTACAACTATTCACTTTAAAACAGCACATATTGCATAAAAACAAGGCACATAAATCCTTCAGGATGAACAATCCCAATTGGCAAGTACCTTATGGCTCACCCTCTTTGGAGGTGATTGGTAAAGAAACAAAGCATCAGAAACCTAAATATTCCAACTAATGCCAAATATTTTGCACATTTTTTCTCCAAATACTTTCCGTATTAAAACAACGTTTTAATAGAGATTTCTGTGCAGCTTTATCAGGTTTACAAACTGATGCAGCCCACTTAAAGCTAGAGAATAACGTTTTTAAATAAGTGATGCATTTCTACATGGTTTCCATAAATTAAAAACAGGTTACAGGCAATAAACAGACCCCAGAGACAAAATTGAGAAGGTTACGTGACGCTCGATGCAAGTCGCCCGTGAAATTGACATCAGACAGAGCGGTGGCAAATTGCTGTGTAATGTGAATTAAAGGTCCTGTGCTGAGGTTGTGATTTTATTACTGATACTCATGATTGTATTTAGCCAATATAATAATGTTTAGTAATGAATATTATAAATCAAGGAGAGAGAAAGAAAGAAAAAGAAAGAAAGAAAAAAAGAAAGAAAGAAAATGAGTCATAGGGAGAAAGACATCACAAGAATCACCAACATTCAGGCAATTATATTGTTCAAACTTAGCTCCGAAATTTTTATTTAATAGATAAGAAGCCTTTTATTTATGGCTTTTAAAAATGTATTGGTGGATTTAATTTTACATTAGCTTTAATAGGCCAGACACAGCAGCAGAGCTTTAATATGACTGCAGTAATTAATGCACCGCTGATTTGGTGTGACCATAAGGACCTGCGCAGCTGACATCCCATTCACCTTGTATATGTGTGTGTCTGTATGTGTGTGTGCATGCATATCTGTGTGTTTATTTGCTGGGGCTTGATGCCACCGAGCTCTCCAGATGTGTAGATAATTGGAAAATTTTAAAAGGGAATGGAACCAATTAAAGCCCAAAGCAGATAAAGTCCCACTCTCCCATCGCTGTCAAATGCTCTCAGAATAGATTTAGTTTTATTCTCATTAGTGCAGTGTGTTCTCGTCCTATATTTCAATCAAATGGAAAATGTGGTCATAACATTTTAAAGCACTACTGTACAACAGTTTAAAACCTGTGCTGTATGAATCTGTATGAATCTGTAGAACTGTCGGAGTAAATACTGTTCCCACGTTTGTCTTTGTACACATATGTACATACATTGCCAAATATATTTGTTATTCTTACTCTAGTGGTACCGTACTGGTACTAAAGGTATATATATCTACTGTACATAAACAAGCAGATTTGGATGTACAATATCATAAGTCATTGCAGCTACGGGATGTTCAATATTTCCTTACAGAGATCAGAATGAAATATCCAATTCAATTGTCTGTTTCTCACAACACACAGCATGTTTCATGCGATTTGCACAATATAACGGAAAACATCTCTATAGGCCTCTCACGCCGAATGTGAGAATTTATTCATCGATGCACTAGCTGGCTAATTTGCCAAACAATAAATCAAGAGTTGACAGTGTTTTACAAAACACCAAGAGTGAAAAAACTCTGCAATAAGCAGGTCCGTCACTCAAAGTTCCCGATGTGGAATTTGCAATTTTGTATCTGCATGCTCCATCTATCATATTTAAGTCAGACGTCTATTAGTCCGCAGTAACTCATTTGAGATAAGCTCTTATTAATTGCTCACGCCCTTAAGTGCTTCACATCACTGATGACAGAATCTGCATTTTAATTTGCCGTCAGGATAAAGGAATGTTATTGGCTCCTACAGCATATCCATATCAATAAATGTGAGAAAATAATTAACGGTGCAAAAAATTAACTGAGAAACATTACAAAATATGAGATTGAATGTTTAAAATACTCGTTGTTTTTTTATAATGTTGCACAAAAACTGTACTATGGATAAAGTCTTAGAGGTGGATCTCCCTAGAGTTTATAGATCAAAAAGTACAAATTTTTGTAGGAATACAGCCAAAACGTCTCATGAGATGTTACCCTGTCAACCCTAAATGTATCTTTGCTTTCATGAATTGTAAATACCCACCTATCATGTTGAAAACAGGTCAAAAAAATAAATTACAAATTCCTCAACAATTTGAATATAAAATCTTTTTCAAGTGAACATCATAAACTTTTTCATTACTTTCAATAAACAATTTGACTTTAATTGCTTATCAGGTATCTTACAAAAACAAGTAAGAGTCAAAATGGTTATGTTTCAAATTATGATATAATTTCTAAATTTAAGACAAAAGTTTTTTGCGCTGCAGTGGTTAAAAACACAAATGAAACATATCTATATAGTAGTTAAAAGGATAGTTCACCCCAAAATACACATTTTGTCACCACTTATTTACCCTCATGTTGGTCAAAACATGTATGACTTCCTTCTTCAGTGGAACACACAAGAAGACATTTCGAGAAATGTCTTGGTGGTTTTGTGTCCACAGAACATAAGTCCATCGGGTCTAATGTTGTGTGGTTACAAACATTCTTCAAAATAACTCCTATTGAGTTCTGCAGAAGAAAGAAAGGGTGGGCAGCAAATCATGTAAGGATTCAAAGACAGATTTGTAAAAAGTCACTGAGTAAAATACTGAGTAAAGATAAATTCTAGTATTTTTGTCATCAGATTTGACAGCCACTTGTTTCGTTTCTGTCCAAAAGGGGGGGTCCACTGTAATACCTCAAATTATCCCTCATGTCAACATGAGTGTCCATGCAATGAAATCAATATGATATCATTCTGCTAAGAGCTCCCAACTCTAGCATCATAACTGCTATCAGTATCCTTTGTGTCGTTCGCGACAGCAGTTCGGCGACGGCTAACTAAACAGCATTGTGATCACCATCCATCACAGGGGTCCATGACTATAATTCTGTGCTCTATACTCTTGCCTTTCATTACTTTGAGTTACAGAGTGAAAAGTGAGGCAGTGCGGTGTGATCCAGACTGTTAATTCTCCCGTCCGGTGCTCTTTATACCCTGTTCTCTCCATCATCGAGGTAATTACAGTTCCCGTTTTCCCAAGCTAAAGGTGTAAAATTCAATCAGCAGTCAAGCAAATTTAAATCCCCAGCTCCCTTACGTAGAAGCAACAGAGCACAAATTATTGATTTATCTGTTAAGTCCTCTTTTGCTTGCTGTGGCAGCATGGGCACGTCTATCACGCAGACATTAGCACAACAGTAAACGATGCACCTTGCAAACCATGAAATGGTCGGTGTTATTGACCAAATTTCCATGAATTTTTTTTAAAGTAAATGCATCCAGCTCTTGTTCCACATAAGGAAAGTCATACAAATAACCGAAAAGTAGCGATGACCTGAAACTTTGGATCCACAGACATTGTCGGCCGAATTTCACATTTAAAAGACCTAAAAGCTAATGCGTTTGTATTGTTAAGATAAAGAACATCCATCTTCATCTCTCACCCTGACAGATTCGTTTAAACGGTGGCGTGATGTTTGAAACGGCTTGTTTGCTGATTCTTCATATGTCTGCCAAGCCAAAACCAATATGACTCATCCCACAGGTTCGGCCGCAACTTCCCGTCTGTCAGCAGTCCTGCTTCTCTGTCTCTCTCTTTCTCTCATTACAGACTTTTTCATTTCCACAGCCTACATTTTCTGCTTATCTTACAGAAGCAAGAGTCTGTCCGTGTAAATAATATTTCTGTCCTTCTTATATTCGACTACATTACTCACTGCGGCGGCGCAGCGCGTTTGAGAACTTTGAGAGGTCTTAATGAGAGTTTTGGATTGCCTGATATTAATATCCAGCATATTTTGTGGGATAAATCGAAACCGAGCTCCATCAATTCTCAGCTTTTTCCCAGCTAACATATTGGTTAGCTTCAAAGGATTAATAAATGATCAATTTCTCTGCGTTTGCCTGTGAACTCTCTCACAGAGTCGCTCTCTCTCTCACAGAGTCGCTCTCTCTCAGACTCTCAGCCTGCCTGTGCCGATCTGCCGCGCGTTCTCTGTGCAGGGGAAGCTGCGAGTCTGTGCCGAGCTCTTGATTTAATACAAACCAGACAGAGAGCGCCGTTCGCCTCTGTGTGCGAAGGCACGTGTTGCACTCGGCTGATACATGGCCAGCTGTTTGCCCAAGATAAGGCCTCTTCGGAGGGAGAGAAGAACCATAGAGAATTCCATTAATCTATGAAAAGCAGTGCACTCTACTGGTAAGCCCTATCACTGAATAAAGAAAGTGTCTGTCATAACTCCATGAGATCGAGGCTTGTCACAGTTTAGATACTGATACGTGTGAGCGGTCGAGAATCTGGCTAGATATAGATTGACTACAAGTGCTGTGTGACCAGTGGTGGGAAGATTACTATGGAAATGTAATAGGTTACAGATTACAAGTTACGTTATTAGGATTTCCTTTGACTCAGTGGTTAGAGCAATGCCGAGGTCATGGGTTCGATCCCAGGGATTGCACATAATCAGAAATAAATGTATAATACTATGGAATGAAAGTCGCTTTGGATAAATGCGTCTGCCAAATGCATAAACGTAAATTTAAAATGTAATAAGTAGTGCAACTATTTAATTACGTTATAATAGTAAAGTAACTGATTACATTTGAATACTTTTCTAAACATCTGTAAACTGTTTATAATTTTTTTATATTTAAACCAAGTGGGGATAACCTTACAGTTTGTAAATCTGATTAGTATCAGATTTACAATATCTTTTATAAATTATATTTCATTAGAATTAGAATTCATCTGAAATAAGATTATAATCAATGATAAACTAATATGGAGTTATTTCTTCACTAGCTGGCACTTTAAGTTAACGTTCATCAAAAGTGTCAAACCCCGAGAAGATACGATACACAAATGTAAATGTGTTAAAATAGTCTTAACATGCTACCTGTCTATGTGTTTAACTGCAGGTGGCAAACATTTGGTTCTGCTCATCCTTAAAAAAGAGGCAGAGCCTATAGAAAAGCTTTGAAGATTAGTGCTAAATAGAGAGACTGTTTCATTACACCAGGCTAGAAACTAAATTGAAAACTGAATTCATTTGAAACAACAGAAAATGTGCATGTTATTTTGTATAAAAAAGTAAATTTTTTCTTTTGATCGCGTTGTGGAAAATCAAAGGCCTTGTGTTAATCCGTTCTTGTGATGAATCGTTCATTCTTGCTGTGAACAGATTTGAAATGATCCATCGCTGTTTCAAGTAATAGACATATAAGACATTTCCTGAACTCATCCGTGGTTCGTTCAAAACGTCTCAAATTCATAATTGTACCAAAAAACAGCAAATCATAGTAATGCACTCACATTGAGTGTGTATAGTTGTCAATGAAAACCTACCAAATTTGTTATGAATGGAGATGAACTTTGTTAAATAAACTACTGGACATGAACCTAGCAATACAGATCTAAAATACATTTACATTAGCATTGTGTAGCTAATGGTTGGTCACTGGCGTTTCTCAATTTAATTCGAATGACGGTGCCGCATAGCATCCAATTGGATTAAGACATTTTTATCAGATAAAAACGAATAATACGTCAACATCATTCTAAACTAAAGGGTCTACTTTGATTTGTGTACACTCACAATAACGACAAAACTGTGTTCTTTTATTAAATAAAGAAAGGTTAAGTTACAGACCTGCAGATGCTTCCTCGGGTTCAGCATTGAAGCCTTCGATGTTGAATTTATTTTAATTTTGCACTGGACTGTATAGTCATTTCCTATCCGATTTCTGTATTAATTTATTTTTTAATTGCAGTGGAACACATTTTTTATCAGTCACCAGGGGGCGGCGTCTCTTAGACTGGTCGTAGCTTTCAGAAGCAGTGTGGACTGATATGATTGGCAGACGTGGCAGGCTGCCAATTCAAATGAGAACTACTCAAAAGCATCAGAATAGCATCGCTTTAAATGGGCAGGAGGCATACAGAAGATATTCAGATGTAACGGCCTAAAAACTTTTTCGTAAGTAACTGTAATTTAATTACATATTTTTACAATAACTGTAACCAAATACAGTTACTTTTAATTTGTAATTAAATTACGTTGCGCCATAACATGTAACTAGTTACTCCCCAACACTGTGTGTGACATTGTTAAGTGGGCAGGCTAGGGCTAGTTGTCACATTTACACAAATGTTTGTTTTCTCTCTAGAAGAGGTTTTTGTATTAGTTAGACATGTAATATATATGTTTGTAATATATGTTGGGTAAACAATAAGTAAGACACAGTAAGTCAACACTTTACAATTGTTTTACCCATTTAATTAAGCTAAAATCATATAATACAGTGTTTTTTAGAACATTGCATAAAGGGATAGCTCACCCAAAAATAAAAATTCTGTATTTGACATTGACATTTGCTCACCCTCTTTTCAGTTCAAACCTGTATGACTTTCTTTCTTCTGCATAAAAGAAGATATTTTGAAGAATGTTTGTTACCAAACAACGGCACTACTCATTGACTGGCATTGGTTTTGTTTCCATACAATAGAAGTGAACAGGTGCCACCATTGCTCGGTTCCCAACATTTTTCAAAATAAATAATGACCGAAAAAATAAATGATGACTGTAACGAGGTTCATTAAAAGGAAGGAAGGAAGCGGGAACCGGCAGACATTAAAATAAAGTTTTAATAAAATAAACAAACCAAAAACACGGAAGTAAAATGCCGGAAGCCACCTCTCGGTTTACAACCATAAAACATGTTCGGGCCCGGTCCTCTCTCGTCAACAGTCCCGTCGCTTCTCTTCTTATGCTCTCAATCTCCTCCGTGAGAGGAAAAATTTCATTTTTGTGTGAACTACATCTTTCAAAAGAACCAGTAAATTGAGCCTTGTGTAACAACAAGCCCGATTGGCAAACTCTGAATATACAACCAAAACATTTTATTGTCGTGACACACACTGGTTTGAAGAAATAAAGCAGACATATTTTTTGTTATTAACAGTTTTATTCGTCTTTTCATTTATGTACAAAGCATCTCTCTATTTGTTGCTTATGCACACGGCACTGAAGAAAGAATTATGAGCACTTTTAGCAGTAAAATAATCGAGTTTCTGTCTGCCATAATAACCCTGCTGTTAGAAATCTGTGATGCTTGGAATGGTAGGTCTGCAGGTGATGTATTACACCATTTTCCCTCTGTGCGATCGTGTTGCACGTTCCAAAGATTTGACAAATATTGTCTTTCAGGTGTTATATTTCCACACCATAGTTTTAAAGTCGGGTCAGGCGTAATGGATCTGTAATGGAGCTTTCTCAGATTTAGATTTGAAAAATAATTCACTGATGTTTATTTAAAAAAATGGAATAGTTGGAGGGTCAGTAGGGCTGTAAAATGTGATCGCAGAAAGAGCAACAAATCAAATGTAAAAACAAAGTGTCATGAAGTGAGTAACAAAATACCAAACATTCTAATAATATTGTCTTACATATATGAATGTGTGTGTGTGTCTGATGCCTACACAATCTATACTTTCAATCTCACCGTAATGGCATTTTTTGAGTAGTGACAGCTCTCTGAATGGAACAGATAGTGGGCCCTTGAGAAGAACCAGTTATAATCAATAACACCAGCAGGTACACATGAACAGAGCAGCATTCACACTCCATCCGTCTTCTCATGTGTGATTGTGTGCTCCTGCAGGCGTGTTTTTATCTGACGCTGAGATATTTAAGGTCCTTCTATCCTGGGTCATGTGATCGTGTAACACAAGGTGTGAAAGTTTGATGATGGTTGAATCTGATTTCTGATATTGTGTATCATTATAATTTAAACTACTCATACGCTACTCGCAGTATAAAGTTGGGCTGAGCTGAATACAGAAGCATTAAAATATGTTTCACTGTCCTTAATATCACAATTGGCTTGAAACATAAGCACAAATATTTTATTAAAGAATAAAGATAGATCAATAATGATTTATATGAAGTAATATTTTGTGAATATTACAGTGAATCTGTACTTGGAAAACAGTTCAATAACTTATTTAATACAAATGTGAATATAGACCTTGTGTACCACTCAAATGTGTCTTTTACTCATTCTGAAAGAAAAATCTGTAAAACATCTATGACAGTACCAGAGATCTCTTGAGACTCTATAAAAATCTTGCAATTCGCAAGAGCTTCATTGATTTACTGCTGGGCAGACTTATCGCACTTATTAGGTTTTATTGAGACCAAGAACACACGTGTGCACACACATACACTAATGCATCATACCTGACCAGACAGGCAGACAACATTTCCTGAATTAAGATTTAAATTCATTATTGAGATCATGATTTCCATCTCACAAAAATGCCTTCATGTTGTTTGGATTGATTCAGAATTGAAGTTTTAATGACAGCATTCTTGGATTCTTTAAATTCAGACCATAAAAAAAGATCAAACATTCAAATATAATCAAATTCATTTCAATACAAAATTCTTTGGTTAGCTATCCTTTTTACTTGTCGTCAAAATCATACTTCTGTAATGCATTACTTTTTATAAAGAAATAAAGAGTCATCAAAAACGACTCTTGAAGTAGTTAGATTCATTTCATAAAATTAATTGGGTCATGTTAATATAGAATATGATTTAATGTATGAATTGCCATTCTGCAAAATATTTGCTCTTGTTCAAATTCTAAAGACTCTCAAAAGCACAAAGAACTAATATTGAACAAAGTTTAATATGAATTATATTTAGGGCAGGGCTAAAAAAAACTGACTTAATTTGATAAAAGAATTAAGAACAGAATAATTCAAAAGACAAAGGGAGCAATTCTGTGGCCAACATCCCACCCACACTTACAAGAACTTCAAATAACCAACATCTGTCTCAATGACAGCTGCTCAGCTCACAGTCTGAGAACGTATCACATACAGCTGGGATATTTACGATTAATTATGCAGAAATTATTTAGATTTCTCTGTGATTTAGCTCTTTTTCTTTAGTTATTCCACCGGTGTAGAAGCAAAGACAGCATTTAGAAAAAACTGCAACATAAACCGACATCTGGGATGGGTGCAGACAGTAAGAAAACAATAACTCTTTTTATTTTACACCTGGTATAAAATATGTGTGTGTTTCTTACAATGGCAGGTTTACAATGACTGAATCTCGCATTTTTACCTCCCTTGGGGTACACAATACCTGTTAACCACATCAACAGTGAGAGCAGAGATTGTTATTTTCTTTTATTTGACTAATAATGTGGGTGCCAAAGTCGCATTGTTAGCACATACATTACAATACATCCCATTTAACCCAAGCTTAACTTTTTTACATAATGCTGTAAGCAATCATTTATTTAAATTCATTAGTCATAACAATAGTTTTAATATGGCATTCATTGATCAATACGCTTACTTTTTTCACGTTTTCAGCATTGATTCGGGATACAAATCTACATGGTTTTGAGAAACAGAAAGAAAGTATATTAACCAGCTGTGAAAGTAGACCATGCACTCTTATTGTTCTGACAACATTATCAACCACACTCAATAAACAAACACATGAGGACAAAATGCCATTTAAATGAATTTATATAGATTTGAGTATTAGACTGAAGCTTTTATCCAAAGCAACATGCCGTGCATTCAATGAATCAATTGATCAATCAATCAATCAATCAATCAATCAATCAATGTATAAACTTGAATCTGTGATGAATCAATAGGAATAAATCAATATGAATCTATCTATCAATTAATCAATCAACGAACCAATCAGCGAATAAATAAATGATTTAAATCACCCCTATCAATGAATAAATTGATGAATCAATCGATCCATGAATTTTTTAATGAATCGATGAATCAATCACATCTATCCATCCATCAATAAATCAATCAATGAACAAATCTATCAGCGAATCCATTAATCAATCAATTAATCAATATGAATCTATCAATTAATCAACAAATCAATCAATTAATCTGTCAATCAACAGCAAATCTGAACAATCCTACTTCACTTTATTCCTAACAGACTTAAGACTTAACTGTTCATTTTAAAGAAACTGATGACAGGTAGTAAGTCAGGTCATCAGCTCCATCAGTTAGTCAGTCATCTCTTCCCACCACAGCGTGTAAGTGCTACCGTGGATGTGACTGGGGAAACTCCTGCTGTGTTGCCTGCAGGTGAACTGTCACCGTTTGATGTATTGTAGACACTGAACAACAGGAAACCGTCATGTGAAAGTCAATGCCATAAGGTCCCAAAGACAATCTATGGCCAGCGGGCTAAATTATGATCACTATCCCAATAGGCAAAGACACGGCATTCCATCTCCTAGCTTCTCTCTGTCTTTGTGTTTTATACTTCCTCTTTTCCTCCAGACTGTACCGCCAAAATCTGTAATGTGGCAGTCAAGCATGGCATGATTGAATTTATGGAGCCGGGGGAAACAGGCTTGCCTTGAGAGCCTCATATTGTATTTTGAAGGAATTCTGCTAGCAATTCTGCCCATCTCCCAGTCAGTCATGTGCATCAGGGGTTACCCGAGAGAAGTGAATAGATTAGAATCAAATGTAATGCGTAAAAACAAAATCTGATAAATGATGTAGTGAATACAGGAACAGATTGTTTTAGGTCAGCATTTTCAAAGCCAAGTTACAAGTACAGAAACTGGTCGAGCATATCAAAGTTTTTTTTAAATCAGAGAACATGTTTCATAGCTTATGCTATTAGTATTATTCTTACATTGGTCATTCTGCATACTTATAGTTGTGTTTGAGCATCAATAAAAGTGCTACAAAAGGTTCTACGTTTTCATAGTCTAAATCAGTCGTTCTCAAAAATGTTTAATGTAAGGTTCCCTTTGGGTAGGGTGAATCACTTTCCGGCCCCCCAAATAAAGACTTGAGGCCCTATTTTCACAATCTAAGCGCATGTCCTAAAGCACAGGGCGCAAGTGCATTCAGGGTGTGTCCGAATCCACTTTTGCTAGTTGAACGGCGGGAAAATGGTCGGCGCGCCCGGGCACATGGTCTTAACGCGTTGTCCCGATTCACTTAATGAGAATTGGGTGTTTTTTGGGCGTAACGTGCAGTCAACCAATCAGAGTCTCATCTCTCCTTCCCTTCAAGAGCCAGTTGCGCTCACACCATGGGGGATTCGCCATGTGCATGCTTCTCCAGAGAGGAAAGGCATTTACAGGACAAACCGGATTTTTATCTTTATGTCCACAATAATCATCTGTTACATTGTAGTCCATTTATTTTGATATTTGGCATGTTTGTGTGCTGCCGTACTTCCCCCTGTGTAAAAAATAAAGTGCAAGCGTGTTGTGGACTCGCCTAGTGGCGCAATTTCTACTAACGCGCTCTTTAAATAACGTAAATATATATATTTTAAGTTCCTCAAAATAGCAAGGCATCAACAATGCGTCTGAAAACACCTCTTTTTAGACCAACACCTCGATGAGCCCATAAATGTGTGCAAATACATTTGCTATTTAAACAACGAAGCGCAGGACAGACAAATGAGAGCAGCGTCGGGGCTGAAACTAGCAAAAACACTTGCGCTGCATGCGCCTTGTGCCCCGTTGTGCCGGGTGTATGATAAGGCACATGATTTTAAACGTAGAATTTGTTTTAATCCAGAACATATTTAATAATACAATACTGGAACAACAATTATTTTGGTATGGGCCTATTTTTCTAATTTGATTGCAATCTTGAGAAACAATGTTCTTTAGATGTTAAGGTTCTGTGTGAATTTTAGCAGCATCTAGCGGTGAGATTGCGAATTGCTATTAATGGCTCAGTCCACCGCTCCCCCCTCCCTTGGAAGCACGACGGTGGCTGAGACAGGACTAAAATGTTGTCACTTTTTTGGTGAAGGTTCTTTATGGAAAGAATATAGCATAATGATTAGCATATATTTTTTTAACGTGTATTGCTTTTCTAGGAGACCAGACTACTAATACTAATGAAGTGTTATTATTTGTTAATTGTCTACAAGCTTGGGTCATCTATTACACACTTCAGTGTTTATCATGCAGAAGGCGCTCTTCAGAAGCTTGTAACCTTGAGGGCTATTTTCTGTTAAGAACGCACACTACACCTGTTGACCAATAAGAAAAGGTTTTTTTTTTTTAATTAACTAGTGTGTTTGTACAAAAACAGATGGGTCTCTCTAGAGACATCATACACAAAAGGAGATGAAGAGAACTTCCGGTCTGTGCTCACTGCTCAATAAAATAAATCTTTTACCGACCTTTTTCTCTTTTATCTTATCATCATGGGATTAAAGATAAACATCCATATATCAACATCCATGCAAAAAGCCAATCACATGACAAAGCTAAGTTGAAAGCGAGACACACCCGTCAATTGATTGGATGATTATCGACCAGCTATTACAGCAGGGGAGCTTCCTTACCATCACAACCAGCAATTGTTCTTGCTATTCAAGGAACACGACAAAGCTTTAATGAGCCGTTCAATTTCCACGAGCGGGGTCTGGCAACACACAGAGGGTCCGCATTATGTAATAGATCAATTAAACACTGACTGAGGCAGGGCGTGGACTCCTGTCAGGGCTTTGCAACTGTCTCATGAGTACACGTTCCCTTTATCTCCATACAAACATCTGAGCAGGGGCCACTAAATTCATCAGGGTCTCTTTAAGACATGTCCATTTTCCAGCCGTCAGCAGCTTTCCTGACTTTGGCATTTTAGTGGGCTGATTAACGCTCATGGAGAAGGAACAGAGATGTCCATTTAGGCCTGGGCATCAATGTCAATTGTGAGAATATTAGGGATAAGTAGATGGCAGACGGATTTGTTGTGCATTGCAATTTGGGATGCATGACACAAACATGCACATAAACTGTATGTGCATAAACATCCTGTGTATTTAAAACTATGTATTCAAGACATTAAGATCATCTAATTTACATCATAGAAAATTGAAAATCATTATTAGTTGCTGATGAGGGGCGTGGAACAGTACACCGTCCTACAACGTCAGTCAATCAGCTTTGATAGATCATCAGAGTCACATGCATTTATAGCCGAAGCAATTGGCTAAATAAAAACAAGTTTAAAGAGATAGTTCACCCAAAAAGATTTTTTTTATCATTTACTCACGTCATGTCACTCCAAACCTGCATGGCTTGAAAATTTATTGATATTTTGAAGAATGTTGGTAACCATTGACTTTTTTAACCATTGACACTATTTAAGGGTCAATGAAGTATAAGGATTTTCAACATGCCATTCAAAAATACAAATAAATAATAATATCTTTTGCAATTATTCAAATAATTTATTAACTCTGGAGCTGGAAACTGAGCATATTTCCAAAAAACGTGGAGTGTTCCTTTACAATTAATACATTTTCTTGACATTCTTTACATTGTTATTACAAAAAGTAGTTTAATTTGTTTGAGTTTTGGTTTGTAATCATCTCATATTTTCCTTCTGTAATTTTGTTTTCTTAAATTATCAAAATCGCATACAACTGATATAAATCTTTTGAAAATACCACTTAAGCATACCGTTTCAGAGATTTATACTTCAGCCACAAAAGTGAGATATATATATATTTTAATACAATTATTGAAGTTATTGGTGGCCATACAAAGTGGTCGTTATACATCATTGACCCATAAACACAAATCTAATAAGATATTGCTCAAAATATCATAGTTTGTGTACAACAGAACAAAAAGTTATTTACATGTTTTGAACAACACGAGGGTGAAAAATGTTGACAGAATAGTTTTGTATAAACAATCCATTTAAGCAACTTCAAGCATACAGTAGCTCTTTGCAGTTAAAAACAAACCGCCTTGCTTTCAACAATAGGGTAGTTTAACTATAGCTAAAAGATTAAACATCCACTCAAATAATAATGCAGACCACAGACTGCTGCAATTTTGAGCGGAGAGCTCACTGAAACGACAGCGCTGCAATTTCATTCAAATCAATAGAAATTGCCGCATAAAATGATTGGCTGGCTGGATTTGGCCTGTGGGCCAGTAGTTGATGAGCCCTGATCTACCTAATCCTATAGTCTACATTTCCCATCACACAGTCCAAAAGATTCCTGCCATGACTGAGAAATCAAGCACATGGAATTGATCAATTATTGATTTGGTCATCTGCCCAAGGCTGTAAAACCACCTGATGCCCTTAAATATCTCATCCAGTGTCACATGAATAACTCCAAACCATCATCTATATACATTTTTGGGCTGTGAATCCACTGCCATGTACTCACATTAGTATCGGCTAACCTTTAGCCTAGCTGTCAGAACAACACTTAAGAAATGTATTTGCGAACAGCACCTGTTTTTATGTGCATTTTAAAGCATAAACAACAATAATGTCTGAGTAATCTTGTGTTTAGTAATCAAATTGTCTTTAAAGCTACTTTCACACACTTAAAAACGACAACTCTATGTGTAAAAGCAGACAACATAACTAGTCATGTTTTATTCTGTGTGTTTGGATAAATAAACTGTTTTCGCCAAGGTTCAAAACAAAATCGTCTTTAATTTGCTTGCTAAACTGGCTGACAAACGCAGAGCGCACCCCCTCATTCCCTTCACCTCTACTTCTCTTCACCTCATCTAGATCTGACAAAAATTAAACCAGAAAACGAAATTCGAAATCAAACAAATCAAAATGTTTGTCAACACTACTGTCAAAAAAGGGTAGTTGGAAAACAATTTCAGATGCTTTGCCATATTGCTAATTTTGAAAATCCAAATCCTGCTTGTAATCTCAGAAAGGTCAAAAATGCAAAATGAATACAGCACATTTATAATGATTTTCTTTCGGTTTACAAAATGTTCAATTACAATAAATTCTAATGCGTTCTATTGTCTTTTGTCACATCTCATTGTGCCACGTCACTGCGTAAGACTTTAGTGATCCCTAAGACCCCAGTTTGGAATAAATTTTGCTTGAAACATTTTAGGATAAAAGAACACATTAGTAAAAAGAAAAATCTCTCATCAAAAATTTAACTTTAACTCAATATAAAGAGTGAAAACATGAAAATGTACTTTGTAACAGGAAGGAATAACCCATAACTCTCAATGTGGTGTACAATAATGTAGGGCTTTTGTCTAAAGATGCATTTTAAATGCTAATGGAATTGTCTTCTATAAGGTGTCCAAGCACTAAGAAAGAGAGAGAGATTAGAAAATATAGAAGTGAAGGTCTCATCAGGTAAACCCTGATGACCTCATCTATATATACATTGCCAAGATTTTAGTAAAACAGACTGTGGTATTGCAACTGAAAGGCTGATCTGGTGCGAGACTTCTGTGAGCTTTGACCGAGAGATGAGAAAGAAAAGGCTAGTGGTCAGATGGGTTTTTGGCGATTGGGACGCAAAAGTCCCACAAAAAGCTGCTAAATCCCAAAATGCTGAACCAATTCCTCATGCCTGATATAAAATAATAATCTGCTTAAAATCTTGATCACTAAGCTTGATGTAAACTGAAGACGGACGTGAGGAGATTAGCTTTTTGATTAATGATAAAATGCTGGATTACTGCAGTATATAACTGATAAATACAAAGGCATCCAGAGAAAATTATATATCCGGGTTTCATATTCCACCATCTCTCCTAGTTTAAATGATCTTGAAGACAATAAAAATTAAGTTTCGTTTGCGAGATACATAGGTTCCATTGTCATTCCCTGACTTATCTGTCAATTGAATATAATTGAGACTCAGAACAGACCAAGTCCCGATTTTACGAATGTCACTCCAATGAATATTCTGTTTTGATGTTTTTTGTCACTTTTGCTTGACAGCGTCATTGCAATTCATGGTTCCACTATCATAAGAAAGCAAGCACAGCAACATGCATCCTTACTGTGGGTGGGCTGTGTTGTTCTTTGACCCATTAATAGAAACATAAGTGCTACATAAAACACCACATCTGTGTCTTCCTCATCACAATATTGAGGGGTAGCTGAAAACATATGGTGTGAACAAATAAGGAAACGTTTTTTGCATGCTGTTATTATTGTAAGCCACTCGACAAACAATTTTTATTTTAAAAATAATATAGTTAGGTAAGACAAAAACTCAATATTGAATGTCACATGAGAGTTTTGCTTTGACTTTATATAATGATAAATTCTTCAGAATAAACAAGTTCAATCCCTTAGTAGTGTGATGTATTTGTGTTGGCCAACCCGGAAGTTAACGCTGCACTGGTTCCTTCAACCAAAAGCCTATATTTTGCTCTTATTTTAGAGCTCATGTTTTAACGATCTTTCCAAAGTATGTGATTAATTAAGATTTTGTCTTTCTTGATAACCTTTACAAATAAACAGAAGATATGTTACTTTTTAAGCCTAAATATAATAGCTAGAAGTATAAATCTATAAACAGACTACACTACAGTCGCTCTATATCAACATCACCACCACAAAGTCATCAACAAATCTGGTAAGAACTTACTCCTTCCACCCACGTTGTATTATTTGTGAGATTTATATGCACGATGCCGTCATAGGATGTAGTTGCTTTTAGCAACTTCTTGGCAACCAGCGATTTTAAGACACAATGAAGCTTATAAAAAATCAACGGGGGGGTTAGAACTAATGTGTTTTATGTCAAAAACTAAAAGTGACTTTCAGGGCAAATGAACCCGAAGTGCTAAAATGCTAACTCACTGCTGAGGTTTGCGTACAAAATGATGTCATCTCTGCTGTACTCTGTACTGGGGTTGTCACGGTAGGCCTAGCGTTAAACTTGTCTTATGATACTTTACCAGCTGAAGTATCTCGATACCAAGTATTATTACGATGCTGTGCCATATAATTCAAATCTATACAAAAAACACTGATTTAGATTAAACATTTTGTACTTACTATAGTAAACTGTATTATACTTTGCACTAGAAGTTGTTGTATTAACTGTAGTAATTGGATAAATTGTAGCAAATACTTCAATATTTACTATGATCAGTCTCAAAAACACTTGTATCTATTTTAGTAGTTTACTGTAGTTAATACTAAAGTACACTACATTACTTTTCAGTAGGAACTAATTCAAATGTTGGACAAATAGTATTGATATTGATAGTATAGTCTTTATAAAGCGAAATATTAGACTTATTTTAAATGCAGAACTAAAACGGCCAATAGGTGGCTTCAATTTTCCACTGAGTTTAGTGAATCATTTAACCAACTCCTTCAAATTGCCAATTTGAATCATTAACTCGTCCGACACATTCAAAACACGCAATCATATTGGAGATAAACACAGGAAAACGGCAGATGTAAGTATTAAAATGAATATTAATGCGCAAATGCATATTAACTACGAAAATACCTATTCAAAAATAGAGATGTATCGCTGGTATTTTGAAGGTTTAGCATCGCGATGCTACCGTTGCACCTGTATACCGTGCAACCCCACTCTGTTCCACCTATATCTGACTAGTAGTGAATCAGCTCATGTCTCTGATTTCAAATTAAAACCCTTTTCAATCTACCCTGCTCACACTTCCCGTTTCAACAGTAAATGTGTAAATTGAAAGGAAAGGAATGGAAAATGCATTCGTCAAGTCTCCATGGGGTCCTTTGTCTAAATCACATCAGGTCGTGAAACCGCAACACGCTAGAAGCAGGGCATCCATTACCTGCCTAAGAGTGCACAAGTAATGCATACTGCCTGAATCTAATACACAGGTCTGGCGCCCGAATATAAACACACGCACACGTGTGACAGCAGAAAGCTTGGCCATGAACCTTATGCATGATGTATCGGCCCCATTATGCAAATCTACAGCGAGTTGCCCAAAAGAGAAACACGCAAAAGACTTTAAGAAGTCAGAACATGAAATATTCATGCCAGTGTCATTCCTATTCACAGCTGACAGTGAGCCGGGCTGAATCGAGAACACTTCTTCTCGAGTAATAACGGAGTACATTATGCTTTTAAAATGTTCACTGATTGTTGATAGACGTGAAATACAGATCACATGGAGTTAAATGACTTGGTGCCAGCTCCCCTTTGATATTTCCTCTTTAGAAGCCAAACGTTTTCGCCACCTCCTTGAGGTAAAAGATTTAGTCATTTTCAACCTCGTTTAAACTTTTTAACTTTCTATGAGATGTAGCTTTGATGTGGATGCTGTGGAGGAGTAATCTACTGAATGAGTTAACTTCAGCCAACCCTGCGGCATTGTTTGCAAAAGAACTGATTCTGAACTGCGTATAAACATTAATGTTCTATTACTTTAAACTTTAAAGTATGTAATTTGCTGTTTTCTTTTCTAATTTGTTTTGATGCGGATTCATATCACACACACACAAAAGGGTAATTATTGGGTTATCCTGTAATCGTACATGATAAATATATAAAAAATACATTTATTTATGCCATAAATGTTCATCTTTCCAAGTTAACATTGGCTTCTTCTTCAGTTAATTTACATGAAAGTGTACAACATCGCCGTCATTCGTTTTTATTCCTTCTACTTTTTTATTATGAAAAACCAAGCATTCTCAAAAGTTACATTGAAACAAAACATCATTCACTTAGGAGCTCAAACATGACATGACATCTCGTTCAGTTTTTACATTGCAGTCTATTGATTTTGTATGTACTGTCAGCAAAACAAAGAGAATCCAACAATAAATTACAAGCGTCTTCTATTTACAGAAAACACACTGTAGCAATTGTTACCTGCTTGATATTGCTTGGGGCGTCTGTGTAGGAAGTTCTTCAGTGTTTTAGTTATACAAGTAAATAGAATGTAGGCAATGAGAATAAAAACGTAATATTGTTGCAAAATGATGGATTACAGGCTGCCATACTGACCAGTTATGAGCATGATGTGTGATTACAGTCGGTTAGAAAATAAGACATATGGTATTTACCACATTTCACTTTTATGCGTCTCTCTGGAGTATAAATTAAAGATGAAAATAAATACTTTTACATCGTCTCCCGGTTTGTGTTTTCTCGATGTTCCCTAAAGACCAAAGATGGTACAAGAGAGGGAAGACAGTGCTGAGTATGTGCTGATGATTAGTGTCACTAGTATAATGTGTGTGTAGACGCATTAGGGATCTTGCAGTTTCTATGGTGTTTTCAGCAGTGACGACAGTGACCCATCACGGTTTGGACTGGGGTCCAAAATGAAAAGAAATAGCAAATTAAAGGAAAATTCCTTGACAGGCAAATTAAACTTTAATCATCTGATGGCTTGTAACTTTAAAAAGATCTGTATTTAATCAAACTGCAAGAATGGCAATATAAATATTTGCTTTTCAAATCATCTTCTATAACAGGGGTTTTCAACTGGTTCTGTGCCAGGGACCACCATTCTGACTACCAAGTAATCGGCGGCCCACTATTGTGTGTGTGTATGTACCAGGGTTGCCAGGTCCAAGAAATATTTCCAGCCCATAACCCCTAAAAACCCGCCCAAATGAAATGGAATGAAAACTAGCCCAATTTTGTCCCTGTGTCGAATCAAAGTTAACAACTCCCTAAAGACGTTTCTATTGCCATATTTTTTTTATCTGAATGGTTTCCTGGGTATTGTATATATCGTTTTGTTCTGTTGAACACAAAATATGTTTTGGGATATTTAGGAAAGCAAACAATTCTGGGCCATGTTTGACAACCATTAATTTTTCTCTGCTATGGTAGTCAATGATGCCAAAGAATTTTCAGCAGCTGACATTCTACCAAATATCTTTGTGTTCAACCGGACAAATAATTGTATACAGGTTTGGAACAACTAGAGTAATTCATAACAGAATTTTAATTTTTGGGTGGAGTGTCCCTTTAAAAATATCCCACATCTGCCACGCACGCAAATGGACGAGAAACATGTTTTCTCTTCGTAAGACATTCAGAAACTTGCTTAAGAAATAAGGATGGTAACATTTATTGCATAATGTATGTGTACAAGCACGTCAATGTTTTAGTCTAGACTGCGTATAGCACTGCTCAAACGTGATATTTGGCCGCCGGAAGAATCAAGTGTTGTACAGTCATGAGTGATTTCTTTCGTTGTGCAACGAGACATTCACCTGACGAAACATTGATAAAAACATCATTCGGATGTTCTGTGTCTAATACCACCGCTAATTTCTACTCTTTGGTTGAGCTGAGCTCCCGCGTTTCTCCCTGTACTGTAGCCGTCTGTCAGACTCGTTCTCCACACTTTTGAGAACAGGCTGATCCTGGAGTTGCCAGGTATTCTTTCGGAGTTTGAATACACAATAAGAAACTCATCAATTATCATTCATCCTTAGAATATAAATAAACATTTTGGCGGCCGCAGTACATTATGAAAGTAGCCCAAAAACTCGCATCCCGCGGCTCCATAATTTTTCCCGCAACTGCATTCTCAAAATAGCCCAATTGTGCGGGAAAACCGCGACCCTGGCAACACTGGTATGTACGTATATGTACGTATATGACGTTGGGGAAGCAAAACACAACGTTAGCAAAGCATAAGATAGACCTGATAGGTGCAAAGCAAGCCTATCCTGTGTCAGTTTGAATCTCAACTCAAACTCAAATTATTTTAAATATTTTCATTAAATTTAGTATTCACACCAATGCGCAAATAATCTGGAAATGTTTGGAAAAATAAATTATGGAAAAAAGAGATTTTAATAGTGAAATTAGGTAGGCTGGAATGCATGTCACGGACCACATGCAATGCTGCCGCGGACCACCAGGGGACCGCGGACCACCGGTTGAAAACCCCTGTTCTATAAGAATATTTGCATTTTATCTAAACACAAATTTTTCAGATAAAGCCAACAAATAATCAAAAAATTCAGAAAGACAGATATATTTACAGATTTCCTTTTTAAATTTTCCTTTTCCTGTCACCCTTTAAAAACTTTTTTTAACAACGGGTGTTTCAATCCGCTCCCTTGTTCAGTAGTCAGGGGGGAGTCAGCCTTTTTAAGGGCGGCCTCATTGGCAAATTCCTTCCAGTGAACTCAAATGTACGTTCTCTAAAAATGCCCCCAATGCAATGCAAAAGCCACTGAGCAACGATGCTCCCTCCCTAACCGGAAATATCGTGACATTTTTTTAAGCCATTTAACCGAATTCACACAAGCCAACTCAAAAAAACTAATAAAACGCGACAGATCCTTTCAAAAGACAAAATTTTTTTTTTGGTTCAATTCAAACATACTTCAATCAGGAATCACAATCTACTTAACATTGAAACGTAATAGTCCTCCAAATTTATTCAAGGATATGTAACAGAATGAATGTGTTTTTTCATAATGTACTTTTACCAGTGTTTAAAAAAAACAATGTCAGAGATGCCAGTATTGCCTGTTGTTGATACACCAGCTGTGAATTTCACAACGTGCTAGTGCAGTCACCTCACAGGAAAATAAGTGAAAAGTGTCCCAATGTGAAGTGAGCCAGGGACCTTACCAGTGCTGGAACCCGTGAATACAATATAGCCTACAGAATCACATGGGACTCGCTTGGGACTTAAAAATTACAATTGAGAAATATAGTATCTAATCTATTAAAAAACTTTACCTCTACATTTCTCTTTGTTGCACATAGTAGCATTGAAATAACACACTCTAGCTTCTCCCGTTTGAAAATCTTCGGCTTCCATTAATATACACAGTAAACACTCCACATCCGTCATCATGTGTGAAACACCACTTGGCACATAAACACATTAATTAACAAACCAACAAACAGCCACATTGCATTAAGGTGTAAATAATGATGTTATCTGTTGCCCAGCAACTATCCATAATTAAGATGGCACAAGTGTTTGCCGGGTGATGCCAAGTACCCAGAGAGAGACAGAAAAATCCATCTTGCTCCTTAGTCACAGTGTGAAGTGAAGCCCTGCTGTAAAAATGATCTCAGGTCAGCTCATAGATGCGGGTGCTAGCAGCAGTTATACCCGAGGGTGCTTTTATGAGACTTGATAGAGAGGCCTTTCTATTATTTGCTTAGTTTTTATGTTTTTATTTTGGTTTTCTCTGGACAGTAGAAGGTCAGTGCTGTAATTGAAAGGGGACATTATCATAAAGACAAGGTCACCTGTCTAAACCTTTTATTTGCAATCTTTATCTGCCCCTTAGGAGGCCACATGTCCTTTTAAAGTAAATAAGAAGAAAACAAGACGAGCTTGAAAACAGGAATTGGTCGTTATACAAGAACTGGATCATTATTGTATGGGTCATACACTTTCATACAGCAAACTGTCTTTACCCATTAATACTTTTATGACGTGTATTTATGTCTAAAAAATATCGATTTTTTTTCTTGGAAAATGACAAATCGTTTCGCTAGACAACACCCTTATTCATTGGCTGGTGTCGTGTTGAGCCTTTTGAGGCTGCCATGAAACAGAAACGTGGAACTTAACCAACAGCCCCCCGTTGAAGTCCATAATATGGATGAGAACCCTGGAAATCTTTCCTCATAAGCCTCTAATTGTTTTCAACAGAAGAAATAAACAAACGAACGGCTTTTATGACATGTGGGTGAGTGAATTATCATGAAAATTGTATTGTATAGTGAACTACTCAATTAAATTAATTAAATGTATTACATGAAAAAATCCATAAAAAAAGTAGTAATATGACATTATTTATTGAAGGGATGTGTCATACAGTATATGGGTCAATGACATATAGCCCTTATCATGTGGTGCGACCAATAATATCAATAATTGTATTAGATAAAAAATATATTATAATATTTCTTCATCAATTTTTGTTTGCCGAAATATGAATCTCTGAAACAGTATGCTTAAGTGAATGATATGTTTAAAGCATTTATGTGAGCGATACTGTTTGCGATTTTCAGGGCAAATAGTTTTGCCAGTTTAAGGAAACAAAATTATAGAACAAATATAAGAGATGATAATTTACCAAAACTCAAATAAGCAAATATTTTGTGAATTTTTGAAAGAAAAATAAGGAAATGAATTATTTTTTAGATAAATCATGGTCACACAATATCATTTTATCAAGGCTATGGCCAATTCATAGATGAAAAATAATAAAATCACTTAATTTAACATTTTAATCTGCATTTATCTCTACACCACATTCTTAATGTTTGAAAACCTGCAATAGATATGATTATTTATTTGTATTTTTAAAATGACATGACGAAAAATAATTGACCCATAACAGTCCTGTATACAGGTATTATTACATTAACAATTCCTGCCATGCAGCTAAGTAGAGTATCTTACGGTTGCTGCTCCAATTACATCTCACATGGAGAAAATAGCCTTTCAGTATAATATCATAAAATCTGTGAGATGTATATTCTGGGGATACATTAACAGAACAGACCTATCATGCTGTGCAGTGCAAAGCTTTATATTTCTGACACATCATGCATCCTAAAAATAAAGCTTTCAGGCGCAACCCTTCTTGACTTCAAAATAGTAATGCATCAAGATGTTTTCTCCGTTGCTCTCGCAGCGTTTTCACATCACAATGGCCTAATTTCCCGGGAAAGCTGAACTTCCTCCAGACACTCTCCAGTATTCCGGCTTCATCACTCTGTATGCATAGACGGACCCCACGGCTGAAAGATCTGAATAATTCAAAGTGCTACGGAGGTAGTGCTCTAAATTGGACATTAATCCACAAATCCACAACCCCCCCTTCCTGGACTCCGTTGCACTTTTAATAAGTGAATGCAGCATGATGTCTGATGAGACTGAAGTTTCTTTTCTCGTGTCTGCGTCTGCAGTAATTTCATATAAATATTTCAAGATGATTACGACTTATTTTAATGGTGACAGCACTGCTCCGTGTCAACTTAAATGCTTGCTTTCAACTGCTATTTCAATTACAGAATAGGAAGATTTTGCTTGATGCCACACTATAACCTTAAATTATTAACCGTATGGGACCTGAGGTCAAAGTTTATAACACAATGTATCTAATAAGATGTGTATTAGAAAAGATGGTGTCATGCAACAAGTTCTCTGGGACGACACTTTAAAGGTCCAGTGTATAAAATTTAGCCGCATCTAGCTGTGAAGTTGCAAATTGCAACTAACGGCTCACTCCACCACTCCCCCCTCCCTTTTTAAGCACTACGCGTCTGACACAGAAGTAAGATGTCATCATAGTTTCGCTTCTTAGCGGAAGAAGATAATGTATTTACGAAACACTGTCTTATGGTTTGTAATTCTGGATGTACCCATTAAATGCTGCATTTGGATCCCCAACCCCTTTTTCTACCTGCGCAGTTCGTGACAATATGCACAAAACATGAATAAATTTCACTGTAGTGTTTTGGAGAAATATGTTTTTCTTCCAATTTAAAGTCTTAGAAAACATAATTTCTCATAAGTAGAAAACAGGGAATTTTATTTCTTGTATAGAAGGCATTCTACATTATACTTTATGCACCCAACAAATGAAGTTTTCTTAATGTAACGTTACGTGTTGGGGAGATATGCCTTTTTCTACTTAAAGGCCCAATAAAAGATAATTAAAAAAAATTATAAAAACTGAAGTTCTATCTAAGGTAATAAAAGAATAACGCTTCATTATGTAAGGTCTTTATACATCTCTCAAGACATTATCATGCATATTATATTGCATTTCTGTCAATAAAGCCTCCAAAAAATTACACCTTTAATAGCCTTCTAGACTAGTGCACTATAAGTGCCCACAAGGACATTAAGAAAGTACTAGTTGCAAGCAGAAGCACAAGAATGATCTGAAATCTTGTGAGCTTGGCTCATGAATATCTAGTCATATGGCACCATGTAGTTAATATAAATGAACTATATTTAGATTTACATTTAGCAGACACTTTTATCCAAAGCGACTTACAGTGCACTTATTACAGGGACAATCCCCCTGGAGCAACATGGAGTAAAGTGTCTTGCTCAAGGATACACTGGTGGTGGCTGCTGGGATCGAACCAGCAACCTTTTGATTACCAGTTCAGTGGTTTAACCCACTAGACCACCATCTCCGAACTAAGCTGACATTGGGTCCAGTAGTCCAAACGTTGTGTTTCATTGGTCAATTCAATAAAGTAATTTTACGAAAGAGAAATATTCTTCACAAAACAATCCATGAGTATGGAAACTTCTAATTCAACAATTTACAAAACCGTTTACAGTTAGAAAGGTTGAGATTTTCACTCAATTTTGACAAAGTATCCCTTGTTGAAATTATGAATTCAATTACTCCAGAGAGATATTGCCACTTTCTGTGGTGCTATTCACCAGATGTTTGATCAATCACATGTGTCGGAGGACAAGAACAAGATTTTCAGCCTCAGCGTAAATGCTAATGTCCTCATATCTCATTATCAGAAAGTTAAAACCATTTCTTTTCTTACAAGGCATTTAAACTATTCTGGAACTGCTGTGGCACAATGCTAATGGAGCAAGCTTGACCCCACTGGCTTTACTGCCTGTAGCTTGTCAAATTTTATTGTGGCTAAAAGACATTTCCAAACTCTGATTCTCATCTCACCCAAAATTGGCTATAATAAAACCACAAAACTGAGATCCATAGTTAGTACAGAAATGTTGTTACTTGCCACAACAGTATAATACTGATAAGCTGGTGTGCGCAATGTAATGTAAACACAGAAATATTGTTGGGGCAGCTGTATTGCCATAGACATAGAAGAAGACCAGCTGACAAATGTGAAACCAATGAACAAAAACAATCTGGTCATACTGGAAGACCAGCAGTTGGTTTGAGGTGTAAAAAATGTTGGACACCGAATATATATATGAAACACTGCTGACTAAGTCATTCTCCAATGTGTCCTAGTCTCACTCCCTTTGTTTCATATGCTTTCCCCTATAGGAGGGTTGTGAGTTAAGGGAATCCAGCTGCTAGACAATCTGTGTGGAGAACTTTGGCTCTTAACAGCCTTACCAGCATCTGCTATTTAAAAAAAATATTTCTAATACTTTTTTCTCATAAGCCTAACCCAATTGAAGAAATCTGGCAAGGACTTATGAGACACAACCAACAATTTGTCACTGTGTGTTTATCTGAATATCAATGAAAGCACACACAGCTTTAAGAACATGCAATTAATGTTCTCAACCAGAAACTTGTCAAGTTGCAAATTCAAGGTCTTTCGCAGCTCCTGCCTTACTTTTCCTGGATTTTAGATGCTTTTGCAACATCACTATCTTCTCAAAATCTGTTTCGTAAGTAAGGTTACAATTCATTAAATCCCTTTTTTGGCTTAGGTAAAAGTCTACGAAGTGTGCACCATTGATGCTTGTTCTCTGGCTCTAAGAACCGGCCCATATTTTTAGAGACTTGAGAACCTGATGCATGGTTTCTAAATCATTGCCCATACAGACACATGCGATAGAAACATTCAATATTTAGAGACATATTTCACTACCCAAAATAATTTAATCAAGCTAAACATGCTGATGTTAAAACAATGAATCACCTACACCCCAAAAAATGAACTGTCGCTGCTGTTATATTTACTTAAACCATCCTTGTTAACAGTACATAAAGAATGCAAGTAACTGAATTAATGTAAGTTAACTATAGTAAAAATGTAGATCTATCAGCTTTACTTAACAAGTGTTTGAATGTTCAACTTAACATTGCTGACTAGAACGCAAAACCCTATAATATAGGACATATTGTTGAGTTTACTAATATAAACAAGTTAATTCAACATGACTGGTTGAGGGGGATTTTCAGCTCCCAGCATGCTTTGCGTAAGACTGCGTTTAGGCAATACATTTCAAATTTAAGTGTTATTTTAAGTGTTTTTCAGTAAGAAAAAAGACTTGTTTGTGGTTTATGTTCATTTGTCTTTGAGGTTTAAAAAAGTTTGTTGTATTTCTTAGTTTTAGGGTTGCTATGGTTTTGAAAATGGGTATGCTTTGGCTGTGAGGTTTATGCGAGCCCTTGATGTCTATTGCATCATTCAATGAGCTTTAGCTGTGCTAATGCTAGTACTGAGATGCCTCTTATCTGATTTGCTCACTGTATTTTGACTAACATGCAGTAAGTCTGTATATAATCTATTTATGACAACAAAAAGTGCTATTGAGAAGAAAAAAATATCGAGTTGAATTAACTTAAAATGACTGGTACAATCGGAATGGTTTGGATTTACTCAAAAAAGTTGTCTGCTGTGGAAACAGTGTGCGATGCCATAGGGGCACACTGCACCAAATGAGCATCTCTTTCACTTACTGTACATCACTAGAAAATAACATGTTTGCCTCCACTTTTCACATTCACTCCACACATAGAGATCAGCATCAATACAACGTGCACCGTAACTAAAGTCGTTTTTTTAAACAGTCAGATGCTAAAGCACATGACTGACTGCCATACTGCAAGACAGCTTCATGCCATCTAAATGAACCGAAGGACATTGGTAGTAATGTAAAAAATTAACCGAATTTAACATACTGTAGGAGTAATTGATGCTGTTCTTTGCAACTGTGAATCAGCCAAAAGGCTAAAATTGCTCATTAAATATACAAGGAGAATGTTCTCTAGATCTTGAGTCAAGGATTTCGAGCAGGATTTTCTTTTCTTTGAGACACAGAACCTCGGAGTAAAGCTGGAAGCCAGTTTTTCCATATCAGACAAAGTAATCATTGCGCTAGAACAGAACAACTTTTTTGGCTGATTTGCCACAGTTCATAATGGAAGCACCTGAGAAACCCAAACACATCATTAAGGGTGTTTTTTTACTTCAAGGTTAGTTGAGAATGGTCCAGTGTGCATTGATGTTTGCATTACTCTGTCAGCCCTGTGGCAGGCTAAGGCCATGAGAAAAATGTACAGTGTAGATTACCTAAAGATTATCTGTCCTGTCTGGCCAAAGTAAAATATACAGAACCGTTTAATAGGGATTTTAAAGAATGATTTTGTACTTCTGATGTTAACTAGTAACAGTATATTTTCCCCAGTGCACTCATGCTGTGTAGTACACGGATTTGTTGGGAGATAAATCAGAAAAACCTATGATCAGAAAAAGCAAAAGAGGTGCGTAGGGAGATCTTCCTCGTGCTCTGTACTTCTCTGCTTTCAACATCCCTATCTGAGAACACTAAAAAAGAAACACAAAGCAGACAGAATCTCTATCTCTGCCCAGCTGTTGCATGGGAGCTTCACTCTTGCTTCTTTCCTTCTCTTTGCCATGTCTTCTCTATAAGACTTGTCAGTTGTCACTGTTCCTGTAAAATCACTCCTAAAACACTGCTGAATCATCTTTAAGTATATTTTAACCGTAAGAAAGGTAGTACTAAAAATAGAAAAACAAATGGTCAAATCGACAATAAACATTTCATGTTAAATCAGTTAATTCTTGTAGAAGTCAATATAATTGAAGCATGTTACAAGGAGGCGACTGTGAAAGATACAAGCAAAGCTTAAATTATAAATCGTAGCATGTTATCTGCAGGACTCAACGACATCCTTTATATAACTAATGAGGGGTTTGATCTTTTCCTGTTAGCCAGTGTGTCGCTGTTGCATTATGACAGCAGGGGGTCAAGGTTTGGCTGGTTAACATGGCCAGTTATTCTCTGCTGAGAGGATGTAATAAATATACCACTACGCTGACAAAAAGCATCTTGTCCTTTTCAAAAGGCTTAACTTGTGGGTAAGAAATACAAAAGCAAGAAAAAAGTATAACATATAATACATTATAGGAGATCTGGGCAAAATAAAATAAAAAACTGATATGTCTGTATCTCGTTTCTTTTGCCTCAAGTAAAAAAAGCATGATTTAAATAGAACATTCAGATTGTTTAGTGTAAAGTACAGTTCACACTTATAAATTCTGCTTGAGTTAATGAAATAAAGGTATAGCGACTATCTTGTCAAAATGTGTTTTGTTTAGCATCTGTTTTATGAAAACCAAACCATCTCTATATTAGAGATTGTGGGTTTGTTGTGCTGATTTATTCATAATCCCATCCTGGGACCCGTTTCAGAAAGGAGGTTTAGTGAAAACTGAGTATATTATCCCTGAAATGAGAGAAACTCTGGGTTTTAAGATTCAGAATGCTAGGTGTGTCAAACCCAAGAAAGCAAGGTACTCAAGAGGTAACTTATACTCAAGAGTCAGTAACCATAGTAACTAATTCTGTGAATCTAACCTGGTCGGGAGCAGGTTTTCTTTGGTAAACCCAGAGTTTATTTCGATCTTCTCCCTCTTTTTTAAGCGCGAGTAATTTTCATGGCATTCATTTTGATCACACAGATACCATCTCAGTAACGAAAATGTCATATGTGCTTTTACAGAGGATCCTTTATGTGAATAGGCTGCATTAATTGATAGGGATGCACTTTGATTTCAGTAATTGAGGACTTGAGTGGAATTTTGTCATTTCCCTGTGCATTTTTATGCAAGCATTTCTTTACAGTGAATTAGATATATAAAAATAAATCTCATCCATCCTTACTTCAATAACATCAGCCACCGTGGCCGTGTATTACATTAGAGAATGTTCTTTTCCTTTCATTTTCTCACAGATGGTAGTTTTCTATGGAGGATATGAAATTATTTAATAAAGTGTATAAATAAAGTGCATGAATAGAGAAATGTATAAATACAGACATTAATGCAGAAATGAACCGCGTCATAAAGTAGAGCATAAATGAAATTTGTATATAACACTAATTTTCCCATGAAAAACAATCTAAACATAAAATATCACACGATAATAAAAACACTTTTTTATTTTGGCAAGCTTTTGAAGCAATTAGTACTACTATTTTGCAGACATGCAATAGAGTTTTGATATACCAGCAAACTGTTGTGACGATTGAATTTACAGTTTGGAAAATGTTAAGTCTCATTCAAGAAATGAGCCAAAATGATTGAGAAACGAATGTAATATTTGGTAAGGCCATATCAATGATTAAAATCATAGTGAAGGGAATGGTTTAAATCAAACTTTGATGCTTGCTCTCTCAGAATTACATTTTAAGACTCAAGTCTGGTTTCCACCAATTCACAATTATCTTGAAAAAATCTATATATAGCTCAGATAGGGCCCAGTTCTTCATTTTTTTTTTTATTTCAAAAGCAATAAATATACTTTATTTCTGCCTGTCTGTCCTTGTCTGGTCGCTGGTGCATGACTTTGCTAATCAATAAATAAATTCACCAGCATGCAGGTTGCATCCTTTTTCCAAATCCACTGAAGATGATTGGAAATGGAAATCCTAAAATAAAGCTTTCTTCGGGTACTACAGACCTCCTTGTATGGCAGTAATAAAAAGAAAACGATTCATTGACTTGCCTCACAGGGAGCTAATCGCAGATCATTCTACCCAGAACACCACTAAATGTCCCATTAATCTAACCTGAGCTGACCTGGATATGAATTGTGGAGTTTACGGCTAGCACACCTGGGAACAGATTGACTCTTTCAGTCTCATCTTTCCATCTTAGCGGTTACTCCATCAATAAACTTCCTCTCAGTCAGGTGCAATGACTCCCCTCTCTTGTGGTAGCTCAATCTGCTCTCCAACTGCAACTTTAAGCAATGATTCGGTCGTGGAAATGAAAGGTAGAATTGTTGGAAAAGAGACGGGTGGGGGCAGCGTGCCGCTGTGCCGTATTTGCTGAGGAGTTTGAAGCATTGTTCAGTCCCGGTTTACCCCGATTCGCTTCCTGTTATTTTGACCGGGGCAAAGTCCACAGAGGTTTCTTAAAAGGCTTCAGTGAGCAGAGCTAAAAAGCTGCTGACTGTTGTTTCTACATTACCCAGAATCCCCAAGGACCCGTCACTGCTGTGCTGAAAACATAAGACGGACCAAACGCTGCACCTTGGTTGTGTACAGTGGGATTGGTGTTTGAAAGAGAAACAAGAAATCGACCTTGTTTGAACTAGAATTCCAAATGGTGAAGTGCTGGGCCTGTTGCATATTGTGCTTTTAAGCATTTTTAGTTTACTATGATGAAGATGATGATGGTGAGAGCGCGAAATAATTACTTTGATAAACAGTCAAAACCTATTGGTAATTTGAGAAAGGAGTATATTTAACATCTCAAAATTGCCAACCAACTTGTCACGGTGCACAAAGGGTCTTCGATGCAGGTAAGGTTAACACAGTTTATTTAGACAGGGCTCCACTACAGCAAACAAAAGTAATGCAGGGAACTCCTGACCAAACACTCTGGTACTTAGCTGGCTGGGAAATCCACAAAATCCGGGAAAGGTAAACAGGAACCAAAAATAACCGTAAGGGAAGAAAAATAATCAAAACCGGCTCATGGGTTGCCCCGTTCCTACGAATAATATGAAAAGGCTAAGCACCAAGCACAGCGAGAGAAACCAAGTAACAAATAATTACATCACCACAAAAAGGGCTGGCACAGCCAAGCTAAAATAGAGGAAAACACAAATGAGGAGCAGGTGAGGGTAATAAAACACTAATGGGACACTAACGAAAAACAAGGGGGCGGAGCTAAACGAAAGACAGGAGGATACGAGGCGAATTATCAAAACATACCGCCACGTGTCTCCACATAAAACAAAACACACACACAAGACATGGTGCTGTAACAACCCGGTCCCCAAGGCACGAAATCCAAGAACAGAAAGGACAGGATCGTCACATAATTATCCTGAATTAAATAGTTCTTCAAGTAAAGTTCTTTTACCATCAATTTAAGCTATTTGTTTTTATCTGGGTTTAAAAGTAGGTCGGTCCTCATTACATAAGAACAGCTTTTGTACCAAATTAACATAAAAAAATTTGACATAAAATGGATCAAAAGCTTAGTCTGTAAACTGATAGCTGAAGTATATTTTTTGCACTTTTTATTACAGTCATACATATTTCATCTGAAGCCCAAACAGCCCGAGCATCATCGACATAATGAGATCACCTTCTCTACTGGTTCCTCAACTCATGCCATAGCGTTATCAAAACTCAGCACAAATACTAAACAACAGACGTGTTAAAATTTTCAAGAGCTAACTTTCCTTGTTTCCTGGCTCTACAATTCCCGCTACTTTCTTGGTAATTTGGTGCCTTAAAGCCGTTTGGTGTTGAACTGAGCACAATATGATGCATTGGGTTCACAAAGAAAGGTTCATTTTGCATGTGATGAAAGTGAGGAAAATGAAGCACAGTGAGAAAGTATGTTTAAGATAAAAGCAGCTCCGTTTTATCCTCAATAAAATGTACATGTATTGTGGCCACGCCAGTCAAGTGTGAATCATTTACATTACATTTAGGCATTTGGCAGACGCTTTTATCCAAAGCGACTTACATTGCTTTATCCTATACATTCTATATAGGTATTTGCAATCCCCTGGGATCGAACCCACAACCTTGCGTTGTTAACTCAATGCTCTTACCACTGAGCTACAGGAAAGCTGAATCAAACATCAGGAGAGAAATAAGTCATCCAATAGCAATGTGAAAGACTAACAGCATGACAAGACGCATGAAAATAGTGATAGAAATTGAGGTTATCGCGTAAAAAATAACCCTTTTCCAGATATTTCATTTGTATTGCTTAAAGTGAATATGAACTCATTTTCTGTGCAGTATTTGAGGTCTAAAAAAACTGAAAATCTTTTTCTGTTATTTTGACCAGTTCCTCCAGTTTTCATTTTCTCAAAATAAATGCAAATAGAAACATTATATATTTTTAAATTTGCTACTTTCACACACTAATTTTGTACTTTATATACAAAAATTGGTCTTAAGTACTTTTTAAAGCAGAGGTAACACACACAGTTTCTGCCACTCTGAAGGCATGCTGGTGGGCAGAACTACAGCACGGGCACACATCATCACATTACAGGGCTCCAGACTTTGACTAAAATGGATCTTGCTGATTGACGCTTGGGACTGTCGTTCCAGGATAATTATCCAATAAGGGACTATGAAAAGATTTTACAAAAGGGAATTTTATGTTCGAAAACCTAAGAGCCCTAGGGGAAACCATGCGATATGTCCAACTCGTCTTTTGATGAGTTGACCCTGATAAGCATGACAAGCCAGCATGTTTAACACTGTTAAGAAGTCAGAATGCATGACACACTGTTGCACCACCCCTTTAAAATAAACTTAAAGTGGCCATCTGTAAAAATGGCCTCTTTGTACCATCTTAGTTTGCTACTTGCTACTGCAATTAATGTGGGGAGGTATTTTCTTTACGTGAGTTGTGATTCGGCACTGCTCAACTGCGTAAATGATTTTGATGTTTTGAGTCGTATGTCACGTGTGCTCTGTGAGAGACCCAAACAGACCCAAAATAAACATAAACAGACCCAATCAGCGCAAATGAAGGGTGTGTTGAAGTGTTTTGATATTATTTCTGATGCTTTGTCATATCCAATTCTTGTTTTCGCACAAGTCCTATCACATTTCCTTTTTCTTTGTAAACGCTCATCAAATCATACATTCTTGGTTGATGAATCCCCAGATGTCAGTACTGCTTGGCGTTTAGAAGTAAAAGTACTTAAAGCCACCATAAATAATACTAAAAGTTTCCAAGAAAAAAAATCTGTTACAATGCTATCCGTCACCCGCAGCATCGACTCGAAGGGCTAGCAGCCAGATCCTCTTCGTTAGGTTCACGAATATGACAAAATGACGCATAGACGAAAGCCCTAAGAAACACTACCCGAAGGAAAATTACCAACCATTATTACAAGCATTCCATGGTAAATCCAGCAAGGGTAATAATACAGTTTTAAATGCTGTTCTATCATGTAATTGCTGAATATTTGGTTTTAGTTCTTTTTAATAAAAAAAACCTATGGATTGCCACTTTAAGATCTACGTGTACTCACTGGGCTATTTTGAGACATCATGAATAGAAATATACATTTAGTATATTAAGTGCAAATTTATAGACCATTATCTAAGTGTACTGGGTATTTATGTGGCAGAGGAGTCTGGACCTCACACCATCAAACCCAGAGAATGCAAAGATGTTCTGATAGCAGACTGCGACAGATGTTCCAATAGAACTGTTCTAATCTTGTTGTCAGCAGCAGATGGTCTACAGTGTGACTGGGAGGCTGTGTTGATTAACAACTCCAACAGCATCACACACACTACCTGTACTGTCATATCAACAAACCAATCAAAGTTTGCAAGCAGCTAGCAGAGCATTTGACTTTGAAAGTCCACCAGTAGGTAGAAGGGCATTAAACGTTCATTAAGGAAAAACCATACCACCTAACGCTATAAAGGATTACTTTTTTATTCCTAGCAATAAGTCCCAAGTTAAGTTCACAGCAGGGCATCTACTGAACTTGATTAAGATACTAATACAGTATAATATGAAGAATTTTAAAAGATGCTTCTGTAACTAATAATCTTTATTTTACGCAACACGTACAAAACTCATCAGTCCTTTCTTTATACACGATCTATACACCATTGGTTTGCAGAAGGAAAATAACGATCTGTATTCAGTCCGTCATCTGCGAATAACTTAATAACAGGATCATGCACTAATCAGGAATAGTTGCCTTTTACAGCTAAATAATGAAAGCACAGGCCTGACATTGAACATTAGTTGCATTTTAGTCAACTGAAATCGTTTTAAATTGTTGAAATTGTGAAGTGTGACCTATATGGCAGCATGTGTCAAAAACAGATATTCTGAAAGCACTGTGGTTATAATACAGTCTGCCCTGGAGGCATTTCAACCATGAACATAAAATGAAATGTAGCCTTGTGACTTAAATTTATCTTTATAGCTACTAAAGGGTCTTCGTTAACCTAAATGGAAAAGATTTCGATCCAATGGGGAAGCATTTCAGCAGGTGACTGAAGATCATCCGTGGGTTAAGTGCTTTGTAAAAACCACCACAGATGTTGAACACAAGCACACATGGAATGCATTTGCTAATGAAAGCTTTTGACTAATATGAACCCTGCACACAAAGACGTGACTAATGAATTTAAAGTAATGGCCTGACTTAAGCATCCAGATGTCCACAAAACAAGATTCAACAAACACATTCGATATAATTGTATTAAATTTAGATCTAATAAATGTATGAATCCACGTGCTGTGTTCTCCATGCTCAACTCAACACAACTAAACTTCACAACTCTTTAATCAAGCTTCAAACTATATACGTAGAAAAGACAAATGTGACCAGCAGTACTGACAAGAACAGGATTAAATCAATATGAGCCGAAGGTCAACTCAGGTCTTAGTGAAAGAAAGTAATTAATATACAAACTCAATATTCAGCAGTCCTTTAAACAAAATAAGAAATATGAGTCCAACAGCACTAATCTTTTGTATATTTACTGTAGTACACAATAGATGACTACCACTCACGTGTTTTTTGTGTCAGAATTGTTTCAATTACTATGGAAGGTAAATCCTGTCATATTAAAAAAAAATGAAAATAATGATGAAAATCAAAAACAGATTAACAATTTCATTATACACAACTATTTTTGCACAATATGTGGCAAAAAAAGATATTATCATTTTTACACCGACAACGCATTGTCAGTGCCAAATCAAAAAAGAAAATGCAATTGGTGATTTGATTAAATCTCAAGGCAAGACTGCCAAGGTTTTTATTAACGCTCACAAACTTAATTCAAATTAAAATGTAAAGTTTGATTTTCATTTTATTACGTTTTCAGTTTCAAAGTCATGCAAATTACATGTCAATCAGTTGGCGTGGTTGATTCGTTATGATAAAGCCAATCGTAATACAAAGTGCTGCACTATGTTATGAATGTATGTTGTAAATTATGTGTCTGTTTAAATTCCACTCTGAAGTTCAGCGGTCATAGCAAAAAAACATCTAATACGCACAGCACTATTCCGTGCAGGCGTGTGAAACCACGCCCAAAACTAAGTGTATAACAATCGGCTGATCTCAAAGCATACTGAGCCGATTAACCATATCAACAATTGCACTTTCTTTTACAAATTGACAGGGAGAACGCATTGTCCCTTTAAAAATAAAATAATTTTCTTTTCATTTTGCACATTTGCATCATTGCGCAGCTATGTATAATGAAATTGTTGATTGGGTTTTCATTCTCATCATTTAATTAATTTATTTAAATTTGGCAGGATTTACCTTCCATATTATTCACCTCGTACATGTAATGTTTCATATAAATGACTTAATGCTGCCAAATGACTTGCTACGTATAGTGAAGATGACAACAATTAAACACCGGAGTCAACAAAATAGATAATGGCTGTTTCTCATTTCGTAAGTATGCGTTGTTCAGAGGTCTCATTCGAAGGCTGCTATGTCATCGAGGCCAACTCGTTTCATAGAATCAGGTAGGACTCTCCAGAGGCACCCTTCACATGCGACCTTCTTTGACAGGAATTCAGAGGATACATGAGCTTTCCTGTAGCTCAGTGGTAAGAGCATTGCGTTAACAACACAAGGTTGTGGGTTCGAACCCAGGGGAGTGCAAACACCTATGTAAAATGTATAGGATAAAGCAATGCCAAATGCCTAAATGTAAATTGCTAGAGATAACCCACAATTCTTTGCGTTTGATAATGTCTGTTATTTGAATAAACGGCAACAGCTGCACATTCAAACAAATATGTGTTGTTTAAACGTTAACCTTTTACAATTTGTGTCACATTTCTTTAATCTCAGCAGACATATGTAGTAAATAGGTTTACAAGGGTTTAGTGATTTTTAAAAGTTTTGAAACAGTAAGGCAAAAATGGTATATTTGTTTAACTCTTTTGTCATTGTTTAGGGTAGAAAGTAACCAACTTTTTACCACTTAAATCAAGTAGAAATCATTTTAATTAATTTGACAGGTGTGCGAAGTTCAACATGTTGTTATAGCAATGTGGTACTTCCGGTTTCCGTTTCTGCCAGTATGTCCTGTCGCTACCCGATCCGTCCCGGAAACACGATTTGTTCCGCGCATGCGCGAAAGTGCGTCTACTTCCGGCAGTTTTAAAAAACAAAAAGTAGTTTGACACAACTCGTTCCTTACCGGATTTTTTTTAATAAACTCTTTATTGAAAATTGCACTTAACACCAAAAGGCATTATACAAATTACAAATTGTAATGGTTTGGAGAAATGTACTGAACGAGGGATAAGCTACACTACCCTTTTAAGAGCGGAAAATAGTATTTTTTTAATTAATTTTGATACTTTTTTATTTTATTTTTTAATATCAATGAAAATACAATATAAAAATATATATGCGTTAAGAGTGAGAAATATTTTTTGTTCATAATTTGTTTTCCCCTGGAAAACGAATATACAATAGTTTTTATTAGTGATTCTCTTTTTTTGGCAAAAAAAGTCACAGTTGATAAACATAGTTTGACACAACTGGCCAATGCCAATCTCATCAATCAGCAATTTAAGTATTGTAAGTGTGACTAAGGGAGGCAGGGATGGAGGGAGGTAGTGAGCGATTGAATGGCTAAAGAAGAGAAGGAGCAAATGTATAAAATAAATAAATTGAATGAATTCAAAAAATTCTGTGTGTTTCTTAAATACAGACATTTGTTAAAGTGTGCTAAAATATGTACAGCATAGCTTAAAAATAAAACACACACTTACTAAATGGTGTCTAACAAATGAAACTATTAAATTAGATTTTTTTTAAATTATTCAATTGGGGTAACAATTTGTGCCACATATTAACCGTGATATATTTTGCCAAAAAAGAGAATCACTAATTAAACCTATTGTATATTCGTTTCTATAAATATAAACATATTTTATAAATAAAAAAAGACTATTTTCCACTCTTAAAAGGGTAGTGTAGCCCATCCGTCGTTCAGTATATTTCTCCAAACCATTACAAATTGTAATTTGTTTAATGTCTTTTGATGTTAAGTGTAATTTTCAATAAAGAGTTCGTAAAAAAAATATTTCCGGTATGGAACGAGTTTTACTGCAGTCAATTGTTTCGGCCGGAAGTAGACGCACTTTCGCGCGTGCGCGGAACAAATCGTGTTCCCGGGACGGATCGGGTAGTGACATATCCTACGAAGGATTTCTAATTTTAAGGCCCGGTAACCGATTTCCGAATTACGTATTAGAAAACTGAATCGGGTCGAGTACCAAAACAACTTTGTAGGTTATGATGTTTCAACATTATTCTTATCTATATTCTGACATTGACAGCTGTCGTTACCCAACTCCATACTGCCAATCACCAAAATTTGACTGCAGTTTATGCTTTCCCATATGTGGCATTAAATGTGATAAGCATTTATGTTATACCCCATTACCAAAGGCATGCAACTTTCAACCTACGGCACTGACATACATGCATGACAAAGTGACATAATGACGGTCTTTCTGCTATTCTTAACAGCCCAGTGTCGAGGACACCTGCCTTCATACTTATCAACAAACCACAAAGCGACATTAATGACATATTCAGGACATTATGTTACATCACTTACAAAACAACAGCACATGAAAGGTTTCTCGTGCACGCGTAACCATTACATTTAGTCATTTAGCAGACTACTACATCCACCGCTCAAATAAGTCATCTTTCATATTCTGTGGATTTTGTGTCTCGGTTCTCTTTATGTTTCAGCAAGTTAAAGCAGGGAAAAGTCCCGCACAAACCCTATGCAAGCTGACTTCAGTGGATCAAAGACACACTAAACAAGTAAAGCATACCTGTTTAATAGCGGATTCTTTGTGTTCTGCGAAGACTGCGTCTGCTTAGTGGGTAAAGTGAGTCTGAATCACAGGCCTAATGGCTATTGACTTCATTGGTGCGATGTTTAGACCGATTTGCATTTGAAATCAAAATTGCGCGTCGAGTCGAGAGCCGCATGTGCTTTTGAATCGTTTTCGCGGTACTTTGATGCAAACCTCATTAACTGAAACAACGCATATGACCCATGCGGTCGTATCTTGTTTTTTACGCGCTGAAACATGGTGACCGGCGCCGCCCCTTCTAATTATCCAGAAGAAAAGACTGTTAAACATAATCCAACTTGTATTATAAATTGCAAAATAGTTTTGGCACACGTCAGCATGACACCAGAGCAAGGCGGACGTAACTCGGATACATTTCTAACTGGCATGCATCTTTCGCTGATCACCGGTGGTCGATTATGAGCAGAATTTGGCAATCTAGAACAAGCCTAATGTGGTGGACAACGGCCGATCGCATTCATACTACGCCAATTCAGTCAAAACCGTAGCCTACTTACTTTTTTAGCCCTCGTTAAGTTATGTACTTACTGAAATTAAAGGAGTCATTCGCCGGAAGTACGTGTTATTTTATCTAGACGCGAATGCTTACTCACCCCTGCCTCAAGCGCCTCGTGTAACCACACCCCCACAAGTTGACGTCAGCTCGTGGAGTGATTTGAATAAAACCGCCCAAATCAACACGCATGTAATGAGGGGGGTCTTGTAAATGTCATTGTATCATCGCTTGCGCAGCCTGAAGTTCCGAATATTTAAGAGGCGTTAAACTTTAAGTGCAGTATTCGGCCAATCACTACGCACTGGTGACCTGGCCAATCATAGCACACCTCGCTTTTTAGAGCGATGAGCTTTGTAAAATATTAGCGCGTTTCAGAGAGGCGGAACAAGAGATACAAAAATGCACGGTATGTCTGTAAAATACAGTGTTTTTAACCTAACATCGTGTATACAAATTGTATTACATCTAAAACATACAATAACATTCGTTTTAGCCGAGTCAAATGACCCCTTTTAGTACCTACTCATTGAGTTTGTCATTTCGGATGCAGCCCATGTTTCACGTGGCCCATTTTTTTGTGAATATACCTGATAATCTGCGATCAAAAACATGAAGATCAATTTTGACCCATGAAAAACCCTGTGCCAAATATTTTTTTCATTTGTTCTGGTACCTTATTACTGTTAATGTAATTATTAACGTTACATAATAAACACCATTACTTTGATAGTTAAAGTTTTTGATACTGATGATACGTTTACATCACATGTCAAATGGTTGGTTGCGCACTTATTGTGCACCAGCCGCTTTGGGTTGCACAGCAATGGAACCTGGATGTGAAGCTTTGACAGCTGCATAAACTGGAAAATACCGAAATGTTAAAATAGGAAACCGTGCTTCGGGTAAGCGACTTTTAGCTGAATACAGGCAACGGTCGTAATGCATGGAGCAGAAACGCACACTGGGGCAGAGATCTGCATTTGTTTACATTTTCTGGTAAACGTACTGCCATGGTATAATGTATGACAATTTATTTGTGTGTGCACTTCTATACATCAGATTGTTTAAACTAAAGTAAAGGCCAATTGGCTTTTTTACAGGGAACAACAAAAGGCCTGTTGGATTGACAAAACTAGAGTTGAACTTGAATTTGATTGTAAGCTAAATTTTAAAATGTGTTGAGAAAGACAGTTACAGTTAACTCCTGTTCAACATGTTATCTTTGTTGCAAATGGTTTCTGATATCTCCTTAAGTAAGTTTAAAGCTGCTGTTTGCACTTTACAGAGTTAAATCAGATGGGAAATTAAGGAGAATCCTGCTGGTTGTCTTATCCAAGAGAAAATCGCATTTTCATTGAAGTCAGAAATTGTCACTGCAGTAAGCTAACACAGCAATCGACTGTTTAGTTGCGAACCACACCATCCAACCTTTAAGGACATCCCCTTTCTGTCTCATTTGTATTTTTTCAGTGTCTCTTTGGGTATTTGATTGAATGGACACCCAGCCAGTGAGTGCAAATATTGACAAAGTTCAGCATTCTGAGGTCTTGGAACGTTGGAGGGCAAATGAAACCAAATGGTTAAAATGACAAGAGGGATGCTTCAAAGAACAGAGAAACCCAAACCGCATGCTGACCCATCAAGCCTCCAGCAACACGGTATAAGCTTCAATGCCCTGACATATTAAATGTTAGAATATTTGCTATAGGCTATTCCACCTTTTGGCCTCAATGGAAGAGTGGGTAAGAAGTGAATGTTTTCATAAGGATGTTTAATTTAGCAGGAGAGACAGACTTTGAATAGTAACAAGCTATGAATTCTTAGACCAGTGGCACAAAAAATAGTTTTGTGTCTGGGATAATATACAGTCAGCCATCACAAAGGTGTCTTGTATCTTCCAGAAGGATTTATTTTGTGCTGATGACTTAATGGCTATACATTATTCTACTGCTACTTGCAAAATAAATCAATACATGGACATGAAATAATAGACATGAATCTATCAAAGCTATGTATGGAATGCACTTGCCTGGGGGAATGCTCAATTTAGTGGTTTAATACATAATAGAAAATTGACCTCATTAATATTGTGTAAGTAAATATAATTATTTTTAATGACAGTTACTGATTTTAAGGCTCATGAAATATAACAAAGTTGCAGCAGCATAGCTACTTAATTGCTGTATTTTATGTAATGTAATGAGGATAATTTAAATCAGAAAAGGTTATAAGTTTTTCATATTAAATCGCTATAAAATGACTAATTAGTGTTGTTTTCTGACATGTAGGGAACTCAATGAACATAAATCAGACTCATTATTTTATATATTTTTTATAATCAATTAGCCTATAAAAATGTAAGTGATAACTCATTTGTTTACATTAAAACAAAACCACTTACAGGACTTGCTGTTCATGGCCACTTAGTTTTGTGGTAGCTCTATAGTCAACCACTGCTCATCTACATTTATGCATTTGGCAGACGCTTTTATCCAAAGCGACTTATATTGCAATATCCTATACATTTATACATAGGTATGTGGAATCCCATGGGATCGAACCCACAACCTTGTGTTGTTAACGCGATGCTCTTACCACTGAGCTGTATCCCACCCACCCTTTATTCCCCAGGAAATCAGAACAAATTCATTGCATTTAGTCATAATTGAAAATGGAAAAGTCAATAGCCAATTTTTGGTGAGATTGATGCAAGGCATATATTTCTCTCATGGATGTTTTCGTTCTGAACCTGACAGCAACGATAACAAATCAAGAACAATGGCTAAAGAATGACTCGCTTGTCTTGCTGTTATTGATGTATTATGAGATGTTACATCAGAACCTCTTTTGCTTTTGTTACGCATGATTGAAAAATGCTTCCTTTTGTGGTTAGACTATCGGTTGCTTGCTATTTTGGCAATTTAAATGCCAGCTTTACCAGGGATGCCAGAAATGTACTTTAAGTCCAGAAGATGTGTGTTATTGCTAATGTGAGTTTAGCAACATTTAATACAATGTCTGAGGTAACAGTAAAATTGTACTTTATTTTGAATACTATTGAGCATTGAGTTCATTACTAATTTTTTCAAAATTGAGATTTTTACATACTATGAAACCCGAATAAATACTATTTCTATTGATGTATGAGTTGTTAGAATAGGACAATATCTGGCTGAGATGCAACCGTTTACAACTCTGGAATCTGATTGTGCAAAAAATCAAAATATTGAGAAAATTGCATTTGAGGTTGTTAATCAGGGGCACTGTGGCAGGACATCCACTCACAAAAATAAAGTTTTTATATATTTTAGTTGGGAAATTTACAAAATATCTTCATGGACCATGATCTTTACGAAATATCCTAATGATTTTTGGCATAAAAGAAAAATCGATAGTTTTGGACCCATCCAATGTATTTTTGTCTTTTACTAAAAATGTTCCTGTGCTACTTAAGACTGCTTTTGTGATCCAGGGTCACATTTGTAGATTCATCTTATAAATTCATGAAACAATGATGTTTCAGAATTGAGCATAAGGACAACCACCTTCATTTATAGCGTTGCAGATTCTCAACACAGGCAACTCAAACGGTTGTTTTTACAAAGTTAGGGATATAGAAGTTGCAATTAGAAAACAAATTAAACCCAGAAAAGCTGCCATCAGCTACTTTCATTATACGTATTCTCTCTCTCTTCAGAATGCTGTATATTGAACTTCCAATCCAATGCTAGTCTTGCGATAATTACTAATCGATCTAATTGGTGTAGAGGGAGAAGCGTGTCGTAAGCAAACAGTGGTTGAACAGGTCTCTAGCCACACATTTATTTCTGTTTCAGTATATTTATTTATTTCCACACAACATTCTCAATGTCATTAACACCGCCATGAAGCATATGCACATATTCAGTTAATATGACTACGGATCAAATACAAAATGAAAAACGGCAATTTGATTGAAAGAAACGATTTAAGAAGAATCTTTTACAAGTGTTTTGCTCTTTCATCATGCCCTCTTCTGTCGTTCTTTAATGGCAGACATTCATTATTTCTCCTCTGTGCTTAATCTATAAGAGAGACAGCGTTTAGCATATTTTGTCTAGTTGAGTAGCACATGTCTTGATTTAAAAGCCACATGACAGCAGAGACCTTTCAGATCTCTTGAAGATATTTGGCAGTGTGATATGGGACTGCATTTGTGATAATCTTTGACAAAATACGTCTTGGCCCTTTTGATGTGCAATGCCCGTTAACCAGACATAGAATTGATGTTTGCATTAACATACATCTCTTAAGGAGTATGTGGAAAAAACATTTAGCAAATCATCTAGTTAAACACGTTTTGACGCAACAGCCCTCTGGCTTTGAGGGATTGTGATGTTCAGATATGTCAGTGCTGCTGTATAATAAGATAATATAAAAACATGCAAAATCATATTTATCATTCAGTCTGTGTCTGTGCTTTTTCTCTTGTGCCATGTTTGTACAAGTAAAATGTGTACGGCCAGTTGTTTGTGGCCTTGAATGGCCAAAAGAAAATGGAGACAAATGTGCAGTGGAAAGGGACAATACCAGAGAGAAAGAGAGAGAGAGATTGGTATAACAAACGAGTCCAACGTTCATTCAGTATATGACAAGCATCTTAAATTCCTAACCAGTGCAGCCCTAGTAACAACACTGAAATTGCCATTGATTCGTCTTCTCAATATTTCCCTCAGGTTTATCAAACCACAACCTAAACATCTCGTGATTGCCTTGTAACATTTTACGGCCCTGATCGCAAAACTCTACACTCGAAAATAAACCTCAAAACAATAAAAGCAGAGTCAATCGAGACAATATAATCTGATTAGAGTTATGCACTATCATGCATTGTAATGTAACTTGTACTGAATCAGCTCTTTATGCACGAAATGACACGATGATGGAAAGAAGTGAGTTTCGTTTTGAGAATTATTGCCCTTACTGTAGCGTATTAACATGAAAAATGTAGAAGATAAACATTTGCATATGGTAGCGTTATAACTACACTGTGTTTTAGACCACATTTATTTGGTTGCAGTCCAACCCAATATTTCAGGTTGATGAAAGCAAATACCCAATAAACCCGCTTGAAAGTGCAGCTTAATTCTTGTGTAATTTAGCTTCTACTGGCTCAGGTTTAGCACCCAGACTGAAATGTTTTGGTCCTACACTGAGCAGAGTGATGTTTAAAGTGGCCCTTTTCTTCCCTTCCCGTCACAGATCAATGCTCACCAGACCTGTACAATCTCTCTCTGGCGACCTCTCTGCTAAAGTGCCACTCGCCTGTTTTATTTGTGCACAGACCACTGGCCAAACAATTTCTTTAGTCAAGCATATGCATTTTTTTTGGTCAATGTAATTCAGGCATGTTATATTTTCTAAGAGTAACTCTGTATTTTTTTGCCGTTCCTCTCTCCTTCTCATTCTTGTTCTTTGTATTGATGTAACCACAAGCTTATCTTTTTTCCAGAACTGCCTGGTCATCTGTCCTGCCTCTTGTTGTAGCCGCAGTGATGCAACAGTACCGCACTTTCAGGAAGACTACGGTGAGTGTACTTTATTCAACTGCTGATGAAAAAACTACAGAAAAAAAGCGATTTGTTTTTTCGTGTTCGTTTTTTGTTCGTACATTTTTATTGATTGCTTCAGCACTATACACAACACTCATAGACCATGGCGATAAATATGTATTTTTCTTCGACAGAAAGTAGACGGTTAGAGGAATTTTATTTAAGTGACACATTCATGTGCTTGAACATGTTGCTTGGCAGCGCCAATGTGTGAGGTCGGATTTTAAATGCAGCTTGAGTCATTTATTTAAATAATTTCTTCGGTGAAGAGCAGACGCGTACAAATTACAATAACAAAGCTGTCAGATAACCGTTCACTCTTGGTAAAATTTCCTGGTTCAATCTTTTATTATTCCCAACAATTTGTCTTAAACAAAATCGTGAGTGTTACTGAAGCTTTTGTAATGAAAGACCATCATTTTTCACATGTAAATAAGAGAAAAAGAGCATTTACAGTACAGTGCGTTCGTGTGGAGGTGATATTGTTCGCCTCCAGTTTTGGGGCGGTTATAATAAGACATTGTTTATCGTCAATGTCATCTCCGGTCTGGAGGGAAGCCATGTTCCACTGGCAGCTAATGAGCTCCTCCAAACTCCGAGAACTCGGGATGGGAGGTAAGCAGACAGTAGCGGAGTAAAAAAACAGCGTGAGACTGGCGAAAATCAGTGTGGAAGTCAAATCAGAAGTGTAGCAGGAGCTGTGAGATTACAGGGACAAGTGAAATAACCTCTTACTGCAGTGAGCACAGCTTTTATTATACTGAGAGAGACTGTGATGCAGAGCATGTGATGTTCATTAAAAACAGGTACAGTAAAAATAACTTTAATATGTGCTTCCATTTTAAATGTCATGTTATTGGAAAAAAATTATTTTGTGTGTGTAATTTTTTGGAGGATCTTTTGACAGAAATGCTATATAATATACATTACTTATGTAGGGATGGGGGTACCCATTGGTTGCAATTCGCAACATCACCACTAGATGCTGCTAAGTTTTATACACTGGACCTTTAAATGATTTTCAATTATTTTCCTTTATTAAGTTGCTTGACAGCACTGTGAGTATTATCTATAAGGTTAATTAACCTTTTTGTTGTATATTATATGACAAGCAGCCGAATCTCGAAAACGTATAATTATAAGGAAAATCAAGAATCAAAATCCCCGCCCCTATCGCCGCCCCTAAACCTAACCATCACTTACGCTTGTGTCACAACCCAAATAAATACTTAAACAAGTATAAAATGTATTTTTAAATATAGAATCTATCGTATAGTGTTGGCCCACATGGATTTATCTGAGAAGAAAGCTTTGGAGCTAACATGTGGAGATCCAGATGGGAAAGATATTTGATATCAGGGGACATTACTGGCATCCTTCCTGTTTATATCACTAATTACAAAGTTAGTGATCTCATCTAAGCAGAAAAAGATCAAGCTTTCTTTTCTTCTTATTGAGCTTTATTTGGGATAAATATACACCCTGTTACTCTCAAAGACAGTTTGTGATGCTTTTTATTCATGAGTTACAAATGCCTTCATTTGAATCTGTGTCTGGTTCTTAAAGTCAATAGTTCAAATCTTTCTTTTCCTTTAAATAATGACTATACATCTAAATAATAGTTCATTTTGTTTTTAGGTGATGTTTTAGATGCGGGGTTATCAGACTCCGTAAACCATGATGGTGGTCATTGAGGGCACAGTTTCAAGGATAGAAGTACGCTCTGTCGCTCATCCGTGACAGTTTTGAGATTACTCTCTTCCTTTGGAAGTTTCTTGATCGTTGAATTCTAAGCGTCTTCCTGTGCTATATTTCCACTTTGCCGACAATCCTCACACCTGCTAGATGTTAAACACACGTTAAATGGATGTTATATTTTTAGTGTCATGACGTAAAGGTCAGGTTAATCAGTGCGTCAGTAAAAGAAATAATAAATGAAGTGAAATTTACTACTTTTTTTCTTGGAAAATCACTTGGGGTCTAAATCATATTGAGAGACGCATACCTGCTGACCATTATAATTAGCATAATTGAAAAATGATGTGCATTTTTAAGCATGATTGCACATATTTCATGTTTTATTAATGTTGTAGTCTATGACTGGTTCTATAAAATATGTAGAAAATCAGTTACTTAGGTAAAGTAAGCTTGTAAGCTTGATAAATATCCTATGCAATTTATAATTTGAGCTTTCGGGTACTTTTTTGCCAGAAGTGTTTGAGTTCATTTGATAACCCATAGGTTTGTTAAGTAACTTGCAAATTTATGTTTGGAACAGAAATGGGCAATGCAGAGGCACGAAAGCCTCTTTATGACATGAATTAACAATGAACAATAATAAATAAATATTTTTATGATGCAGCACATTCAGTAATGCTATCAAATTGTATCTTATCATAAAGTCTTAGCAGACGTTTCAATATATCATTTAGTTGGTTCATATTATGCACTATTATATTATGCACTTGTGATTGTTCTTTAATCCTATTCCGACTGAATGCAGAATGCAGATCAGCTCCTGCAGACGTGTACATCACACCTTTACATCCTTTCCAAACAAGGCGACGACAGAATTTGCAGGACGGCTAACCTACTGCGTGCGTCAATAGAAGACAAGCACATATGTTGTTTCTGAGTGACATTCTTATGCAGGTAAAGACCCCAGGGCGAGGGTTGAACGTGATCTCAGCGGCATGATCAACGGGGCTGGTTCATCTCCTGCATGTTTATGGAGATGAAAATGAGGAGAGGAAGTGCTTCAAGTGAATTTTATATCAGCTGTAATTCATGTAAATGTTTTAATGGAAAACGCTTTTAGCTAAAATTACTGATTATAGCATCACTCAAGTTCTAGTATTTAGGAGTCGATAGAAACACTTCCCTTGATAGATGGGATTGAAGACTGCCAAAATCGAGCTCTTTTCCCATCCTATTTTACATGCGACTAGAGGAGAAATTAAAAAACAATTTTAACAATAATCTAAATTCCTCTGCTTCAAATCAAATCACGTTTCCTCCCCATGGATTTCAGGTCAATTCTTGACTTTGTTGAGCACAGTATTTTATAACAGAGAAATCACAATTAAACTATGTAGTGGAAGTACTATTCATTGGTAAAACTCAGTATTGCAACCCTGGTTATCAACAAACATGATGATCCTGCTTTGAATAACCTTCTAATGTCAAAACTCTGATATATGTGAATAGCTTTGACGTAAAATACTCAAACTTTAGTGTTGAAAAGGCTATTTTGAATGGAACAAAAGGAGAGACCACACAATGATTAAAACAAAGAATTGTGGACTAAGTCTAGAAAGATTCAGTTTTAAATGTAATGGATTATTAACTTAGCTGCTTTAACATTTCCATCAGAAAAGGCCTCTGGCTACTAAAAGACTTTTCCCAGACCACCTTTTTATATTTTCATTTCAAGATTCGAAAAGAAGGCTTCTTTGAAAGCCCACACGTAATTAAAAGTACAGTGTCTTTTAAAATGTCCATTTATTTGCCTTTGAAGATCTCTGTTGAGCATTTGCCTATAGTGTGATGGACTGGTCTTTTACACCCCGGGGTGAGCTCTTAGATCATCAAATGCCAACATTTTAAATACTCCCACGGGGAACATTTAAATTCTAATGCGTCCAAATAATATAATTGTCTAGAGACGGACAGAGACCAAAGAAACAAGATCTGCTTTCTGACTGTATGCTTTCCTTAAAGGAATCTATTGATAGAAATATAATATATGCATACATACATAACTATGTCTTCAGAGGTATATGAAGTCCTTACATAATGCAGCGTTATGTTTTTATTACCTTAGAATGAGCTTTTTCTATCTGCATACACCGCGGGTCCCCTGACAAGGAATTCAGCATCTTGTTTCTAGTAGCCCTTAGCGGTCGAACTGTTCTACAGAAAAAGTTTTATAAATATGTTATCTCCTTTGGCAAAGAAGCCAAAACGTGATGACATTTTAATGCTTTGTAAGCCCCGTAATGCTACGAAAGGGAATGGGGTGGAGTGAGCCATTGGTTGGAATTTGAAACCTCACCACTAGATGCCGCTAAATTTCATACACTCGACTTTTAAAGCGGGTTATTGTTTTAACAGTATTCATTTGTATAAGTAGACGAATAAAATATAATCTGCATTATTTATATTTGTCATCCAATTTTACATATAAAAATCACACCATAACAGAACCATCCATATTTGTGACTTCTTAGCTTTAATTTTAATATTAAGATTTTAGTGAATTATCCATTTTAATTAACATGAAATATTATATTATTAAATAACTTACTCATAGGTGATGCCACAGGGCCAAAGCAGACATGCTGTCACTTAAAATTGAATAAGTTAAATGCTTTGTAACAGAAATATTTTGTGGGATTAGGAATGGTCCCTTTAGCAGCAAAAGCAAGAAAAACACTTCCACTCTTTCTCTGTCTCACACACACACACACACACACACACAATTTTGATAACACTGACCTTCATCTCCCCTGGGCAATGTAGACAGACATTTATCTTTTATTCATCTTGCCATTTCTGAAGATGGCAGCTTTTCTGCCACTGTGGCTTGTCAAAGTAGAGGCCATTATGTGATGTGTGGAACTCTGTTGGTAAACGCATATAAACCTTCCTCATGTGTCCATTACTGCAGCTCCACTTCAGACCTATACAGTAGTTTGAATAAAGTACAATTAAGGAACATGCCTTAAATGAGACTTTCGTGGTCAGCTAACAAGGTTTTGCAACAGATATTATTTGTATTTGCATGCACATAAATGCACTTTCTGGAACGAACAATGCAGTCATGTGGATACGCCTTATGACAGATGTGATTTCTATCAGTGAAACAGTAAAAACAAGCTGCTACTTTTCAATCCCTTCTCTTCTCTCGTTTGTGACATATAGACATGGTGGTGACTATAAAACCTTTCAGAAATGACATAAGACGGTATGTTCTGCAAGAAAATGCACAACCCCAGCTGACAAAATCATTGCTTTTGAAGTAGGCTTGACAAGTTTTTCCGATCGTTATTTTTGGCAGCGCTAAGGATTGTTTCGAGTGCTTAGCACCCTTCATGTGTTCCGTCTGGCATGATTACTTGAATAATCCTTCCGTTTTTGTGACGCTGTGCAATGCTTTTGCTCAACAGCTTCACTGCATTGACTCTGATGTGTGTTTTTGTCACTCTGTGATATGCATTATGATTCATCGCAGTGTTTACGTTAGTGAAAAGACGCCTGTTGAGAAAAGCGCTCTGCGAATCACGTCTTCGTGGCGTGCAAGGAGTATTGACGATGCTGTGAAAATTTTTGTTCTTTCGGTGTACTTACTTCCAGTATGACTAAAGGCTGTTGTCATCCATCTTATTTGAGCTACTGAGTTTAATCCTTCACATTTTGACAGCTTCCAGCACACAAAATATTTGAATAATATATGCACAAACATAGTATTTTTTTGCCATTTGTTTTTTTGACGCTGATTTGGAAGTTCCTCTCACTATTTTGCCAGTGTTGAGAGTTCATGTTTTTCCCAGGTTGAGAAGGACAACTAGACAACCAGATCCTTATTACTTGTTTCTCCCCTCTTTCACTTTTTTTAGCAATGTGGGTCAAACATTTTGCATTCAATAACCTTATGGAAAGTTTTCATAAATAGCTTAGTAGAGCTGGGTGAGCAAAAAATATATCCTAATATTTATCAGACTTCAGCAATATTTAGTGCAGTACCTTCAGATATAATTTTGTCCAGTCATTTTAAACAATAAGATATAAAGGATTTAATGAAATATAAAAAAACAATTTAAACAATTTATTCTACATAAAAAATTGAATTTTAGCGGCATCTAGTGGTGAGGTCACAAATTACAATCAACGGTTCACTCCACTCCACCCATTCGAAACACTATGGTGGCTGACACGGCACTAAAATGTTGTCACACATTCGCTTCTTTGTCGAAAGAGATAATGTATTTACGAAATACGTTCTGTAGAGCAGTTTTTCCATTTAGGACTATGTTATGGAAACAATATTATAAATCCCATTCAAGTGGTCCTGCTGGGTATGTAGATAGATCGCTCCTTCTAAGGTCATAAAAACATAATACTTCATTATTATTTACTGTATATTATAGTGCATTTCTGTCAATCCTCGAAAAAATTCCACACAGCACCTTTAAGACAAAATTTGATAAAATGTATTTGAAGTAATCTTACAAGCAAGAATTTTTTAATAAAAATTTATGAAAACGAGAACAACATTTACCGTAATCATATATAGATTCCAAACTGATTTATAAAGCGTTAAATAGACTACAAATATAATGAAGACTGCAGACGGGTCATTTCATACTTGTTCTATATAGAGAAGCATGGCCTTTAGATGTGAAGCTACTACAGGCCAAGAGGTGAGCGGGCACATGGGAATAGCCGTTGGTTTGTTGAAGCAATTAAAGTGTATTGGTATTCCATCTCGGTAGGGCTTTTAGCTTATGATTTTGAGGGATTAAGCCTACAGACATTTAACCAGCTCCTCTTAGGATATTGATTGATGTATGGAAGAAAAGCGAAGCTTTACAATTAGTTTGGGCTGTTTTGCTTGAATAGAGCAGAATATACGTATTTTGTGGAAGTTGGACTTTTCATCCAGGTTAAACGTGAGACTCGCAGCACTTCAGGTGTGTCATTAATTCTTCAGCCATTCTAATTTGTCTTTAATTAGGATTTATTGCCTCATCTTAAAGTTTGACGACTATTTATTTCAGGAGCACAATGAAAAAGCTTATCACACATTCATTAAATTTTTAATATAATCAAATTAATTGCATAGCAAAGCCATCAATTACTATTATAATCAGTCATTATTTTGTTAAACATATTCGCTCCATACTGCAGTGTTATTATCAAATAAATGTTCTTTGTTTTTGGTCGAGTCATCTAGTAGGAGAGCTTTGTGTTGTTTTCTCTTTTGGTTAAACTTAAATAAATAGCTTTATATGCTTTTGTAAATGCATGCGCTTGTATGATGTGTGCATACTGAATATGAATATTTTAGTTTCTCATTTCTTATCTTTGTTAACATTCTGTTTTCCCTGTATGCCGAGAAGTTTTAAACACCAGAAGCAAAAAAAACAACACATTGAAAAGCGAGATCTAGCTGCCTCGTACCTGTTTACCCCCGTTAAAACATCTCACCTTAGCTGCCATAGTATTTACAGTCAACATCTGCTACTAAACACACAAATGAAATGCATATACAGCACAAGGTATAAGAAGTTGAACTTAAGAAGTTCTGTTTTTGCCAGAAGCACAATTTAAATTGAAGGTGCTCTCGAGTCGTTAGTTTCCAAGAGGAAGTTAAGACACGGTTAACCTGCTTGATCTCTGCGTTATTTTGGATAATATGATTAGAGCCGGAAGTTTCATATACTGGGAGGATTCGCCAGTGAAGTGTAACATGTAATGGAGATGCAGCTGTAAATACGTAATGAGTCGTTGAAATAAAGTTAGTGGTCTCTGAAGCAGACGGGCACTCAAGACCTTGCAGACACTTTAAAGGTTGAACGAAATCTAATTAAGCTTTAATTGAAGTCTGAAGTGATATCTTCCTGGAGATCACTGAACAGTGACTGCCTAAAAAAACTCTATCTGCACATGCTCCTTATCACATGCCGGTTAAATGGCTTCTATAGGCAGAGACGGAGCTCATCAATTTACTTTATGGTCTGAGATCCAGAGCCGCTATCTGTTGGAGATTTTCTTGACATGGCGACAAGTGAGACGCTCTGTTTGAATGTCAAGGACTCGTGGAAGGTTATCTAATGTATGTCAGGAATGAATGTTTAACATTGACTTTTAATTTATCTCTGTTAACTTTAAAGTCATCTGTATTACCGTGTAATCGTAAATTAGACAAAATTAACCTTTAGCAGATATATTGACACTTCTTTTAGTATGTTCCAGGAAGAGCAGGAAAACATTTAAGAGCTTCACATCACCAACCTCCAAAAATTGTGCCAGTTGGAATTCTTACTGGGATCTTTGCTTAAGGTCTGTTCTTATCCTTTATCTTCCACATAAGTCTCATCTTTCTCTGACCTTTCAGATCGACTCAGTTTCCACTGACATTCAGCAAGACCTGCCACATTGTCATTTTTAAAAGGTCTTGAGCAGGAAGAGGAAGAAAATAAGGGAAAATCCATAATTATTGCACACTTGCATTTTCTCTGTTGCTGATCCGTTGTCTTTATGTTTGGAACTTTTGAGGAACGCCTTACTACCCAAATCTCCTTCCTCACGTCAGCTTTGCCGTACAGGCAGTGCAGGGGGCCTGTCAGCACATCAATGGAAATATGACAAAGCCGAGCGCAGATTCTTCTCCGTGAGGAACTCGTGCTCTGGTCCTGCTCATTTTCCATTCCTTTTCTTAGTTTATTCCCTTTTTCTTCTCTTGTCGCCGTTGTTGTAATTGTTGCTGTTCTGATTGAACAGAGAGCCGAATGAAGCGTCATTTTACAGATGTCTGACTTGTAGAAGTAAAGGCTTTGAAGACAAATCTGTTTAGTATGGACTTTACACAAACATTTACGGTAAGCTTTTTTTTAACCCTTTCATTTATGAATTATGATAGCTTCGGTCTGGATTGTTTAGATTGCTCTCAGGGTTTTATAAAGATACTTTTAAATGCATAATGAGGTGAATGCATACGCTTGTGTCCCCAGTCTGGGTTGATGTGCAACCATGCCATTAAAACCCATGCAAAAGTAAGAATATTCAATATTTGAATATCAGTCCACCTTATATATCAAGTGCATAGTATCAGCAGCAACATAATCAAAGAAATAATAACTGTTTTGTAGTCTTAATTTAATTGTAATTCAATTTATATATAATAAATGATTAAAACATTTTATATAAATATAAATTCAATATAAAATAAGTTGATGTTTTATAACCAAACACATACCGGAGGTTTACCTCGGGCCAGCACATTTTTCATCGAATGAGAAAATTAAAAGGGGTAATATAACACGGCTACGACAAATATTATTGTTTGTTGTAGATGTAGTGTAATGTAATTTTAGAAGTGTTTACACGATTTAAGGTTCAAAAACTCTGTATTTTCCACATACCTTGCATGTTTATATCTCCTCTTTTCCCCGCCTCTCTGAAATGTGCAGGTTTTATACAAAGCTCATCGCTCTGAAAAGCGAGGTATGTTATGATTGGCCAGTTAACCAGTGCGATTGGTCGTGATTGGTCGAATACGGTAAGCGTGGGATGTAAATGTAACGCCACTTACCATATTTGGAACATCAGGCTCCTAAGCAATTGTACTGACAGGTACGCCCATCTTACTTCAAATCGTATCACTTACTGACCTAGATTTTTGGGGGTGTGGTTACAAGATACGTTTCAAGCAGGTCTGGGTGAGCATTCGCTTTTAGATAGAATGTATCTTTTGTTCCGACACTTAAATTTTGCAATTTTACATTTCTAATACATGCATGGGCAAAACACCAAAGACACAGAAAAACATGTAGTCGCTCCATACGACCCCTTTAAGTAAATAGTCCACTGTGCATGCACCACATGTAAGAAATTCACACAATACTTGAATTCAAGCATCACTTGACTTTTTAATAGGTCAGATTCTTCAGACAAACAGATCATGCATAATTCCTGTGCTTATCCTGTGCGCTTCTCTAAACCCTGAGAGTTTCTAATGATTATTCTTATTTTGCCAGCTTTAGGACTATGCAGGCTCAAGCAGCATTGTTTGTTGTTTAGATAACACATTGCCAATAAATTATTCATTCTTGCTACTACTGTATGCTCTTTCTCTGCAAAGGAAAAAACACTCACTGGATCTGTGTGATGTAATTATATACAGTCACTTTCATGAGGTCATCAAAATATCAGTCATTTATCTAATTTGAAGATGTAATGTACTCGGAAAACTAAAATCACATAATCTCTCTCACATTAACTGCTTATATAATCCAAAATAGTAATGCTTAGGAGCTCACGTACAGCCCGACAGCACTCAAGGGTTTAGTACGCACTGATTTGATAGAGGTTTCAATGGACTTTCAATCGCTCTTGCTTTTAAAAAAAAAAATAGAGGTTCAGTGTTGGCTTGCATTACCCAACATGCTTTTGTCTGCCAGAAGGTGCACACCATGTTTAGATTTGATGGAGGGTGACAGACCATGAGAGCATAAAATCCTGTAGTTTTGTTTTGCAGACTTTCTGTCTCTCTAGACTTTTGAAGGGGATTCAGGTTTTGCATGAGAATCGAACAGACAAGGAACTTTGTAAGTTAACTGCTGAAGGTAACACGGCGTGAACAATATCTCTGGCATTGTTTGTAATTTGTACACAGCCACACGTGACTTTCGTATCATATTGTGTGGCCCTCGAGTCTGGCCGTAGGTGCTGTCTTTCTCTTCAGGGATTCAGATTCTCATTTTTAAGGCTTGATTGCAGGAAAGTGCGGCTCATTTATTCATAGCTGTGTGAAGACAATTAATATGTCCTCATGTTTTTTTTCATAGGCACACCTCCCGTTGAGCACGAGCAGTGCAAACATTGGGGAGTCCTATAAAAATGGACTAGTAATGTCTGGTGTATTCTTCAGCATCACTTTCGTAATTTTCTCAATCTGAGCTTCAATTAAAGAAACGTTTTCAGAGATTCCCTGGTGATCGCGAAAATGGAAAAGTGGTTTTGCATCGCAGCCACTAATATTAAGTGTTTGGAGAGTTCAAATAGGACGGCGTTGACAGTGTATTTTCTTTTTCATCACTGAAGTGGAAATACAAAAAAAACGGTTAAAAATGTATTTTGGGTGTGAAGAAAGTAAAAGATGTTTAATGTGCGTTCAGTTTGTCAAAATTAAAAAACTGACACTTCCATAATTTATCGTAATTCTCTGTTTTCACGCACTAATATAGTACATAAAGGTGCTGTGTGTAATACTATATATATATAGGAGAATCTATTAAAATAAATGCATTATAATATACATATCTATGTCTTTAGATGTTTTTAAAGAGATTATGCAATGAAGCATTATGTTTTTATATCTAAGAAACAGCTGTTTCCTTCTTCATACGCACAGGGTCCCCTTACATGGAATTCGGCATGTTGTTTCTACATTAGACCTAAACCTAAACTGCTCTACAGAGTGTGTTTCATAGATATGTTATCTCCTTCGCCAAAGAAGTGAAAACTCGATGACATCTTTGCGTTGTTGTAGTGTTTTAAAAGGGAGGGGTAGATGTGGATTGAGCCATTTGTTGCAATTCGCAACCTCACCGATGCTGCTAAAATCTCCATATTGCTCCTTTAATATTCTACATATTATTCTTTAGTACTTCTTAAAATAATCTTAAGAGCATCAAAGTGTACGTGCTATTTTAAGACACCATAAATATAAACCAAAATGTGCTTATCTCCATTTTAAAACATTTACATTTAGGTACCGCCTGTAGTACACTTGAACCCATCATTCATACACTGGTGTGCTCACGCCTACACAAGCAAACACAGGTGCTATATAATATCACGGTCTCTGGAGGTGTTTGTGATAAACGTTTAATTTGTGCTCATAGAAAACATTGTGTCTGGGCCTGTTGAAGGATAAGCATTACAGGCTGTTTAACACCAGCACAATCATGAGAATCATACCTTTCTTATTAATCCAATTACACTATGCCAGCATACTAATATATGTGTGTCACTCGGGGTCCAAGCAGACAAATGCCACAACTACACTATATTAAGCATTTCATCTTTCATTATTGCACTCTTCACCTTGACTGAGTCACAGGAAGTTTGATTTACCTAAAAAGTCTATTGTGAAGCATGATTAGTCTTCTTCAACTACAGTCAGATAAAGTGCATGTTATTGTGCTGGAGATAAAGTCACATCTGACAATTCAGTCCCTTGACCCAAACATGAACCCAAAACTTAAAAACAGTCTTGCAAAGATTAAACACAACTTGATCTTCAACCAACCAAGTCTCAATGCAGTTTGTGAAATGTAAAATGTAATGATTCGTGTTGATGAACACAAATGTCCCCTCTCTCTCTAACTCTCTCTATCTCTCGCTCTCTCTCCCTCTCTCTCTCTCTCTCTCTCTCTGATTTGAACTCTTCTTCCAGCAGAATCATCTCCACTCTGTAATGGGAACAATCTTAAGCTGAATTGAAGGTTCCTTTCACATTTATTTCTGCTGCTTTGAGGGATGTTGTAGTATAGAGGGAGAATGTACAGTACTCATCTGCCGCACTTACTCTAAATGAGGGCAAAACCTCTTACTCTACCGTCATTCATCACCAGTGTTGACACAGGATTAAGTTTCTCGACAGTAACTGTCATGGCACATATTTATTCATTTTGATTAAAAAGTTATTTTTAGTACGGCTGCGTTTTCTCAAAGGGGATATTTTTCGGTGTCATGTAGATGTAGAAACATTTAAACTTTTGTCATACAGTGATAGCTCATGGTCACCAGGGGTTTCTCAAGCTCTTAAAAGCCTTTCTTAAAAAAGGTTTAGTTAAAGTTCACTTCATTCTGTAACAGTCTGTAGATAGAGCTTTGTTATGGCGTACAAAACTGAACAGAATACATAAATACATCTAGCAAACAGGCCCATTTTCATTTAAACTTTCAGGTCTGCTCTGTGTTAAAATAAATGAGGAGGTGTTATTGCATTCATTTAATGCAGATGTTTCAAATGTAAACGTCAAAAAGTCATCAATATAGTTTTCAATGTGATTGATATTGTCATCAACAGGGTCATACAGTAAGTTGTCAGGAAACAAACAAACAAGCAAAATGTTCTAGAACATTTGTTTCCAGTTCCAGGAATCAGTACGTACGGCACAAATACATTAGAGTGATCACAGCAGAGTTGAGTCTACCGGACTATATAGAAGTAATTTGTGTTAACTGATTTGTTGTTTTTGCAGAATGTGTTTATGTCTGTTGTCTATGCGTCACACTCGACAGTTTGTGTTCATTATCTCCTGGTATGAATATTTCACAATACCGTAGCAGATGTGCCTCTGCAATTTCGCAGCAGTGAATTAAACTCTTTGTTCGCAGTGTGGATTTGTTTGGTTTGTGAACCGAACAAACCTATAAAGCATTAGGCTATACATGCAAATGTAAGAAGTCTGTGTTTTTATACACCTGCTGTGTCTCTTGCACTATGATATGGCATCATTGCATGTTTTTGTCTTTTTGAAAAAGTAAACTCTAAACTGTTTATTCCATAACTTGCGAGGCATTGTTGACTTTCTCAATCTGTTTAAAAAACTTTGCTGATCGTGACCTTTTGCAGAGAGGACTTTAAATATCCATTCTTTAAAGGGCACATAAACAAATAGAGCTGCAGACACAAGCTAGATACACAGCGGAGATAAATATGTTTGCCAAATCTCATGTAGTTGCTTAATGCTGATCTGTACATACGTTTGGCGTAAACGATTTAAGAAAACAATGTTGTTTGTAATGAATGTGTTTAAAGCACACAATAATAATGTGGCTTTGTACAGGAAGGTACAATAGGCACTTATTGTTTCATTTCCCTGCATTTTTAGTTTCCTACGGGCTTTGTATGACATTTTGACATACTTGTACAGTAATTTACTGAAATTACAGTCTCATTGCATTTCTTTGTTAGATGTTGTAGTTGGTTAGCTTGCAAGTGTCTTGGCTTTTTTACATTCGTTTTTTTCTAAAGCAGTATGTGTGATTTGTCTTGTTTGTGACAGGTTTTCTTTAGCATGATATGACAAGATTATCACAGATCCTATAGAGTTCCAAAATCTCATTAAAAAAACCCATAGACTTTAGGGCAATGTAATCGGAAGTGCTAAATTGCTAACTCGCTTCCAGGGTTTGCATACAAAAATATGTCAGCTCTGCTGTACTCCATTAGGCCATGAAAGTTTTACTTTTGCATAGTTTTTGTTTTTCATAGGTTTTTAATTTGCTCCATACTTGCTCAGGCTTTAATGAACCATTTAATCTTTGTGTATTTTTTAAGTTGTTGAAACCATAGACATAATAAATACCAAGACGCCACTTTGCTCCGCTGCTGGGATACATCAACAACGCCGCCATTTGGTGATGGCAACAGTGCACTAAAAGCCAGCTGAACCCGCCGGGAGAGCTACACATTTCTGGCATTAAAAGCACAATCACGTTTACATTTCTAACATATTTCAATGGTTTACGTAGAGTACAACTTCGGTTGCATCATATCTCAATTGTTATCGCCTATTTTAAAGTTAATCGTTGTCACAATGAAATGTGAAATCCGATTTTTGTGCCTGTTATTCGTGAGAATCCACAAGATGCCATCATGTTCAGTGATATGTTAAAGATAACACAGACAACAGAATAAATAACCATGTTGCAGTAGTCGAGAATAAAACGCAGACATGTAGAGATTATTTCTGAGATTTATGTGAATCATCGAACAAAACATTGAAGGTAATATATTAAAAAAAAAAACTAATGTTTTTCACACTGGAAATGGCTTTTTCTGTTAAAAATTTTGACATTTTCAAAGATAAAAGATGTTCTTTTCTTAATCCAGTAAAACCGCTATAGCAGGAAAACATGATGTATGTAATATCGTATGACACTGCCGTGCATTATTAGTATGAAATAGGAGTATTTAGTCATAAAGTAAAGACGCATTGTTTTGATTTTCCCCAGTATTTTAAAGTGCACGAGCTGTTCCGATCATTTGCATCTAATCTACCTTAAATTATTTCACATTAGCGACATGTACACAATTTTTAAGCCAAAATGATTGCTTGACAAGCCTGAGTTTTAACAGTTCCGTATGACGATAAATACATGTTCAAGTCTATAGGCAGCTTTAACTGTAGCAAAAACGTTTCAGCATACTCCACTTAAATAGAAAAGTATTGAAATTAGTTGAGAAATGAAAACGATGTTGTGTTATTATCCAGAAAACTGCAGCTCCAACATTCACTCGTATGTCTTTACAGTAGGCGTTTCCCCTCACCAATATGGCGGCGGCGTTGACGTACGATCCAGTGGACAATGAGGGGTCTAGTTAATAAATAAATATGTCTATGGTTGAAGCAATTTACACTTGCATCAGACGCATGTACATGAACGTCTCACTGTTCTAAGTATTGTGTTTATTTGTTGCCAATATATAAAATAGTTAAATAAAATAGGTATGTAATATATAAAGCATTCATACAAAATGGTTTATAATTGGTGTAGCAGGTGAGCGAGACATCTAGTACGGTGGACATTTAGGCTACAAACTCAAATATAAATCCGTAGTATTGCATTGTTTCTTTTTCATTTCTTTTCTACAGCGAAAAGCTACGCAAGTTGCTTCGTGGAAGCTATGTTACAGTGGTTTTAGAGAAGATTGATTTCAAAATGCAAACTGACTGCCCAGTAGCTGTCACTCTCGAAATAAACCCCATTTCAAAAAAATTTCCGAAAGGATTTAATGGTTTAAACTAGTCTGGGGAGATGCAGTAAAGGCACTCTGCCGTGCTCAGTAACTCATGGCACTAAAACGCATCCGTAAGAAAAAAAAATGCAGCTTTAGAAGAGCAGCGCTGCTTTTGTGACGGCTGAAGGTTATAACAAACACAAAGTATGAACACCACAGAGGGATGAATGAAAAACCGAAGCACTTTTATCAGACATGGTGAAATAATGATGCAAATAAAGGACTCGTCCGTCATAAATTGATAATTTATATCAGTACTGTAATTTTGATAGTGTGTTTGATGATTTTGTTTCACGGGTCCATGCACCAGTTGATCTGTTAGTGTTTGACAAGCTGAAAGCCAGGCTCACTCTCAGTTCTTCGTAATTGAGTCAACACAAGCCTTGTGATTCTCGCCTCAGTCCTACCCCTGGTACATTAAATGTTAATGAACCTTTAAAGTGTGTTAGGAGTTTGAGAGATATTTTTCAGGACTCCTGGCCTCCGTCGATGCTTGGAGTCCCCCGGCACTCTGTTCCTAAGCCAGTGTGGACACAATGATATAAAGCAGGCACACATGCACACTCCTGTGTAATTCTGCCATATTGGGTCGTGATCCTCAAACGGCATGTCTCATTAGGTACTGAAGAAAGAGATGCTGGTGAGTCGGCTGGCTGTGCAACCCAGCAGGGTCGGTCAGACTCAGGACGGGTAGCTCAGACATACTGCATTTTCATATTCCACATGTATTGTGCATCTGTGCGTGAAGGTCGAGCGCCGTACTGATGGCTGCAGATTGTTTGATTTTTCTCTATTCAATAAAATCTCGACAAGACCAGGGCCGTGTTGCCACAAAAGACTAATTTTCTGTTTGTGGACAGTTTGAGGTGAAAATCATTACAAGGATGAATAAAGGGTGCTGTGTGTCATTTTTTGGAGGATCTGTTGACAGAAATGCAATTTAATAAACAAAACTGTGTCTACAGAGACGGTTATGTTTTTCTTACCTAAGAAAGAGCTATTTCTATTTACAGCTAAATACCGCAAGATGCTACTAAATTTCAGTCACTGGACCTTTAAGAAAGCGCTATTCAAATGTACCTTGAATTAAATCACAAACGCAACAGACTTATTGGTAATGCTTCGAGATAGCTTTGATTATAGTTTGACATATCATGATAAGGATAATTTCCTTCCCTTTTCTTTGTTAACACAGAATTGGAGACTGCTGTACTGTGTATTCTTGTAAAATGTTTCGGATGCAAGCATCTGCTAAATGCCTGAATGTAAATATAAGCTCTTGCGAAAAAGGAGGGCATCCCAGGCCCTATGACACTGAAGTCTGCAATATCCAAGATCCCACCCATAAAATATTCTCCCGGGCCTTGTGAATTTAAATGACTATACTTGTTTTAATATATCAGTTAGGAATTATATAATGCTAATGAAAGCTAGTATAAAGCGTTACTGGCTTTTATATTTGACATTTGTGAGAATCCCTTCTCAAATATATAAATCTATATAGTTAATCCTGGAATTTACAGAGCATTAAAATTACACTATACTGTCAATTCGGCCTAATCCAAATATGCCTACAGGCTTGCAGACGCTCTGTTATACAAGTGCTCAAATCTATCCCCAAATCCACTGATATGATTCTTATTGACATTTCTAGTTCAGTGTGTTTCTGCATGTAGACTATCTCCTCTTCACTACATCTGTATCATATGGGGGGATTCAGCCCTTCCATTCCTCCTACCTAAAAGCATGTCTACAAAGACCGGACAGTCGAAAGCTTTTCAAACATTCTGTGACAGATTTCCTTTTTTATTGGCTTTTCTGAGCTGCAATGTTTATAATGGATGAAATGAGGGCGCTTGTCGAATATTGCATCACAATGTGGGGCTGGTTGAAAATGAATGCTGATTCACTGAATGTATAGATACAAAGATGAGAATTATATATATAGTTATGAGAGATGGTGTTAGCTTTATTCATCATACTTTCTCAAATATATACTTTATTCCAGTCAACTTTAAGTTGACGCAAAAATGAAAATGATGTCATCATTTATTCCCCCTCTTATCATTTCAAACCTGTATGAGTTTCTTTCATCTGCAGAAAACAAAATAATATATATTGCAGAATGTTGTTTACCCAACAGCGACGGCACGGACTATTGTACAGACACCTATTGCAAGAAAATGGGGTACTGACACTTTTCTGTTAACACCAATATCAAAATATATTATTCTTGTGTTTTGCCGACGAAAGAAAGTCAAACAGATTTGAAATTCAGTCAATTATGACAGATTCTTTGGGGGGTGAACTACTACTTTAATTGGTTTCTGCAATATTATTAATATAGAAAAATAAAATAATACTGTGTATGTTATGTATAAATAAGATATTTAAAGGCATGATTATTCTGAAATACTATAAGAAAATTAGCTTATAGTTCAACATTTTTTTTGTTTTCTTACAGAACATACAGTAAAATATCATAATAAGTTGGACACTAAAACAACTATCAGGTTAAAATAGATTTAAATGTGGATTTTGAAATTGAACTTTTTAACGCGTATAGTGTAGCTACTTAAACGTTATCAACCACAATATAACAAACGTTGAAACCTTTAATAAGATTACATTTTTAGTTACTTTTATATGTACAAAATGTCCATATTTTTCCATTTTAGAGCTTTTTAACTGTCTCATATTATTAATATGTATAATTGATCTCCTAAAGTTTCCATTTTTCTGCAGGCTACAGATCACCTCATACAGGTCCATGCATTTACAGTAACACATTTCCCTTGAGATCACTGAATCCAATGGGTTCTGACACCACATTAGCAATTTGTGAATCATTAATGTAGTGGATTATGTGCAAAGTGTGGGCTGTGATACTACTGGCCTGAATGTTCATGTACATTTGTCCTTCTCTTCTCCTCTGCGTATATCTGCTCTCTGGAGCTTAATGACCAGCCATGCAGCACACGGGTAGATTTTAGAGCTTGGGGAGGTTAGACAGAGGAGAGCGGTTCTAGAGGAAGGCCAGAGGGCAAACTGACTCTCAAGAGTTAATATCTATTATTATTCAGTTACCCATAGTTGTGCTCCCTTATTACTGTAGGCTGTGAGAGGAGACAAGAAGCTCCTTTTTCAGCATCCGAGTGATGGTTCTCCTTCAATATTATTGAAAAGTGAGACGCTAAATATGGGTCACAGTATATACCGTATCATTATAAGTTTTACTGCAGTGAAAGATATAAGCCTTGTTTTATATCAAAAGCCTTTTCAGAAGTATTAGTTTTAAAGTAAACACAAGGTCAGAAATGTCAGTGTTTTTCTTCCTTCCCATCAGGAGCAAATTTTCAACTGCTGTAGTCCGAGTTTTACCAAACACGAGGATCATGAGGTAATTTAATTCTTGCCTGAATCGATATTCTATAGAGCGATTTGCCAAATAACTTTCTGAAAACTTTTCAAGGCCACTCTTTCACACTTAACACGTATATTTTTGCTGTGTTTCTGTACTACTGTTTGTGCGCTTGATCTGGAAGTTATTACCGGAACCAAACACTTTTCTGTTTGTTGCTTATTTAAAGGATATTGGGATTAATGGATTTATTCCTGAGTTTATCTGTTTATGTCTTGAAGTGGATCAAATTTTGCACATCCATTTGATTCATAAAATATTTCTGCAAAGAGCTTCGCTTTCATGTTTGGAATGTGCCATCTTCAATTTGCTTTCACAGCAGCGCTATCTGCTAAAAGCATATGAACGTTTCCTTGTAAATATTTGTTCTCACTGATCCTCACGGGCGCATAAACAGTGTTTTGCTTTATGAGCAGACGACACAGATGGATTGTAAGATACTGGCCTGTTGTATGATGATAACAGCGGTAATGTGTCTCTCTGAATGAACAGAATGCATCTCCACCTATATTCTCCACTGAATTACTTCATCGGCATGAATGTTTTCCACAAAATATTTTTTTTGTTTTCGCCTTAAAGGCATAGTTCACCAAATAATTTAAATTCTGTCACAATTTACTCGCCTTCGAGCTGTTCTCGAAGCTGTGTGGATTAGACAGATTTTTTCCCCCATTGAGTTCCATTGTAGGAAAAAATACAATGGTAGTCAAAAGTGCCCCAGAACTGCTGTCTTGTATTTAACAGAACAAAAAAATTAAAAAGTATTTTTTCCTACGATGGGAGTAAATGGGGGGGCTAAGATCTGTTTGGTTATAAGCATCCTTCCAAATATCTTTCTTGGTGTTCATCAGAACAAATAAATTCATGCAGATTTGGAACAACTCGAAAGTGAGTAACTGATCATAGACTTTTCATTTTTGGTTGAATTATTCCTTTAAAGGGATTGTTTACCCTAGTATTAAAATTATTTCTTCGTTTTCTTACCCTCGAGTTGTTCTAAATCTGTATAAATGTCTTTGGTCTGATAAACACAAGATATTTTGAAAAATGCTTGTAACAAAACACTTCTTGGCCAACATTGACTTTTATAGTAGGAAAAGATACAATGGCAGTTAAAAGAGTCCCCAAACTGTTTGAAATTTATAAAGCATTTTTTACTTTTTTAGTCAATGGTTGCCAAACATTGTTTGGTTACAAGCATTCTTCCAAATATCTTTCTGTGTTTTGGGAAAACTGTGCCTTTAAATGCTGTTACAATTTGGTTGATGGTAGATGCCACTCAACCTCAAAGCACTTAAAAGTCACAAATGACATTAAATGAACACTGGTGAGGTTAAATAAACAGCTTTCTGATTTTTTCTGTATACTGTTGACTTCCTATTACCCAGCCTAGTCCTTGATCATTTCAGTTTGACCTTTACAGATTGAATGGCGCTTCCCAGCATGGATTGCTTTGGGTCTCACATAAAGTGAGTTTTTAAAGTCTTAAAGGCACAGAAGCAGAAAAAGGGCATTAAAATCTCATCCAGCAGAACTGCCACAAAATATCAATGGGAAGCCGTAGACATGTTGGAAGCCACTATGGTACTTTTGTTCAGTTGAAAAACTCCTTAAACACATGATGTCACCTGTCACTGACCTGCTAGATTTACAGAAGAATGTTAGACAGTCTAGAGCTCAGTAAATTGAAAACTGCAAGTTCAGGCACAGCAAGACAACAAGAAAATAATACCTTGTCACGGCTCCGGACAAAAAATCAGTTAAGCAGCCATTGGCTCCTATAGGGAAAAATGGAGGAGCCAAATTCTTTTTTTAAGAGCCAAATAACATGAACTTACAGTTTTAAGTCAAATACTTTGTTAGCCTGTTGTGTACAAATCTTCCCTATTATAGGTTTTGCTCATATGCTGTGGAGTATTCTTAAATTGTTTTCCCTTATAAGCAGTTCATTTGGAATCTGCAGACTTTTTTTGTTAATTCCACCCTAAATTTGGAAATAACCAGAAATCCACAAAATAGTTTTAAATGTCTTTACATTTGTACGCAAATATAAATATGTGTTAATGTGTTGAAACAATCTTAAAATGCTCCCTGTCTATGCATTTAAATGCGGATGACATCAGATTTTGTTCTTCTTATTTGCCTGCCGTTCATTCTTGCTTTGAAGTTCCCTGAACGTCCCCGTGGTTAGTTTCGTTTTAAACGTCTCAAATGTGACCCTGGACAACAAACCAGTCTTAAATAGCACGGGAACATTTTTATTAATCGCCAAAAATACATTGTAGGGGTAAAAATTTCAGATTTCAGAAACAACTTCAGAGGCAATTTTCTCAATATTTAGTTTTTTTTTTGCACCCCCGATTCCAGCTTTGTAAACAGTTGTTGATCTGCCAGATATTGTCAGATCCTAACAAACCATACATCAATAGAAAGCTTATTTCCTTAGCTTTCGGATGATGTGAAAATATCAATTTTGGAAAATTGACCCTTAAGACTGGTTTTGTCGTCCAGGGTCACAAATATCAAATTGTTCGTCCAGGCTTATTAAAATAAATCCGTCACAGCAAACAGCGCGCTCACGTTATGTGTGTCTACTTGTCAATAACAAGCGCTAAAATCCACATAATTCCACAGTTTTCTGCGGAGATTTGCGGTCACTTATTCGTAAAGGACAAAGCCCCGTTGCTGGTGTTCACGGTCACTCGCAGAGCTCCTACTACGGTCCGGCATGGGAGTCGGGAACGTCTGCCGCTGGAGCACCTCTTGAGCACAGCTCTCTCTGCCTGGCCTGACGTTTTTATTTTTAAGTAAGGCACTTCCGAAGCAAACACTTTAAAAACGAGTAAATTTGCATGGTCGCCAGTGGCTATCTCTTCATAAAATATCACTGGCAAATTAATATTTTTGGTCGCAAATGCGACTGTTTTGGGCACAGTCTGGAGCCGCATGTTCTCTCTTCTGTTTGGACACTTTACCTGAGCTTTCATGTTGTTCTTTATAGATACTAAGTTTCCAAACACAGGGCACAAGCTGGTAAGTTTTTGAGGCTAAAGTGGAGCTTTTTATTAGTTGCGCAACACATTAACTGTACATGGAAGAGTTTTCACTATTCTCACTTTTGTAAAACTCACTCATCACACCTTTTCACCTGTATGATGTTGTGCGAGAGTGACTCATTTAAACACACGCGCACACACTCCTTTGGGAGAGAAGTGGAGAAGGACAGGAAACAGATGGTTGAGGATCTAGCTCGCTTTTTTCTGTTTTAAACAAAGACACACACACACACAAATTCTCCTCCAAACGTCCCCTCGGTAAATAAGAACTGTACCACACAATGCACTATTAAATGAACTCTTGCTACATTTGCTAATATATACATATACAAACAAGATCATAGACAACATACATAAACAAATGTTATGTGGCCCAAACCTAACTTACAGTAGACCTCCATAAGAATCAAAACTGTTGAGTAGTTGTAGTTTAATATAATACTATTTATATTCAAAAAAATCTTAGTATAAAAATGTAATATAGAAAAAAAAATATATATAACCAAAAACAAATCAGAAGTTAAAGCCATAATATGGAATATTTTTGTTATGAAATATCCAAAAAGCACATGCACAATGTGATATATTTCATACAGTTGTGTATTTACATAATCCAAAATGTTTCCAAGAATGTGCTTATCTAGAGAAATTCCTATTTAAAATAATGGCCCGTCCCTTGTCTCCCTTGTATTTGTCGCATATCAGTGAGTTAATATCCGCTTCTCCACACTACCCTCAGTTTCCTCAGTTGTAGAAACTACGGCAACAGGCGAATTCGGAGCATCTGTTGCTCCGTTATTATGGATCATGATTATTCTTAGGCCAGTAAAGGAATCCCCAAAAAGCATAAACGTAGCCCAAATGAGGCAAGCAGGCTTATGGACAATCGACAAATTAAAAAAAGGATTAATATTGACGTGGCGTTTTCTAAATGGAGAGAGCTTCTTGACCAGCTTTGATTTAACAGAGACTCCGCTCTCGCATGTGTTTTAATCGACAGGTAATTACTTTTTTTTACTGTAGGCCTACACCAAATACTCATGCACAGATTATTTGAATAGTAATAAATGCAGTATCCCTATGAAATTCAGTACGCTTCACACAAAAATATGTAGCCACTAACGTTACTTGTAAATACTGTGTGTTCAAATTTCCTTTTTAAACGACGACTGTATGACTGTTTTAAGCGCCTGAAACTGTGTAGCATTACGCAACCAAATCAATTGAAAATGTCCAATATCACTCACAGGCTAACGTAGCATTACATTCCACGTTTCTTGCTAACTAATTCATTACGATGACTAAAATAAAATGTATATATTACCTCATCTGTTAACATGATGGGCGATTTCCATAAGCCTCTGAATGGTGAAAACGACATGTACCATAATTCAACTCTCCTACATAACATCATTTAGCCTCACCTTTCGTTGTTGTTATATTCCATATTGTGGCTTTATTTGCAATATTTGGTTAAAATACAGGAAAAACACAGGCTTTGAGGGAAAACACATGCACTTCCGATTAGAAATATGACATTGCTGTCTCACGGTGATATTTCCACATGATGACTTTTGAGGCCTCCTACTGGTAAAATATTCCAATTAAAGACGAGATGAACAAGAAATGTATTACGACCATAACAATGTAATAGTCAAGTCTTCAAAACATCCAACTGGTTTATGAATTATTAATGTTAAGCATAATAAGCAAATCATTTCACTCTTAGCATTTAAAACTAGAACAAATAAGGTCTGAACAGCTACCGAAAAGTAGAACCCTAATCTGGATAAGTATTTAAAAATAGCTTGTATTTTATAGATTTGTAATGTTTAGTAATTCAACTTTTTTGTTTGCAAATAAAAAACAATAATACTATTTATGCGTCATATTTGCTTGCTTTATTTAATGCAGTTTATAAATAATTATCTTATTAGAAACATCAAGCGATGTTTCCCTTCTCATACTCTTACATCCTCTTGGTCAATTGGTCCTTAGTAACGTCAATTAATCTAACCCAGATACGGCAGTATTTGCACAAAGAGGCTATATTTATATTTTTATTTCTCATTTACGAGTGAAGTATGAACTTAATTTCCCTGATGTTATTTTACAGGCGCAGGCACCGATAGGACCTACAGTGATGAAGCAATATATTAATATTTACCTGCCATATTTGCCACTGAGATGATTTTCGGGCTAATCTTATCCAACATTTGCTGCACTTCAAACCAGCCTGTAACTATGCAACTAAACAATTATTTTATCATACATATTGTCTTTATATTTGACCCTGGACAACAAGACCAGTCTTCAGGGTCGATTTTTAAATTACGATTTTTAAGTGATCTGAAAGGTAAATAAATAATCTTTCCATTGATGTATGGTTTGTTAGGATATGACAATATTTGGCCCATATACAACTATTTGAAAATCTGAGGGTACAAATAAATCAGCATATTTAAAAAATCACCTTTGAAGTTGTCTAAATGTCGCCCCTAGCATAGAATATTACTCACAATAATAAAGAAAAATCTATCATTTTGAACCATACAATGTATTACTATTACTAAAATGTTTCTGTGCTACCTAAGACTGGTTTTGTGGTTTAGGGTCACATATTATTTCACATCTTTCTCTTTACATTCCTTTCAAGTTTACTAAAAGCTTACAAACAATCTAACATAAGAAATTGGTTTGCTGGGGGGATCAAATCCAGCGGGATGCAGTCCTCTTGCTAAATAGCTTTGCAGGAAACATTGTAATATAAGGTCAGAGCTGAGCAAGAGAAGCCAACACATGATTCAACAGTGACTTAAGGCCAAACATTCAATATGCTTGTATAAGTTATTGCTTACATAAGAAAGGTGAAACGGCAAGAGTTTATATAAGAGATTCTCAGGTGAATGTGCTCACTACATTGATGGTTGCTTGAGTTTGGAGTGACTTATTTAGAACCTATGGCTTTTACGAGATGCCTTACATTATATAATTGCCATGCCGCCTACGGAGTATCGGATGTTGAGAGCCCTATCACTCAAATGCCTTCCCCATTTGATAAAGGGAACGTAATGCTAAACTAACTTGATTAAGTAAAGGAAGCATGATTTATTGTCCCATTTTTGCAACGTCTCCAGATCTCAGTCTCTCGGTGAAAGCACATGAAATCAATGGCTCCCAATTTAGGAATCAATGGAAGCTCAGCGGTATCCTTCTCGGTTTATTCAGCTCATTTACTTGGGTGCAGGTTTCTTTTTTATGTGTTACCAAGACAATTCTGAGCCAAGTTTGAGCTAGTCATATGTCCCCAGTGCATGACCATTCTGGCACCGCGGGAGATTAAGTCGTGACGTTGCTTTAAAGAGCTTGTTATTGAGATAACTGTCACCTACGGTACCTTCAAATTCTATAAAGTCTTACAGTAGATGACATCTTTGCTTTATTTGTGGTGGGCTCAGAAAACAGGCACTGTGTGTTGACCTTATAAAATAATGCCCCTCCGTTCTTATGAGGGACCTTCTATTCGGTATTCATGGGACCGAATGTTAATAGTTTATAAACTTCAGACGCAATACTAGAACGAGCAGGGTTAAAATAATGAAAGAAAAGCCCAAGTGATCTCGTATTCTGTTTTATGTGGCCTGAATCAGAGCAGGTGGTACAATGACAGAGGTTTGGTGAAGCTCGGTAAATATCAGGAGTCACAAGATTATTGTAGTGGAGTAGGCGGGGAGAGACTGTGGTTCTAGACCGGTGAGTAATTGTTAATGGGTTCCAGCTGTGCCTGAAGCGGTCTTGAATCACGTTGGAGATTGGGAGCATATAAGAGAACGAGCGACCGGTCTAGAACCACGGTCTCGCCCCGCCTACTCCACTACAATCATATATCCATAAATTGCAGATTCCCAGCAAAAGTTGTACAAAAGTTTTACAATTGCACGGCTTAGGACGCACACATTCATTTTGCATGTGACAAAACTGAATGTTACTTCAGTTTTTAATTAAACATAACATTGCAAGGTTCAATATGGTCTTAAATGGTACAGAAAGACTCGTCAAACACTAATCTTTAAAAGACCATTGTGAAGAAATAGCAACAAACGGCTCACTCCACCCCTCCCTTTCGAAGCACTACAAGCTGAGAGAGGATAAAGATGTCGTCACGTTTTCACTTTTTTTCCGAGTGAGATAACATATTTACGAAGTGCATTCTGTAGAGCAGTTTGTATGTTTAGGGCTACTGTAGAAACAACATGGCAACTTTGGTTCTTTAAAGCATATAAAGCACTTGAAGGTTTGGTGACTGTTATCCTGTTGAAACTTTTCTCATAACCACCTAATGAGAAGTTGCTCTCAATTTGCATTCGGTTTGAAGCTCATGGTATAAAGCTGATATTCCAAAAATGGGTACAGCAGTTAAGAGGATGTGAGACCATTAGTTTCTGTCAAAGAATGATATATACTGTAATGCCATTTAGAGCAAGACATTTAAATGTTGAATATAACAGGGTTTACGAGGTTATCTTCCGTCTCACACAACTATGGGTGCAAAATTGAAGAGCTGTCTCGTATATAAATTAGCAGTTCATCTATGATCAGATCCCAATAAAGTTCATATGTTAAAGATAGTCTCTTCTTGAACCCGATACAACCATTGCTGCCAACAAATGCGTTCCAAGGTTTAATTCCAAGATTTTTGGGATGTCAAAGTGAATCTGTTATATCCTTCATTGGCATTATTAGCAGCAAAACGATTAAAATACAGGCATAACACGTTTTTTTTTAGGGAAAACACATGCACTTCCGATTAGAAATATGACATTGCTGTCTCACGGTGATATTTCCACATAATGACTTTTGAGGCCTCCTACTGGTAAAATATTCCAATTAAAGACGAGATGAACAAGAAATGTATTACGACCATAACAATGTTCATAGTCAAGTCTTCAAAACATCTAACTGGTGTATGAATTATTAATGTTTAGCATAATAAGCAAATCATTCCACACTTTGCATTTCAAACTAGAACAAATAAGGTCTGAACAGCTACAGAAAAGTACAACCCAATACCTTCCTGGTGGAACATTCTTCCTAACTCAGTACGGTCAACCACATCTCTCACAACATCCAAAAAACTACTAGAAACCCATCTCTTCTGTAAATACTTAACAGACAAAGGAAAAATTATACTAACCCACTCTCTTTCTCTCAACAGGTATCAGTCTGGCTTTTGTTGAAACTATTAACTTTGTATTAGCACCTTGCAATATTGCTCCAGAATGACATATCGCTTATTACTCCCTGAACTCTCTGAAAATCACTTTGGATAGAGCGTCTACTTAGTGACTAAATGTAAATCTGGAACGGTGCCTAAACACACTTTTTAAAAATAGCTGGCATTTGTATGTAGATTTAGGATGCTTAGTTTTCAGCATTCCTTTGTCTTCTGTTGTTGAATAAATAAAGACATAGCCCTAATGCATGCCACCAAATTACACCCTGTTTAATGAGTGTTGATTTGTGGTTTCTGTAGAATTTACATCTGAAACCGTTGATAATTGTTGGATTAACAACAATCCAATGTGTTGGCTGCCATTATATCCTGTTGAAGTCATTCACACTGATCCAACAAATGCCACCAAACATAGACATTCAAATTAGGAGTGAAAGAGTTTATTGCTGTTTGGTGAATCACTATGAAACAGTCTTTAGATCTGCACGAGTGTTGGGAAATGTAGTCAAAGATGCTTTTATAGGGCATGTGTTTGAGTGTTGTAGTTTAGGTAATGGGATTTTGAACTTTGGGTTTAGCCCAATTATTGGCAAACAATTACAATGGTTTTGATGGCTTAAAGTATTTTAGTATAGTTATATACAGTGACAAGGAGAATCAAAAATAAGGAATAAGTGCAGTTGACTGAGTAAGCCCACACAGATTTTTCAATCTCTCATGTTTTGCTGTGTGTTTCGCATAGTCGCAGATTGTCCAGGGGACATTTCTGGCGCTGTATTCGAGTGGCTGCGATTGAAATGAATGAAAATGCTAATATATATCTTCCTCTTCTTGGTACTCGTTAAAGGACAGTGTTTTCTTATAGGTTTTATGTCTCAAGTCGTGGCTGCTGTGTTCAACCTGCATGCATAATGTATGAGAGCATTTTCCCATCTTCAATACAGCTCTGCCCACTGATCTGGAGTCAGTTAATCCAGCCCCTTTGATCTCTGCCTTGACAGATGAACTACCCTACAGCTGTTCTACACATTCTGGATCAACACTCGCTGTAGACCATCTCCCACGGTTTGTTAAGCCCCTCTGAAGACCGCTATGACCTCTCCGTATGCAAAGATACCTGAAATTCATAATGTATTCTCAGGAGACATTTATTCCTTTCTTCTTTTTTTAAATTATATTCGTATAAAAAGCATATTTTTTCCGGGGGATATGTTTGGTGTTTCATATAATGTTAAGTTATGCATTTTATCATTTCAATGCCTCAAAGGATACCGAGCACATGAACTACCAGTGTCGGACTCGGATATCAACTGGATTACTGTCAGATGGGATGAAAAGTGTGATCCAACACTGTCGACAAGAATTTTTGCACACTGCACTGCTTTAATGACACATCTTAACGCATAAGCTAGGGATAATGCGTGACTTCCGTCAGACCATTTCTGTTTCCTACCTGAAGCAATCGGAAATATATACAACATCATCTTTGTTACATTCAGCCAAGCAGAGTGGTCTAAAATCCTCTTGACACTAAAATAGGGGTCTTTGTTAGACGGGTTGGAGCATTTTAAAGTCCAGTTCGTCATTTTTTGGAGGATCTATTGAGAGAATGCAATATAATATACATAACTATGTCATCAGAAACGTATAAAGACCTTCATAATGAAGCGTTATCTTTTTATCTCCTTAGAATGAGCTATCTCGTTCTACATCCACTGGGGGTCACCTTACATGGAATTTACCATGTTGTTTCTACAGTAACCCTAAACGGACAAACTGCTCTACAGAGGGCGTTTCGTAAACAAATGATCTCCTTTGGTAAAGAAGTAAAACCGTGACGACATCTTAGTTCTGTGTCAGCCACCGTAGTGCTTCAAAAGAGTGGGGTTGAGTGAGCCTTTGATTGCAATTTGCAACCTCACCACTAGATGCCGCCGAATTTCCTTTAGTTATTTCTAGCTCTTGTTTTTTAAAGCTCCACAAAACAAAAAAAAAGATTCAGATTCATTTACATTTACATTTAGTCATTTAGCAGACGCTTTTATCCAAAGGGACTTACAGTGCACTTATTACAGGGACAATCCCCCTGGAGCAACATGGAGTAAAGTGTCTTGCTCAAGGACACACTGGTGGTGGCTGCTGGGATCGAACCAGCAACCTTTTGATTACCAGTTCAGTGGTTTAACCCACTAGACCACCATCTCCAGATAAAGCTTTCGTCCCTGGGTGGGCTCGAACCACCAACCTTCGGTTAAGAGTCAAACGCGCTAACCGATTGCGCAACAGAGAATTCAGTCAGCTAGCATTGAAACATCTATTAAGAAGTGCCACCTGGCAATCTAGGAAGAATGTTATGTTGGGTGGACGTTTGTTGAAGATTACAGCTTTTGAAAGGTCATAGAAGGGGAGACAATAGCAATCATACATCTCAAAGACAAAGCAAGGTGATGCCGGTGGTGGCCCATAAGCAATCGTGGTCAGTTCTTCACTGCAGGTAACAGAGAAAAAAATATCTGTCTTTGAGGGCGATAATGATCTTGGTTCCCCGTCTCTCTCTCAAGTTTTAAAGGTCAGACATTATCCCATGGGCTGTGTTCTGGATCTCAATGGAATGGACATCTGTAGATAAGATGAAAAATGCCACGAGGCTGCATTGGTTACTCTTTTCATTTTCAACATCACTGCGAGTTTTTGAAAGTTTCAAGTTCAAGCACTTGACATCAAATAAACAACGGTTCCCTCGTGGGGAATCGTTTGCAAAGCGCCTAATGCAATACAGCAGGAGAAATCAATTGGGAGTCAGGGTCATTTGCGTCACTAATTTACGTTAAAGTCCACTTGGTTTCATTTAGATACGAGACTGCAATATCGTAAGTAGAATGTTTTGGCAATCCAGGATATTTTAAACCGCTCAAGCGTAAGCGAATTGATCTGGCGTGAGACACCGATTGTAGCTGTCGTGTCTGGGGGATAAAACTGCCAAAAATACTTAAAGGGGTCAGATAAACAACCGCAGCTCCGAACAAGTAAACAATAATTTCACTATTCTCCTGATGTTTGCATCATTCAGTCCTGTTACAGCTTTAGTCAGTCTTTACTCACTATGTTTCTAATTTCAAAGGCAAGTGGATTAAAAGCACCGATTGCATTAGGAGAATAAATGTTAGATGCACAGAACGTGTTCTGAGGATTCTTGTGGACCTCGGCCCATTAATGTGTTTTCCAGTATTGCTCTTTTCATCAGTGATGCCTGCAGCAGCACCATGTGTTTCATTAAATTTTAAATATCTATTTTCACTCAGTCTAGCAACCACCATTAAACTGAGCTTAACAGTGAATTAGACCGTCTATGCTGCTATACAGGAAGAAGTGCACTACATTTCGAACCATTCTCATAATGGATGATTTTAGTGTACAGGGTCATGCAACTTAAACTTTGTCATTGTCATAAACTTGTATGCTTGCAGCAGAGGTGTCATTTGTGCTGGTCTGGAAGGAAAAAGGGGGTAAATTGTTAGTTGATATGTGACTGGATGTATTCAGGATATGTCTTGTTAGTACATATGTTCTGGGCGAATCAATAGTCATGCATGACCTTGGCATTGTTCATATTTTGGGAAGGAGCACCTACGGTTGTGTTGGAGTTTTTATTTTGTTAGCATTTTATGATGAGTGGCAAGTTGGTTTATATAAAAAACTTCACACCCAATGTGAAAATGCCATCACGAGATCTGTGAGTTGTTTTATCTTCTTTCAGGAAGGTTTCTGTATGTAGAATTCATATTTTATTTCTCATCATGATCAGAGTAAATTTTAAATCAATTTTTCACATTTCGATTCAATTTTACAATTTACGTTTTTAATTGTTTTTAATATAATGGTGTGGCCCTAAAGATCCGAATTGACACATTTTTTAAATGAGTTGTGCTCAAAAGATGGCATAGGTAAATATGATCAAGGAAGGCTGTGGAAATAATCTGCATCATTTGGTCTTTGGATCTATACAAAAATACAAAATACATGCAATACGATACAAAAATCGAACCGTTCATGTAAGAGAAGAGAATAGAAATGAAACAATAAAAATAAGATAAAACTAAAAATATATATTTTTAGCAGCAAACACTTTTAGTCGCTGCACACATGGATATAAAAAGTACCCCAGGACCATGTGTAAAATTAAATCTACTGCTATATGCCTTTGATGTTTTTGGCATAATTTTCTGATGAAGATCCTGGATGTCTCGTTCATATAGATGGCATCTTGCATTCTAGTAAACATCAACAGATCAAAACCTGCCAGAAGGCATAAAAGGACAATCACCTAAAAGCAAATATCAAAACCAAATGGTTCACTGAGCAAAGAACCAAGCTTCTGCCATGGCCATCCCACTTTCTAGACATAAACCCTATAGAAAATGAGTGGAGAGAACCGAAGCGAAGAAGCACCAACATGGAGCTGAAATCTGAAGGGTCTGGAGGAATTCCCTATGAAGGAATTGTCTAAATCTCATGTCAGATGTTCTCCAAACAAAGTTCATTCACCTTTATTCATATTAAATTCATATTCTCCAATGAAAGGTACAATTTGTGCAACATTTTTTCAAGAAAATATCCAAAGGCTTAATGATGCAGATACATTTTTTTTACAGCCTTTCTTGATCATATTTAATAGGGTATGCAAAGTTTTGAGCACAGCTGTAAATAACTTAATATTACCTGAAGAATTACAGCTGATGAACAAATCCTTCCACCTTTAACCCACAAAACGAAAAAACAACCAGAGGCAACGGTTTAAAAGTTATTCAATGCTGTATAAAACTTGGCAACAAAACAACAAGCGCTTTTCCACTATCGGCTTGAATCGTTCTCGTTTCATAATCGTTTCACTCCGTGCCGATCCATGCCAGCCGGTACGTAAATGGTTCGCTCAAAGTTAGCAGGAATCTCTGCGGTGTTTTTATCAAGCATTTATCTGGCAATCACTGAAAATAGGTAGACTGTTGTGTTTATTGTAGATGTTTAATTTGGTTACATTATGCTGTCAGCCAGAAAACCCCAGTTTACCCTTAATCACACTGTACAGTATGTGAGAAGGGCTCTTTGTGGGCAAGTCATCCAGCGGGACTACAGCGCTTTGCTGGATATTGCTGCTGTGAGGCACCAATTACTGGCACTTTCCAGAAGCTCAAGGATTTTTCAACTCCAATCTAAGCCTAAAGCCAGCTTGGTTTTCAGAAAAGTTTTCCAACTCCAGGCCCACAATAGGAGCAGGCATCTTCTAAAGTGGCCCATTTCAGCATCTGTCATTTCTGAAGTGTTGCTGCAGCCCTCAGGGCATTAATCCAGTATCCAATAGTGTTTAGGTCTGGATTTAAACACCATCAAGCCCCAACAAAATAGTACTTCAAAACAAACTATGCTCTTATCTTCTATAAAAGCCATAAATGGTGGTACTCTTTGCTACAATACAAGCTTACTGGTGATGAATGTTTATTGTGCTATCAAGCTGACATGTATCCTTTTTCCTTATTTTTTAGTATCAGTAAAGATTTGGTTGCACACGAAAAAGTCTGTTAATTGTGTGACGTTCCTTATAACTACAATTAAAATTGAAATTCAGCAAAGACAGCCAAGACAACTACTCAGTCTTGCATGACACAAACAAATAATTGACTAAATAAGCTTGAGCTCATCATGACAGAACCCTTCGCCTCAATGAAATGGGTCATATTCTCGCACGGGACTCACCGCACGACTAATTATAGTGGTCTTAATTAAATCATCTCCACTCCCTTAATTATATACAGCACCTCTGGGAAAATCTGCATAGGAGCGCATTGAGCCCATCGTTTAGGCGTGACGCGCTCATCCGGTGAACAGTTTAATGCTTTTGAATGCTTCGATAGACTTGCGATGCCTCACATCAGCACAACTCTTTCTGACCCACAGGGGCCTCCGTAGCTACGCTCTGTGCGATCAGATTTCTATTGCTTTACAAATAATAACATGACCCGCTGCTGGTAAAATTAATAGCTGTTGCTCTAGCTAAACTGAGGACGGTCTGACCTAGCGAGACGCTATATCAACTCATCGCACACACAGAGTAGCTGTCCACCTCGGTAATGACCCGCCCTGGAGTTCCTGTCCAAGGACGGGTTCCCTGCTGGTGTGAAGGGAGCTTATGTTCATTCATCTCTTTGTCTTCTGTTTGCTAAAAATCGGGAAGTAACCTTCAGAGAACCAGCTCCAAAGACCTATTAACCACATACAAACTATTACGTGGCATTTGAGTGACATTCATATTTTTGGAAATTCGTTCATTGTCAAAGTGACCTTTACGCTGTTCGACTGTAAGGAACTTTAACAGGCTTCAGCATGCATACTGTAAGACTTCGTAAATTGTGGCCTTTCCAGTGCAGTATCTGTTGAATTTCAACAAAATCAAACCTCAAGAGTGACAAAGTCTACCAAAAGCAATGTGAAAACTGACAGCATGACAAGACACGCTTTTCCTAAATACATGAACAAATGTCACTGTTTTTTCTCCTTAAAAGTGAATATCAATGTGTTTTCTTTGCAGTATTTGAGGTCTGAAAGAATACAGAACAAATTTTCGGTTATTTTGACATGTTTCTCCATTTTTCATTTCTGCAAATCTATTTTTTAATTTGGAAGAAATATTGATAGTAGTTCACACAAAGAAAGCTAAAATGAACATGGCCTAAACACATACCTTTAAATGGTTAATTAATATTTTACGTAACTGTAGTTTCAAGATGTTTTTGGCTTTTGCTGCTTGTTTTTTTTAAAGAAAAAGAGGTGCCATTAACTTCAAAGACTGTCAATAAAGTTCTTGTAAAACATAGATCCAGAAGTTGATAAACGCTTTCTTGAAAAACATAAGGGCATACACATTTGTCATTGGTACTTGGTGCCAAAGTTTGGAAGTTACTATTAAAGAGTAGTGGTTATACTTCACAAAAGGTTTCTATACATAAACATTAGTTCATGCATTAGATGTCAAAATAACAATGAGCAATAATGTTTTGAAGCATTTAGCTTATATTAATTCATTACTAATATTTTTATTTACTTTTTATTTCTTTTATTTACCGTTGTTTATGTTAAGACTATGTTAAATGCACAAAACTTGTATTATTATATGTGTTAATATGTTTAACACTACAATCTTATAAGTTGAACGCAAAAGATGTTTTTTTTTTAAATGAAGGGGAGCACTGTGGTTTCATATACGTATATCAAACCACATTGGCCTCTTTTAATATGAGAAAAGACTGGGTGCAGAATTCAATTTCTTTAAAATGTCCGTGCAGCCTTCCTGTTTCTAAGGCTTTTACCTTTTGCAATATTGTCCTCATCTCCATCACTCGTTTCCATGTTCCAAGTTTTCAATTTGCTGTGAATGAGAATGCACCTCATATGCAGGTCATAAGCACTTTCCCAAGATTAAATTCAATCTCACACAGTTTTTAGCATTATTTATTGTTCTGTCTTTAGCCGGATTGGAAGTGGGAGTGTGCGAGAGGAGGATAGACAGAGAAAAGGGAATGGGAAGTTGGTGTGTGAGATTAGAATCACAGGTGAATTGTGGGAGATTGCTCTGCAGACTGCTGTGAGATAGAGACAGGACAGAATTAGAAAGAATGAGATAAGTACAGAACACTCAGAGGTCACATTCTAACTGCAACTTCCAACAGGGAACAATTCAAAAATAATAGAGTTGGAGAATTTGTCTGCTAATGTTGTTAAAGTACAAGGAATTTGGTGCTAATGAGACATATTTGTCAATTTAGGTCACACAGTCAAATCCTTTCCACAAATAACAATGGTATCTTGATAATGGTCATGTTCAGTTTTAAACTCTGAAACTGTTTGTTTATGTGGCTATCTCAGTAAATTTGTGCGCTAAAAAGGGCGATACACGGTTTTATTGATTACAGTCCAATCAATAAAATTCTCAGAGTATACACAGAGTATAATTGCTTCAGCCAAAAGAAACAAGATTTCCCTGCAAACCTCACATTTTGTAGAAAGAATATAGAAATATGTGCTAATATATATACTATTTATCAGGAATATGCAAAACTACATAATTTTTAAATTGACTGGTTAGTGTGTTGCCTGGACAAATAATGGAAAACATATACATTTTGAGCGATTTAATTGGGCAACTTTTTCCAAGATAATTTTATGGTGCAGTTATCTGAAGTCGTCCGAAGCAGAAAAATATCCACAAAACAGGCTCAGAGCAGTTTGTCCGTTTAGGGCTAGTGTAGAAACAACATGACAAAATCCATGTGGGGACCCGCGGTGTATGAAGATAGAAATAGCTCATTCTAAGTCAATAAAAACAAAATGCTTCATTATGTAAGTTACATAGTTATATATATTATATAGCATTTCTGTCAATAGATCCTCCAAAAAATGACACAATGCACCTTTAATTGTTGCTTAGCTTAAGCCGGGACATTGCTTTAGTTTAATTAGGATATTTAGTCACTTTTATCCTAATCCCTTCGATAGAAAAATTACTGGTGTGCATCTTGAAACAAAACAAAGGTAATGTCATGTTTTAAGTAGGTTGAGTAGGACCCAGGTAGTGTCTTGCATCGTCCATAGACATCAAATTGACAGAGCACTTAGCTTACATGGAAATTATCTTGTAAAGGAGGGATAGCTAATTTACTGAACTTATCATATATAACTGTTAAATCTCTCTACCAGATGAGCCGAAACACTTCTAGTGATAAAGAGCTAGATACATGTATATATAGCTATTACTGGAATGAACTGCATGTTTCTTTTAATTTAAAGGGATTTGTTTACATTACAGTGTTTAGTCGTAAGACCTCCGAGAACACTTCTCACTGAATACTGTCACAAAGGTTGAGTTGATTCTTTATTAGTTAAGATACAAATATTGCAAGGCAGCAAGCACTAAACAAAAGATTTTCTTAGTAATGAATGAGTTGGCTTTTAGACATCGTTGTATTGAAAAAGCAAAGTTCATAAGCCTTGTTGAGAGAGCGTAGCATCACTACTTAATAACAAAATAAAAATATTAACATGTATAGTCATTTTCTTGGAAAGATGCATTTGAAAAACAAGGTTTGAAATTAAGCCAATCACTTTTCCACACTATTGAAATTAAAAGACAATTGTCACCAATTGCAAAGCTTGAACATCCCTTCACTCTGAAGAATTTAGAGTTGTTTTCACCTCATTGTTGGGTAAAATAAGGAAAAAGAAAACAATACATAATCTGACCCGAAATGCTCAACCACCCAGCATATAAGAGGTTAATTTGTAAACTAATGTTTTGTTTTGTCCAATCATATCCTAGAATATGCTAAAAACAAACAATTTAGTGTTTCTAGAACATCTAGACACCATTTTTAAACAAATAAAAATAAAAAGGATCTACTGGAAAAAAACGCAATATGCATATTTAGATTTGTTACTAAAAGATGCATTCATGATTCTTGCAAAAGACCAACAAAATCTGTTTTATGGCTTTAAAATTTCGGTTTCACTCTGATATATTTCAACCCATAAATGTGTTCATTTTCAAGCTAAAAAATATGTTAGTATATAGTCTGTAACTTATTTTATAAAGAGTTCAAGTATCTGACATGAACAATATTCAATCATTTGGGTTTCCTGTAGCTCAGTGGTTGGAGCATGGTGGTCATGGGTTCAATCCCAGGGATTTCACATATTTAGAAATGAATGTAAAATACAATGCAATGTAAGTCGCTTTGGAGAAAAGCATCTACCAAATGCATAAAATGTAAATGATAATAGCTGAATTAACAGTTAACAGTAATCATAGAAGATCCCACGAATTTTCCCTATTTTTATTCTGTAAAAAACAGTCAGCATTTAGTCTACTCCTGTCCTTCCCTCTGTCTGTCTCTTCAGCTGTGTATCGTTCAAGGAATCTTCTTGATAAACCGCCGGACGGTACATATACCCCTTTATAAATGGGCGCTTCCCTGTTTCCTTCTGTTTATCGGAGCCAGGCACTTTGATGAGCTGACAGCGTTTGCGTGGAGTCCTGGTGCCGTGAATGCAGAGCGTGAGCTCTCGGCCTCCAGAGAGGCAGGAGGCCTCTATTAGAACATCAATCAAATGCCGGGCCGTAACGACGGGCCCCGGTGCAAATACCGTCTGGGGAAGATCGTTCAGAAATCATTACGCTGGTGTTTTTCCTGCGTTTGGCGCAAGGGATGTGTCTGTCACATTTCCTCCTGTGCTATTTAAATTCAGATGGGTATGGATTGATAGATTATTGAGATGATGAAGCCGTTCATTACGGTGGACGTTGATGTCAGCGCATAGGGAGATTGAGGAGGCCGAGAGGTGGAACGTTAACAGATCTGATGTAGCAACAAACGTGATTAGGACTGAAGCCTGAGATGACTAGGATCTTAACTGGTGTATGACCATCCCTTTTCTTTACATTTTTTTATTTAACCATTCTTTATTCTTTTAAACATTTAAGTGAAACTTCATTTTTTGTATACAGAACAGCATAAACATCTGATCACATCATCAGAACCAAAGCATCAACCTGTTGCTTGCTTAACAATCTCAAACTGCATCTCGGTTGCCAGGGCAACAGCATCATTCTAGGACATGACATATGATGACCCTTTACACATCTCGAAGGCATCCAAACAGTGAATCCTCATCTCCCTGTCAGGAACAGACATGTGTCTTTCAACATGGCACCATGTTTGTTTTTTGTCAGCTTTCTCACCTACAACTGATGTGACTGGAACTTAGTAATTTGTTATATTTTCTGTGAAATCTAGGGGTCTTGTTTAATACGCCCAAAAATTGTATCCCGGGTTATCCATAATTTAACTAATGTCGGGAAGCAAGTAAACATTTGTGAAATGGGATATTTTCAGGTCAATTCAAGAAAGAGCCCCTCCAGCTACCCTCCAGCTCAAGAAAAGACCTGAAAATATACTTCAGCTAGATAGAATTACCCCAGAGCTAAATATTACCCCGGGGGAAGTAATTGTTCCTCTTGTATTTCAAAAAATGTTTTGACAAATAATTAATTGCTGGTTTTAGTCGCAGATGAATGCACACACCTTTTCTGACCCTAAACCCACACGACCTTCCTAAACCATGTGCATAAGCTTATACATTCCAAAATAATATGTAGACCACATATTAAATACATTTTTTTAATTAAGTAAAAACAGGATTAACATATGAAGTTGGTGAAACAAACATGGTCTTAACTCAAATCCTAGCATCTTTTTTTAAATATTATGAGCAGATTGGTTCAAATGTTATGCGTCATAACCATCAGAAGCACATTTTCTATGCATAATAAATCAAAGTGTATAATAAACAGCATGTCCACATTTAAATATTGCGTAATCCCGATGATGTTTACACTCCGACTCTTACATCTATAGCATCGAATTCCTCCTCAGCTGCTCATTTTATTTCCATGATTGTTTCGTCTCTGTGTTTACCATTCACTAATGCCTTGAACGGCCAGGTTGATGTGCTCAGCCGGGTTTTATTTGTCTCCCACAGTGAGCACCCTTTTGAGTGCCAGCTGGTGCCACGCTTGCTGCTGGTCTTCACCTGGGCATCCGAGGATGTTTAATGTTCCTTCGGCGTGCATCGCACATTCATTATTTGGTCAGCTAAGGGCTTGGTTTCATTACACCGAATTAGCAAGCGCAAATAAGCCACCTGATCCAGTGACAAAGAGACACATCCCTGTCCCATCATCTCCATTCCACACAGAGTATGGAAACACTTATTCGGTCTCATTCCCTAATAATTGCACACATGTGTCCATATTTATGTGTACCCAGAAGGCTGTGGCCCATAATTTAGTTTTAATTGCATATTTGATAGCGTATTACAACAAGTGATATTATATTAAATGTTACAAGCAGACCTTCATCAGAAAAAAATGTGTTCTCATTTTTCTCTTATGAAATTTGCTTTGATATTGTAGTGGTTAGTTCTCAAGCAGGTGATGCTTTTAAAATCTTGTTTGCAAACGTATTATCCTCCATCATTTCTCTCCACTTCTACTTTACTGTCAATACAAGTAGCAACTAGACTGAGGTTTAATTAAACTGCTCTAGATGTCAGTCGCTGTCAACAATTACAGATTCACATTTAAGCATTTTCATTTAGTAACTGTAATTGAATTCCTAAAGCAATGCAGCTAGAGTCGCCCAGGTTTGCCTAAAATGATTATTACTGTGTAGGATTGTCATGGCGCTATGACAGACACACAAGGCAGGAGGAACAAAGCTTTCTAATGTGTCAATAAAAGTGTAATCTGAAGTTAAAATGTACTGAAGCAGTCTTACTGGTCCAGAATGTTGTGTGTTTATAGACTTGGGCTTTCAAACTTTATGATGCCAAGGATCCCCAATAAGATGAACAAAAGTGATCTATATTTGTTTGTGTGAAGAAACACTTAAACTTCATAGATAGAGATAAATAGTGATGTTATAAAGACAACACAATATTTCCTATCTTAAACTGGCATACGTTTGTTGGATGTATATAACCTTGAAGAGATATTTTCAATTATGTATTTGTACTGAGTGCAAAAAAAAAACTTTTTTAGAAAAACTTATAAACATACAAATATAAACAATTCTGGAGATTTGTTTTTTAGGAATAGGTGTTATAATCCCACTATTTCAGCACAGTTTAACAATAAGAGATTGTCCACGCCTTATGCATGACAGGGGGAGCAGTCAAGAATATGAATAGAGGAAAGGAATGAATGAAGCATTTATATTGCGCTTTATTGTGTATTACTGTACACACAAAGCGCTTTACAATCGTATGAAGGGGGTCTCTCCTCACCACAAAGGTGCAGCATCCACCTGGATGACGCGACGGCAGCCAAAGTACAAAGGCGCCAGTGCGCTCACCACACACCGGCAAAAAGGAGATCCGAGGTTTCACTGGGTTTGTCAGGTAGCCATCCTCTGTGTTTGGGGGATATATGTATTCTTACCTTTCCTTGCTATTATCAGAGAGACATCTCATGAGTTGTGTGTCCCATCCCACTTTCATCACATCCATAATCCTGGGTGAAAGATGTCTTTTGGTGAGGTGCTGCTGATAATGCCCTTGGTATTGTATCCATCAATGCGACACATCTTCAGTTATGAACCTTAGCCTCATTGGGTGCATCGGCCCTTTATCACAACACACCCTCAGCCAAGGGAAGCCCACCGCAGGTTGATCAGACCTGGGTGTCTGTCGTATTGTTACAAGGTCATGTGGCAGCCCATGCTGTGTCCATCCGCCTTAGTCACAGCCATTGGCTTCTTCTTTCCGCTTCACTGGCCAGTTCTTGATTTTCGTCCCCTGTCCTTTGAACCCCACTTCCTGTGTCAATTAGCTCATCCAGATTAGTCGCTGCAGCCTCAACAACACTTCTTTGTTGGTAGCTCGATGGCATCACACCTCAACGCAACCATACGCGCCAACCTGTTGGCTGAGGCTGTTTTAGCCCCACTAGCACTGTTAATGCATGCTCGGTGACCTCGTATAACATTACCAAAATCAACGCAACCATGCGTGTCAACCCATTGGAAACTATGCAGGTAGCAAAAAAGCAGATAAGCAATTGTGAAGAAACAATAGTACACTGTTAAAGAAAAACAGTATCCGTAAAAATAGGGAACTACATACTGTATAAATATGAAGGAAGTGTGTTTAAAACGTTTTTACAGTTGATTGACCTTTATTTAAATTATTTGACTGCATTGCGTGCGTTTCATTATTTCACTTGCACATTACCATTCGTGTGGCGCAAGAGACATCAACCCTCATCTCAGAAAACACAACTCCAAAGTCTGTCGGTCTTCCCTTTAAACACTGTTCATTAAAGATACACAACCGCAAAGAAAGGACACTTTCGATCAGTCCTTTGATTTCCCTGTTACATTCACGCTACTTATTCCTGAAGATGATTAATGAAGGGTCTCTTCATATGTATGTGTGGAAGAGAAAAGCTAGTATGAGAGGTCATTCAATGCTCTCACATTAGAAAATTTTACATTTACGTTTTGTTTGTGCGTTGGTATGTCTCCACAGAGAAATTCTACCGTGGAGTTAATCACTTTGTTCTCAAAGAGCAACAGCCAGGTGCCAGAAAATGGGACTGAATGCAAGCTATTATTTTATAGTTGCTGAACTAGAGATGCTGTCAGTGCTGCATAGAAAACGCAGACTCTCATTCGAGGACTGAATACAGAAGACATTCCAGCTATCTGTTTGTGAAGGAGATTTGCTCCAGTGGGCTTTTGATCTTGGATTTTGTGCACGTGTCAGAATTAATTGTGATCAGACCAGAATGCGAAAATGTTTGTTGTTGGCTTTAAAGAAATGTTTTCTGTTTTTACAATTATATAAAAAATGGTATATCAAATATTCCTGTTATTATAGTGCAGGCATTCTCTTAAAGGTGATGTAATTCTGCGGCAAATCAATTAATGGACATTTCTTACCAAACACTTTCCCTTTCTTCCATTGGCCAGACAAACTGACGGATTCAATAAACAGTGTGTCAGTACATTATGACTCAGTTTAGTGGTTAGACCAGTGACATCAAGAAAGTACCAGACCTCAGTTTTGATGGGAATACAACCCAATCTGGCAATTTTCTATTCTAAAAAAACAGCAACATAAAAGTCTGTTTTGCCAAATCACTCCAGGACTCTGCAGCAACAGATGGAGCACTTAAATCTTAAATCATGTGAGGAAAATAACAACAACCTTCAAATAGGACAGGAAAAAAGAATTCTGCTAACCACCGCTCCCAACTGTGTACTTATTCATAGAATTTAGATCCGGCTCAGCGCGAGCCTTCCTATCAATATTTTTGAAGTACGTGCAAATACTGTACCCATACTCTCTTTGGGGACACATTTCAAAAGACTGGCCTAAATACAGCAGGGAACATATTGTCCTCCTTAACACACCATTTTGACAGATTAAAACGAAGAAATACAATGTGGCTCTCTAAACAGGTATAATTTACTCTGTTATAACTAAAGCTTCCAGCCATGCTTACGTTTTCCTTTTAACCTAAAAAACAATGCAATGTGGTGCAAAATACAGTGAAACGGCTGTAAAAAATCATATTTAAAAATTTCATATTGAATGGATAGTTTACCCAAAATTTGTAATTCTGTCATCATTTACTTTATCATGTACTAGATTTACTAATCCTTTTGTCATTTCAAACCTCTATGACATTCTTTCTTCTGCAGAACACATGCAAAGATATTTGAAAGAATGTTGGTAACTGGATCGAGCAAGCCAGTGACCGTGACATCTTTTAACCCAACGAGCTGACCAGTGTTGAGGATTTCTTCATTCTTTCAAACTGCCACAACATCAATCAAATAACCATTCAGGTCAAATGGTCAGGAATAGAGCGACCTCAGGTGCCTTCTAGTCAGCAAAAAATAAAAAAGTAAATAAAACAGAAATTATTTCTTCTCTACAGTTTGAAATGTGTTGGTGGAAAGATGCCCTCAACAACACAAGCAGGTTTATTAAAAGGGTTCATAATATAAGCATTATGTCAGAAATAACACGATAATGTTTGTTATTGCTTCATTGTAATTTTTACGCTTTAGAAATTAACCTGAACTGAAATTTTTACAAGTTCTTACTTAGCATCTGTTCGATGGATAAGCAGCATACGGAACCTGCCACGAAATTTATATTCTTTTATAAAAACAATGTGGAAGAAAATAATATTGTGCTTATCTTCAACATTGTGTTTGTAATACTGGTCTCCAGCATGGGATGATTTCACTGCAAAAAAAATCTCGTAAAAAAACTGACATCATTTTTTTTTAGCATCTCCTTAATTTTACGGACAATTCCATTGATGCTAAGATGCAATTTAATTTAGGGCTAAATGTACAGAACAAAACAACTGTAAAATTGAATACAAATTTATTCATATTAATATATTATTTAAGTACCCTATTTTTTTAGTGTATGATAAAGTAATTCTGCATCATTTTTTTTTACTTTACAAGACTTCTTTGGTCACCTATCTTCAATAACATGAATCAGCCAGAACCAGCCAAGTAATCACAGTAGTCTTTTTAACATGATGTGCCTGCTCACTCTTTCTGACATCTTGACATTTCTAAAGCTGCGCACCACATATATTGCATCTGTCTGTGTCACATACTGTAAGTGCTGTTATGATTCTCTGTAGTGGAGAAAGTGAATGAGGCCAGTTGTTCACGTGGGTGTCGATAGGTTGGCTTCACTCAGCTATAAGAACATCTTTTACAGGAGCAACTTATTTTGCATTATTGAGAAAATGTTTGGCTAAAGTGGGTGCAAGCGAGCGGTCATGAGTACATAACTGAGTACACAGGTAGACATTTCTTTATTTTTTCAGCTAGAGTGCCAGTTCTATGACAACTGCAAGGTCTGGATCAAAAATGTAATGGATTCAATGCGTCACTATTTAGAGTTCACTTCATTACATTCCCTTATGAGTGAGAAGAATACGATGTGGGTAAAAGTCGTTTAATACAATAAAATAAGCAGAACATATGTTCATTAGTGCAAGTTTTTCATTTCCAAGAGTTGTGGAATGCTTTATGAGTTGTAAGAGAAAATTGGTAATAAGGAATGAAAATCTGTTTTATTAAAAGAATAACGTTTGCACAATTTTATAAATAAGAATTGACATACTGTATTTACAGTTGAAGTCAAAAGTTTACAAGCCCCTTGCAGAATCTGCGAAATTTGTGGAAAAAAATAAGAGGAATTTTGAAAATTGAGGTTTATTTTTAATTTAGTCCTGCCCTGAACTAGTTACTTTACGAAAGAAATGGTAACATAAAGTTCACACCAAATATTAATAACAGAATTTCTAAAAGTACCCCAGGTCAAAAGTTTACATACCCCTGATTACTAATACTGTATGATTTTACTTGCACAATCAATGACAGTTTTTTATGTTTTGTCAGAGTTGTTTAAGGGTTTCTTGTTTGTCCTGAGACATTAAACTGTCCAGCACTGATCTTCAGAAATCTTCAGCTTCTTTTTCAGCATTTCTGTATGTTTGACTCATGTCCAGCAGTAACTGAATGATGTTGAGATTCATCTGTTTACATTGAGGACAATCGAGAGACTCATTCACAACTATTACAATCGTTAGAAACATTCAGTGATGCTCATGAAGGCAACACGATTCATCATGGGTGTAAACCTCTGAAAATGTTTTTGGAAGTATTTTGTTATTGTTTTGTTTATGTATATTTTTTCTTTTTGTAATGTTTTTGAAGCTATAGAAATACATATGAAGCGTTTATTTCCAAAATGAGATAACTCCGTCTTAAAAATAATGATCACGACTAAAGTAAAAATAGACCTTTCAAAATTCGTCTTATTTTTTCAGCCTTTTCCAGATTCTGCAAGGTGCATATAAACTTTTGACTTCATCTGTTTAGCAGATGTTTGTATCCAAAGCGAGTAAATTGAGAAAAGCAAATTTACCTGTACCACAAAGTTTATTTGTTTGAATAGAAAGCGCCCTTGCTCTTTTATTATGATTGAATTAGTAAAGCTCTTGAATTGAATTATATTTGGCTTTTGTTGTTTATCAGTCAGGTATTTTTGCAATGCTCTTCATAAACAAAGAGAGAGAATGATTCACGATCAAAACAAGTGTCTAACAAGGATTGATTCAATTCAATTTTATGACCAGTTTTGGCACGCTTGAAATTTAAAATCTGTCTATCTGTCAGAGATTCCGTCAATCTAATAAACATGGTGTGATTGTGTCAGACCGATGGAATGGATTATAATCCCCATGATGAGCTGTATTGATCTGTTGTCTATTAACTGAAGGCCAAGCTTCTTCTAGCAGCATGGGTGTGTTTTGTAATGAGCCTGAGCTTGATTTCGCTCAATTAGAAAATGAGCGTTTAAAGTGACCGGATTAAAAAAATGATACAATGCTGCTCAATGATATAAAGCTTGACCGATTTCACATGAAATGATTTCATCACAGTTTACCGTGTCACAGTTATCTGCAGTAGCTGCAGTATTTATCTCAAACAATCCCAGAATGTTCGTAATTGAAGGTAAGATACATTTTATTTCTATAGGTTGTTGTTTTTAATGGAGTGAAAGAGTTAAAATAATCTGGCAACCCAACAAGACCTGCAAAATGATATTTTTTTTGCGTTTATTGGACAGACAGTGATTTTTATGGAGAGGACAGGAAGCAAAGTGGATGAGAGAGAGGGGTGGGGTCGGGGAAAGGACCACGAGCCGGGACTCGAACTCGGGCTGCCCGGGACGCACCAGTGCTATATATGTCGGAGCACGAACCACTCGACCATCGGCTCCGACATATTTTTCTCATTAATGATGCTCTCCTCATGCGTCGGCTGCTAAAGGTCAGGTCACAACATATGAGGCATTTCAAATGAGGAAAGAAAGAGCTTATTATGGCGTCATGAATCATACAGATGTACAGAACTCAGATGCACACATGTATTAATCATAAAAAAATAAGCATAAAAAATCACATCAATCATTGTCAAACTCGTTTTTTTAAGATGGCTAGGACCCTGCATTATGGATTTCTAGACAGACAAGTTTACCAGTGACTGATAGAACTGATAGGACATGCAAATGCATGTTCACCATTTATCGAGATTTTTATCATTTTCTAGATAAATGCTTTGCTTAATTAGTCTTTTGATGCATCATGAAAATAAAAGCATTTATGAGCAACAGGCATATGTAAAACTACTAAAATTATTGGAGCCCTATTATTTGCATCTAAAAATACACAAGCTGCACTTCTTTCAACTAAGAAAAATAACAATATTTTTTTTCAAAAGTACAGCAGACAGAAATGACATATTAATATACATTTACATTTATGTCATGTTGCAATGTAGTGGTAAAAAACAACTTTATCATTTTCAGCATTGTGAATGCTGTTCAGCAAGCAATATAGTGATTATTTGTCTCTCAGAGAAATAGTTTGATAAGAAAACAAGAAGGATTTGCTGAAATAGAGTAATAGAAATTCGCGTTCACACCCACATTGTGCAGTTCACTTTCATTGTGCAACATCAAGTGGTGTGACTCATTTTGTTTCGGTGCATTGTGCCTTTAGTTATACGTTCAAGCAGATAGCTGATGTAGACTACAATCAGAATATTTTTTTATTTATTTGTTTATTTTTGATTGACAGTACTTAGAAACTTGCTTGCACAAATGTTTAGGATGTGGAAACTGTCTGTATATTCTTCTTTTAGATTCAGGTTGAAGAATGGTTGAATAATTTCATAAGTTAACAAGACCTGGGAATAAGCAAGACACTTAAGGCAACCCAATTTAAGAATGAGAGGATTTGAGCCGTGCTAAATCACAATATAAATGCTTCTTTAACCTGTTTTTCTCTAATTTACATGCAGTTCATCAACAAAATGTTTTATGTGTTAGAATATGTTTTGTTAAGTGAACACTGATGAAGAGAGGAAAAGTCATCTAAAACAAGTATACCCTGTGGAATTATGAACTATAATATACTTTCTAGTCAAATACCGAAAAATAAATAGATCGATTTCCCTGGTTTGTATGAACTTTTGTAAGATCATCCGAAGACGTTGACAAGATTTTTGTTCAATTATACAGTATCTTGAGTTAAGATCCTCATTTCAAGTGCTGACAAATTAGACTTTGGTTATAGAGGTGTGCTTGACAACCATACGACCTATTTTTGTATAATTAACCATGTCATGTATTTCGAACAAAGTATTTTGCAAATTACATTTAGTCATTTGGCAGACGCTTTTATCCAAAGCGACTTACAGTGCACTTATTACAGGGACAATCCCCCTGGAGCAACATGGAGTAAAGTGTCTTGCTCAAGAATACACTGGTGGTGGCTGCTGGGATCGAACCAGCAACCTTTGATTTACCAGTTCAGCAGTTTAACCCACTAGACCACCATCTCAAATTAGACTTCAGAAATACATTTTTTTTTTAATTATTGTGCTCCTAAGTGACTTTTCTGCAAAAAGGCTATTTTCTCATAAATATAACAAACAATCTAGACTTCTAGGAATTTCTCGTTAACTTCTGTGACTTCTAGACATTCTTGACCTTTATATTACCACCAAAAACCTAACGAGAACTGCAACACTTGCAGAATGACAGAGTCAAAAGTTCTCTCGTGAGTGAATTAGTTAGCTGTCAATATACCGTGGCCAAATGAGCATCAAACTGTGCATGTGAGTCTGCTGAGATGAGGAATCTATTTGAGTCACTTACATGACCTTTCAAGCCAATGATTTTCAAACATGGCTTTGTGTAGCACATGTACAGATTTAATAATTAAAGGTGCATGACTGTTAGTCATCGCCTGGTATTAAGAGATTGCAAAAGTGCTATTGTAAGCACACAGTAGGTTCTGTAGATTCATGACATTTGGCTTTTATTCTCAAATACCTTTTTTCTGTTCTATGAGGTTTTATAAGGTCTTCTAAAGCCGCATAATCTAAATAGAGCATTTTAGGTATCCATTCTAAACACAGTGAGCACAGCAAATTTAAAGATACATAACACATCAAAATATGATGTAAAATATACTCATTGCTTTGTTAGTATAGACTTAATTTTAAAGGGTCAGTTCATCCAGAAATGAAAATTCAGTCCTCATTACATACACCAATTTGTCTACTCTTATTGTTTTACTTTCCTTTATTTAATCCTGAATTTCTGTATGTTCAACAATAAACGTGTTGCTCTCTCCGTCTCTTTCTTTCCAGTCCCTCTCAACAACACCTACTCTTCTCTTATTATTCTCTCTCCCATCCAAACCTTTTGTTTCTTTGTATGAGCTTTAGTTTGATATCATGATCTCAACCTTTAGACATGAGAAATCTATTTCCCCCTTCTCTTGTTTTTATAATTCTTATTCAAAACTTATTCAAAACTATTTGTATTTGAATTAATTATTTGATACTCCTTAAAGTAGTCAACTATTTGATGTTTATATATGTTTATACATGCTTTATACAGATTTTTGTTGAGCAGTAACATTATATAAATGCAACACACAACTTTCAAACTTGCAGGCTCAAATCTTAACATTACAAGTCAGTTTCTATGACAACCCGTCTCCTCTGTTGGCTATTTCATTTCATGGGTTCTCTCACAGATACGAATTATTAAGCATCACCCAAGGAGGCTCGTGTGTCATATTTGCTTGTCTCTGAATGTGGGTTTGGAGAGTGGTAGGCTCAAGTGATGTCTCTATAGAGTAAGTGTGTGTAGGAGAGACGCAGAATAACTGGAGAGTTTAGAGGACACTTCGTTTTTAACAAGTCTTGGTCTCATGCCATCCGCTTTCATCAGTGAATATAGCTAATTCTGGGACTCAAGGGGTCGGAGACACCAGAAGCATCTTTTACGCATGTGCTTGTAAAAACCAATCCAGATTTGTGGAAGAGGACCTCTGATGCTCTCTTTCTCTCTCGCATTTTCACTTTAATTTCAAAAGTGTGATCAGTGCCGCCCTTTTTTTAGTGTGGGATTTTGACAGCAGGTTGCTATGTGGTGTGAGTGGTTGCTAGGGTGCTTTGATTGGCTGCAGCACTAAGACAAAGGAGCCCATCTAAGTCTGTGTTTTTTTACCCTTTTATGAACCAAAATCATGTCTGTATAACAGTATAACACCCCAAGTAAAAACAAAAGTAATAGCATGAAGCTGTGCTTTGTTTCCTACTTTGGTGGACAAAACAGAGTACATGAACGTCATCGTTCAGAATTGTCTCCCAACCTTGCCGCGATTTGCAGTCTGAGCAGTCTGGTCCAATTTTGTGAAGTACCTTGAAATTTGATGTTTCAACAAGAGGCAAAGTTACAGATTGCAGCTTTGATTTTCAAAGGTCCAGTGTATGAAATTTAGCGGCATCTAGTGGTAAGGTTGTGAATTGAAACCAACGGCTAACTCCCACCCCTCCCTTCCTTTTAAAAGCACTACAGAGGCTCTCACAGGACAGACATGTCATCACGTTTTTCTTTGTGATTTCTTTGCCAAAGAGATAACATATTTACGAGACATATGAAGACTTAGTTATATTTTTATATTTACATTTCTATCAAGGTCCTCCTGTTTTAAATGACCTTTTCTTTTCCTTTTTGTGGCGTTAAAATAGCATTAACATGACATAATTGGACATAAAAACATAAATATATTAATATTTTGGCTCTAACTGTGTTGAATCAGGTATTGCGTGCTTTAGTTACTGTCAGGAGGAGAATACTGTGTTCTCAAAGTAGAAATTATACTGTAAGATCATCCAGGGAGCTGAAATGCAACAGACTGTATAATAAGACACAAATGAATGTTTTTTGGTGAAACAGGATTTTAGCTGGAAGCAGCCCAAAGATTAAAAGCTTTTAGACAGTAGCTCATTCCGCTGGTGCCTCTGGTCAATGAATGCTGATGTGCTCATGAGACTCTGCTACAGTCCCAGACTAACCAGGGTCAAACGTATTCTTCTGGGATTTCTCTAGTCTATTTCGGTTGTGTCTGAAACCCATGGCATCTGCCTTACTTTCAAACCGTCCACATTTTAAAGAAACCTTATACCTGTACTTCCTCCTAGAAACATCATGTCCAATGATGTAGAACTGAATTTTGATGACTACATTGCTATTTTGTGGAAGAAATAGAAACGTTATGATAAATAAATATGAAAAATGTATTATTCCGCTCGATCCTCCACAGCATATGGACCAGACAGAGGCATCTGACACGTTATGTAATGCAAATATTGCATTTAAATATGATGCTTTTATATATCATACTGTATATTGACTGAGAAGGCGGTATTTTTAAGGTTGTAGAAACACAAGTTCTCACCTTATCAGTAATACAGGAGACAGAGGTAGTTACTATCTTCCATATTACTATTACATCATGCAGTGCAGTTTAAACTGAAACATACTGTGACATGTGCCTGTGAAAATCTCACAGTTTGTGAAAGACAAGTCTTAAAGGGGTAGTCTACCCAAAAATGAAAATCCTTTCATCACTTATTCACCCCATTTCATTCCAAAGTTCTTCTGCAGAACACAAAATAAACACAACAGAATATATTATGAAACATGTTGTTAAAAACTTGCACCCATTCACTTGGATTGGTCCTGTGACTATACAATGGCAGTGAATGGGTGCTGCTGCTGTTTGGTAACCAACTTTCTTCAAAATATCTTCTTTACTGTCTTGCCGAAGGAAGAACGTCATACAGGTCTGAATTGACAAGTAAATGGTAACAGAATTTTCATTTTTGGGTGAACTATCCCTTTAAACTTTCAAAGTGAATCATGTTGAAACTTTGTAGTTATTGTACTTGGTGGGAATCGGCCTTTATGATTCAACATTGATGAAATTATTGTTTTATCAAAACAGATTCTCACTCGGCGCGGGAAGCCATGAAATTGGGACTAAGCATCTGTTTTTTGAAATGTGTCTTAAACTCAACTGAGTTCAACATCCAGTTAGTGTTACTAAGGCCCTGAATCCCACAGAGAGCTTCGACTGCCCCCATCTGAGACAGCGTTCTTGTTTTTTAACCTTGACATTACATTGAGTTTCTTTACCCTGGAACATTCTGATCTCTGTGTATCTCTCTCACACACACACACACACACACACACACACAAACAGACACAGATGTAATTACTGTCCTTTTGAAAAACATATGTCATCATCAAAGTGAAATGTTTTGACTTTTTAAACCTGGTTAGATTTCTCCTCCTTACTAGTACTGCTTTACACTCAATTCACACAATTATTCCTCTTCTTTATTTAACAGAGGCCAATTGTTTTGTGCTCCATTGCTGAGACAATGAATTATTAAGAGATCAAAGTACAACTGGCTCATTTCAGAGTGGAAATTGAGTGCCAACCGCATGTGACTTTGGCATTAATCATGAATAACTTGTAATTTTTCAGCCCGCACAGTTATTAATTTCTTTCGATTTTTCAAAAACTTTTGGTTCCATTAATGAAGTATTACACGCAGGACTACAGCCATATTATAATAACTTGTCAGATTGTTTAATGATCATGGCATCGTGAAATATTATCACTCTCATCTTTATTTACAAATTAAAATGAATTTGCTTGCAGTAAATGTTATTGTGACTTCACAACACTTTTTAATTTAACTGTTAATTGTTGAGACTTTTCACGATGCTTTCTGAAGGAAATTGAATTCTGATTCTAAACTGAACAAACTTACATTAATTTCTTATTTAACTATTCAGATAAACTCCACCCCTAAATGGCAAGTAAACTCTGATTGGCTCTTGGGGAGAAATTGCTGAAAAGTATATTTTTGACCAGACTTGAGATAATTTGATCATTCCGGCTCTGTAAGACTAATGGTAGCATGTGCACAAAGACAAACACTTTCTCCTGAATGCCACAAAATTGAGTTAGAGCTTTACCTGTTTTCAAGCCAAACACATTATAATTTTCAAATTACAGCGTAGCAGCTACACTTCTCATGTGCAAAATCCACTTTTCTTCTCCTGACTGACAGCTCTTTCTATGCTGTGTGGCTTATCTCAAGAGAAGCCATCTGATCATGTCTTTCGGAATTACCAGAACAAGTTCAAACCTCACATCCAAGTCTGCGAGAGAGGGTTCGTCTGGAGTCACAGGTGTGACAGTTTCAGATGTTTCACTGTTTGGAGGGTCAGAGGGAGATTTGAAGGGGATGAGACAGCCAGGCAACAGGCCGGTGCCCAGAGACAATCCCTCCTGAGGTTTTTCTCCTATTTCCCTGCTGGTGACATTCCCAAAACTGTCAGTCTGGGTGGCCACATGGCTGCCAGGAACCTTCTGTGAGGCTTTTTTCCACCCTGTATCTCTAAATGCTCTTTGTGCCACTAATACGCTGAACTGCTGCTATTTTGTGGCAGTGATATAAAAGCAAATCCTTCATTTGGCGGTTTCCACTGGTTCATCAAAGCCATGTCATATGTTTTCCTTCTCAACTAGACGACAGTCCAGAATAAGATGGAGTGATACCAATTTTTGTTTTATAGCAAGATTGCAGAATAAAAAATAATGTTGCGTTTAAAAAACACTCTATCTCGCGTTTCATGTCACACAAAGCGAAGCGAATTTGACATTTGCAAAATGATGGTAAAAATAAAAAGAGTGAATGCCCAATAGCTCCAGGAAAGCAGATGGGTGAAGGTTTGTAGGAGAAGAGATTATGTGGAATACAAAATATAATGAGATTGCACTTAACAAACACTAGATCCCTGTGGAAATATTTACACGCCATCCTCACTCCAACGGTGGGTAAGCTGTTTACTGAACACACACACACAAAAGCTTAAAATCAGTGAAGCTCTCACCTGTTTGTCTAGTCTCTCTCTCTCTCTCTTTCTTTCTGTATGAGCTCCCACACCTGGCTTCACAGATGCCTCCATTTTAAATAACTAAAATAATTTGTCTAGAGTGGGGATGTCACGATATCATAAACATATCTTACGTTGCTACGTCGGTTGAAGTATCACGGTACCACGTGGTAACATGGTCCTATGTAATGTTGAGGTGGTTTGTAATTCAAACCAACATAATGAACCAAATTTTCTAAAAAACACAATCTGGATAAAAAAGTCAAAATTTTTAATGCTTTATTAATGAGGATGAACATGTGACTATATGAAAACTTGAGACCATACAGCATGAAGCAATCCACATTCTGACGTATACTTTAGTATTAACTATAGTAAACTGTAGTGTACTGTAATAGATTGTAGTATTAATCCACTTATTTAATATACAATACAGTTTATACAGTATTTTGTAGAATTAAGCATAATATTTTGATTGTAGTAAATGTGTGTGGTATACTTTAATATTTACTGTGGTAAGAATCCAAAACTTTTACTATAGTGTTAATATTCAACAGTGATTTGTTCAAACTGTTCATACTGTAATTTGTTAAAAACGACTTATTCAAGAATGTAGATGTTGTTGTACTATCCATCTGGAGGCAAAGAGCATCTTCCTCTACATGCATTCAAAAGTGGCCATTTATTCTGATGATTCACTTACTTCATATTTCATTATAATAGATCGTTTATTTAGTATAGCTGATGTATAGTAGATTCCTTTTGGGGCACCATCCTGTCAACTGATCGAGATTAATGAGACTGCTAACATAGCTTTCTCCCAGTTTTATTGACCTTCCAGGATATAATATGTTTCTGATAGTATGTGTGCAGTTTTGTTAAAGTGAGTCTACAATTTGTAAAAATTGACAAATCAAAGCTGTGACAGTAAATTGCCTTTTCTTGTTGGGTTATGACAGAGACCAAGAAGAAAATAGCCATAAAGCCATGACTGTCCAAGACATATCTGGCCTGTATAATACATCATTAATCCGCACACCTGCTCTCTCAATCTCTCTCTCTCTGTGGGGGCACAAATAGAGACAGGCAGCTGGTGGGTCATGCTGGACTAAAAGTGCTTTACCTGTTAAAGGCCTGAAGGGTTTGGTGAGTCAATAAGAGACACACAGAGAAATAAAGATTTGACCAGATACTCAGCCTCTCAGATCCAGCAGCCTCCTGCTGACAAGACAGACGATGCTTCGGTTTTGCTTTATTTCTTTCTCGCTCCCTCCTGTTTAGGGATAAAGGTAGCACTGGATGAATGTTTGCATCCAGCCGAGTAACAAAGAACATCGAGGTAAGACCGGGGCTAGTTGTCTCACTGGGTTTTAGTCCCAAGGGCTGAATCCTAGTAGGTATAAGCTGTATAGGTCCACATTTTCTGAATAGCAGCACTTTTTTAAAACCTTACCCTTGAATTAATTTGTACATTCTATCCCGCAAACTAAAAATTGAACTCTTTACATTAACATTTTGGTTAAACAAGAGTGAGCAATGTTTTCGGGGTGAGACCTTTTTACATATTTGTCTGATTGGGTCAAAATGTTACATGCAGTATTTTTTTATGTTATAAAAAGGATATAATTTTCATATTAAGGGTCTTATTAAAGATAGGTTTAATTCTGACAACCTACCCCACATTATTGTTATTGTGCGTCTAATCTATATGTATACCTTTCCCTGCAATAAGGCCAGAAGCTGTTAAAGGAACAGTTCAACCAAAAATGACTTGAATGCTTGTAACAAAATAATTCTTGGCCACCATTGACTACCATGTAGTAGTAAACATGTGTATCTTTGTTCTGTTGAACGCAAAAGAATATATTTTAAAGAATGTAGGAAATAAAAAAGTTCTAGGGCACTTTTGACTACGATTGTCATTTTTCCTACTATGGTAGTCAATGGGGGCCAAGAACTGTTTGGTTACAAGCATTCTTCGAAATATCTTTCTCTGTGGTCATCGTTACAAAGAAATGTATACAGATTTGGAATAGCTCGAGGATGAGTAAATGGTGACAGAATTGTTATTTTTGGTGAACTGTTCAAAAAATGTGACGAATAGCCCCCATCTCACCTGACACCTTACATTTGATCAAGATAGCCCTCTCATTTTTATCTTTATCCCATTTCCTTTGGAACTTAACCTTCAGCGGTTTCATTGCTGAAGTCTGTGAGAGATCTTCTCAGATGTTGCAGCCATGAGCTGATAGGACTGAAGCAACTGCCAGTACAATTTATAGGCTGAATGATCTCGGTCAGTTTACCTTTGATACGAGCGATTTCAAATTGTTCCCATTGAGCGTTTCAAAGTATCTCTCTCATACAAACGCTTCATATCTTCCCAGAACTGCACAGACCTTTACCAAAAAAGGGACAACAAATGGGAGGTGACACAAGCACTCATGTCGAAATATATCTGTGAATTTGAATGTGTGTATAGGTATCTAATTTACTTGACTTGCCGGTTTCGACTTATTTGATTTGTAATACGGTTGTCCAAGATTTGACCTATTTTCTAAGGACATGGCAGCAAGATGGATATGCTGCTTGCTGGAGCTTGTAAATGAATTCTCCCAATTGTTTCAGATATTGAATGTGTCACAGTTAATGAAAGCATGCAGATTTGAACGATTTAGCTGGTGACGGTCTCCAGAAGTATACTTGGAGATGAAAGGTTGGCTTTGTCTCATACGGGGTGTTTCGTGTAAATCCGAGACTGGATTTAACTGTGCAATTTAAAGGGAACTGGATTGATTGACGTATTCGGTCTGTCTCAAGAGATCAAACAAAAGGACGTACTTATCAGATGACAAACACACGGGGAGAGCTTCCGGACCATTAGAGGCTTGTTTTTAGTTTTGACAAGCTTTAATCCTGTTAAACAATTGACTTTTTTAATTGGTTCGCATCTAATGTGATTCACAACAAACAACAGTACAAAAATACTTTGTCACACACAGCTGAAAATAATAGCCAGTTAAACCAAATGTTAAAATTGAACAGTGAACTGTCTAATAGTTATGCCTCAACTACGTATGGACTGCTGTAATGCTCAAAATGCAAAGAAAAACAGGAATTAAAAATAGAAGTATACGATGCCACCTTAATACTTGCTAAAGACATGTTCAAGGGTTTTCTCCCCAGAGCAAATCTAAACTGTATGAACAGACTTTCATGAGCTGCATTTTATCTTCACATTCCCGTGTTATGTTCTGATCCAGATCCTCCGGTGGTTTCCTCGTTTTAAGAGGTCTGGCTGTGAATCACTAATTGATCCGCGTGTGATGTTTTTATGGGGCTCACGGACGTCTAACCTGCTTCATATCCTCAGTGTTTTTGATTGAGGGCTCTTAGCTGGAAATACTCCATGATCAGGAGTTGAATTTAATTGCTTGAAGTGATAGCTCACCCAAAAATAAAACTCTATCATCATTTACTCACCCTCTTGAAAAGAAGAAAAGAAGAAAATTTGAAGAATGTTGTTAAACGGCCCCCATTCGCTTGCATTGGGTTTGTGTCCATACAATGGAAGTGAATGGCTGCCGGCTCTGTTCGGTTACTAACTTTTTCAGAACTTTTGAGTTCGGTGGAAGAAAGAAAGTCAAACAGGTTTGGAATGATAAGAGGCTGAGCACATGGTGACAGAATTTTCATTTTAATGTAAACTATCACTTTAAATGCTTATGTTTCAGAAATGCATGATATTAATTTATAAATAACACACATCATTGTTGACATCAGATTCAATAACATGCTTTAATGTTAAATAGTCAAGAAAATATGTTGTAATTCCAAACTTAGTCTGCTTTTGCTCCAATATGTATAAAAGGCATGCAGGCTTAATAACAAAGCATTTGTTTTCTTAATTTGCACCGAGAAAGTTCTCTGGTTTGAGGGGAAACATTTATACGTGTCCGGCACCTCATCTATTTTTCTTTGGTAGCGACGTTTTGGATGAAAAATGGTGCTGTCAAAAATGTGGACGGGTGGGTGGGATAATGAATATTTTTGTCAAAATAACAAATCACTGTTCATCACTCAGAGTTGCTTAGAATGGCCAATTTAAGCCTCTTGTATTGGAGAACGGTGAAGGGTTGCTGTGCTCTCTTTGTAATGAAGCTTCTCTGACCTTGATCTCACCGACAGACATTGAGGAGATGAATGACTATGGCTGTCTGTGTTTGGAGAGCTGCTGCATTTGCTCTAATTGTTTGGCCTTTGTCAAATAATTACCTCATTTTCTGCTACAAAGCGTGATGGTCCTCCATAGCTTCTGCCTGCCACAATTTCACCCCTGTATTTTGGTAGACAAACATAACATTCGCTCTCAAAATAGTAACATAAACAAACTTTTGCGTTGTTGTTAAATATTGCAGTGCACAGCTGTCACCAGTAGATCTAGTAGTTCACCCAAAAGTTTAATTTTGTCATTTATTCTCCCTCATGACGTTCACAACCTGTTTTTGTCATTGGTTTCTTGATTTGAGGTCAAGTATTTTATTACTTCTTATTTTTAATTCTAAGTAGTAAATTGAGTATAAATGAGGCCCCTAGTCTCCCCATGCTCCCTCTCACTCTCACTCTCTCTCTCTATCACTGTGGGAAATATATTGCTGTCTGGATAGGGCTACAGAATGAATTTAGAGGAGGCATAGAAAGATGTGGCTTAAAATAAATGGCAAACAAGACAATTGAATGCAAGGTGCAATCTCACATTATTAGCTGTAATGGCTTCTTATCGACAGACTAATTCCCCTCTCGAATTGAATGTGCCACTCTCCAGAAAGCAAAGAGAATGAGAGGAATAGGGAACTTGTATTTCCTTCAGATCGTTGTCATATGCAACAGCATCACCAAGCATATTACATTGTGCTGTTTGTAGAGCTACATGAAAGGATTATGGCCTTACAATGCAAAATAACACTGAGGTGGTTGTACTGCATTTTGAAAGGACATTAAATGCTCACATGATAGAAAATAACTGTTTACTGGAGTTTCTTTACATTTCAGACAAAAACTTTTTTTTTCTACAGTCCATAATTATAATTCTTTCATTTCCGCATATAAATATTACACGTATGCTTATACAGTCCAATATCCTATCCTCATCTGTTGATTAAGCATCTAATTTTATCCAAAGTGATGTAGGAGAGAGAGGAAAACAATAAAACGAGTATTCAGCAGTCGGTCAATTATCATTTGTATAATGTGAAATAATTGGAATGTTCATTTAATTTCCTAAATGCTCCAGATACATTTTCTTTCATATTTAATGTTTCTTATTATTTTACTATTCCAAAGATTAATATAACTTTTCTATCTTTATAATGAATTAAAATATAAAAATTCAATAAAACATTGATAAGTAAACTTATAAAGATGTGTTGCAACACCATAGGCCTCATTTATAGAATTTTCCTAAGATAACACCCTTAATTCGATTTTGTGATCATAACGATTCATAGAATGACGTAAGCATCTCTTTCCAATCGCAAATCTCGAAATTAAGAACAGTTTCGGATCTCTGCCTTGTAAATGATATACAATTAATGTCATTAACCTATAAAAAGAGCACCTTTCAACGTCCAAACTCTATTAGCGGCAGGAATGGCTTATTCTAAAAACTTGGATAAACACTCTAAGATCAAATTTGTGCTTCAGCACATTATATAAATGGAGCCCCTGATACTCCTGTATATTGTGATAAAAGACCCCAAATCTATCGTAATATTACATTACAGCCTGCAATATGCCTGCTTGTACTTAGACAGAAGGACAATATGTTCTCTGGATGGTGATTGTTGGTCCACTGAGATCTTTAGATGTGAAAAGAAAACAAACTTTGTTTGTAATGAAGGTCAGGCATTAAAGCATCCACATCCAGCTCATATAGCAACTGTCCCCTCAAGAGTCCGACCTCTGAAGTTTAATAAAGTATCTCCCAGCGGGTGCAAGCAGCCCATGGGCAACAATGACTGGGAGATGAATGGACGTAACTTCTATCAGGAAACAAAGTAATGGAATCAATGAAGTCACTATGTTTGGTACAGTCAAGATTTGTAGCACCGACCCATAGTACAGTTTTACTACACCACATTCATAATTTAGTGCTATTGATCTTTATGGAGTGGAATTTCCTATTGGGGTGAAGTTTGAGCTTAGATGGATTTGGCACTTAGTCTTGTAGATACAGAAAGTTTTACGGCTCTCATTGATTCATTCCGAATAAATGATATCCTGGTGGGAATAAACTGCCCAGCAAGATGTGGGTTCATTTTAAAGTTGTGTCACAGAGATCAAAGAAACTAGTCTTGCTGGTCTAGACTAGTCTTAATATTTTTGTATTTGCGTTTATTTTAACTTTTATATTGTAGTACTGTGCATTAGTAGAGTTTTGGATCTGTCAAACCTTCATGTGCTGTTTGGAGTTTTAGCATGAGCATTGAGTCCAATTTTTTAAAACATTTCTCAAGTTTCTTTATTCTGCATGCTGTTGTGCTCCACTGGCTGCTTTTGTTATTAACATGCCCTCTCAAAAACACACCAAAAGGGCCTAGTTATACAAAATTATTACACAACTTAGGCAATCCATTAAGATTTTTTTTTTGAATTATAAATAGTTTTGCACATACCCAGCTTATTTATTAACTGTACATCACCAAACTACCTGTACCTTATAGCATCCTGTTTTTTGTGTTTGTGCGGGTGTGTGTTTATGTGGATATCCGGTTTAAAGCTCTCAGCAGGTTACAGTATCACGCAGACACAAACAGAATGAAGTGCTTCTCAATTATGACCGACTTTGGTCTCTGTGTGTTTTGCAATTTATCACTTCAGTAAAGACAAACAAGATCCGGACTTCAATTCTCGAAACAGCTTCTCATTCACAGCAGGAGTTGAAGCGCAGAAGTTTGTTCATCCATTCTGCTGACCTTTCTCACTTGGCTATCATTCGAAGCCCCCTTCAGGACTCTCTAGATAACAGCGACCTCATCTGAATGCACTTGTGACAAGATGACCAGCTGTGTTTAGATCAGAAACGACATTATGTCAGATAAAACAACAGTGACAAACTGATAAAGGGCCCATTTTAAAGATGTGGATGAAGGAATCACCATGCAAAAATGATGTTTGCATGAAAACGAGACGTGATATTTTTAACATTTCTTGAGGGAACGATTCCAACTGGTTAAATGAACGCCGTCTTGTGGGATTGCACTTTGTTGAATAAAGAACATCAAAGAGGTCTGTTACACAGGAAAAGAGAACTACTTAAAAGGAAAGTCAGTGCTTGTATGGGAATGTATTTCAGAAGGGGATGTCGATAAGATATTGTGTATAGTGGAACACATGCACTTAAACATCAAAAAATGAAATACTGCCGGATGGCTCAGGGTTTTGAATTGGAGACACTTTCGTAGAATTTTCTGCGTTATAATCTGGGATAGAGGAAAATATGTTATTTTAACATCCTTGAGTTAGTGTCGAAAACGTTCTGTTCGTTGTGAGAAATGGCTTTGGCTGGCAAAGTTCGTTTTACAGATTTTTACATATTTTTAAAACAAGGTAAGAATAAATGTCAAATTACAGAATTTCTTTTAACGTAAAACATTTTACGATTATTAGAAAAACGAAACACTGAAGCCCTTCCCCAACGTCACTGGTGCGAAAGCAAATTGTACTTAAACGCATAAATAAGGTTGATTCCTGTGAGATTTTGTAGTTTGATCCGAGTGCATTAATCAGATTTTGGTGCTTTTGGGTCTGAAAGACCACCCAAAATTATGATTTTGTCATCTTGGGAAACTGACATTTGTTAGCCAATCGCTGGTCCATTTTACACTTTTAAGAGCACTGCAAAAAAACACATGGCATGAAGCCATTGCAGTCTGTTCATATGGGTGATATAGATTTTACAAATAGAGATCATAGAAATAGAGTTACTTATACTTCATAAAGCGCTGGCACAGATCTGTTAACTTACAGTCAACATAAAAAAGTGCACTGGAGAATATATCGTCCTAAAGGCACTGTAAGTCTGCTGTATCTAAAACCATCCACCAAATGCGTAAATCCAAATCCATGAACATATAAGAGCTAAGAAGCATCAGTATAGATCAATGTAAACTGGTTATATCTGGTTCTGAAGCGATAGTTTACAATGCATCTTTACTTTAATAATTAAGCTGATTCGAGCCTCAGGTCTCGTGTGGGCGGCTTGCATTTTTCAAAGTGATTGTTCTCATATCTCATTTGTCAAGCATATGGCCCTGTTATGCCAGATGATCTACGTTCAGTCTCGGCGTTGATTTATTATGATGCGCAAATCCAATCGGTCATTTATTGTGCCATGTTGAAACCACATCTTCTGTTAAAACCTGTTCATCTCTATATTTGAACTCTTGATCAAGTGTTGGCTGACATGTTTATGTGTTTAAGATCCCTAAAGTTAAACAGATCCCTCATCTAATTCCCTAATGGTTACGTTCTCCTCATTGTGCTCAAATACAATTAAAAAGTACAGCAACGGAACTTTTAAGTGCTTAAAGTTCAGATCAAATAAGGCCGACGCTCGTGATGAGAGAAAACTGTGAATAGTTTACAAACCACTGCTTATTTTGAAGACAGAGGATTTATATTTAGATAAATGTATGTATAAAGGCTGCTTGATCATGCATAAATTTGCATGTTTGTATCTCCTCTTTACCTCGCCTGTCCAAAATGCGCTGCTTTTTTAAAAAGCTCATCGCTCTGAAAAGCGAGGTGTGCTATGATTGGCCAGATAACAAGTCAGACACCAAAGACATAGAAAAACACGAATTTGCGCCATATGACCCCTTTAACTCTTTCACTGCCATTGACGATTAACCGTTATTACGGCAATCTCTGTTTTTACTGTTGTACAGCAGGTGGCGCTGTTACACACCACAGTTTTTTTAATGATTGTTCTTAGTCTAGTCTGGGCAAAGTTTTTGAAGAAACCTACAAACATCTATGGAATGATAAAAAAAAGAAAAAATGAAGATAGAAGACTAGGGTTTATTTTGTTTAAAAGCAGAGACTCTGTTCTTTCATTGGACATATTGTTTGTCCATATATTCGTTACATGTGCTGTGAGCCATTCAAATTTGGTGAAAATGTTAAAAAACGATGGCGCTGACTGGCAACTTTTTTGAAAATAGGCTGGCAGGGAAAGAGTTAAAGGAGCAATGTGGAGAATTTAAGCAATATCTAGTGGTGAGGTAGCGTATTGCAAGCAACGGCTTACTCTCCCCTCCAAGTTGAAACACGAAAGAGGCCTACACTGGGCTTAGATGTCGTCACGATTTTTTGCCATATTTACGAAATGCACTCTGTGGAGTAGCTTGTTCTTTTTAGGGCTACTGTAGAAACAACATGTAAATTCAATGCAAGGGGTCCTCATTCTAAGGTGATAAAAACATAACGCTTCCTTATGAAAGGTCTTTATACACCTCTGAAGACATAGTTATGTATATTATATTGCATTTCTGGATCCTCCCAATTTTTTACACACAGCGCCTTTAACCCAAAATGATTATTTGTTATTTTCAGTCTGTATTCATCATGATGTGATGTCTTTGACAACTCATTCCATTTGAACTCAATGTGAATTTGGCCAAACTAAGCTTTTAACATTTTACTACATTGCATATTTCAATTTAATTTAATATTAAATTATGAAAACACCCTTCACCCTTCTTGAATTGCTAATAAAACAAGAAGTCATGAATGCAAAAAATTTGCATTAGATTGCAAGAACTCATGTTCTGTTTTGAGTGAACTCTTTAAATGTTAATACAATGTCAGCCTTACATCTTTCTGTCTGAAATCAGCACTTAAAACTGGTAAAAAAAGGTATTTCAAAAGCAAATGTAATTAATGTCCAACAAAACAAACAGGACGCAACACGGACAGTCACTTAGGTTGATAACGTTTTTAATAAGCATATGTAAACAACTTACTCATCGAGTGGTTTGGAGTAGAGCTCTAGCACATTTAGTATTAGTCCCACTTCAGTATTTGCACCATATAACTGAAATCAATCAACCAATTAAATTTTATGATAATGCAACAGACCAAAGCAAATAAGGAAGGCATGCCAGCAAATAAAAGATTGAAAGTGGACTCTGTATATTAGGCCATTAACTGTAGGCACTACTTTTTTATTTCAACATTTTGCAACTTTAAGGGATAGTTCCCCACCAAAATAAAAATACTGTCATCATTTACTCACTCTCTGTCGTTGCGTGTGTGTGTTGCATTATGCATGCTGCTGTGTTGTATTCTAATGTGAGCTGCATCTTATGCAATACATCTCTTTAACTAAAAGTGCATTCACCTTGTGGAACGATGCCCTGGTGTGTGCCTGGTAGGATGTCTAGTTTAGAGGCGGGTATGGTATCGGTAAACATTAAAATGAATGTTCGAAAATATATGAGGAGACCGAGAAGGTGCCCTTCGTTGTGCTTGACATGGTCAATGAGGTCACGGTCGGGGAGTTAAAGGGATGTTCATCCAAAAATGAAAATTCTGTCATCATTTACAGTCTTCCCCCTCTTGTGAGTTTCTTTCTTCCGCAGAACACAGAAGAAGATATTTTGAGGAAAGATGGTATCCGAAGAGCGGCGACACCCATTCACTTCTATTGTGTGGACACAAAACTGATGCAAGTGAATGGGTTCCGTTGCTCTTTGGTTAACAGCGTTCTTCAAAATATCGTCTGTTGTGATCTGTGGAAGTCGAACAGGTTTGAAATGAGTAAATTATGATTTTTTGCGTAAACTATCACTTTAATGCCTCGCCAACTTGCCAGGCACAAAATGGGGCACCTTTCTGCAATGATTTTCCCTTTACTATAAATAACTGCTTTTCTTAAGCCATGATTTTGAAAGCCATGATTTTGAAAGCCATGATTTTGTGCCAAGAGATGATTAAGGATCCTTTTTTCGGATGATTATCATAAGCACTTTGCCAGTGAGATGACACCACATTAATGGGAGATCGTCCCCTGGACCAGACACAAACAAGCACCTCTGTAGCCACGCTGAGCTTATATAGTCATCCTCAAGATATAAACCGCATCTTATTTTTCCCCCAGTTTGTGTTTTCAAGGCTCTGAATTAGCACAGACAGACGTTAAGAGTAAAAAATACAAGAACACCTGCAGATATTATCAGTAGGATCTACAGAGACTTCTTAAGTTCAGAAGTAAACACTGGAAGGCTTTACTGCTGTTGTGTGCCAGAGGCTTCTGTTCTTAACCCTAATATTTCAGGAGACGGTTGAGAATCCTCACATAAGTGTATGTCACTGTGCCGTTGCTTAACTTCTGATCTGAGATCAGTTCTGAATCTTGTTCCATGCGGGGTTTCTTTAATGTGTGATATAGCAGGTTAACACATCATAGGCTATATGCTCCTAAGGGATAAGTGCTAAAAATGGAAATTCTGTCATCATTTATTAACTCTCATATCATACTCATTCGACTTACTTTCTTCTAAGGAACACAGATACAAGGCATAATGTTAATGATGACATAAAACGTAATCCCTTTGCCATCACAATACAATCCAGACCATCTATGCACTGTTTGCATTTCATGCGGTCTTAACGTCTACGGTTGTCTGAGAATCTCATTTGGCTGATGTATGCAAATTACATACTATATTACATTCAGTATTTGATTATTGGCCTTTGTTTTGACGTGAATTATTATTAATAGATATGAAATGACAAACTATTGCATTAAATTGTGAAGCAGTTCATAACAGAATATGTATTTCTGCTTGCAGAGACTCCCTGTTATCATGTTTAATAACTTGAAAAAATCTCATGAATTTCACTTTTTAATATTAAGACCTCATATTCTCATCTCATGGTTTCTTTAATGATGCTAAATGAAGTGAATTTAAGGTAAAGCATGCTTGCAGAACAACTCCAACAAACAAGATTCATCTCATTTTATGACACAAAATGTATTCAAATACAAAACTAATTCCTGGATTTCAGAAATGACTTGACGTTTGTCAGAGTAATCATGTAAAGGGGGAAAGAGTCACAGGGTTATGGGAAATGTAACATTTTTGTTTTTAAAAAACTGTTTACAGTCTTCTGTTTTTGCTTGCAGAAAATCTGCCGAAAGATAAAGATTTCCCATGATGTTAATTAAAGATTGCCTCAGGGTTATACTTTAACCAATTGACCAAGATTTCTGGTATGAATTAAGATCTTTTTTCTACATTTTTAATGACAGAGTACAATTAGATTCTTTTTTAATCATATTGATTGAAAGTTGTGAAAAAATCAGGCTTGTTCTATCATATATTCATTTTTTTAGTTATCTTAAAATACATGTAACACTAGTATCGGGTTGTATAAACATAAAAATAGACTTTGCAGTATTCAAGATCTGCAGACATTTTTGTTTTTCTGGCCCATATCGATCTTCTGCAAATCTTTTAGTGTAGCAAAAAATTATATATTTTTTAATTATCATTTTGTTCAGAAAAAATTAAAATCATTTTTTAAAATGTTTTCAATTGATATACATACAGCTGCACATTTATTTAGAAATTGTACAAAATAAATTAATTTACTAGTGTAAATGTGTTTAGAAAAAATGATCATTCTTGTTTCTGACTGTGAACTACGAACATTTTCTACTACTTTTTATTTTTGTTGCTGAAAATTGGAGAAACAGGTCAAAATAACATGATGCATTGAATTTTTTCACACCACAAATACTGCAAAGAAAACAAGTTCATATTCACTTTAAAAACAATACAACAGTAATATCTGTACATGTAAATTAAAACCTGGATTTGTATCACAGTTTTCAAGTGTCTTGTCATGCTGTCAGTCTTTCCCATTGCTGTTGGATGACTTTGTCACTCATGAGGTTTGATTTTGTTGAAATTCAACAAACACTAGACTGGAATGGCCACAAAACATTCAGAAATGTATTTTTCGGATCTGATCTTTTTTTGCCAAATCATCCACTAGTTTGTTTATCTAGCAGTCTGGGGGCACTTTTGGTAACACAGACCACCCGTCCTGAGGCTTTGGAAACCTCTGTCAGTCTTGTCAATTCTTTCTGATTGCGGTGCATTTATTCGAATAGAGCTGTCAGTGACATTATTAACAGAATTTATGTGCTGGATGTAAATTTAGGTGTCGCTATTCATTAACATGAATACCGTGGCCCACATGTAGTCGGCCTGGGGTTGATTCGTTTGTCAAATGAATTCAACTGTGTTCAGTGAATGTGGTTTAGCTCCTGTATTCTATAGACAGAGTCAGTTTCTGAAATGATACACATCTTCATTTTAGCTGTAACAGGATATTAAACCCATTGCTTCCATTTGTAGACAGGACAGGAGCATATGTGTCTTTGGATCTCTTTATCCGTCCATCACATGTCGCTCAAAGTCCAACAGATCACTCCAGCTGTAGAGAGAGGTGTTTTTGCCTTCTCGAGATGGAAGACCTGAAGCCAGAATCCCTTGATCTGACCACCGACCCGCGGTTTAAAGACCACAGCAGAAAATACTATGCTGTGTATAAATATATAGTTTTAAAATAAATAGTTTGTGGCTTAAAATGCAGTTAAACAAACATGTTGGTATCACCATGCAAAATTTGCATGTGCTTTGAGGATCTTTGATTATTATCATTATACACTAATTCAATATTTTTTTTCTTTTTAATTTTCAACATTATTATTGTAATGGTAATGTACAAAAGTTGGTTGCATAAGTAACTGAATTATTTTTAATAAACAATTTCCTGTTGAATTATTATATATACTGTATGTCTTCATTTTTTAATAAGCTTGAGTTTTAACTAATTAGATTTATGGGAACATTCAATCACGGATAGCAGCAGAGCAAGTGGTGGTCTTTTCTTCATCTGGATTAGTTTTCATCAGCCCAGGAAGGAGCAGACGGGAAGGTAAGAGCAAGATCGAGCTGCTTCTTAACCTTTCTCTAAGTAACAGCCGCCTTCTGGGGATTTAGACTTTGATGCCAAGCAAGCGTCTTCTCAGAATGTCATCCGTAATTGCTTCCCAAATCCATCTCACTCTCTCTCGCCAGTCTGTGTGGAGAAGTGGGCTTTGCCAGAGGCTATCCTGTCGTCTGCTGGTTCTGGGTCTGAATCTTGTTTGTAGTCGCGAAGGGAAACTCCACAGTTGGAGTTGTTAACACCCTCAAACATAACTTCATAACGTTTTGATATGACATGTTAGTACAAAGGTGGGAAATAAAGTGTTTTATTTCATGAGCATTGTTAAATTCAAGTCAATTTGGGAAACATGTTGGGTGGTTGAAAGACTTACATTTGTCCTATTGTGTGACGGTAAATAAATAAACTAAAAATTAAATTAAATCTCTCTTATGCTATTTTATATGATAAATATAAATAATATAAAAAAAGGTATTAAAAGTTTGTATTCTAAAAAATGTTGTCACACACTTGTCCTGTTTATTGTTTGCAAGTTGTAGCATATGTTAACTTAAACATTGCCATAAATGTCAAAAAGTATTGTATTTTACATACAATTTTGTCACTAAAATATATTGTAAAACATATATTCATGTACACTTATGAGATGAAGACTCTAGTCACAGTAATCGAATAAAAGCTGTTTCTATGTAGGCTACACATGTGGGGCTGGCTCATGGGGTTGCCATGTTGAGATCACGTGACCAACAAAATACCTTTGGCTTCATCCTGGACGTATTCGCTTACATAAGTTAATGACTGGCAACGAGTATTGTTTCAATGACATCAGTAGCCTAACCACAAACTATTGCTATTGTCATTTTAAGTCTAAGATTTTTTATTGCCACTACCAAAAGACACGTTTTTTAAATCATTAATTATATCAAAGTATTTCAATGATCTCACCCGTCTTCTCTGCCAACAGTCTCGCAAATTTTTATTAGCATTGTCCTTACAGAAAATATATTGGGTTTTCAATAAATCTGGTTTGGGTTTCCCATATTTATTGGTCATTTGACTTGAGAGAAACAAGATGGGCATACATAATTCTCTTCCTCTTGCCTATTGTCTGTCAGTCTAATTTAATTCCCCATTAAAATGAGTGACAGTGGGTGCTGAAGGAATCGGCTCAGGTTCATACTCTGGTTTGCCAGCAGACTCATTAAATCTCTTCACGGCCTCTTAAGACCGACCTGATCCACAGCACTTATGATTTTAATAAAAATACTCTAAGAGAAAAGTTATCTGTAGGCCTGAATGTATAATTATGCTTAAATATAAATATTTTGTTTTTCCATCCTCCAAAAATATAGACCGAAGACAAAATGTTTCTACTGTAGCGAAATACTTTACACCTCCACATCTTTCTAATGTGTAAACACTCTATAGAGAATACAAACATTAAATGTTTGCACTTCATGGCCACACGCACTCCGCAACGTTTTGGGATCGACAACCATAATGAAATTCAGAAAGGAATCGCATGGATTTAATGAAAATAGGGTTGACGCTGCCTAAATCTTTCAGGAGTGAATTTGGTTTAAAAGCATTGCTGGAGAAAGCGCAGACCGGCATAAATTTCAATGCTGGTTCCGGTTGGATAGTGCTGGTTTGGTTTCGGTCCAGTTCCCAGGGAACACATAGGCCTACTGATAAAATATAATCCACTGTAAGTTGATTTGAATAAAAGTGTCTGCCAAATGCATTGATATAATATCAAAATAATCGTTAACATGTACAGAATATTTTAGGTTTTCACAAATAACCTCACGGGCCGCATCACACACCACATAATGTCTATTCTTTATTTTAAGTTCAGTCCTCAGTTATCTTTCACCACTGTGCCATGTAGAGTGGATATTTTGGCTGGGCGTAGATCAACAGATTTCAGATCAGTGAGTTTGGTGTGACTGTTAGAATTAGCACCTTATTATCAGCTATGACAGAAAGAGATGAGCTTGAGAAACGACTGAACTAATCATATGTCAAAGAAAACCTTTTCTATTTGAATGCCATTTCTTTCTGAGTGATTCATATTTAGCCTACTTAATAACACACTTCTCTGCAACCTATACTTAATCAAATGATGATAGAAAAAAGTCTTTCATTCCAGCAAATTTCTGTTTATGCATATGACTTTTTTAACTATAGAGTCGATTCAGGTGTTTGGATTGCTGTGGTGAAGTCATGCTATATAGTCCCTGTATAGTAAGCCAGATTGCAAAAGTCTTTTGCATCCTACACGTCAGCAGAACCGAGCCTGCGTGAATGTGAATTGTGCAATGCAGATCACGTTTAGCACATATTGTGGGAGAATTTTACTAAATTGGGCTCTAAGATACATTAAATATCTCTATTCCTTTTTGATAGATTCTCTTAATTGTGAATGTATAGATAAGCTGTTTATACATAAGATGAAAAGTACTTTAGCATGTTTGTCATATCCCTTAATTGCCTTTATTTGTTTCTATTTAATACTTGGAACTTTAATAAGCATTACCACTATATTGACTGAGAACACAATATCTAATTCCCACACATCTGCATCAGTAGTAACGGATTGTATTGAGGTCTGTCTCCTGCACTGTATTAAAGGGGTTATATTGCGCAAATACGTGATTTTCTGTGTCTTTGGGTGTGTTATAAGTTGCTCATGTATGTATTAGACATGTGATTTTGCAAATATTAAAGTGTCAGAACAAAAGATGCTTTCTATCTAAAAGCGAATGTTCACCAAGTCCTGCCTGAAACTCCTCGTGTAGCCACACCCCCACAAATCTACGTCAGTTCGTGGTATGATTCGACTAAGAACGCCCAAATGTAAACGCAGGTAAGACGGGCGTACCTGTCAATACAATCGCTTTGGAACCTGATGTTCCAAATATGGTAAGAGGCGTTACAGTTCCGTCACATGCTTGCTGTATTAAACCAATCACTTCGCACAGGTTAACTGGCCAATCGGAGCACACCTCACTTTCGATAGAGATGAGCTTTGTAAAAATCTGCGTGTTTCAGAGAGGCGGGGCAAAGAGGAGACAAACATGCACGGTATGTGGAAAATACAGCGTTTTTGAACCTTAAATAATTTGAAACACGTTGAATTTCATCTAAAACAAACAGGAATACTCGTTTTAGCCGTGCCTTATGACCCCTTTAATGCATGATTTAATGTTGCTTGACTTCACTTACTGCTCAGCGATAAATGTATGAACTTAATGACAAAGTAAATGATCAATGTGTTAAACCGGAGGATTTTCATTTCAATGGAAACTTTAAACACAGGAAAAATCTTACAGCCCAAACTTCCCTTTGAAGAGTGTGGTGTGGCGTACACTCTTACTGCGGAGACTCACAGCTTTGTTGTCGACATGTCGTTCAACACCTTTTCATAAGAGATGTCTCAATGTTGTGTTTTTTGTACAAGATCTGTTTTTGTTGCCTGAGAAAACAAGTCGGAGGCCTTTTGTGCCGTATATTCCCCTCTCGATGCTGAAGCACGCTAAAGATGGCTTTCCTTTATGTAATGTTTGACTTTTCCTTCCTAATGATTACTGGGATTTAGTTGAAGTGATTTGCTTTTTACAGAAACAATGATGCGGGTCATACAATTGAAAATTAGAGCGGAGAGGATTATGGGATATAAAACACGATGGCATATTTAACAGCGTACGATATTGACCGGAGACATTGTTGTTAAGGGGCGAGCATGAGTCAGTTTATTACGCCGTTAGATGAAACAAATGAGAGGTTTTGAATTACACTAATGAAGTCCTGAACGCCTCCCGGTGCCTTTTAGGGCAAAAATATCAGTGTCAGAGTTGGACTTTTGCTGCTCTATAAAAAAACGAATATGAGATATCTGACCTTTGGTTTAATGTGTTTAGTGCTATTAAATTACGCCAGACAGTTCTTCTCTATTTCTTGCACTCCTTCTTTCTGTCACAGACAAAGGGCAATTGACTTAATTTACAGCCCTCATTTGTCAGCCGAGTGTTCTCCATTAAGACTGTTTATAGTTCACCGGCTAAAACATTTAAAGATGAATAGAGGAGCGCGGAGCAGGAAATGCTCCTATCCATTTATCTCTCGGCATGTGGCATTAAAGCGTGTCAGAGGTAAACATGTTGGGACAACAAATGAGTCGTTTAACACTACACAATAGTTAAATCTCTACTGTGTCACGCTGTAAGTGAAGGTCATAATGTAAAGGACTGTGATTATGGGTTGGATTTGAAACACATATCAAACGAGCGGCTTGAACAGTTTGTGATCAACGCACAGTCATACACACTGATGTGACCCTTAGCTTTCTGTGGAGAAAATTTTGACCTTGGATTGACCAAATGTGACCCTGCCTGTGAAATGAATTGTGAGATAACAATCATTAAAGTTTGATTTCACCTATTAATTTCATTATGATTTCAATCTTTGACATGGCCTAACTCAAAGAGTGATCAAGATGGCAAGGTTATATTTTCACAGTATATTCTTTACATTTAGAAAACGGTAAATCGCCCAAAAATGACTTTAGCTGGGTTTTGAACGGGCGGGGTCACAAATGTTAAATGCTCTTTCCTTTGTAAGTTGCTTTGGATGACATCATCTGTTAAATGAACGAATGTTAATGTAAAAAATGCAATTCAAGAGCACTAATATGATTCAATACACATAACTGAAATCCGTCCGATGCCTTTAAAACAAATCAAGTCCAAGATTTTGCACATCCAACATTTTGGTTGCCGGTGCCAAACTGAAAACCTGTTGTGAATCCCCTCCAACAGTGACACACTTTAACTTAAATAGTGTTCCTTTTTACGTCTTATTTATGCTTTATTTTATTTTTATTTTTCTAACTCTATTGAAGGACTTTGGACATAAATCTAAAGCTCTAATGATAGTCTTAAGGGATCCTAAAAAGGTTTGATTTTATATTGGAGGGATAATAAGACTTTAAAATGAAAATTGGATTCGTTTTGTATTATCCAAACAGACTTCTGCTTGTGTGTGTGACCTGCTGGGTGACAGAACGGTTTTGTTTGTCTTATGTTACCACAGAAGGCTGAATGGGAACCGTATTGTAATTAAACTGATATTTAGCAGAACTACATTAAAAACATCAGAGCAAGGTTTAAAGTTAAAAAGCTAGAAAATCTCCATATAAATGATCTCCCACAAAGCTGCTTGTTGTTATCCATCATTATCATTTAAATGCCTTAAAACATTTATTTTTATATCATTTCTAATAGCGGTTGCTGGGGGAAGCTTTAAATATTCATATCCAGCATAGTTGCTAAGAAAGAGAGGCTGTGCCTATAATAAGTATTACGTTTTACTGCTTAGTCTGTGTAAGTACAGTGTATGTACAATATTTGCCTAGATTCTACACACAATGTGCCTCATTCATGAAACACGAGCAGAACAATCGTTTTTGATTTTCGGATTCATGAAAATTTTCTAAACGTTAGTACGGAAGAAATAAACACCTGCTCCATACCACGTGTAAATAGTGTGTAAAACCGCACGCTACATACTCTACACTTTTAGACAAACCGGTGACACACTATGTTTCAAAATGATGCTTCACAAGTTATTTTGCCCTGTCTTTAATAATTTTTTACTTTTTAACTTTGAGTAAAACGCAGAGATGGTCACTGTCCTTTCATACACATCATGGATAATATTGAATAATTTGACATGTAAAGCTTAAACACTGGAAGATTTGCCCATTTGCCTCCCTTCCTACAATTGATCTGCCTCTCTCTCTTTAGTCTCTTGTCAGATTCATCACTGCAGTTTTTGTCCGGTAATTGAATTTGGTTGTTTATGCCTCCTTTCTGACTCACTGCCTTCAGGTGACGTGCTATTACGACTCACCCTTCACATTGCCATGTGCACGGCACATGATTAGGTGCCATATTATAATTCACACCATCCATCCAATAAGCATCTCCTTTCTTTTCAGTCAAGAAGAGGAATGGGGCCAAAATCTGGGTTGGCTTCCTGCCAACATTCAATTTTCATCTTAAGGAATAGGTGGCAAAAATAAAAAAGGGAGAGCAAAGGGAGATAAAGGGAGAGCAAACACATATGCACAAAATGTATATGTTGTTAACAGAAGAGATATTTGCTACTTGACATTAAACGCTGTCATTTACATTTGGTGTTATCATCTGTTTTTTGTTTTAAGTGGACAGGGCTAAATGTAAATGTCAGTAGGGTCCGAAAATGTGACCAGATCACATTAGTAATGTAAACAATGATTTAGTTATATGTGCAGTAATATGGATTATGTGAGGCGCAAGCATCCAGTAATTGGAGTGAAGTACATAATGCCTCTCAATATAAATATATAATATAAAAGCCCCTGAAGCTGTTAAGCAAGTAACACACTTTTTACACTTTCTAAATTTCGAAAAGAGTACTTATATAAAACACCTCAATTTGGGCGATATGGCAATAGTGTGCTAGATGAGAAAATCTGAATTATTTGCTCTTCTCTAACAGCATTTTGTGTATAAAGAACTGAACTGGTGAAATGCTCCTTATTATGGTCTTATTTGAAGTACTATTTGAAGTGCAATAAGAACATATTTTATTAAGCTATTTATTGATAGTTTAAAAATCACGATTAAAATGAAGCACTTTTAGGGTTTGTTCACTCTCAAAATAAATTTTCATGATAATTTACTCACCCCGATGTCCTCCAAGATGCTTCTGTATTTGTTTCTTCAGTCGAAAAGAAATTAAGGTTTTTGATGAAAACATTCCAGGATTTTTCTCCACATAGTGGACTTCGGTTGAAGGTCAAAATTACAGTTTCAGTGCAGCTTCATAGGGCTTTAAACCATACCAGACCATGAATAAGAGTCTTATCTAGTGAAACAATCGGCTATTTTCTAAAATGTAACATTTTAATTGGTTTATAAACACAAATGGTCGCCTTGCGCATTCATGATTTCACGTAATATGTAATTACGTTTAAAACTTGCACGCTTAGAAAATGACAGATCATTTCGCCAGATAAGACACCTATTTATCGTCTGGTAAAGCCCTCGGAAGCTGCACTGAAACTGTAGTTTTGACCTTCAACCGTTTGGAGTCCATTGAAGTCCACTATATGGAAAAAATACTGGAATGTTTTCATCAAAAAACCTTCCTTTCTTGTCGACTAAAGAACAAATATATGAACATCCAGGATGACATGGGGGTGAGTAAATTATCCAGAAAATGTATTGTTGAAGTGAACTACTCCTTAAAGGGTGTGAGAAATTAATGAGAGTTTATCTCCGCCGACTACAGGCATCTGACTTAAATATGATCGATGAAGCATGTAGACACCCAATTGCAAAACTCACCTCCAGAACTTTGATTGACACGCCTGTTAATGACCAAATTAGTTGTTTATTGTTTATGTATGCTAATGTACCATATTCATAATGATCTCACAATTTTAGCTCTAATTTCGTGCTCAAATTATGCAATATAGCTGTGTAAGACACGACTATTTATCTAATGTGTCATAAAAATACTACGTGTTCAGAAGTAATATATAATGAAGCGTGTAAACAGTTAACTTCTGTTGAAAATGTGTCACCAGTTTGTGTGTTTTAAGGTTTTGAAAAGATGGAGTGCTTATATATTTGAAGAGTAATTTTGCTATAAATTCCGCTCAGATTTCCCGTAAGTTAAAACTATTCTAATAAGGTTACCCAAGATAAATAACTATCCAAAACGTTTCTCAGAGCTCACAAAAGCAAGTACAAAATGAGGTCTGAATACTACAAAACTTAATTATTCCTCTATTAGTGTCTTAATTGCTATAAAAGTTGTACTATTACACAGGTAGTCATTTGTTGATTGAAAATTGGAGTTTAAAAGCAATTTACATTTATAGCTGTAGCCTACAACACAGTTTCTTATTAATTATACACAAATGTAGATGTTGCACAATGGGCATCTATCTATAAAGGGTTTTCTGAGGTAACATAATGCATTGTGATGCATGCATCAGTTGATGAAGGTTGACTGGTGTGTCTGTGTGTTAAGTGTACTGTCAGTCTCTTCCAGAATTTTCTCATTAAAGCTCAACATCTGGCAGCAGTGGCTCAATGCCAAACACACTCAGAGACACACATTCAGAGACAGTAGACTTGGTGTTAGTGTTGGTCATGCCAAACTGCATGCAATACATAAAAAAAAAACGATGGTCCAAAATCACAAAAGTTGTGCCGCTTTTGCATCCAACGTTATTGTGTGGCATGCAAAAAGAGCTATATTAGCTGCAATGCACCACATTTATAATAAATGCATTGCGTTCAGCTCAAACACACTTTTTTCGTGTATTCTATATATTATTATAGAAAATGTGACCTTGGACCACATAATCATTCTTAAGCACCATGGGTGTATTTACAGCAGTAGCCAACATAACATTACATTACATACACAACATAACATTATATGGGTCAAAAGTATAGATCATTAGGATATTAAGTGAAGATCATGTTCCATGAATATATTTTGTACATTTTCCAAAAATGGCCGGAAACTCGCTCGCTAATCCCCACTCTTTGGAAATAACTCACTCTAGTTTGGTATCTATGTAAAGCTCATGACAGTGGAAAGCCAAAGTCAAGTCAAACCTGTTTCTTCTTAGCAACACCCTAATACAGATTCTCTGATGGATAACTTTAAAGGGGATTTGTCAATATTTCGATTATTTTTGCACCGTCAGATTCCAGATTTTCAAATAATTGCATCTTGGCGTAATATCCTTACAAACCATACATCAATGGAAAGCTTATTTATTCAGCTTTCAGAATAAAATAAATCTAAATTTCAAAAAATGTACCCGTCACAGGTAGAAATATGCTAAATATCAACTCTAAAACACTTGCATTATTGTGCTTTTGCTGTGGACTCCTTATGGAGTTTTGTTTAAATCTTATGAGAAACTGTTGTAAGTGGGCATCTATCCAGATGTACTGTCAACATCTTGCGATTTGTTGATTGAAATGCCTGAATTTAGAAAAGTATGTTAGATTGTGTAAGTCTGCTGAATCCTCCAATGAGTAGCACTCAGAATCGGCCCAAAACAAGAAACCAAATTCTGTTCAGCACTAATTTTGTTGCCGTGTTTGCGTCCTTATCTCATTTCTTTAATTCCTTTAGTGAGTTCTCAGGCAAAACAACACGTTTGTTAGACAAGACTGTGGTGATTTCAAATTATCTAATTTCAAGGGCAGCCATATTACAAAAACTTCTGACAACTTTTTACCAAAGTTAGTTTTACTCAGATAAAATTGGATTATAGCATTTGAATGTTTTAGTTCATATTAATGGAAAAATTCACAATGTACCTTTGTAAACATGTGGGTACATGAGCATCTGAAAAGGGTGTTAGGTTTATATATTATTAGATGAATAGTTAGATGAAGCATCAGATGAATATTAACATTTGATTGGTATTACGGCTGTATATAGAGCAAATAACATTTAACATTAGAGTAGATAAAAGTGCAAAATAAATGCACACTAACACATTGCTGCAAGTCCTTGCTTTTGACCTTTCCTCCCTTTTTACTCCACAGCTTTGCACTTATTTGGAAACAATTAATCATGCCTAACTCTTACATTGTTGGCTTACACATTAAACATCATCTGTATTTCTAGTCGATGGAGCAGCGGCGCCACCGTGTGGAGATATGACAGGTCTACACTTAAAGAGAGAGGTAATAATGATAAATTCTCACCCAAATTAATGTTTAATTATGAATAAAAATAATTGTAAATATGCATAATTTGCTCATCGTCATGCTGTTCCAAATATGTGTGATTTTCCACTTATCAATGAAATATAAGAATAAAAAACTGATTAATTGAATCAATAAATTAAAAAAATACTTTTCCAGAACGTATGTACTACTCATATTTGTTTGAGTTAAAATATATTACCTTAGACTGTGAAAAAACATTTTCCGGCAGCTTACATAGCAGTCTAATATCACAACCGCTGTCACAAATAAATTAAAAAAAAAAGAAATTTCTACTGTTTACTTGCTAAACATTTGTGGTAATGTGTTTTAAAGATTTCCTATGTGTAATATTTATAAAACGATTCATTCATTGTACCTTTTCTTGGTACAACTACCACATGGCTCCAAACTCTCTGCATGTGTGTCATTGTACAGTTTTTCCGTACGTTGGCAAAAAACACAGTAACCTTTAGTGCAAGATTAGTGCTGTTGACCTAAATCACTTCAAAATAAACACAGGTGTTTTCTCCCATTTGTGGTGCATGGCTTTTCAGAGATGGTCAAAGAAACAATGAATACTAATGCTTAACGTTTAATTGCAAGAAATGTTGACAACAGGATTTAATAAATGGATTTGCCATTGAACAGTTTTTTAACTGAGTTTTTGGCACAGACAAATTTGAGTTGTGTACTACACACATGATCGTTCCAATTGTTCTTGCCTGTGAAGGGCAAAAATATGTTTTAATAACAATATTATTACATTGTATTCCATCTGTTAGTAAATAACTTCTAAATTTAAAAAAAGAAGGGATAGAGTTGATTCTAAATTGTATTATATGATGTGTAAAACATTTAAATAGACCTAGAGAGTCTGCATTTTATTTTTGTTACTATGATCTTTTGCATCAATTTGACAGAGCATGCATCACATTTGTGAATCATTCAAAGAAGTTACTTTACCTCCAGTGTGCATAATAATGCAATTTTCATTTCCTCTAGCATTGTTGGGTTCTCCTCTGGCCCATTTTTGAAAAATCATTTCAGAACCGTCACTCCATAACCAAAATTCCCTCTGTGACAAAAAGAGTACAATTGTAATTTTGGATTTAAAATTTTAAATACAGTATTATTAGATTAGAGAAGCTGTACTAATCTATAAAAACAGTGAGGGTACAAATACATGAGCAGAAATGAAAATGAATAAGACACATACTGAAATAGTATATCCACCTATCCAGACCTCCACTGTATCAGAACTGAGACGTCCAATTAGAGAATCTAACAAATAGGACTCCTTAGAGCTGTGAACGGAAGCAAGATTCGCATCATAGGCCTGGCATGCTTTCTGTAGAGAGGCAGATTTGTTAAGACACATATTGTTATAACACTTTCAAATTCTTTTATTTCTAACACAAAGGTTGGACTTCCAGTGGCATCCGTAATAGAGGAGCACTCACCTCTGCGTTCGTCCAGGGAAGCCTAATGTTGATGAACTTGAAGCATCTTGATCCTATTTTATACCACTTAGTTGGACAGACTCGTCCTATACAGTGAATGTAGATTTATTGTTATTATTTGATCAACAAACAGTATATTCGATGCATTGTATTATACACTACAGGGTCACTTGACTTAAATGATTCGGAAATAAATGTCAACTGATAGTAATAATTGTACATTGTAATTCATGATAACATTATTTGCTGTGTTTGCCGTTATTGAGTAAATAGAATCATACTATTAACAGTATCATCAAAGAGAGAAATGTAGAACTTTGAGGTAAAAAAAGAATCGTCATTAAAAGGTTTTTCAACGGTTATTAGACATAATCTTCCACAGAAAAATGGAGAATTGAATGGAGGTGTTTTAGAATAGGTATAATCATGACTGGACTTACTTGAACTACTCAGAGTAATGAGACAGAGAATCATAAAGACGGTCAAAAGGGCCATCGTCTCCAACAGAATGCTGTCGTCAACCAACCAGAACACCTGAAAATCAAAACAGAATAAGACATTTGTTTTGTGTTTGTCCAATCTTACAGAAACTGTTGTATAAAACCTGTTTATCAGAAATGCTTCCAAAGGCATGCATTCATTTTATAACAGACTAATCATTTGCTGTTACTCACTGAGAATTGTTGTCGTGTGTCTGTACTTCTGAACAGGGAGTTTGATTATAAGGCTGAACTGGTAGTGGCGCAACGCCCCATTACAACGTTTAAACAATTCCAATTAAACCACGAACATTGCAAAGCTTGCGCGCACACACACATACACACACAAACACACACGCACACACACGCACACGCACACACACACACACACACAGGCGCTGCTCAAACAGGCGGCCGAAGCAGAACCCACTTCCCTATAAAATCTTGTTTTTTTTTCACTCCCCCAAGTATCAACAGTTACACAAACAATGGTGATGATCAAAACGCAACTCGTGTAGATAAACCGGTTCCCACCATGAACATTTAAAAAAAAGTTGTCTTCTGGTGGCATATGTCATGGCATCAACAATTAAAAAAAAATGTTGTTACTTTAGTTGTCTCAATTTTAATAAGGCATCCTTGGCTTAATCTAAGACCTGTCTGTAAAACCAGGCCAAAGACATGTTTTAATAGGGGGCTGTATCATATTTAACCTATTTTGACCACATGTTTAACAAATTGATATGAAACAAGTGACAAAAAAATAGCGTTGACATCTAGACTCACATAAAGGATTATTAGGAACACCTGTTCAATTTCTCATTAATGCAATTATGGTGGTGGTGTAATGGTCTGGGGGATGTTTTCTTGGCACACTTTAGGCCCCTTAGTGCCAATTGGGCATCGTTTAAATGCCAAGGCCTACCTGAGCATTGTTTCTGACCATGTCCATCCCTTAATGACCACCATGTACCCATCCTATGATGGCTACTTCCAGCAGGATAATGCACCATGTCACAAAGCTCGAATCATTTCAAATTGGTTTCTTGAACATGACAATGAGTTCACTGTACTTAAATGGCCCCCACAGTCACCAGATCTCAACCCAATAGAGCATCTTTGGGATGTGGTGGAACGGGTGCTTCGTGCTTCGCCACAAATCTCCATCAACTGCAAGATTCTATCCTATCAATATGGGCCAACGTTTCTAAAGAATGCTTTCAGCACCTTATTGAATCAATGCCACGTAGAATTAGGCAGTTCTGAAGGAGAAAGGGGGTCAAACACAGTTTTATTATGGTGTTCCTAATAATCCTTTAGGTGAGTGTATGTATGAGCTTTAAACCTTAGTGTTTCAGAAATGATTTCAGAAATGTGTTCTTTGAGGTCCATTTGATGTGTTTTATATGCCACTATAAATAGCTATTTGAAACATCCATGTTATGTTCTATGATACATTGTACTTAATTGAAAGGGTTTTATTCTATCCTTCCACAGCCTCTGAAAATGTGCATTATAGTTTTTTCAGCCGTTTTTTAGCATTTGTTAATCTTTGGTAATGTTAGTTGAAGCCAATACAATGACAAGTTCATGCATTCACTGATGTTACCATTTACAACTTTTCAATGAGTAAATATATCTTTAGCAGCAATTTTTACTTTCAAACACAGAAATATAACCATAAGGGTATACAAATGAATGCATATCTACTATTTAAATTTACATTTGGCAGAGACTTTTATCCAAAGCAATTTACATTGCATGATACAATTCATTTGTATTTCGAGTATGTGAAATCCCTGGGATCGATCCATGACTTTGGCGTTGCTAGCACCATGCTCTAACTGCTGAGCCACAGGAATGTACTATATGGTATATACCATAATAATTTGCAATCATTTTTAAGCAATTTGTTCACCTATTGTTGGTTTAAATAAAGAATTCACCTGATGAATAGCAGTTGTGCCATTCAATGACATTAATAATGGCAGGCAACACAGTTATTCTGAATAATGGAGTCATTTTTATTTCATTTTAAACTCCGACTACACATAAAAGTGTTTTAGTCAAAGGTGTCTATTGAATGTCTGTAGTGGATGACGCAGTGATGCCACCTCTGAAAAGGTGTTACACAAACTTCTTGGGCAGTTATTTGGCCAAATTTGACTCTTTCTTGACTATAAAGTGTTTATTATAAATCTCTTAAGTACAGTATGAAGGTAATAAAATCACAATTATACATTAACGTAATATATGAACGTAATCTTTTGAGTTGTGTTGACCATGTCCACAGTTGAGTGAACTGAAAAGTTTGATTGTTGTTTATTTATTTATTGCAATAATTTATTGTTTACATGATTTTCAGTTGAGAGAGTCATGTGACATTACTAAGTTAATTGAGTTAGTTGAATTACTCGGCAAAAAGTTGAATAAACTCAAAAAAACTATGCAGCTAGTTGCCTTGATATTTTCTACAATGTACCAATGGCAGATCCTGATAAATCACATTACTCACGTACAGTATACTACACAAACATTTACTTATATTTACATTGAGATCATCTCTAATTCAAAGCAAATGAATCAATTATTGTCTTATTGAAAGCATGTTTCTAGTCCTTCTCCATGGAACGCATGGTTTCAGACGTTCCCGTCTATGATTTAGCATAAGTGTCTTAATTTTCTTTAAGGTTGAGAAACACATTTCAGCTTCAGCTGTTCACAAGGAATTGGTTATAAGGGTGAGCCACAGTTTGAACACGAAATGTATGGTAATGTTGGTCAAACCCTCATGATTGTGTCACCGACCTGTCAAAAACACCCTGCTATTTTAGTAATAAAATGTTGTATAATTTATTATAAATAATTAAATGATTTATTATTTACTATAAGCTATATATTTATTATTATATAGGTATGAATAATATTTAAGGCCCTTGCCTTATGGACAGCGCTTATATTATGAAGTTCCGAAGGCATGTTGGAGGACTGCAATGTCCTTCTTCTGTAGCTGCTGTGAACATGATTTGATAAAACAGCTGCAGGAGACAATAGAAGTGTCCATCCTCAGAAAGCCAGACGTCTCCCTTATACTGCAGTGCTGTCAAATGAGCTGGCAGTCACAACAGATCTGACACTTTCTGAGGTCATCTAGGATTTCGAATATAGTTTTCAAGGTTCTGCTGTTGAAGTTTCATCTTGCGAATGAGGCTCTTGGCAGTCTTCGTGCAGCAATCTGGTGGAGAATAGCAGTGCTGGTAAACTGCTCATGCCATCCAGATCATAAAAGCAAACTCTCACTGCATGCATAACAATGCACATAATGGGCAATCTCATAATGTTCACACACCTTCTGCTGCACACCAGCCCGATCTCCCATCATCACACTGGCACTTTGAACGGTGTAATGCTTCTTTTAAAGTAGGCCCTTTCCACATTAAAATGGTAAATATTTACGGTGAAAGACATTGTGTTGTGTGTGTTCTTATAGTCTCTGTTTTAGGTGAATCATATTAATTTTATATTGTTTTCCATTTGTTCAGACAGTTGAGCCACCTGCCGTTACAGAGGTTTGAGATACCGATACATAAATAATTATTATATTTCATAATTATGGAAGTTTTTAGTAGTAGGCTATTTGTTAAGTGAAAATGATGTCTTCTGTCTTGTATTAACATTAGTATGTGTTAAGTGTTGAAAAATCGAATTAATATTTATTTCAGATCCAGTCTTACAATAAAAAACAACTGTACGGGAAACTCAAGTCTTCCTCTTTCATACACTAACATTTCTTCATATATGTAATGTGTCGCAAGTGCTAAGACACATTTCAGTTCAGATACAAAAAATCTCTAAGAAGGAACTTAAAATTAATTCTGTTGGCTTATTAATTATGAAAAAAAAAACTACAGTGAATTTCTCTAAAATGTACAAATATTATTAAAGTTTATTTTATAAAACAATACGTTTTTAATTAATATATTAATATTAACTAAAATAAATATTTGTGTTACTCATATTACTTAATTTTTTTAAGTAAATTAACTCAACTAATGTTTGTTATATATTAAGTATGTTTAATTGATTTCAGAGCTCTAAAATTTACTAATTTTTTTAGTGTAAATTGTTTCACGTAAAATCACAGTTACATTTTTTAGAATGTAATATGTTCTTATACTAACATCTCTTAATATCTGTTAAGTGTTACAACTACCAATTCATATTTATTTCACACATTTACCAATAAAAAAAATCATGTCATCCTTTTTCTTATCCTAACATCCTCTAGTACGTGTTAAGGGCCACAACTGCTGAACCACTGAACATGCGACTCCTGAATCTGTCAAAACTGAATAAAGAATCTGTGGATGAACACACAGTATTCAACATCAACAGCATACAGATATTGATGTCTTTTTATTAACCCCAACATACATGTGTCAGTTAGAAAAGTATGAGATACACATTTCAAGTTACGTCCATGTCCTATCTTGTGCAAACACTACATGGTGCCGGAGGTCATTTAAAGAAACAACGTTTGAAAACAATGCAGGACAAACAAAACAACAATAAGTGCATTTAAAAACTATAAGTTGATTCATTTTGTCAAATTTATTGATTCCCAGCTTCTTATAAGCTAGATTTCGAGGCATAAACATCATACATTTCTACAATTAAACAAAAATATAACCAATATGTACAATTATTGTATTAAAAATACAAAAAAAGACAAAAAAACAAATCAAAAACAAATACGTACTCCACCAATTGTCTTTGTAAAAGACGTACAGGTAAAAGTAGTCAAAACCCAAAACAAACAGAGATTCTTCACCAGCTAAATGTACATTTCTCACTTGACATCACATATCGAACAGAGTAGCAGAACAGCTACCTACTACTATTTACCTTGTTGTATTTATGCTTGTACAATTTGTGCAACTTATTTTGCAAAACAAGCGACTCGGCTTGGCTTGCCTGCTTGTGAATATTTACTTTAAAAACAAAGCGGAAGCAGATGGTCGCTATATCTACCGTTACAAATGTTTCACCAACTGTATCCGCAATTGTTACAAAAAAGCCGAAACTAAAATACAAACAGGCAACTAGAGAAAGAAACAATGAAGTGGTGATAGGTTACAGTGGAAAACACTGCAGACGTCTTTTTCTCTTTCGTCTATTATTTCTAACTACCGATCAATGTGATCAGCGTAAACTCAGTGATTAAAAGGAAATGAATGAAAGTGACTCGCTCTCACTAAGCTTCAGGTTCCAGAGTCTTGAAAGCACAGTTGGGTTTCTGTGAGTGATTCTGGAAGCTGTGTGCCGCCGATCGAGGCCGGACGCTCCCTAAAAAACAAAACTTTACGCAAAAACCACTGTATTCAGGCACGAAACATACCTTCCTAATGACATATACTGTATCACACAGGTAGGAAGTAGCACCCAAATTAGACGGTGCGCCCCATTGCCTGAGTTGATTCCTGTTCTCATTTTGACCAACAGGGGGCGTTAGGTGTTGCGTCACAGCCAAGAGCACTTTAATGAGCTTTTAAACTGTAGAGATGTTTGTGAAGCCCATAAAACCGCTCGTGTCGTTGCGGAGAATCTAAGTGTGCTTGAGCGTATATTTTCTGGGCCTTTGGCTGGACTGCCGTACTTCTACTACCAACGGATGACAACAGATGATATGTTTGGCCTTTCTCAAACGCTTGTTAAGAAACCCAGTCTTTCATTCATACATGGATCTCAATCACACTAAGGCCATGAACCCACAAACTCCCTCACTCCACAGCGTCCTCCATCTTAAAGCGGTGTGCTACGCATGTCAGGAGTCACAACGTGAACTCCAGTTGTCATGATGTACTTTCCAGTTTCTCAGTAGAGTTGAAAGCTGTTCCCAAGCCGAGCTCCTCGACCCGACCCGACCGTAAATATAATACTGTAACTGAACCACAAGACATGAGTGTTGTCATCAGAGTTTGTGCACGAGGTTGATAAATCACAGTCTGAATCTTTCCTTCTTGACTTTCAGGCTACGAACACCCAAAAGATGGGCGACTGAAACGTGGGCATCAGTTTACGCCTTAGAAACAAGTGCTGAGGGAAACTTCTAAATGGGTTTGTGTCACATCTAAGCAAAAGAAGGAGGGCGTTGTCTGTATATAACCATTAACACAAGTTTGTGTGTGAGAGAATGTCAAAGCGCTGTTCGGTTGTCAGTTTTATGTTCACCAAAGTGCCAAATAATTTGTTTTTTTGCTCGCCTCCTCTCTTCACAGTATTTTTAGCATGCAGGGCAACAAACCCCCCATGATGCTTTAAGGCAGGGCAGGGAGATGAATCCATCAATGGGGAGGGAGAAAGGGCAGTGCCAGCGAGATGTAGACTGGATGGTCTGGGTGTCTAGACCTGCGGAGGCTCTAAAATAGCCTGTCAGTCCTTGCAGCAGACGTATAAAAGCCAGTGTCGTCACCCTTCACACAGCGGACACCTGTTCATCCTCTGGAGGAGAAAGAGAATTTTGTTAGCGTCGTAGACATGATGTTCTCAATAAACATTGGCTCTGGTCTAAACCATAGTGCTAAATCCTGCTAACATAATATTTCAACGGCACTGATGAGTAGTTTTAATTTGATTTAATACAATTCATTTACAATTAAATACTAATATAAATTTAAAATATATATTATATTATGCACAAATATAGGCAGGAAGTTAACTTCGGGTCAGGCATGTGCGTCCGATGAATCCATCCATAAAATGTATTTTTAAGGGCACTGAGAGACCACTCCCGATACTTCCTCTCCAAAATTGACAATATTCATAGGTATGTGTTGTCGTTTCATTCTGTGACAACATTTTGTCTGAATTTCTAAAAAATATATTTGTATTTGCTTTCATTTGTATAACTGTGTCAAATAGTTTAAAAGTTAATATTCGACTGAACATTTTTTTTCAATCACAGTCTTTTACGTTGCTGTATGGTTGCTATGTCCCTCCTGGGTTTTTATTTTATTTTAATTTAACAGACACAATTCTTCTCGGCTGTAGATACTAGCTCATGTTGTATAGACGGTTAACAACATAAACAAATGTTACTGTACGCTTTTGCGAACCGAACGTTACTTCCGTTATATATCAGCCAAGAATATAGTTCCTGCAGATTAGTTCTAATAACAAGCAAAAGAAACGAAGAAGAACAGTAATTAAACTTGCCTCGCCAATATTTTGAATCTAGACTGCGATGCCGAGTTTACCCACTAGATGTCTCTTACGGTTCCTTCAAATGCCACAATGTTACACGACCCATTTAATTAATTGTTTACTTAATACAATTAACACAAGTCGTTGATTCGATACAATAATACAATAAAATGAATAATAATATACATTGAATCAAATGTATAAACAGTTATATTATTAGCAACTATCCAGTCCGATAAACAAACACAGACCGGAAGTTAACTTCAACTCAGGCGTGTGCCAAGTAACCTTTTCCGCAGTTAATACCTTAATGAATGAATCCATGAATGAGAAATGCTTACAAATGCTTGCTAGCTACGCATCTATGGTTTGCAACAGAGCCAGAAGCAAACAATTGAATATACAGTAAATGAATAAAACACACACTCTTGCCTTACCGTACCAAAGACACAACAACTTAAAGTTAAACATTCCAATAAATAACACCTGAGCATCATCATTTTGCTGACATCAACAAAACTCACTATTTCCTATTTTGAATTCTAGCACGTTCAAGCATTTACGATGGCAAATCTAGTGATGTTCCTCTGAGCACTGATGGGTGAGAGCCAATACACACAGCAGAGCGGGGAGCAATGACTGGGATGTTGCCACGGCGACCAGTTGCAGGCTGTCTCCGTGGCGACGCATGCACTGTGTGAGATGCGCTGGTGATGGTGGGCAGGTGAAGGAGCTGACCTCCAGGCATGCAGCACTTGTGCTGGTGAGAGTGTCGAGTGCTTGGCTGGGTGCGCGTGTGAGTGAGTGAGTGTGCTTTTGTATCTAGAGTTTGGGATGTTTTACCTTCCTGTCGGGGTGGTGTATGTAACTCATGGCCTGGGGGGAACTGCTGTGTGTGGACCTCTCCTCCTCTGAGATCTGAGTTTGGGAGACAAGCACTCACCCTCCTCTTCCATCTCCAAAGCCTCCTCATCCTCTCGGCCCCGGGGGTCCGGCGGAGCGGCCTTCCCGGCAGCGGGGGGCGGCTGGGAGTCGGGGGAGTGTGTGACGAGGCGGGAACGCTGCAGGGCGGTGGTGTAGTCCGGAGGTTTCCTCCCAGAGTGGGTCGAGGTCTCCGTGACGTCCGAGATGGTCAGTGCCGTGTAGCCCGGCGGTGTGGGTGGGGGGTCCCGGTAACGGCCTTCCTTCCGTGCTGGCAGGGGGGAGGAGACAGACACCAATGCTACCATTGATGCTCCTCACACAAATGGACGGAAGGCATGCAGACATGCACTAGTTCATGCAACTGACACACGCATGCGTTTTTTAGACAGTGAGTCATGTGACATTTTAAACAATCCCGATAGAATCGCATCGCTACAAATTTACGTCGCAATTTACACACATTTTAAATGATCGGCTGCTTTATTACATAAAAACACACGGTACGGCTGCAAGAAACTACAACATATGTACGATTTCGTGCGGCAACTTACTGATCACGGCTTTGGTGTTGCCAGCGGTGATGGGCGAGGGCCGGCGACTGTGCTGTCTGGACTCTTCAGAACCAGTGGAGGTGATGCTGCTGGTCTCTGGGTCTGTGTTCAGATCTCTTCCTCCCCGTCTCTTGATCGTGCCCGTGTCGCCCTCGGTCTCCTCGCCCCAGCACGCCACAGAAGACGTAGAGGAGCAGGCCGACGCCCAGCTCCCTCTGCTTCCCCAGAGCCCCGCCCCCTCAGCCAGAGCCTCCCAACTGCGTCCCTGCTGCATGTTCTGAATGTTATCATGCGAACCGCTGGAACAGGAAGTCCAGCTGCCACGACCAGAATCGGCGGCGTCGAGAGAGACCCGGTCGCCCTGGTCATGGGTGAGCTCCTCTGAGCTGGGGGAAGACAGAACAGTGGCGCCCGCATACAGACCGCGGCAGTCCTGCATGGATGAGTAGGACCTGAAAGACAATGAGGAACAAACCAAAAGAATTAAACAACCTCTGTCTGCATCTCGACTTTTAAAGTGTCTTTAATACCTTGGCACGAAAGCGTCTCATAAACTCAAGTCTTGAATGCTATGTGACAATTAAACCAATAACCTTTAAAAACTATTTTTAAAGATTTTTAATGCATTTCTCAGATTTTTATGAATTAAGATCAAAATGAGTATTCGCACAATTCATAAAGGCATTCTCAGCTAAAAGTAAGAAAAGAAAGGTCTTCATAGACCAGAAATCATGCTGAACGCATGGTTAGCATTACGATAAAAATGGTCATCTGTGAGCTTCTTTACCCCAAACTATACTGGTCAGGGTCTGCAGTCGCCCTGCGCTCCAGGCGGTGAACACCGCAGTGAACGTCTCCGGCCAGTCCTCCGTATCTCTGCCTCCGTTCCTCCTGTCCCATGTCCAGAGAGGAGGTGCTCACCAGACTGGAGCGTGAGGAGATCTCACTGTGACCGGAGTCTGACAGATAATCACCTGCTCGAACATATCCTGGGAAAATATCACATAAAACAACATCACTTTCTTATCCTTAAGATACTTCTAATACTCTGGGCTTTTGTCCTAAACTTTGTGTTCTGACAATAAGGAGGCATCTAATTTAAGATGGACTGATGAGGGACTTTCTACATTGGTTGGAACTCTATGCACAACACAAATAGCACTCGGCACAGGAGACTGACTGTTGTTATGATAACACGGGAATTAGCATAAAAACAAAGAACAGCAACTTTGTGATCATTTTTAGTGTTAAATATAAAAACTTTGATTCTAAATAAGCTTTCTAAAGGGTTACAGGTGGTTTAAATCTTTATGCTAAGCAACTGAAAGTAACTGAGTAACGTCTTACTATGCTGTGCTTGGACTCTATCAAACCTCAATTGTTAAAAGGCCAAACAATACAAACCGCATCACCTTGAGCCAAAATGGCCCCTTTTTAGCCCTTACTAATCAAAACCAGACACTTACTTCATAAGAAGATAAGTTTGAACCCTACACACACACACACACACTGTCTGACAGGAGTTCATCTACAGCACAAGACTTTTGCTCTGCCAGCTACAACAGGATCAAAAACAAGCTATACCTGAGGAGAGAGTTCACTCAAATATTTAGAATATGTGCAAAACCAGTCTTATGGGTCACTTTTTCGAAATTGAGATTTGTACATAATCTGAAAGCTGAATAAAAATGATTTCTATTGATGTAGTTGTTAAGGATAGGACAATATCTGGCGGAGATGCAACCGTTTAAAACTCAGGAATCTGAGTGTGCAACAAAATCTAAATATTTAGAAAATCGCCCCCTGAAGTTGTCCACTCACAAAAATAAAGTTTTTATATATTAACGGTAGGAAATGTACAAAATATCTTGATGGAACATGATCTTTACTTTATATCCTAATGATTTTTGGCATAAAAGAAAAATCAATAATTTTGACCTATACAATGTATTTTGTCTTTTCCTAAAAATGTTCCCCTGTTACTTAAGACTGCTTTAGTGATTTTTTATTGAATATTAAAACCCAGAGAGCTACCTACCTAGACAGCATTACTGTTTATAGTTGTTGCAATTGCGTATTCTGTGTGTAAACCTTGAAGGAATAGTTCACATCCAAATTTGCTCCCATTCACTTTCCATATTAATTTTTTTCCTACCATGGAAAGTAAAGGAAGGCGAATTTTGAACTGAACTGCTCATCTAAAAGCGATGTCTTGGTGGCCTGCTCATAGTAATGCTTGTGTGAACTCTCTTTGGCTAAACCTGCATCGAACCCCGTTACCTGCTGGTGCTTTCCTACAGAAGGAGGAAAAACCTCTCAAACCGTGACTCCTTAAAGATGCCATGGCTGAACGCAGGGTGAAATGAGTGAGCAGAAACAGAAAGCATTTTTATACACCAAAAAAAAAAACAGTATAAACGCGCTCAAAGTTTGGTCCTATTTCTTATCAGCAATAGCCAGTTCTAAAATAAAATCCCTTAAAGAACTAAATGCAATATCACACCCACACCAATATATGTTTCTATTTCAAACCAAACGTAAGATGAACGTTATAACGTAAGAAACCTGATTATTAAAACCTTACTAGAATCCTCCCTCTCAATAAAGTGAAAATTATCATCTAACCTATAGATGGCAGTATAAACATGTTAAATAAGCATAAATGTAATCTGTAATGGCACAAGGGGGCGCCAACAAACAGAGGCATCGACTGTGTGACAGATGCGGGGTCACTAGCACTCTGAATATAGATTTAATGGCACACCCAGAACAGGGAAGCAAAGCATGTGTCAATGAGAGAAGAATACACAGGGTGAGCGAACACCAGAGGTTAAAAGAAAAACACATTTACAGTATATCCTAAATGCATCGTATGACAAATGTACATATGCAGTATACGTATCTGTATTCACCTTTCTTTGGCGAGCTGTGAGGAGACGTGGGAGGAGAAGACAGCTGTGAGGAATTGTTGGACACGCTCTCCTCTACCAGTTTCCTGTGTCTCTCTCCAGCCTCCTCCGAAAGTGACAGAATCTTCTTCAGAGAGCCCGGTGAGCTTGTACCTGTACAAAAGCGTTTTGTAAGTCGTGTGAGCACCATAAACAAATTTCGAGTCTGGTCGATAAGCTGCACAGATAGGCGGTCTTACCAAACGGTGGTAAGTCTTTAACCGGCACTTTCTTGCGAGATGGGTAGAGGGCGACGGCAGGCACTTGAAGCGCCTGGTTGGCTTTCTGAAGCTGCTGGCGCTGCTGGATGGCCCGTGAGACCACGGGAGATGTGTCGGGTCTCTTTTTGTCTCCAGAACTCTTGGGCACTGCAATGAAATTTAAGACAAAGAATGTATCCATTTCCTTTACTTTTAAATAGAATTCATGCATATTCATATTCATCCGTCTGATGTGTATTCTTCTCACTTTCTACACTTAATTCAGTGTGCAAATGCAATTTTTATGGATTTTGTGATATCCAAAATGTGGATTCTTTTAGTCTGGGTTTGCGATCAAGTTAAGGGTTTTAGAAATGATTTATGAGCCTTGGAAATCTCCTATTGACTAATCGACAGAATGGATGCCGATGTAGTATTTTAATATAGTCACCTTTTGGATCAAAATTCTCTTTTGCTTATTAAAACAAGATAAAAATGAGAAACTGAAATGGTTAAAAATTCAAGATGTGTCTGTATTTGCGCTCACGCAGCACTCACATGTGTTAATAGAGGCCTCGCACTGTATAGAGAGCATCTGCAGGCTCTCCTCATTGGTTTCCAGGCTGAGGTTGGACAGGTACTGTTTGACCTTGCGTGCCATCTGCGCGTCCTCGTATAGCTTCTTGGCATTAAGGAAGGAACTCCGTCTGACGCGCTTCTTGTGTCCGCCCGTCTGAGTCACATCCAAGACGGCCGCATTGGCACTGCCCTGGCTGAGAGACCTGAACACACATACAGATGAAAGTTGACTTAAGATGTGGGTAATACCTCTGATCCGGGATCAGGCAGCGTTCTCACAGACATGCAGTAAGTCGCATTCCTTGCAGCTCAGAACATTCCAAACATTCCATGCGTTTCACATCTCAGGCAGATAAATTAAAATGGGCTGTTAAATAAACGGCCATAGCGGCGTACATCAATTTTGTGAGAGGGAAAAATAACACCGTGATTATTTCCAGGTGTGCAGCTGAACCGTTTTTACTACATACATGAGGATTTCGAAAGCTTTGAATGTTATTATGTATACATTTCAGTTTTTTGTAAAGGGGGGAGAGAAAGTCTATTATTTGACTTTTTTTATATATATTTTTTATATTAAAAAAGCAGCAACAAAGTAGTTCTATAGCTCATTTTGTTAGGGCTGACAAACGGAGTCCAGAATAAAAGTTTGTGTTTACATAATATATGTCTGTGTGCTGTACATATTAATTTGGTATTTATATACACAAACATGCATATTTTTAAGAAAACTATGAAATGAATAAACATTTATATATAATTTCAATTAATGGTATATTTAAATAAAAACATTTGAATATTTTCTAAATATATAGACATTTATGTGTATGTGTTTATAAAAACAAAATTAATATGCAAAGTACGCAGACATATATTATTGAAACACAAACTTTTATTCAGGATGCGATTAATCGTTTGACAGCCCTAAGATATGTAGAACATTGTGTCGGGAAATGGGTTAAATTCTCAACAAACATAAAAAAGTTGCTTTAGATAAAAGACTCTGGCAAACTGAATAATAATTCATATTTTTATTTAAAATCATCTCATAAAGTCATGCTCAGTTCTTCTCCGCTTACTGTGAACTAAAATGCTAGGTTTGCCTTTCACACATCTCATCTTAGTCACAGTTCAGCAAATAATAAAACGAAACCTCACACAAAACTGCAAATTCTAAGTAGAAGGCGTGCAGCTACTGTAAGTAGATTAGCCAAAAGGGACACGTGAAAACAAATCACTTTAGCTAAATATGGATCATGGGACATCAGATTAATAAATGAGCTGGAACCAAATGACTGTAAATAAATTCATGCGCACTGCGGTATTGATGGTGTTATTAAATGAACTCTGAATGAAGTGAGTTTAATCAATGACCCTAAATAGCAAAAGTGACGTCTCAAGCGTTCAAGATGGAAGCATTCTCAAATGAAGAAAGAATAATGAAGGACAGTCAGCAGGCAGCCAAAATGAAAAGAGGGTCACACGCCGGGGGCCTGAGATCAGAGTTCGCCATACTCACCCCAAACTCCTCCATTTCTTCTTCCTGTAAGGGAGAGCCATGAACAGTGATGCGTGGGGCAGGGGGTGGACGAGATAAATGGGGGGAGAAAGCCAATGAGAAAGAGAGGAGGACATACTTGAGAAAAACAGACCGAGGGTACCGAGGTGAGGTGCACCACAGATCAAGAGAGACAAGAATAACTCCTGGCACAATAAATGCAGACAAAGAGTGACATACACAACTGTTTAACAGAAACGTTCACTTCACCAGGGTACAAAAACCTGCGGCAGAGGCCGCGTGTGGAAGCGTGAGGGTTGAACACGCTGCAGTGAACGGCCACTTAAAGCTTCTCAAAGACTTTAACAGTCCAGCCTGAAATATAGACGGAAGCGTCACCGGAGCTCACCTGGTTCTGAACATCAGAGCTGGGTCCATGTTAACAGCTGCCATCCGGCCCACGTGTCTAATCTCTTTAGCAATCATCCGCAGCTTCTCAAAGTTGACCAAACCGTCCACCTTTGAGTCGTTTCCTAGTGAAATAAAGAGTTAAAGGGATCACACACACAGTAAATGTATTTGAATGGTTTCATGGTTTGTTATTTCTAGTATGTAGATCCGTGCAGAGCAAGTTATTCGTTCATCTCTGCATGGTCTTGCAGACTCGCTGTCATATCAAATACAGTCTTTAACTGTCCCTATCATTTAACAAGAGCCTCTTTGCAAAGCCTGTGAGTGACAAGATCACACACTGTGCTAAAACAAACTGTTAAGATCTGACTGGTGATTATGGCCCTTGTTAAAAATAAACGTCAGATGCTATCTATCCATCCTGCTTCTCCTTCATACCCTCACGTGGCAAGATTTCAATCACCCAGTAGCCATTATTGATGTTTAAAAGTGGCGAATACTGTGTAGATGTACTCATCTATGACAGAATGATCAGGTACGTTATTTGCTTTTAGACAAAGGAGGATGTTTTGAAACTAATACAGTGTGATTTAGTCCATTAGGCTATTTAATCCCAATAACATCAATGTTTAGTACAATTATTAAAGATGCAATGTGTGACATTAAGAAATGCAAAATAATGTACATAATTATGTCTTGAGATGTGAATAAGGCCATACATAATAAAGAGTTGTGTTTTTATTACCTTAGAAAGAGCTATTTCTATCTACATACACCGCGGGTCACCTTACATGAAATTCCCCTTGTTGTTTCTAACCCCTAAACAGACAAACTGCTCTACAGAACGCATTTCGTAAATATGTATCTTCTTCGATAAAAAAGCAAAACCGCAATGACATCTTAGCCCTGTGTCAGCCAACGTAGTGCTTCGAAAAGTACGGGGGAGTGAGCCATTGGTTGCAATTCGTAACCTCACCACTAGATGCCGATACAATTTCACAAACTGGACTTTTCAAATGAGTATCATGACTAGATACAGTACGTAGTTGGCACTGTGCGGGGTATTTTAGTCCTTACCTTCATGCAGAAAGGTGAGATCTTTCTTGATGACAGGAAACAGTGGGATTATGGGTGGCTGCAGGTTCTGGTTGTTCAGAAGGTTCCTGTACTTGGCCATATTCCTGGAGGGGTCAAACAGGTCCTGGAGGTCACTGAACAGCTTCTCGTATTTACTGGGCAACTTCTCCCATGTGCCTCTCAGCCTGGACACGGGTGCCAAGTTCAAACCACTAGAAATGATACAGAAGTACGTTTTAGGATGACAAATCATTCCATAAGAATAAACACAAAAAAAGGAAATGGTACGGTACAGTGTATTACAGCAAACTATTTTGTATGACCATCTGAAAATTCAGTAAGAAGTCTGGAGGTGAAAGGCTCTATATACACTTTATGAAGTTAACATACAATTACGATAAGAACATAATACAAGTTTTAGGGTACATACAGTCTTCATTAAACATTAAATGTCAATACAACAAATGCATAATGGGAGATACAGTACAAAAAGTTTTGCTAAAAAAACTACTTTACAGTTAAATAAGGCATAATGCAAAGTATTATAGTAATATAAGATTACTTAAATATTAAAACAATACTATATACTGATTATAATAATAATATGAATAGTAAAATAATTAATAAATATCCGAGGAACAGTTATCCCAAAACTAACAATTCTGTCATTTACTCACCCTCCAGTTGTTCCGTATCTGTATACATTTCTTTGTACCGATGAACGAAGAGGAAGATATTTAGAAGAATCCTTGTAACCAAACAGTTCTCAGACACCATTGACTACCATAGTAGACAAAAGTTCCCCAGAACTGTTTGCTTTCTTTCATTTACATTCTTCAAAATATCTTCTTTTGTGTTGAACAGAACAAAGAAATCCATACAGACTTGAGGGTGAATAAATGTAAACAGCATTTTCATTTTTGGGTAAACTGCTCCTTTAACATTATAATCGATAATCACAATCTGTTGTTTTGTGTTATTTATGATTCATTATTTCTTCGTTAAAATCGACCTCTCTGTACCTGATGATGGCAAACATCGAGTTGAAGTTCTTGCACTCCCTGCAGTGCAACGCGATCTTAATGAAGTGCTTGATGATCTTCATGCGTTTTAGCTGGTTGGGTTCACGCACCACCTCCGTGGCCACCCAGAAGGTCTCCCGATTAATGGACTCCTCAAAGAGCTTAAGGCTGGGCATCCCAGATAAGCGGCTCTTCAGCTTGAACAGGTCATCGATGTACTCTGTGGGCTCGATGGCGCAGAACAGCTCGAAGGCACGCATGGACAGCTGCGTCGCAACCTCCACAGTGCTGAGCTGCAGCAGGCTGATCTGACTCTCGCGGAGCAGCTCCTGAGCGTCTTCGTCCGAGCATAACGTTTCCGTCTCCATGTTGCTTTTCAGGTAATACCTGAGAGAAGAGACACGAGGAATAGAGATAAGAGTATGAGCGTAATGCATCATTGCTACCAATGCTACACTGTGGCTGTAAGTACAGTACCTGCCGCTTAGTTGGATCCTGTCGGCCAGTTTGGAGAGCTGCTCTGGGAGGCGACGCTGCTTGATTACGCCCTCCGGTGTGACTGACACCTCACACAACGAATAAGCTTCCGGGGCGGCGGTCAAGGCAAACTCTCGGATGGCCTGAGCGACGACTTCTTTTGCAGTGGTGTCCTTTCCAATCATGATGTACCGACTCTGTTGATCAGCCTTGAACACTCGCAACACCTGGTCTGACATGTCTGAGAGAGAGAAAGAGAGATCAAGAAGTTGCTTAGGACTGATATATCTAACAAGAGATGCACTGTTATATTGGCCAAGAATCGGTAACGGTCGATTAAAGAATTTTCCACGATATCGGCCGATAGTTTAAAAACAGCCAATGATCAGAGCCGATATATCCTGGAAAATCAGAAAGGCAGATTTGACAGATAACACTCTGAATAATCGTCTGTCGGTCTGATCGTATCGTGTCGATGCATCTCTATATTTAACCCTTTCCTTAACCAACAGCCTCTAATATCTAAATATTGGTTCACCATAGGATCGTGCCCACTCAGTGATAACATATATATATATAATATATATAATTGGATTCATGTCGCATTCACACTTGCTATGTATGTGCAGGTTTGAATCTGGATTCAATAGTCCCTTTTTCACCAGTAACACCTCACACTGTTATTTCGAAATGCATTTTTATCAACATTAGTACGCCAACAAGCTTTATAATGTATTGAACCACTTTCAGCCACTTCGTGATGGCTCCTTAGTGCAGATACACATTTGGATTTACACAATAAGCAAATAAACCTACAATGTGGAAGCAACACAATTCGGAGATTCAATTCACCAAACATCATAAACTTAAATTTGAATCCCACCAAATTTGTGGCACTTAAAGAATTTTGGGAGCAAATCTTTGCCAGAGATGTGCTCTGAGGAATAATGTGATTAGACAAAAACAGCTAAAGATCCTCTGACAAAAGAATATACTTACTTATAGGGCCAGCTTCTAAAAAAGGGACAGTTAGGAAACCGTGAAATTCATATTAAATATGCATGCATTACTTTTTAAAGAGTTCTGTGTTTGCCCCAATAAAACATGGCTAGTAAAATATTATTAAACTGTACATTTCTTTAACTATCCTTATTTCCTTATATGTATTTCCTCTTAACAGATGCAACATGATGTAAACAGGATTATGTTTGCTGTTTTTTTTTAAGCTAAAAAGTAAAACATGGTAACAACAGCAATTTTGATCATTTAAATAAGGAGAATGAATGGGTCGACAGAATATTGCTAAAATTGATTGATAAGAATGTAGTTTCAGAAACAGCATTGATGTTGATCCTGTAACATGTTGTACTTTCATATGAAGTATCTTACCAGGCTGGTTGTTGAAGTCAAGTATGCGATGATGTGACTGCAGCAGGTCAGGGTTGCTGGACGAAAGGTTTCCACTGACAGGCAGAGCAGGAGGAATCTGCTTTGACTGCTTTAGCCCTACAATACTGTCATCCTGGGACTGTCCCACCCCAACGTCACTGTGAACCAACCAAAAAAGTTACAACGCTGCAATAAACATCACCAATGGAGCCTTTTAGTATTCATCCAGCTTACTTGTATGGTTTGGGCGGTAGAATACTGGTCAGCGTCTTATCGAAGATCTTCTTCAACTTGTTTCTGCCACCGACGGTGTTGGCCTTTCCTTTCTTGCTGGCTTTTTCAAGGCTCATGACCTGCTCCACATCCACGGCCAGGTCAGGGATGGAGTAGCGGCTGGCCTTCTTAATATCCCCGATTTTGGGGATGTGAGGAGCACCGTTCTTTCTATCCAGGTCCTCTTCCGGGTCATGCTCTTGGTCCTGGTCAGGCCTGGCCAGCAGTTCTTTAAACACTGAGAGCAGGAAAGGCACCACAAGAAAAGTATTTGTTTCTGTTCCAACAACAGTTTTTTCACATGATGACTCATTATGTTTGATTTTTTCTTACCCAAGAGATTTGTCTTCACAGTAATGGACAGATGCGTGTTGTTTTTTAGGATCTCGTTGGCTTTGGATAGCGGCACGTTTTCAAAATTTTGCCCATTTACTTCCAGTATCTGAAATGAAGATGGAATGTAGATTAAATGTATATTAAAAAACAAGTGCAAGTTTATTGAACATCTCTATTGAAAAAAAACATTACTACTTTATCCTGAGAGAAAGTATTGAACATGTAGAAGAGATGCTGAACTAAACTAAGATATGAAGTGTTGCACGTACATGACCTTTGAACCGTTCGCTGACAAACTGTAAACCAGTGTAAGATGAATAAAATAGCTGTTTAAAAAATAAAACTACATTACTACTTTCTGACACAAAGAAGAGTTCAAAATGTAAAACAGAAATAAAATAAAATCTAAAGTAAAAGGGAGGGCTGTCATACGATTAATTGCAATTAATCGCATCCAGAATAAAAGTTTGTGTTCACATAATGTATGTCTATGTTCTATGCATATTCATTTTGTGTTTATAAACATATACACACATATATTTAAGAAGAATATAAAATATGAAAATGTTGATATATAATTTTAATTTTGGGTAAATATAAATATGATTATCTAAATATCTCCGTACTAAATAAACATTTACAGTATGTGTATGTTATTATGTTTATAAATACAAAATTAATATGCACAGTACACAGACATATACTATGTAAACACAAACTTTCCTTTTGGATGCGATTAATCATGATTAATCGTTTGACAGCCCTAAATCAAATATATAGAGTGATACATTCACAAGACCTTTGAATAGTTCACTGACATTCATGAAAACAGACAAAAACGTCTGGAAACAGCATTAAAAAGTTTAAAAAAAAACATTGTGATATTCCACATTTACCCAAATATCATATTTTCAACTTGTGTGAGGGAGACAAGACATGTATTGAGACGACAGAGCAAGAAAAAAGGCTGTTATCTGTTCGCTTGTACATCTAAACACAGAGTAAAGAAAACAATATCATTCATTTATTCTTGGAATTCAAATATTACTGCTGCTTTTTGATTTAGGACTTATTCCTCTGCGCTATAACTCTCTCAGTTTTCACTGGTTGACAACAGCAATTACAAATGCTCTCACAATGAGTCCCACTTCCAGCCAGATAACCGGTTGTAACAATTGCAACAACATGCTGCTATTACCATGTCAACTATTTCTGTATTCGGTACATCAAGTCCTGTGAGTTTACCTGGTCTCCACGTTTAAGGCCTGCTTCTGCAGCTTTGCTGCCCGGCTCCACGCTGTCGATAAAAATGCGAAAGCCCTTTTCTGAACCCCCCAGCAGGGTGAAGGCCAAGGGTGCTTCCCTGGAGGGTTTGGTCAGGGTCACCACCCGCAGCTTTGCTTTGGCAGCGCATGCTATGTTTAACAGTCTCAGGTGCCCGCACATTTTCTGGTTGAACAAAGAAAGAGAAGAATTAGACGATGCAGTCGAAGGAAGGGATGTTCATTTTAAGGGTCGTGTGACGGACAGCTGACCTCTCTCTCCAGATTGTACTCGAACTCCTCTAGAAAATGCGTCATTGCGAGGTCACCCTCAAAGTCGTTGAAGTGATTGTTCACCCACAGCAAGACTACCCGTGTAACCTGAGGAAATTTGAGGTGTGGATTAGATTTATTTTATAGGGCAGGTTCTTAAAGCAACTGATCTGCTTAAAGGAACACTTCACCCAAAACTCAAAATTCAGTCATCATTTACTCATTTGTTCCAAACTTGTATAAAGGTCTTTGTTCTGACGAACACAAAGAAAGATATTTGGAAGAACGGTTGTAACCAAAAACTTCTTGGCCCCCATTGACTACCATGGTAGTGACAATGGTCGTCAAAAGCATCCCAGAACTGTTTGCTGTCCTAAATTCTGTAAAATATCTTCTTTTGTATTCAACAAAGAAATTAACAAAGACATTTTTCCTAGAAATGTATACAAATTTGGAACAATTTGAAAGTGAGTAAATGATGACATCATTTTCATTTTGGGGTGAACTGTTCCTTTAAAGTCACTAACTCAAGGGCTGCTATTTTTATCACAATATTTTCAAGAAGTGTTACTGCGTACTCTTTCCATAGCGCTGTTTGCATGTTTACCTTGTCCCTGAGGCTGGGGTCATGAAACCATTCCAGCAGTTTCTTGCCCACCACCATGGGGCCTGGCAGGAAGGTGCGGTAGGTAAGCAGGAAGTCCTCGATGTATGTGGGGTCCACCACCGAGTGCTCTTCTACAAGGTGCATGGTGAGTCGCTCCGATGTGCCCTACAGAAATGAATGCACGTGAGATCAAGTGTTACCCAAAGGCTTTCGGAAGATGGTAGAATGATGTATAAGTAATGCAACCCTAATGATTATAATTTGCACCAAATATAAAATAGAGACTGATTCCATCAAATAATAAATAAAGCTTTTTCATTATTTCTTATACGTTTGTTGGTTAGTTTGGACACACAACTCAGATATCCAAATTGTGCCAAATATATTTCGTCCAAAAAATAGGAAAAGGTGATTCATATTTTGATGCTTTATTATATATTATTTGTTAATGTATATTTACAAATATATTTCGTCCAAAAAAAAGAATAAGTGTATCATATTTTGATGCTTTATTTTCACAGGAGGGGACATTGAAAACAAATATTGAAGAAAATCGCCCTCCGGACATCACTTTTGATGACTTCCGTGGATCAGTCAGCCACATCTGGCTCCATTTTATTGTTTCCATCAACTCCAAATGTCAAAGCATTTGTCTCATAAATCCTATTTGGCATTCAACCCCATGTATGCTTCTACGGTGCTGTGATAGCAGATATCCATATTTAGGAATCAATTATGGGACATGTTCGATCCATCTGTGTAAATCAGTGGAAACAGCTTGTCGATCGAGAGTGGTTCCAACTACAGTACATAGTATGTATTTTTATGCACATAATAAAAAAGTGCTTCTTCAATGTATCATGCAGACTTTACAGACTTCTGAGTTTTATTTCCCTGGATTCTCACCTTGATGACAATGTGTCCTTTCCTGGTGCCTGTGCGATCGAGCTCGCGATGCTCCTTCACCATCACAATCTCGCCCTCTTCTTCTACCTTCTGCATGTTCTTCTCGACTTGGTTGAGAATGCAGCAATAATCCTGCTGTGCTATGCACACAAACTAACAGAGGGAAAAATAATACAGCGAGGAAATAAATGACTTTCAACATGCAGCAGAACGTTCAAATGATTCCCTGTGATATTGAAGGCAGTGCATTGAAACAGAGACAAAATTTCATTATTGCTAAATTTTCGCTAATCACTGCATTATTCTCAGGCTTAATGAACAGGCAGGGCTTCATCACTTTTGCAGTAAATGAGTCATCATAAACCGCTGGGCGGGGATCACTAACACTCTCCTTGCATGCTTATTGGTAATTTGGATAGAAATCTGAAATTTAAAGGATCTCATGAAGACTGTTAAGAAATATCCAGAGCCAATTTTAGCGTAAAATTTAAAGATTGAAATAAAAAGATTTATTTTGCATAAATTTAATTTAAAAGACATCCTTTAGAACGTCGTCTCATATTATATAACAAATCTACTAGTAAGTCAAACAGGCTTCATTGATTTAATGCAAAACAAACATTATTTTATCATCATTATGTGGATGGGAAATATCCGGGGCATTGCTTTGTGAGTTTAATGTCATTCGATTGTCACCCACCTGGCAGTCATCCACCTTGGTCTTCATCACCCCCTTCATGTACTCTTTCTCCATGGTGGGGGACACGCCAAAACTGTTTCCCATGCACAGTATTTCTGTCCGGTGATCTGGATACGTCACCTCCACCGAGCCGTTCAGAATTACAGACCATGAGTCCAGCTGCAAAACATTTAAATTATCATTTTAAAGGGATTGTTTACCCCCAAAATAGAAGCCCCTATATTATTCCAAAGCCGTCTGACTTATCATCAATAAAGTCTATAAACGTTTAGAGTTGGAGTTTTGATGATCTTGATGATTCAACACCAATTTGCGTGACAGACTGAATGCTGCTGGTATTTCAGTTGTTTTGGGTATTGATTACAGTGAATTGCACAAGCCTCGAGCCCTGCCCTGCTTTCAATTATTTGGATGCATTAGGGGGAAAAATGGCTCTTTTTGGCATGTTAATATTGAGATAAGAAGATAAGCGATTCCCTCAGCACCGCGGGCATCTTGTAATCTCAAGATGCTGAATGCTGGCGTTCATTCAGGTTTAACAGAGCAGAAGCTGAATGGCTGATGAAAAGGGAGCGAGGGACGGCGCGACGTGCAAGTAAAGCCAAGGAATCAAGGCTGCCACAAATCTGTAGAATAAGACTGAAGATTTAAAGGACGTATGCCCCTGTTCACTATGAAATGGCAAATGTCATTAATGATTTTCTAAAGCCTGAATTTGGGGTGATGAAATTTCTGTGAAAAGTTATGCTACAGGCCTCTGATAAAGGATAAAGTGCCAAGGCCACACCTACAGGTCAAACGTTTGTGATGAAGGTACTTGTTCATTCGACGGCATGTCTGACTGACCTCTTCACCATCGTTAAGAACGATCGTGCCGGCCCGTTCCACCACAGCAAACACCATGACAGCACAGAGCTCCCGTCTGACCGACATGGTCATGTTGGCAAAGGCTGGCAGCTGGTGCATGAACTCCAACAGTTGCTCTGAGGAAAAGGGTGAGAAGCAACGAGAGGAATTCACATCGAGTTAAATACAGAGACTCTGAGGGTCTTTCATGATGTTTATTCTATCTGCAAGTTGCAGTCTGTGCTTCCCACAAGGAGAACGGAAAATGTTCTTTCCGTGGCTTAAAAATAACAGCATTGAATGCATTATTAATAAGAAGCTATTTCTGAGAACTAACTCTACTATACAATACACAAGATATTTTAAACATGACAGAAGCAGTGCCACAATAAAATGAAACAAAAATACACTTTTAGACATATACTTAAATTTATGGAAAATGTGCATTAGATTTTAATTTGAAGCCAAAATGCTAACCAAATTAAGCACGTCATCAAGCTGTCATTTTCCCAAATTATAAAACCTAATGTAGAATCCTAAATCTTTATATTGAATGCCTACAGTGTTATTTTAACAGTATTACTTATCTTATGAAAAGAAATGCTAAATATTAATATTCTATACATTTGATAATTGATTTATTCCTATTTCTATTTTGTTTTTCCATATTACCTGTGTATATATGGATTTACTGTAAAGCTGCAAAATTATGAAAAGCACTGTAGAAATATTTTTTAAATCCTTGAATTTTGAGCATTTCGGTTTTTGTCAGGATATTGCTTTAAGAATAAAGAAGACTGAACCTCGTTCGCGTTGTTATAATTATAATACAAATCAATGTTAATTACTGGAAGTGCCAACATAGATGTAATGCTTTTCCTTCTGTGCTCAACAGACCAACTCTTTACTTAACTTGTGTGATGGTGTTGCACAAGGTCCAGAAAGGCTCACCGATGAGCGTGTAGACAATTTTTTTTGGGTGTTGCTCTGTGCCTGTGGCCCGTCTGGGTACTCAATGACCTGTGTTTGGCACGGCAGCACTGAAGCATAAGCGGCCCGCCCAATCAAATTTTAATGCGCTTGGAGAGGTTTGGCTGAGAGAATGACCTAGAAATAACCAACACGTCTCGACCCCCCTCTGTAGTCTGCACAGCCTTTTGTTGTCTCCCCTTTCCAAGAAACACATTTCCCTGGTTTCTTCCTCAAACGAATTCAGATGTCCTAGTCTGAATGACTCCCATCCACTCCGATCTTTGGCAAGGGTTTCTAGTTAATGAGGTATCTCTTACCTATGTCATCATCTGTTCTGTCCATGGGGTCTTTCTCCAGACAGTCTCGGACGATGTCTCGGCTCATGAGGGGATCTGAGGCACGTTCGATATCTTCCTCATCGTCGTCCTCCTCGGAGTCGACCGCCGTCTCCGGCAGGCCACTGAGGTCCATGTCGCAGGGCTCACTCTCGGTGGCCTGTTTATTAAAAACAGCAGTCAGTTGAATCATGGAGCATATCCAACAATATTTATGTACAAAATCACACTTACATTAAAATTGTGTATATTATGCACAAATTAAGAACAGAAATATTCTGCAAGACTACATCATACTAGATATTATTTACTTTACTGTTGTGTTGACAGCTGCAAGATGTTATTTGAGACATGTTTCTTCTTTTAATACTGTATATCACATATTTCAACCGGAGAAGCACGGCTACAGAATGCCATCATGGATTTGATTCCCAAGGAACATACAAACTAAAATTAAAAAACAATTTTTAACAAGACACCGCTAGACCGAATGAACAAAAAAACATCCATCCAAGCCTAATCTAACATCCACATTGCACTGCGGTATGACCAAACCTTAAATTTACCATACAACACCCATTATGTCCGCCACAATCACATTACACACAACTTCGAGTCTCTCTCACCTGGCTGAAGAGCCCGAGCAAAGCTCTGTTCCTCCCTACAACCGCCCGCAACGTCGCCTTGACCAACTGCCTGCCCACGCCGGGTACCAGCCGCATCTTTAGAGCTCGGGCTTCCATTCACTTTTAAATTTTTAAGCTCCTTGATCCGAGCTCACACAAACCTGTGTCATTTCGACTCAAATGACCTGCATTACTCATCAAATATTCAGATGCTGCTGAAAGCAGCCACTCAGAGGGCGAACTAGGCAGGGCGTGGGCGGGGCTAGTTTGGGGATAGGGAGGGATGCCAGGTGGCATAATACATTGACATAAGACCATCAATCTCTGTTTTAGAAAAGGTCCTGTTGAAAGCCTCAACATCTCAAAGATGCTCAGGAAAGCTGTAATGCAGTTTTGTTCTGGAGATATCTCAGTACAGATTTAAAGTATTCCCATCACTATTCTCAAGCCAGTATAGCAAATACGATGGGCGATGGGATATCTATGCACGTAGACAACAAGAATCTTGTTGAGGTAAAGTATCAATGATTGTTGATTAATGAGGTTTCTCAAAAGGACATCATCAGAATTGCTTGAAAAAGCAAACGTATTGCACTTAAAGCACATCCTGACACATCGACTACATCACTTTGGGCTCGCTTTATCGGCTGCAAACCGGATGCCATCACCGGTGCAGGTTTGTTTTTCCACGAAGAGCTAATCAGGGGCGTTTGTTACACGCAATTGCAGATGAAGGGACTGATCTTTCAAACTGTCACGTCGCCCGCGATCCATAGCAGTGTTTGGGCGACTGAGATGAGCGTGAAGGGAACATTAATATTTCAGCGCGGCTATTCTTGGATCAATGCTTTCAAGTCTCCCAGAAGAACCTGTGTAATGATTTATTCAAACGTTAAAAAAAAAGTGACCGTCCCGGCATCCGCATGGAGGATGTGGGCCATTACTCTTGACAATAGAAGCCCTGAATACTGTAAGATCCCAATACATGAGACATGTTGTCGAGAACTCAACATAACAGGTTCTGTAAAGAAATCAACTGTTTAAACTACAATAGAAATGTGTGAGTATTTACACTATTTGACAAATTATTGATGTTCGGTATATAGGTTCGGTGAACCGGCGTCAAAAAAGGTTGAAGATTTGTAAATCAGAATTTTCATTGGCCAACTTATGACAATAATCTTTATAATAACCAGTAATTAAATATTCTTTCATTATACAAAAAAACTTAGCATAGCTTGATCACAGGTCTCTTTATCTGCTTTTTAAAATCAAATAAATAGATCCAATCACAATCAAGAGTTAGATTTTTTATAATGCTTATTTGACAATATTCCAGTCAACTCTTGCTAGTTAGAAAGATCTGGAATGTTGTAGCGGAGGGAAGGGCAGAGCCGACAGATCACAACCTCTTTTCATGAGGTCACAGTCCAGCTGTTAATGAGACTTTAACAGATGGCTATCAGGTCAGGATCACGGATGCAGCGTACACTAAATCATCTCCCGTACGCTTCTGCGCACCGCCCGCCATTAAACCTCTTTAATCCGCAAACACATCACACAGGAAAATCAATTAAACAGCCAGGCAAACACCAACCCAAACACAATTAATCAGATTTATGGAGGCACAGAAACAAGCACGCATATTTTCACAGTCTGGCACAGACACGTAAAAGGTGAAATGAGGTTTCTTTGACTGAAACTCATTGGCTCAATTTCACAGGTCATTGGTTAAGCCACAGTTAAGAAAAACTGTATTCGAAGATATAAATTGAGTCGCTTGAGGATTGAAAAGCTTCATTAGATTAACTGGAAGAACAGAGAGGTGATGAAACTAAAGTTGAGTTTGATTATCACGAAACACAAAAAACACATTTAATGAATATTTTTATTGAAATAGCTTAACAAAATGTAAAAAATATACTGTACAACAGTATACAGCCGAAGAACAAAAAATGAAGGGACCATTCAAAATGTTCATTAAATTCCAATTTAAGGAGTGACAAAGTCATCCAACAGCAATGTGAAAGACTGACAGCATAAAAGGTTCATATAAAAAAATATTTTGAACTTTCATTTATAAATATCACTGTTGATTTGCTTAAAGGGTTTGTTCACTTTCAAAATAAATGTTAATGATAATTTACTCACCCCCCATATCATACCATAAACATTTTGGAGAACATGGAGGTGAGTAAATTATCATGAAAATGTATATTGAGAGTGAACTATTCTTTTAAAGTGAATCTGAACTTGTTTCTCCAGTTTTCATTTTCTGCAAATAAATACAACATTTTTGTTTGAAATTTAGGAGAATTATTATTATTAACAGTTCCCAAAATGAAACAAAATAATCATTAAATCTACACAAACCTAGAAATAGTAAAATGAGAAAAAAAGAAAATGGTCTATGAAATCTAAATGTTTTCAGTGGTTCTAAACTACCATTATTTACTGTACTACATTATAGACGGTTTCAAAGTGACAACATATACAAACATTACTGCGCATGCGCGCGCCTGAGCCCCCAGTTAACTTCCGTACACATTTGCAAATGATAGAGTGCCTATAAATTTTTTCTGATAATAAGCAAAAGAAACCGAGAAGAACCGTTGGATGGCTACACTTGTCTCTCCAATATTGTCAACCTAGACTGATATACCAAGCTCAACAGCTAGATGTACCACACGGTTTCTTTAAATGGGTCAAAACCTCAGGACCCATTCAACAAATTGTTTATTTGTTATAATAAACATAAAACAAAATTCAACAAGCCGTTTTTAATACAATTATTATACATCAAAATAGTCATATAAATTAATATTAAATTAATTTAAATAAAATATAAATAATTACATTATACCAGCCAAACACAGACAAGAAAGTTAACTGTGGGTTACGCACGCGAGCGTCCTATGAAACAGTCTTTATACTGTCATTATTTACATGATATACATTTTATATGGGTGTAGATGTATTTTTTATATACGTGACCCTGCCTATAAAAACCCAAGTCACTTTTACGATTTTCTAGATGAATTCATAATACATAATGTAAAGAACATTATTATTGTCACATGCAATAATTCTTTATGACTGTTTATGACTGTTTATAGTGACCAGGGCTATCAACCTCATTTGGTTCAGAGCTTTGCATTTTGTTTTTCAAGGTGATGACATAATACAGACGTTGATATGAAAACCATATTTCCAATAAGACTTTGTGTTGTTACCTGGTAGATGTCCGACAGACTGCTGCTCCCAGAGTCACTGGTGATGCTACATCCTGAGTGACTGGAGGAAACGTGGGTCACCTGGGGGTGAATCCCCTCTGCCAGGTGCAATCTGCTGAAGTCTGCCGGAAGCTGCGGATGGAGACAAACATGCAGAACGTCAAGTTGTAGTTCGACTGTAGGTGCATAAAATCATGCTTAAGTTCAAAACCTAAATCGGACCTCTAAACCCACCCGGAGTTCTGTCAACCGCAACCCAATGCCAGACAGGTCAACAGTCAGCTCTTATGTGGGGCTCCGCTGTTTCTTTGCATCAGAACCGTACAGTTTCCCTGTTTAGGCTACCTGTTGTTGACAAGCGGTTTGTAGCACAAGAGCTCTTACAGCCACATGCATATAATCGAGTTGTTAAAAACGAATATATAAATATACCAGGTTTGACACTAATGATACAGAATCCATTTTCAATGATGAATGACTCTTCCCTATAAAACATTTTTGCCTAACGGATTTCATTAAAATGTCCATTTTGAAGATTGACAGTCCCTGCGTCTGAAAGCGCATGGATTTAATGAAGTATACCAACTTAAAACGTAAACAGTATGCGCACATCTAAGACATACTATTTCCGCCATGTTTTCATTGTTATGTGCCATGTTTGTTTGTTGAAGTTGACATACTCTGATTTACCAAAGTAGATTCTTTTGAAAGCTTCATTTACAACCACGAGGAATACATTTATTGCTACACATCCTCCTGAGAGGAGCAGCTCACACATTATATTTAATTTACTCACTATTTTACTCTATTAGCTATTTTATAACATAGCCTTTTGGTATAGAAAAGTGCCCATCCGACAAATATTACGAAATCTCAGTGGAAGCAGTAGATCATTCAGGTATTTCTCATCTACCGTTTTTGCATACGGAGGTTTCGGACCTACTACTTATTATGCATGATGATTTCACTTAGTTTAGTAAATCAAATGGAAGTAGACAGTTTTGGATGTAGTGTGTTTCCATTAGACAGCATGAACAATATCCAACATCTAAAATAGATAAACAAATAATATGAGGCTCGGTAAATAATGACAGAACTATTTTAGTATCCCTGAACAGGATACTAAAATATCATTGAGATTGTTTCCATCCTCTGGTTTAGTGTTTGAAGCTGCTTTGTGGTGCCGCTCTATTCATATTTGAAGGGGTGCGGCTGAAAGAGCAGATAGAGTGTGTGGGCTTAAGAAAGAGGAAGGGCTCTGACAACAGCTCACAGATAAGAAGCTAAGAACTAATTTCAGCTAATATTAAAGTGCACACAGCACACACACGGCCACATTCCGATAAAGCCCATTCAATCAGGTTCTGATTGTGTCTCTCTCTCTGTGTGTGTGTGTGTGTGTGTGTGTGTATGTTCACCAGTGAAATTGCTTTTTTGGGGGGCTATTGGATGACTTCAGCCAGCTGTGGCTGAGTATAGCTTTCATACAAAATGCATCTGACCTAATTTCCACTCCCATAATCATATACATGCCGGAAATGCAGTCGATTCTCCCAGGAGGTGGGAGATTGAACAGAGAGAAAACAACCTCATTGACTGGGTGAAACCAGATAAAAATATATTTGCCAGATATGATTTTTGGACTAAGACAGATACAGTTACAGAATGAAAAAAGGGAAAGGGAAGATAAAAACTGCTAGAGATCTAACACTCTCAGGTGTTCAGACACACACATGACAGCATTAATATTCATCATATGCACTGATTCAATATTTAAATGAGAGGCCAGACTTAATGCATAATAATAAGGGCTATTTACACCTGAAAAGCAGACGGGCAACATAAGAGAATAGCCTGAATGAACAATGAATAGAAAAAGAGAGATAAAAAGACAGAAACACAAGAGGGAGAGAGAGAGAGAGAGAGGGAGAGAGAGAGGGAGAGAAAGAGAGAGAGAGAGGGAGAGGGAGGGAGGGAGAGAGAGAGAGGGAGGGAGAGAGAGAGAGAGAGAGAGGGAGAGGGAGAGGGAGAGAGGGAGAGAGAGAGAGAGAGAGAGAGAGAGAGAGAGGATGGATGGATGGATGGATTAAAGGAAAGAAAGAAAGAAAGAAAGATGACAAGACAGAACTAATGAAAGCTAGAGATAGAGAGAAAGAGATATAGTAGAAAGAGAAAATAGATAGCGAGATAGACTGTGTGTATGTGTGAAAAGAGAGCGAGAAGAAATGAGAGAGGCAAAAAGAAATAAAAGAAGAAATAAAACAGAGATAGAAGGTAATTACAAAAGAGAAGAAAAAAGAATGAGATAGAAGAAAGAAATAAAGATCGAAAAAAGATTGAAAGAGATGCGGTAAAAAAATACAGAGCGAGAGAGATAATAAACGGAAAAAGACATGACATTAAATATGAAAAATATGCAAAAAGGGAAATAGAAGAGAGAGAGAGAATAAAAAGAAAGAAAGAAAGATGCATCAGTTTAAGTGGTGTTCTTCAAACCTTATTCATTACACAACTTGTTTCAGCACACATACAGAAACACACTCAGACACATCAGGTCAGCGAGTGCAGTCAGCACTCTTAAAATAAAGACACTGTGATAACAGCAAACCTTTTCACTCCTCCTTCCACATCCTTTCTCTCCTGTTCCTTGAGGCCATTCCCTCAACTGTCCCGACTGGACCACAGAGCTGTCAGCTGTGATACACACATCACCTGTCCTCACGCTTCCACTGCAAAACTCAGCCATCAAAACCTCCACGCCAATAAATTCCCTTCTCACGAGTCTATACGGGCTTACCTCCTCACTGTCAGAAATCTCAGAGCAAAGTGTAACAGCATCTTCATTATAATGAGAACAGCTTTCGACAGAAATGAAGGGGGAGAAGTGCTATCACACTGAATTTTTTAAATGTGCTTTAATTGAAGTTAAAGGATGGAGATAGACTGAGATGACAAAAAGAAACCTGGTATCTGGGCATGACTACCCCTGGAAGGAATCTGCAGTGTTAGAGGTTCTTGGTTTGAGACCAGTAGGTTTGGGAGGGCTGGTGTAGAGCCAGTCATTTTGGACTTTCTACTTGGTGGAAACACAGGGAATGCTTCTAGATACTGGGCACTGGCTCCGGTGCAGACACCCTGTATATGGAAAACCACTAAAAAATGGAAACCTAAAGTGTACCAAGTTTCCTGAAACCAGATATCACATATATTGAATATGACATTCATTTGATTTTCTCAGAAATATTCGCTTCATCGTTCAAAATATAACTTATATAATGCTCACGACCAAACCAATGTTATTAATGATTTAAAAGGTTTACGCTCTATGCAAGGTTTACCTGTAAATGTTGAATATATCATAGCATTTGATAAAGCAAACAGTGAGTTTTTCGCCTAACCTGCTATGAAAACAAGCAAATGGACAGTCTGTCTGTCGCCTACTATGTCTATGTCTGCATTACTGCACTAAAACGGAAGCAAAACAGTGACACAAGGCATTACAGGTAAAGTATGATGATAAGGCGATCACCAATAACTCAAGGACTAAACTAAAAACCACAAAAGTTGCTAAATGTGGCGCCGGTCTACTCAGCATACATCTTTGTATGCAAAGCCATCATTTGGATAAAATGTTGATGGCAGCAGCAGTCGATACACACGTGTCAATAACAATATCCCTCCTGTCTCTCATACACACCCAGGGGCCCATTTCTGTCCTTTAAGTGCCCTTTTCATGTCACTGTAGAACAGAATAAAGACTTAACTCTCTCGCCTCACAATCTAGAACAGGCCTCAGTCAATTAGGCAGAGAAGCTTTTAGTCAAATAGCGTTTGGGTCACAAACAGCACGATACACTCGTAGGGGTCCCAAATATCACTCACGATCCCTCCGGGGATCTTTGTGAATAAATGAACGGGTTTATGGCAACGTTGCCCTTTCACACTTTACAGTATGAATAGAAAACCTATAGGACATTGGTTTATACTGGTATTGGATGAACTGGGGCCTGGCTATTACAGTATGAGCATAATGAGTCATTCTAATAAAACATTGTGATTATGTATGCATTTGTATATATTATATATATATGCTAATTTTTGGTATATTTAAACATAAAAAAGCGAATATTTCCTTTGTGCCTTTTTGTTTCCTTTATCTCAACATTTAAAATGTCTTTGGGCTCAAAGATTGCATTGCGGCCTTAATGACCTACATAACCCAGACTAAAGTCTAACTATGATGTCTCCAAAATGTGCTTTATGCATCTTTCGTGTGCTCTTTCTCTTTGAGGATGACCTCCTGCTTGCGTATTTTGAGTTGCGCATGTGCAAATGTTGGGTCTGTAAGTAAATGTCTAACAATACACAAGGTGTGACTTTTAAAAAAGAGGGCTGATGCTGGAGGCCCTCAAAGCTGCAAACCTATCCCATAAGCCTCAGCGTTGCTCTGGGGCGTCTCGCTTTCCTAAGCTGAGAGGATCAAAAGATTAAAGAGGTTCGGCTGGGCGTCAGATTAAACAGGTCAGATATTCTCACAAACACACGCCAATATACTGTATTTACACCAGCGTAGAGAATACTGTAATTAAGTAAATGTGCATGACCATTTCCTGTTGTTGTATGACAAAGTAGTAAAATACATGATCCTGCATCTGAAAATCGCCTATTTCCCTCCTATATAGTAGGCGAGAATGACAATGAGTATGGGTTATGAATAGCATGTCCAAAACCTCCGTATGCAAAAAAGGAGGAGAGAAATGAACGGATATGTTAGTGCCTATAAAATAATTTCTTTTGACTAAATTATGTTATCAACCCGAACGCACATGTTAATGTTAATACGTCATAGGTCAAAGAGCATACGGGTCACATGACAATAAAAGATGGCTGATGCAGTATGCAGTTTGTCCAAAATGTATTTATACTACTTCCACACGTACTATAGAAACTAATACTGTTTTAATGGTCGATAGGTAGGTGCTTATTCAAATTTAGTACATTCTGTCACAGAATAGGACTTCAGATGCAGAGAATGTATCTCTAAATACTGGTCCTCTGAAGAATTCAACCAAACTACACTAAAAACAAACAACATGTGTCCCACAGGTCTGAAATAAAAGCTCTGTACACACATTTCCAATTAGAGAATAAAAATAGATTCCCAAATGCATTTATATTTTTATGTCGCTGCAAAAACCTATGGAGGAAAAAAATCAAGAAGACAAAATCCTATAGGAACAATCACGATATGAAGACATCAGATCACTTGCTGCGTCCCAATTCGCCTACTTATTTTGTTATGGAAAAGTATATACATTTTAGTGCGTAGCAAAAGTGTATGGACACACTGGGACATACTTACACGAAACGGAAGTGTCCGTTGTTGCCTAGACGACAGTGTGGTCCTTATCTGTTACGAACATCAAAAAACAGTTCTTGTTTGCATTTAAGTATTTATCCATTTATTATTTTCTATGTATAGTTTACCGTATTCTTACATTTATTAATTTAGTGAATCATCTTTTATTTCATTTGATTAATGCCGTGCAGCATCACTAAACTCCGCCCTCTCGCAGTGAGTTGTGGGTAATATCAGCTGTTAAGTGTCCACTTCGAATTTTCACCGGAAACAGTAGACCATCCGGGTACTTTGAGAACACACATTTTAGCATACTATAATTTGGGACACATTCTATTTTCGAATACTGTTAATGACGTATAGTATGCGAAATTGGGACGCAGCAACTGCCTATTGTAACTGTGTTATTCTGGTTATCTTCAAGGTACATAAACTATTCTTTTAACAAGTTAACTTGACACGATTTTATAATACTGAATAATGTTATGGCGCTTTATGATAATATTTATTTTTTTAATATTAGGCTGGGTATTGGGTAACAATCAAGCCATTACTGGGTATAATCTGATTTCCAGACTAGGATCCGGTCTGGTTTGCAGGAAAGAAAAATTAATTCTTTGTCACATTATTAAGGTCACAGTGTTCCACAAAGATTTCGGATGAGTGATGTAAACAGTACACTAATACCTCTTTTCAAACAGTCAAAGAGTTTAAAGTCCCACATTTAATATTACACTTTGTGTATAATCATTTTTCAAGAAAAGTTTCTGACAAAATTGAATCTTGTTTTCTTCCCAACTGCAAACTTTTGGTTTCACCCTATAAACATCAAAAAGATCACAAACTTTTAAAACTACGAATGGAATAAAAATTGTTCTGGTCAACCAGCCTCTTTACTTCAAACTTCCATCGACAAAAAAACAGTGCAAATTTCAGATATTTAGTTTTTTTAAATAAAATATGTTAAAACAATACACACTAAGCAACTGTTCAAATACTTTTTATATGCAACGTTCTATATATTATCACCATATTGTGTGAAAAAAAATTATGGATTTCCTCTTGTAGCTAAAAACTATATCCATACTTTCAAGTCATAAACAACAGCTTTCAGAGGTATATTTAAAATAAATAAATGCCATGCACACAATTGTTCAACATATGAGCTTTAAAAATAAATTGACTGATGTTGTGAGTGATGGTGATGTGAAGACATCCGTACACCTGCGCATGTTTCAGGGTGAGCACTTGGCCAAGCAAGCGCAAACACATTACAGCTGACGGAAGATCAATTCATTTACAGCTAAAAGTGTTCATCATTTCACTCAGCAGTCCAGTGTCGATCGCTTTCCGATGCCGCCCGTGTGCAAACACCGCTGCGTGCGATCACTCAGTCCGGCCGTTCAAGACGCTATCATGGAATGATGTTCTGCCAAAGACGGCTTAATGAAACTCAAAGTATCTCGCTGACAGTGTTGTGAAGCTCCTCCCACACACAGGGGCACGTTCACGCACAACCGTACACACACGGTCATCAAAGCAGACGACGCTAAAGCCATTTAACCTCATTGTTAAGAGCCGACACCATACAATCGTCATCAGCCGGTAACTACACAACATAAGTACATGAGAGTGTGGGTGGGTGACGGGGGCGGGGGTACATGCACATGGCGCCTTCACACACTGACACATATTACACCACCAGCAGACGAATGAGGTCGTGGCACTCGACAGCCTTTCGTAAAATATCGTGATTGAGCGATAAAACCCAACGCTAATCTACATCTGCATGAAATGTCTATTAATACACATCTGCATACACGCATATAACCATCATCCTCATACAACACGCTAAAAATGATGTGACATGCAAAATTATGCAATAATGCATTGCAAGCTTCCTGGAATACAGAAGGTGATCCATCAGTTTTATGCCGTTTTCATGCTTTCCGCCTTTGAATGGTACATACAGGCTAATCTGGTTGCATTCCGAGGAAAGAGCTGGAAATGAAAGGTCGATACTCACTGGGCTTTTATCAGCTTGGCTGGAGACTCCATGGCCGCCACTGCTAACTAATGGCTTCATAATGGAGGTGCAGAGCTACGAAATTTAAGCATCCTGCTTGTTCCCTCTAATCTTCTCCCCCTCTCTCTCTCCTCCGATGCCCCTCCGGTGAGTCTTCCCTTGTATCCCACCCGTTTAACCCCCCCTCGCTCAAAAGGAGAATCTTTCCCGGGGAAGGGGAGGGAGAGAGAGTATGATCTCCGGAGATGATGCGCTGGGGTTCAATGTCTCGGACGACACGGACCTCTTTCAAAATCAAAGCTTTTCCCAGGCAGGTGCACACGACATCTGTTCATCCACAAGGTCCAGAAAAAAGATGGGAAAAAAGAAGAAAAATGGAAATGAAAAGGAGAAATGGAGTGAAGTGCGAACGGATGAGAAATCCAAGCAGATATGAGCTCAGACGACGACTCTGCGTTTCAGGTAATTAGGTAAGACTCTCCCACCAATGATAGCCAATGGCGACCAACGCTATCGTAAAAAATGAGGTAAAGGAGGGGGGAAAAGGCAAAAATGGCTGACAGCACTCGCTCCCCTACCCTCTCTCTCTCTCCGTCTCCACACGGCTTTATGCACCATTAGCCGAGCTTGTGACCAGGGAACCAACCTCACGCATCCAGTCTGTCTTTGTTAAACACTCCCGGTTCATTTGTGTCCAAAGCAGGGGGGGTGTGTGAAAGTGTGAGAGCGTGTGTGTGCAGGAGAGGAAGAGAAGCGTTCGTGAATAAGAACCTCCCTCCCTCACTCATGCTGAAAGAGGAGCCGCTGGCTATAATACATACATACATGAATATGGGCAGATATGTGCATTATATTTACATTTATCTTATGCATTTTGTAGATGCTTTTATCGTAAACAACTTACAGTATTTTCAAACTATACAATTATCATAGTGTTAGGTGTGACTAAACATACAAAATCCCAAACATTTTACATGTACTGTAATCGTAATATGTAATTTTTGCTACTTTTGCTAGTATTCTGGTTTTATTTACATATAGAAAACATGTGTATAAGGACAGCATGTATTTTTGGTCCAATGACCATTGAATCCATTTCGAGTTCGTTTTTGTACATTTCTACTCACAATTTGGACTTTACATTTTAATTTATGGTATTGTCTAGTTATGTGAAAGTTATATACAGTGACAGCCCTGTATCACACTGTGGGTATTGCTACTTTACATTATTCATTGTAACAGAAGTAAATATTACACATATTCTCTTACTTAATATTATCTCATGAAAAAAATTGTTTGACAAGTTTTTGCTTCTTTGTTGAATGAGATAGTGTTTTTTTAGGAAACGCATTGCGTAGAGGAGTCTGTACGTGTAGGGCTAATGTAGAAACAACATGGTGAATTGCTTGCAAGGGGACCCGCGGTGTATGAAGATAGAAACAGCTGTTTCTAAGGTAATAAAAACATAACGCTTCATTATGTAAGGTCTTCTTCATAAATCTCTGAAGACACAGTTATGTTTATTATATTGCATTTCTGTCAATAGATCCTCCAAAGAATTACACACAGCACCTTTATATAATTAAACATTTCAACAACAGAACATGCCAACTAACAAATATACTATATCAACTACGCATAAGCACACTTGTGCACGTAAAATGGCGAGAGCAGCAAAGCAAGATTGAAAAAAGATTTGATGATGTAACAAGTGAGGCGCACATATGAAAACGTAAAAAGGGCGGAGAGTAGAACGAGAGAGCTTAGAAATTGTAAAAGATGTGGGGCTAGAGAGGAAGCGACTCATGGAAAGACGAGAAATGAAGGATGAGCACAGTTAGCCCAGCGAGAGTAATGTCATTATCACGCTCCCCTCCGCTTACCACCGGGGCTGCAGGCAGTTGGCATGGCAACCGCAGAGGAGAGCCATTTCCTTGTTGGTTTGGGCAGGAGAGAGCGAGAGAATTCTGGAGAGGATGAAAAGAGACGGAGAGATGCAGGGAGATGGAAGGCGCTAGCAGACGACAGACGCACGGAGCACATGGCTCTTTGACATGCTCTGTGTTGCTATGACAACACTGCCAATTCACTCCCCTGCCCCCCATCAAACACACACGCTCCTGTTACCCCCTCTGGGCGACTAACGGACCCGCCCACGTGTGACCCTTAAGCTTTGTGGTGACGATACACATGCATGCGCTCGCCTAAATGTCTATCTATCTTTCTGTCAGTCAAAACAAAGACGTACAGTAAATGTTATTAAAGTGCCATGTCTTTGTTTCGCGGGGAGGTGACGTGTCTCGATATCAAGCTGAGAATTTGAATAACAAAGAAAAATGGTAACAATAAGCAATGATGCAAATCTCAAATGATACATATTAGATTTGGTCCATTTTTATCCCCTTAGCGTACAATGTTATATCAAAACCCCCATGACTATGACTATTTCTGACCGTTACCCATTATTCTAAATTATTCTAACTGTTGTCATTATATGTCATTGCGTTTCTTTTTTTAATACCAACATAAAATAAACTTGGCAGACTGAAGAGATGAGGCACCTGGTATCTTTGCAATAATTACAACTATTATTTTTGGCAGAGAACAGATGCGCGCAATTTATAATAATGACAATCACGTCATAGACTTTGCGTTTATTCTTAGACATATGCATTTCCTCACGGAGTCACAAAGAAACAGCCAGCTTGCATGTTGACGCTCTGTGCTTACAGAAGAGAAGTGGGCGTGCACACACAGATAGCTATTACCCAGTGAAACCCTGGACGGCTTCCATCGATGAACAGAGACCAAAACATCCCCTGATGACATCACCCCCGATGATGTAATGCCCGACAAAAACAAGCTCAGGTGCTGCCACGTCCCGTCGATAGAGTAACCACCAATCATTGAAGAAAAACCGAGAGTCATTACGTCACCGCGGAAACAGGGTCACATCAAGGGACGGCTCAGCATCACCCAGAGCGCATTTCAGGAACAATAGATGCTCATTATGGAAAGGTTGATCTTTGGTCACCCGTTCTCTCTGCTTTATCTAAAACAAAAGAGGTCTCATGCTGACATCCAGATATTGGTTTCAAATACAGTATTAGCAGATCATAAAAATCTAGCTGTGTTTTCTAAAACTGGAACTAGGTCATCTGTCTTTTTAACTACTTTGAAGATCTTTTAAACGAAAGTAGCTTTAAATCTAATCGATAGTAGTTTGTGTAGCACAAGGACAATGGGAGCTCTATAAGGCAAGACATGCAATAATATGAAACTGTTGTGTATTAACGTTATTGATAAATGCTTTGAACAATGAATCAATGAAAAAAGAGCCTGAAATACAGCGGTTTAGAGAAGTGATGATGCAGGCAAAATATCTCCTGCTTCTTGCTAAGCTCCGGGCAGCTTTTCAGAATACAAATTGAGATATTAGTTCCTCTGGAAAAGCTACTGTTATCCCTCTACTGCTGAAAACAGCACAACTGTCAGAGATCCCTCTCGAACGTATACACAAGGGAGTCGGGACGCAGAGGAAATGAGAAAGAGAGACAAAGAGAGAGAGACAGACAGATAGGATTAACATCGACTGAAGCTCTTCCGGATCATTCCTTTCAACGCCTAACCTTTCCAACATCTGAATACAGTAGGACTAGACGGGATTCTTTTTCCTGAAAAATGGGCCTGTGAGGATGGCTCCATGTTATTAGCATTCCATTTTTTTGAGGACTTTGCAATCCAGGAAAAATAAACAATGAGACATTCATGAAAACGTGAATCTGAATAAAGTCTAACAAATAAAATATACTCATGAATCAATTAACAAGCTTCATTACATTAAAATGTCTATAGTGATGGCGCGTTTATGGTGTATTCTTCTAAATGACTTGCACAGTAATTAACATGCAGTGTAAGAGCTAGTTAAGACTGTCAGAGAACGCTGCATGAATGGTCCAAATGACTTCAGGTCCAAATGACCTCTAAGTTATTAAAGCAGTGGTTCTCAACCTTTTCATGGTCGCGCACCCTGTAAACCCATTTAAAGAACTGGCAAAAATGTTTTAAACCTATTTACTTAAACTTTTGTGACAAGCACATTACATTTTTAAATATGTTGATTTCAACAGAATTATCTAATTTCCAACACAATTCTAACTTACTTAACAAAAATCTTTATTTACATAAAAACGTATATTTACTATTGATTTATATTCAATGTTGTTTATATGCAGTAGGTACAGTATATAATGCAATTACATAAAAAGTGACTAGAATTAAATGAATTAAAAATGAACAGCAATCCTTAAGCCTACTTTTAAGCGCAAATGTAATTTAGTTAGAGTAAATAGTTACACACCCAAACAGCCTAACAACTTACACAATAAGTTATGAAAAGCTGATCATCTTGGTTAATGTTCCTTTTACTAAAACTTCTTCAAAATATAATTTACATGTAGACACCCATGCACAATGTACATACTAACATAATGTTGTTGTCCCTCCAAAACCTTCAATGTCCAAATTGAGAATGAGCGGAAAAGCGATTTACTGCTCTTATGGTAAGGCAATACAGGCGCCGCTGGTTTGCTGAACGCAAGGATCTTGATGGGGTGAAGGAGTGTAGGAGGGTGTGAAAGTATGCCGGTGCAGATCCAGAGATAGTCCTGTAGGCAAGCATTAATGACTTGAATCTGATACGGGCTTCAACCAGTAGCCAGTGGAGAGAGATGAAAAGGGGTGTCAAGTATGCCCTTTTGGGCTGTTGGAAGACGAGGCTTGCTGTTGCGTTCTGAACCCGCTCGAGCGGTTTGATAGGCTTTGCAGAAAGACCAGCATAGAGAGCACTGCAATACTCCAACCTTGAGTTTACCAGGGCCTGGACAAGGAGTTGTGCTGCATGCTCAGAGAGATGGGGTCTAACCTGTTTAATATTGAATAACATGACCACGTTGTCTTTGCAATAGGAAAAGTTCCCTTGAATGTGGTTAATACATTGTTAGTTCACGTTATCTAATCCATCAACTAATAATAATAATGAATTAGACCTAACTGTAATGTGTTATCATGTACCTATGGTCGCCAAGCAACACAACAACTTGATGAACTCTAATTGATGTAGAATTCTGATTAATAAACGATCACAGGTGTGCATGTATCAGCTATTATAAAAGCTATAAAATATTCTTAACCTGTACTACATGTTGTACAGAGCTGGGTAACAAAATATAATTAACTATGGCACTCTCTTTTAGTAGGAGTATTGACTACGGTTTGCATAAACCAAGCTATTAACTCAGGTAACTGACATGCTCTGAACGGATACATCTAAACTCAACTGTGCATGTCCGTGTATCCTGTTGATATTCAAGTGCAGCTTATCGACCAAACACGCAAAGTGTTTTCCCTGTGTGTCTAATGCCACCCTTTTCATGTAGCTAAGCAGAACTGATATGTCTTGGGGGGAAATGTTTAGCGTGGGACTAATTGAAGATCAATGCAACAGACAACACAGGTGAGCATCCTACAGAGACAGAGAGAGTGAATTAGTAGAGCGACTTGTTTCCCACGCCACCTGCCTGGATTCAAAGCGTCCATGTTTCACTAAAGCACTTCCAACTGGTTTCCTGTAAAACACAGACGCGGGAAGAGGATTTCCTCACCAAATGAGAGGTGGAGTGACTTAAAGACGTGAGGAAATGGAGGAAGGGTTGCTGGTATAGAAACAATGGTTAAGTGAAATGTGCCGGTCTGCTGATTGAAGAGGGTGCGAGAGGTCAGTCGGAGGCATACAATGAGAAAAAGCACTTTTTTTCCCCTTCTAGCAGAAATTGGCCAGCAGAATTCCAATGTGTGATAATTATAACATGCATACGTGAAATCTAAAGCACACATTTGAATTATTCATCCTGTCTGTATAAATAATGTGTCCATTTAAGACAAAATACAGAGTTTATTCACAGCCCATTAGTGGGCCCATTTAATGGCTCATTTAAATAAGCATGAATATTCTAAGCAACTGCCTAGATATACATATTTATAAAATATAATACATATCAATGTGCCATAGAGTTTAGGAATATTACTGAATTCCCTGTTTCTAGTTCCAGTCTTTATAAATGTTTGGGAACCATTAAAAACAGACATGTGACCCTTTCTGTGAATACCAGGCTAAAGTCTCCCAATCTAATTTCTAAAAACAAGCATCAATGTTTGATTTTCACCATTTATTTTTTAATGTATATTTGGCATGATCTAAGGAGCCAAAAGGATCTCAATAATAATACAACTACAAAACACAGATTCGTAAATTGTAAAAGGCTATCAGTTTATGTCAAAATCAGAAATTCGTGTTAGTGCCCCTGGTGGCTGTTAAGTGAACTGCAACCGGCAACTTATTGTTCATACACATGCATGCATGTGTATAACCTAACCAAGCAAAGTGACTGAGGGAAACCATCCCAAGTATTTAAAATAAAATGCTAAACTAAAGTCTTTTACAGACAGCATCAAAAGTAAAATTCTGAAACTAATATAAACAACGTCAGTGGGTCAATGTAGTGAAACTGAGTTGAAACTATTTATATTTTGTGCTAATTTATCAAAACTAAATGAGAAACAAACATACAGTAGTGCTATATTTAAATATACCTTAAATTTCAGTGGTTCGAGCTTCAGAATTACAACATTTTAAAATTACATTATTATTGAAGAAAGGACTGAATGATAAGAAAATAAATGATATGGCGGTGGGGGAATTTAGAGGCTATTTGTTAACTATTTGTTAAAAATCAATTTGTGGCAGTATTTAAAAAAAATGGTGCTCTATTTCCAGTCCTTTTCATAATCTGGCACCATTTCAAAGCTGTTCACTCTATGCAAAGAAAGTTACAGTTTACAAGTTAAAGTGTAATCCTGAAAGATCACGGCAAAGGACTTCACATCCTACTGGTTAAACTATAAACTCCATTATCAGGCATGTATATACTGAAGACTTTTCTATAAGAGAAATAGAGAATGTGAAGACTTATCTGCAACAAAATCACACTTGAATTAACAAGGACTACAATATATTTGCAAGATAGATCTCCTGACTGACAGCTGTCCGTCTGGAATCAAAACCTCACTGTTATCTACGAGCTGAAATGTTCTTGCGGCTTAAACAATAAACTCTCTCATGACTGTCATAACAGCTCTGACGGATCTGATGGGATAACCGTCAACTGCAGTTTATGCTAATGGCCAGTTTAGCATCTCCAATCTGTCAACCAATAGAGAAACATAAATCCTTTGAAGAAAATTCGAAAAAATGTTTAACTTCTCTAAAGCAATATATTTATGAGAGTAGAAAATCATCGGGTTTGGATCAGGCATGGGCCGGTTACCTGCTTTACCGAGATTTGAAAGAATTAAGGTTTCAAAACCACAAACATTTCCTGTGATACCATTTCTAAGGTATGAACTTTGTTTACACACAGTTAATTAAATCATTAAATCGTGTAATTCAATGTTTGATGTTTACGTTTAATATAAAGTAAATAAAAAAATAGGCCCTTCCTTTGTTCCTTCCCATGTTTTATATATTTTTTTAAAATAAAATGTTTTGTGTAAAGTTAAAAAATAGTTGTTTGTATATGCAGACATTTGAAAATGACACATTTTAGTGACGTGATTAAAATACCACAATTAATACTGTGATCTTTGTTGCTTAAGGTTATCATAGAGACAAATACCGGCCCATGTCTAGATCAATCTGAGGATGACTTGGTGATGACAGAATTTCTTTTGGTTGAATTATTAAGCCGTTCCTGAGGACCATAATATAAAATGCCTTCCTAACCCATTTTTCTTACAGCATGCGTGTGGGTTTGTTTGTGTGTGTTTATGATTGCACAAATCTTTTTAAGTGTAGGCAAGGGCTTTGTGTCTCGGTGCAGGCGGATGGTGTAGCAGAAATCTCTTAGGACGGATCTAAAAATAGAGCTGACTCTTCACAAGAACACCTGACAAGACTCTTTCACTCCTTCCCATTTTTTAACACACGCCATCACGCTCTCCATCTTCCAATCGCTTCGCTTCACTCTTCGCTGAATCTAATTACCGCAAAACAGGTATCGGCTCAGCGGCTGCTAACTCTTCCCATCAGATGCGCACATCGGCCCGGGGTGTCAAATAACATGTCAACACACACGCACAACATTAACACATGAACATCTTATTTGTACCTCTTGTAACCGCATTCTTGTTAGTATTACACAATTAAGATCTAACTAAGTCCTAAATTGCCATTGTTATCATTCTGCACGGCACAGCTTTTCATCGTTTGTTTCAGAGTTGTGAAACCAGAATAATGTGCGGATTGTGAAAGGGACAATCCAAAAATGTTTTTTATTATTTACTCGCTATCACGTAATTACATGTGTGTGACTTGAAGATATTTTGAAGTACGTATATAACCAAACAACAATGACCCCCATTGACTTCCATTGTATGGACACATAACCACAGACACATTTCTCAGAATATCTTCTTTTGTGTTCCACAGAAGAAAAAGTCATGTAGAGATTTTAAATGACAAATGGGTAAATAAAAATGATGACATAATTATTATTTTTGTAAGAAAAATGCTTTTAGAAGTAGCGCTTTTATGAATTATATTTATTAATGATAATCATAAGCAAGACAAATTTTGCAAAATACACATTGCAATGCCAAAAACAATGCAAAACACCTTAGCCGCCTCATAGCAGGGTGCTAAAATCAACTCTGAACATGTTAGCACCTGCATAGCAAAGTCATGGCAACCCCCCAAACCACTCCAGCATCACAGCGACAGCTTTTCCACAGGCAAGCATCACTTATACACACCTTGAAATGTGAAAATCTATTTTGTCTTACTATTGATCAGACATTACGCTCTAAATCGAAGAAGTTAGACTGCTGTATAGCAACAAGCCAACAACCACATCAGTGTAGGAGCAAAACATTGATTTTCAATCTTATACGCAAATACAGACACATCCACACAAATAAACCATACTGCCGCAATCACAAGATTTTAGGCTCACAAACACCCCCCCGCACACATACGAAATACAAACCACCCCACGAACGCGTGATATTAATAAAATCACATCTAAACAGGAAGTGACATGCACACAGAAACAGTGAATAAATACGATACCTGAGCCTTAACGCATTCCTGCGGAGCGGCCGGGATGAGGAGAGAAGCAGAGGAGACGAGAGTTAATATCAGACTGAGTTACTGAGGAGCAGAAACCTGGTTAGGAAGCACTTTGCAAGTCATACTACGGGAAGAACAGAGGGACACGTCGCTTATAAAAGGCTCAGCAGCTATCAAAAAACCAAACAACAGAGGCTAGCGCACAGAGACACACAAACACAAACGAGAAACATGAGCTGGATGCTAAAACAAAAGCTTAAAAAGGGAAGTTGAAGATAACAGGTGAACAGAAATTATGCAGCCATGCAGAAACTGCAGAGACGATGATGTTTAATGCGGGTTGTTTTGTTGATCAAGACGTGAAAGAAAGAAAAGCTGGTATTTATTCAACTGAGCGAGGGATTCGTGATCATTAAAAGACCAGCTGCCCCACAGTAGCGGAGAGGAAGATTGATAGACGGAGAAAATGGTGCCCAGTGTTCACCACAAATAAAATTGGTCACTATTCACAGCTTGTGTACCGTAGAGTTTTGACTGTTTATCTTATACTCATTCTGTTGAGACACTGACACCCCTGAAAGCTTTTCTCTGCTGTTTTTAAGGTAATTCTTCTGTAGAACAGAAAGGAAGATATTTTGAAGAATGTTGGTAGCAAAGAATAATGGACCCCATTGACTTCCATCGTATGGATGTAAAACCAGTGATACTTAAAAAAAAAAATTGTGTTCCTCAAAGAAAGAGTCTCACAAAGGTTTTACATGAGGTTGAATAAATGACAAATTATTATTTTTGGATGAACTGTCCCTTTAAGACAACGCGGAGCAAACCCATTCAATTAATAGGAATCTGGATTTCAAATCTACAAGACAACCTGAGATAACAAAAGCTAATATACCCCATGTCCTACTTCAACCGAGTTTTCACCTTTGGCTATATCCGAGCGCTTATTAAAATCCCACGATGAAGGTGCTCTCAAAAACCTCAGGATTAGCTGGAAAACCCGTCAGCTTAACATCCAATTCTCTGCGGTTGTACTCGAAGGCGCTGTTCTGAACTTCTGCTGCCTACCACCACTGATCTGAGAACAAAACCAGCGTTCAGATCTCATCCCACGGACCATAACAACAACACAGTAAGCGGTTTGGGAAAGATGTTGGGAATAATTGTGTAATATATCTCAAGGGACAAACAATCTAGCGCAATGTGACTTGATGAATTTTGCTGTACAAAAAGCAAGAATTCCCAAACAAGTTGAGGGAACACTCGCTCCTCTCCCTCGGGAACAGAAGGAATGCTGGGAATGAACGAGAGAAGATATTTGGGGGGGTCAACAATGTGTCTATGTGAGGGTCAAGCTTTGAACCTCCAAAACATCTGTGGAGAAAAAACGACCAACGCCCTTAAGAAAAGTTATGAAAGCAGAGTCTTATCCGAGGAAGATTTAGCGGGATTCGTTTTAGCTTGTTTTTCGATTTCTCTTTACGAGGCAAAGACAAGCATCTCCATCCAACTCAAAATGTACCCTATTTGTTTTTATACCGGTTCCTGTTGTGATCGCAGATGATTCATAAGTCATAAGCAGCCTGCAAACTTACGCTCATGTCCGAACCGCCCTCATTTTATTATCCAATTCATTTATCTCTCTGTCCTATTGCGCTAACATTGCAGTGCATCCTCATCTTAACCAGCAGCACTGTGGGAACCGAGGGCATAAATGTCATTACATCTCAAGCAAACGAAATGCACTGACAATAGGCGCACAACGGCTAACACCTACAGAGAGATCATACAACTTTCACCACAGGCACAACAATGAATAACTATAATGGAATATGACAATGAAAGCCTCCACATACAAGCATAAACAGTATGAGACGGTGCTGCTACTGTATGTAGGCAGAAATAACATTTAAGAGAGAAAAGGAGCAGCTCGAAGGAAAGGGAATGCAAGCAGAAGAGTAACAGCTTGCAATTAAAATTAAACAAAGTTGCCATGCTGATTTTTGTCTATTAGTACAAAAGCAAGAGCAATATGTTACAGTGAAATTCTGAACATTTCGTTGGCAATGTGTGAAATGCAAAACAGGGTTTTAAACCTAAATTTGGTTTACTGAATCTGAAACAAGCGTCTGTTTCTCGTTCCCTTTACCAGCTGTGAAAGGATTTAAAACTTTAAAGGGTTCATATCAGTCTTTTGTCAAGCTTTTTTTTGTCCAAACTGTCATGAATTAGTTTTTCATGAACATTTTCCATTCTCTCTTTGATGGTTAAAATTAAACAGACAAATGACTTTAAGAAATTCCACCTCTGAATGTGAGCAACAAGAATTTTTATTCTTCTAGCCTACTGTCTGCTAGCTTAAAAAGGCTTTTTTTGGACTCTAATGGAACCTGTTGTTCTACTTACCCCTGTAATTTTAAACCTGAATGACTTATTTCTGCAGAACACAAAAGAAGATATTTTGAAGAATGTTGGCGACCAAAAAATGAAGGTAACCATTTCAGTTCTTTTGTATGGACACAAAACCAATGCAAGTCAATGGGTACTGCCGAAGTTCGGTTACCAACATTCTTCAAATATTTTCTTTTGTGTTCAACAGAATAAAGAGAGTCATACAGGTTTGAAATGAGAAGAAGGTGAGTAAATGATGACGGAATTTTTTGGGGGGTAACCTATCCCTTTAAGCTCTAATGTTACAGTATGATTTAAAGTAAAAACTATTTTAATTCCTGGTAGTCTTAAAGTTCCTTTTTATTGTTTATAACAAATTCAAACATATTGAGAAGGAAAGGATCCGGCCCTAAAACGAACAAAACATTATGCTAGAATAAATAACCGTCAGGTAATAAAATGGTACAGATACAGTCATTAAAGGGGTCATATGACACGGCTTTGGTTTGGATGTAATGCAATGTGTATACACGATTTAAGGTCTAAAAAACGCTGTATTTTCCACATATCGTGCATGTTTGTATGCATATCGTGCTCTTCTTTGCTCCGCCCTCTCTGAAACATGCAGATTTTTTTAAAAGCTCATAGCTCCGAAAAGCAAGGTGTGCTATGATTGGCCAGTTAACCAGTGCGTAGTGATTGATCAAATACTGCAAGCCTGTGACGGAAATGTAACGGACCTTACCATATTTGGGACATCAGGTTCCAAAGCAATTGTAATGATAGGTCCACCCATCTTACTTCCAATCTTACCACGTACTGACGTAGATTTGTGGGGGTGTGGTTACACAAGGCATTTCAGGCAGGTCTGGGTGAGTATTCGCTGTATTCCGTGAGTATTCCGACACTTAAATTTTTGCAATTTCACATGTCTAATAATTGCATGGGCAACTTATAACACACCAAAGACACAAAAAAACACGTATTATCGCCATATGACCCCTTTGAAAATGCTGAATCAAACAGAAAACTGTACTTTACCTCAAAGCTTACGCTGTTCATACTTTTAGAATACGTATCCGAAACAGAACACTGAAACACCGTAAAAGGTGGAATCAGGACGAGACAGAAAAACGTGAAGAGGAATTAAATCTTTCTTCCTTCCACTTTGGTGATTTGAGAAAAGAGAAGTGGTTACCACAAAGAACAGACTTCCAGGTAGATTTTCTGTAACCTAAAGCTTAAAATAGTGCCGTTTCGTGACTTTCATGGCCATATACACAGAGAAAAGACAGAGGTCCTCATAAACAGGGTTATATGAGGGTGAAGACTTATACGAGACATCCCAAATTCGGCATTATATACTGTAAGATCTATGCGAGGTCCTGCTAATGAAATAATGGGTCAATGCGAAAACGTACTCATGGCGGTCAGCATCATGCATATGCAGGACAGTCCTGACAGCCCTTACGATAAATATGCATTATTTTCAACAGTTTAAAACAAACAGAAAAATGACAGAAATGTTTATGCTATTTACATGTGAAAGAGGAAATTATTATTAGGCGGTGTTGATTAACCCAATGCACAGTACAGCCCAGTTGTTTATGGTTGCCAAGTAACACAACACAACATACGGAAATCCTTTTTATTTTTACTACAAATACATATTTTAACCAATAGTCCGCCCCTAATCACACGTAACATTTGTTACAAGGGACAAACAAGCATTTTGAATGCCCATTAACCAGTGCACAAACAAGCACGACATCAAAAGCCAAACGGGTGCGAAAAACTGTCAATCATACAGGGGGAGCAGCTACATTTAAAGAAGAAGCCGTACAGGTAAAGTTCGAGGAATGTGACTGACCGTATGGTATCCCCGTCCTATGGGCGGCTTGCCGGTTGGATAGGGATCGACCGTATCGATGATGGTCTGCCGCTCTCCCTTCTGGTTGATCTTGCGAAACCTTCGTCGGGACTGCCGGTGCGATGCCTGTCGCTGAAAATACTCCTCATTCTCATCCATGTAGTCCACCTGCACGGGAGGAGAGAAAACCTAGTGAGACGCTCTCTAACTCCTCACCACCACCCTCCCACCCCCTTTCGCTGCTGCTGTGTAAAAATAGCAGTGGGTGTGTGAGCCTGTCTGTGTGTGTGGGGGGGGGGCGACCATCAAACGCCTACGTCAAAGAGAGATGCACAACTGGAGGCGAACGCGGCGTCCGAAGATTAGTAAAGGATGCAAGCTTGCGAGGACTCTTGGTTTGGAATTTTGCTGTATGTGCATGTGCTATATTTAAACTCCATTGAATCATGTATTAAAATTGAGGAAAACCTACCAATCAAAATGAGTGACAAAATTTATCCAACTCATTATTTAAAGGGATAGTTCACCCAAAACTTATCGTTCTCTCATCATTTACTCACACTGATTCCATTTAACTTTCTTTCTTTTGGAGAAGAAAAAATAACATATTTTGAAGAACGTTGGTACCAAACAACATTGGTCCCCATTGACTTCTATTGTATGGACACAAAACATTTCACAAAATATCTTCTTTTGTGTTTCATTGAAGAAAGAGTCATTTACAGATTTTCAACGACACGAGTGTGAATTAATAATAATAAAAAATATTTTGGGATGAACTGTCTCTTTAATCTTAAAGGAACAGTTCACTCAAAATTGTAAATTCTGTCATCATTTGCTCACCCTCACGTCTTTCCGAACCTGTATAACTTTCTTCACAAAAGACAACGTTCGGTAGAATACTACAAAGTTACAACTTAGTAGATGACAGAATTTTCATTTTTAGGTGAAATGCTCCACGTCACGTGTATAATTCAGTTTCTGTAACATCAGGTGCATGCAATGCACTGGCACAGCCCTTTTTAAGTCTGACAGCCTGTGCCACGTGACCGCACTGCTGCTTGGCATGCACGCAAGACGAGCCGAAACGCCACACGATCATCCAACACGCCACGGCTGTGAGGCGCATACAAAAGTGTTGGCCACGCTGACATTACACCACATAAAGTGACACGATTATCTCTCTCTTCCGTCACCTCTTCTTATTTTGCTGCAGCCTCACATTTCACACCCACTCTGCCTTTGGGATTACACATCAAATCTCTCGCTGCCGTACCAACCGCTGCTATGGCAACTGCCGGCGAACGCCGAGTGTTGGGAATATACTGGGCTGTGTGAGAGAGCGAGAGTGCGGTATCTATATCCTGCCTCTGCCCGTAATTACAGGGCAGATCTGGCCAGTAATAACAGATGACTTACCCGATGAGGGCACGATGATCCGCTGAAGATAACGGCCATTGCCCAAACCTGAGATTTAACGTGTGGTGTCACACGTACCGGGACCCGTGTGGATGTCACGTGCGGGCACGTTTCCACTGCCTTAAAAGCTTAACCAAATCCAAGGCTGTGAATTTAGATATGCGAGGTTTCGCTGTACTTATATAAGTGATGTATATTCGTATGAGTTGGTTTTGCAGAATATAGGACAAGTGAAATGGTTTGGGTTCCGGTAATTTATTTTTCTGACAAGGCGAGTGGGAAATAGAGCGCATGTTACAAATGTAACAAGTAATTTAAGTGGACTAAATCCACAAAATTTCTTCATGGCAAAACCCAAACAAGGAGGCTAATTCAAAAGAGGGTATATGGAGAATTAAATCATCATTTACAAGAACAAAACGTTAAATATATACACCAAGCTATTTTTCAAAATCGACTGTGCTGCCTACTGAAGCATTTGTAAATAAAATTAACCTTTAAAGTATCCAAACTGCCTGTACTACATACACAAGAAGAATCTGTTAAAAAAATAGGGCACGATATACTGTATTAATATGAAGTAATTTTCCATATTCATTTTTATAGTTGTTTTACCTGTATTTTACATTTTGCACTGCCTTAAATTGCATTTTAAAATAAACTGAATTGTCTGTAAAATAAAGGAAAATGTACTGGTAATATTCTGCCAGTACTTTACGGGATTTATTTTACAGTCTAGGCAGCAACTCCAAATAAAGAAAATAGTGACGATCTGGTCCAAAAGTACTCACCACAATCATCTCTGATGGTTCCAGGACGATGCACTCGCATCCACGGCGTAAGCTCCCTGCCGACCTCTTCCCAAAACTAGAGAAGAAGTAAAAGAAACAGAAATGTTATAAACCCCCCGGCAAATTACGGAATTCTGAGATTCCGTGGGAATGAAAGCACGCTTACAATCCGAGCCTCATATCCACACACACGCGGTAGTGTTCATGGCCTAGAAGTGAGATTCCACTGGGAAAGAAACTACGACCGGGCTGGAAAAGTCCACCGGATGACATCACAGAATAATGAAAGAAGTACAGTTTGTAAGTGACTACACTGAAAAGAAGTCAGTATTAGAAATACAGGGAGGGGTACATGGAAATGTGAGGTAAAGTTCCATTCAGGATGGAGGCAAATGTGGACTTCATATAGTGGACTTTTATTTATAATTTGGATATTTATATATATCCCTTAAAATAGTGATAGAAAATGGAAGACGTGGCCTGGCTAAAGTGGGTCATATAGTAGGGTTTTATAAACTGAGGTCTGGGGACCTCGAGGGGGCCTCTGGAAGGTTACATGGGGTCCCCAGAAAATATATTGGGAAAAAAGCTAAAATTGTTCAAGTCTACTAAAGATTATTCTTTACTTATTTTATTTTGTAACTTCAGTTCCTTTTTTCGCAATTAATGTTATAGTTGCTACAGTATGAATAGATTTGAATTGAAAATGTCTCTTCGGGGTTATATACATCCAACAAGTGTAGCCAACTATTTGCATTAATTTGGACAAAATATGTTGTCTTGACAATATAACATTTACTATTATTTAAGTTTATATGTTTCGTTACACATTAAAGTTAGATATGTATTTTAGAAAGAGGGTCCCTCACAGAAGGTTAGTCTTATTTGGGGGTCCTTGGCATCATAACGTTTGAAAACCCATGTCCTTTAAATCAAATTAAGCCATGGTGACCATACAGCCACTAAGATTGCCCTGCAACATTTCCTGATCTCACCCAAAAAAAGAAAATTCTTTCTATTCTTTCTTACATATAATGAACTAGAAACGTCATAAAAAGAAACTACTTATATCTGCTAAAATGATAATAACAAACTAATATCAAATTGCTTGTTTAAACAATGGAAAACAGTGGGATAAACTCTGTTTCGTGCTGCAGAAATTATACATTTAACCTAGCTTGTTCATTTATCATTACTGGTGCTTGCAAAGCATTTTTTGAGCCAAATGAACTGCCCAGTGTCACTTTGGTCCAAAGGTGACACACACTTACATACACACATCCGCAGAAAGAGACCCAGAGGAACTAGGGGAGAGGTCAGCAAAACCTCAAAGTATATTTAAAACTGTTAAATATACCCCTTCACAGGAACCCCTCCCCCAAAAACACATGAAATACAATTCCATTTGTGTGTATTTTTATTAGGCTGCCAGAATAAAAGTTTGTGTTAAAATAATATATGTCTGTGTACTGTGCATTTAAATTTTTTTGTTCATAAAAACATACACATACATATATTTAAGAATTTTACAACACGAATTAAAAACATTATTACTTAATTAAAATTATTGATGAATATAAATAAATAGATGTATAGGCTACATGTATGTGTTTATAAATGCAAAATTAATACGCACAGAAAATTGCTATTAATCGCTTGACAGCCCTTATTTGTTTGATTTCCTAACAAATTTATTAGCGTAAATAAAAAACACTAATACTAGTATAGTATAAGTATAATAAAGTAATAGTATATTATAGATGCACTTGTATGCAATGTGCCAGAACAGAAAATGTCAAAACAGTTCAAATTTGCTCACTACTAGTGTCCTTTAAATCACTACTTCTAACCATTCGGGTTACTGTTGTGTTGCAGGTGGAAGATATAGTAACAAAATAAACAAACAGGTGGGACACCATTTACACACACTGCTCCTCACCGCAAGACCACACACAATAAGTCTTGTGTTGAAATGTGGCTTGTAGTTTGTAGCCAAAAACTAATCTCAGATTTGAATTTCTCACTCGCTGTTTATAATGTGACGCACATTTAATTAAAAATCTTAATTTCTGCATTTTGAAAAAAAGCTGCAATGCGTAAAAGAGAGTTAAAATATAAGGCAACAAAAATCACACACCCACCCAGCAGGTCCCTACATTCCATACTACACAACATTCCTGATGTCTTTACCAAACACAGAAGCAAAGATCACATGGGCCTCCAAAGTAAATAAGACACACTGTTTCACCCCCCATATTAAGCGCAGTACAGATTAAAGGCGTATTACGCAAGTGCAGTCGGTGGGAAAGTCAGATGGGAAAAGTGTTTGTACCAAAGACCAGACTGAGAGCTGGAGGATTTAAGGACATGCTGAAATATAGTCGAATGGATAAACCAATAACAGGATTCAATTGCAACGCTCTGGCGAGCACTACAAAGCTTTGCTGCTTCTCACATCTGCCTTCACAAAGCAATGGAATGTTGCATAAACGTTTTTCTCAGGAACATTAATGCGTCTCAGACCTGTTATAAGATGCGATGCATAATACCGCCTGAGGCATCAGTAGTAAAGTTTGACACTTGCATGATTACTTATAACTGCTTTCAACATGCAGGACAGAGAAATTTTCATAAATATCACAGTTGTCATAATTGTTAAAATAGTAAAAATGCAATTATTTATACAAATATTTGTTTGCATAAATGGTTGTAAAAAAATAGTTGGACATTTTTGTATGATACCTTTTAACCTTTTTGATGCTTCCATTGTACTATTTATATTTGACTAAAATACATTAGACTTGTTTTAATGTGACAACTTAAATCATGCCCCACTGCTTTACAACACAACAATGTGAGAATGTTCAATAGCTCTTTTCCCAGCCAAGACTTTAAGGTTTGTGTTAATAACAAATTCAATGTATAAGAATTTAAAGATATATTGAGAAACATTCACCTGAGTAAAAAGTGCGACAACTTGCTCCGGTCTCTCCTCTGTGTTGTCAGGTGTGCTAATCAGAGATGTTTAATGTCACGTCTAAACAATTAAACGGTGAACTGTACTTAATATACAATACACCTTCAAATATGTAATATGAATAATGTCACAAATAGAACAAATACTTTACCTGAGGAGGATGAGGAGATATTCCAACAAAATATATCACATTAAATCCACAAACAAGCCTCAAGTGTGTCCTAGGTCTTTACTCAATACTCCCACACACGCCTTGCTACCACACTAAACACCAACGTGATATTGCGAACACAACATGTTAATCCAACTTCACCCCAAACACTAGACTGAGAGCACTGCGTCCTGACAGCTCCACCGCCTTCATCTTACGAGTGTGTGTGTGTGTGTGTGTCTAAGCACTGGGGAATGTGCGTTCTTGCCACTCAGAGTTAGGGGTGATCGACTGAAGCCAACATTCCTGCCAGACTCTTACTTCCTGTTGATTTGAGTGGGAGGGTCTGACCTCTACACAAAAACAATGTGACCTCACAACCCACAGTAAAACATGCAGTGATGAGAGACCCATGCAGAATCAAATGCAGACAAACCGATCGAAAGTAAAGACAAGCATGGACTCATATACAGTGAATTTGATTATGTGTGAAAAAACATAAATCATAAATATAAAAAAAAGCTCATAAAATGAAAACAAGCTTGTAAATTTAAAGCAAGCTTTTGGCTGGGGTTTGGGATGTAAATTTGAAAAAATGTTGTGACTGAAAAACATACAGGGCATGTTGATACATGCAGAGAGGTGACTCGCAATTTCTGAGCGATGCCATGCCACAGATTATATTCTCACAAAGAACATGCAATGCGAAACGCTGCAGGGCAGAACTGAAAAAAACACTTCCATGGGAAAACCACCCTGTAAAAGTTAAACATGCGTTTTAGGAAAAAGTTTGTTCAACAGCTAAATAAAAACTAAACTGAGTATCCGGTTACAAATTTTAATTCAATTACAATAAAACGAAAAGGGTAAAGAGCTTAAAATGATTTTCCCACGATGGTAATACCCCCACCACAGGTGGATAGTGATGAATTACTTTTATTCTCAATATGTTTTCAATGATCTTTACTTTCTCGCAATGTTTTCGTGGAACGCTTCACTTTACTACATTATAAACATATATCATACTTTTTACTCTACAAAATTACATAAATAAACATCGATTTTTTTACCTTTAATACTTAAGTACATTGAAAATCAAGTTCTTAACTATTTTACTAAAACCAAAATGTATAGAATGTATTTTTATTAAATTTAGTGAAGTATATACAATAGACTATAAATATATAATTTGAAAAATGACAGATACTTGAAAAATGTATACTCAAGTACTGTCAACCTCTGCCTCCCACTAACCTGCCTTTCACTTACAGGATAAAATGTTTTGCAATTTAATTAATATCAATGAGCCAATGTGATAATATTTATAACCTGACCCAACTTTCCGATTGTCCCTATGTATCTGTCAAACAGTAGCTACTATGATATTACCATAGTATTCTATGAAGTGCTCTGTAATAACCATGGTACAGTACCAGGAAATTCACACAACAAAAGTATCATATCGTCGCTGATTTCCTGAAACCTCGTCTCTCCATATTTCGTGATTTTTATTTTGTGCCATAAATCATTAATACTTTCTAAATGATGAACTACTGCGTTGTCAAAGCTGACAATTGGATAGATATCTGCAAAACCTAGTGACAAACATAAAGGGTGATTAATAACAAGGATTTATGGCACAAAATAAAAATAATGAAATATAGAAATACGAGGTTTCAGAAGGTCAAAACCTTGTATATATAATGCTTCTAGAAACTGTGGTTGATGTTTTTTCCGAGACTTATGTTCGGAAATATTAAACGCAAAGCACAATGAAGCTATTAAAGGATCAGATTTGACAAAATTTGTAACAATACAAACCATTGTTAAATAAGCCTGTAATACAAAGTTCAATAGCTCTCCTTGTTACACAAGCCCTGGCAGAGAAGGTACCAGGTGCAACCAGCGCTGCCATTTTCAAATGCCATCTCAAACTCGACTCTGACTCCTGCCGGCACTTCACAAACCGTTACAGATTTAATGATGGCAATTACATTGCATTCTGCAGAGAGAGAGAGCTTCAGGTGCAATGAAAATAACAGCGTTTCACCGAATTGCATCGAGAGAGCTTTTGTTACAAATTGTTTCATTTGAAACGGTAGTAAAAATAATGCATGTCACATGATACAGAAATTTAATAAGATGTTATTACAGAGGCTGCATTTCAGGGAAAAACAGTACAGAGGCTTGCAGTGGTGCCTCTTGGGAAAGAAATGACCGTCTGTGAGCGCTTTACCAACACACACCTCTGTTTAAGAGGTGCACTGCTGTCCTGTTGGTTTTTACTCAGTGACCGCCTGAGTCACAGTCTATTACAGGAGAGACACATCACAGCTCTCTCACTGTGAAACCAAATAAAACTGAGAGAGTGGAGAGATGTGCTTCTCTTATTGCCATGGTGATAAGATGACATATTCCCAATGCAAGCCAAATGGAGACCATCTCTGTGAAGTGTTTTTCTCCAGCATTTTAAATTCCATCTAGTCTAAAGGGTTTCTTTCATTTTGTTGCTACTGAATTCTTTGTGCACACGTGTACATGTTTGTACAACATTAAACTAGGAATATCTATAAAGCACTGCCTTTGCATCATTATTCCTTATTGTGATTTAGTAATGAGGTCTCATTAAACAGTTCACCCAAAAATGAAAATGTGTTGACTCATCCTCGAGTTGTTCCAAACTGTATACATTTCTTTGTTTTGATGGACGCAGAGAAAGATATTTGGAAGAATGCTTTTAACCAAACGGTACATAGCCACCAAAAGAATGTAGGAATGCAAACAGTTCTGGGCCACTTTTAACTACCATTGTCATTTTTCCTACCATGGTAGTCAATGCTAACCAAGAGCTGTTTGGTTACAAGCATTCTACCAAATATCTTTCTTTGTGTTCATCATTCAAAACAAAGAAATGTATACAGATTTGTAACTCCTCGAGGGTGAGTCCATTTTTTGTTATTTCCGGGTGAACTGTTCCTTAAAGGAAGAGAAAAGATTCAAGCTTAAACGCTTGAAGTTATCAGATCAATGAATAAAAGTGTGACGTGTTTGATGATATTTAGGTGAGACACATACCTAGACCGTGGCAGGAACATGGACTCTTTGATGAAGACCGATCCGGAGAGCAGAATATACCAGCATGTGCCGATGTCATCCGGACTGTATGCGAGAAAAAAAACAATGGAAATGTCACACAGGAAACTAAACATGCTTAGTTATGTCAAACATGTCAAGTAAAAACAGCTGACTCAAACACGCACAACATCAGCAGTGTAAACACTTTGTCATCATTTTTGATCCTATGAAATACACTCATGTGCACGACCAACCTTGAGCCCAGTCAAGGCCCAAGGTGAAAGCCAGTTTATTCCCTCTCTGCTTCCTTAGCAAGTGATGGTGGTAAAATCGGACTGCCTTGATTTATGCGCATGTTGGAAATAACACACTGACACACAGTCCCCTTTAACACTCCTTACATTCAGGTCACAGCAGTCATGAATGTTCCACGTCTCTGAGGCATGCTGGTTAGACGTCGGAAATGTCTTCCAGGCCCCCTGTCGAGCGGCGTTCTGTGTCTGCATCCCCAGTAAGTGTTAAGACTGGGAATCTGAAGGAGGAGTAATGCTATGAGCGGTTGACATCTCGGCCACCGAGTCGATACCCAGTGAGATAACAGACCAAAGCAGCAGGTGTATATGAGCCGCAGCCCTAACAAGTAACAAATCACACGGCCTTAATGAAACAATGCACAATTTATTGTTGTTTATGTGTTTCCGCCGTGACAAATAAACAAAGATGACATCCTTCACGATCTTTTACACGTGTTGAAGTCAAATTACGTCAAAATTACATAACGCGAAGTACTGGACAATTCAAATCTTACCATTGTCAGTCAGATCATTTTTAACAATTAAGTTTTATATTGCAGTTTTAAAGTAGACTAAGAATAAAGAAGACCAAAGATTTTATACAATTTAAATCCTTACTTTTGCTATTTTATTATAATATTTGTCTAAAAAGCTTGAAAAGAAATCCGAAAGTTCCAAGTTCAGAGTGAAAAAGTAAGTCTATATTAATGACTTCTGGTGACCTGGCTTTAAAAAGCCCTTATCACTATAGCTACTTCGTCCTTAATTCTGCAAACTTTTGGAAGCAGGCCCTTAAGAAATAAACGAAAATCCTACACACACACGCACAAATGACTTCCTGCTACATCGTCTCTATAGAACTAATGAGGCGGTTTCAACGCTCTCTGAAGCCCAGCACGAGCCCTAGCTGCTTTTTTACTTTTCTCTCTCCATCCGTTCCCTTCATCTGCACCGCTTCTGCACGCCTTTTAATCGTTTTTCCCAACCGCGAGCAGACAAAAACGAAACTCTCAATTATTAATCAGCAGAACGCGTAGGAAGAAGGAGAGCAAGGAGAGATAGAGAGACAGCGAGCGTGTAGATGTTCTGCACCATCAACGCTGTGGCGCTGACGGAACTGGGTCATAGACTCGCTCTTCCAGCGCTCATCAAATGCTCATCAAACCCGCAGCAACACCCTCAAGCCCCTCAGGAAGAATTGGAGAGCAGGGAATGAGAACACCAAGAGAAGCGGGGTTGGCCACCAAAAAAATCTTCTTCTGAACTTTTTGATTCCAGGTTAAAACACACAATTGAACACACTAAATATTATAATATTGTCATCATCGCTTATATTAAGGTCTAGTTTGTCCAACAGACATATAGCATATTATTGTAATTTCTGCAAAAATTGCATTTTAACCACACAGTTATGATAATTTTAACACTTAGGAAAATTAAACATGGTTTACTATAATAAAGGTGTAGTAACCATTGTTTTTATCCAAATTACGATACAAATACTATTAACTAAACTTTTGTAATAGTGGCAGACAAAAGCTTCTTTGTGGTTTCTATAGTTTTACTAAAATAAAAAAAGTTGAATAAAATGAAACTATAGTAACTTTCTACTGTTAAAAGTTTATTAAATCTAGCGGCATCTAGTGGTGAGGCCGTGAAATGCAACCAACGACTACCTCCACCCCTCCCTTTCAAAGCACTACAGTAGAAACAACATGGAAAATTCCATGAAAAGGGACTTGTGATGTATATGGATGTAACGATTCACCGTGAGCAGGTTGAGAAATTATTTGAATCGCAAGACATGTTTTGAACAGCAGGGGCCGCTGTGTTTACTGCAAACTTGGAAAACGTGGATATGCTGATATATGTAAAAAAATCCAATAAAAGCATAGACAGTCTTTGTCTTAGTTTGTTTATTTTGAAGAGATTTTTGTATTGTTCAATTTTTTTATTTAGATTCGATTTGGAATTCGTTTTCTTTCACAAAGAAATGTGCAGCATTTCAGAAATATTAAAAGGGCAGTTGTTATTTCCTAATTTGTCTAACTAATTTTGTAAAAATAAATTGTGAATGAATCGAAACCCTGAGATCAGTATCGTAAATCGATCGCATCGTGAGGTGAGTGAATCATTACATCCCTAGCAGTGTATGTAGAAATACCTCATTCTATGGGAATTAAACATAACGCTTCATTATGTAAGCTCTTTATACACCTCTGAAGACAGTTTTGCATATTATATTACATTTCAGTCAGTAGATCCTCCAAAAAATGACACGCAGTGCATTAAACTTTCATTAGGGAATCAAACTATAGCAATTCAAAATAAATTGACAGACAGATGATGAAAGTGTCATGCACTGTTTGCATAAGACCCATATTCATTTACCATAAATAATATCAATGACGATACCATGAAACCATAAAATGTTGAACCCAAGGTTAACATGGTACATTTCTTTGTTTACTTTATTTTTACAAACGCAATTACTTGCAATACTAATTAACTTTGGCCCTGCTCCAAAACCAAGAGAGTTGCCTACGTATGCATTCTAGGCACACTGCAGGTGCAAAAGCTGTTCCAAAACTTCTAAATTACTGCATTTTGCTGCTTTCTAAGACAGCACATATTCATTGCAAAGAAAGGAAATCTCATAATGCAAAACAAGCTCAGTGGAAAAACACATCCATCCAAGATGACAGCCAAAGCATCATGAATCAATAGTAAAAGTATTGACCAAAAAAGTTCAATTTTCAATTAAAAATGACAACGTAAGCCAATTTCTGAGTGTTATAATCTAGTGTTTACCACAATGATGCTTTTGCTTGATTTGCTAGGCAATGTTTGTGTTGAAGTGTCTACATTTCTCATCTGAGCCATGTGTTTTTACCGCGCAGCGACTTTAGGGCTGATGGAAGTCCCAGCAGGAATACAGATAGACCCATCAGGGGAAACTTCTATACTGGGATAAAACCCCTCTGTTGGGCGTGTGTGTGTGTGTGCAATAGACCAGGATACAGAATGATGGATCACCATCGTCACTATAGAGCGCTACTGCATGCGTGCACAATCACAAACACGTATCACTCACTCGTACTCAGCACACACACAGACTGTTATGTGAACGCCGCCTGTAGTCAACAGTTATTCTTGCACACATGAAGAGCTTTCAGAGGGGTTTATTTCCATCAAGGTCTTTCAGTAAAAGATGACAGCAGCCATAGCCGTGTGACAGAAAAGATGAACTCAAAGTCTCACTGTGACTGTACGGTTTGACAAAAATACACACAGACTTTCAGCATCAGTAACAGTCAGAGACATTAAAGGTGTTGTCTCAAACATGTTTTATTTAATAAATAATAATAAATAGACTAAATATTGAATAAAACATCTGAGTTTTATTCAAATCCTATTCAATTCAAATCCAAGAACTGAAGATACGCAATTTAATAACAAGTATGCTGCAAAATGAAAGATAATGAGATTCACAGAATTACAAGTTTCTTGTTTATGAAACAAACTTTATGCAAATTTGCAGGTAAGATTTCTTGTTTCCAAATACAAATGCATTTGGGAACATTCTTAAAGGGACAGCTCACGCGAAAATACAAATTCTGTCAACATGTACTCGCCCTCAAGTTATTCCAAATCTGTATAAATTCGGTCTGATGGACACAGAGAAAGATATTTGTAAAAATGCTTCTAACCAAACAGTTATTGGCCAACATTGACTACCATAATAGTAAAATTTACAATTCGATACATTCTTCAAAATATCTTCTTTTGTGTTCAACACAACAAAGAAAATTATAATTACAATTTTTCCTACTTTGGTAGTCCTTGGTGACCAAGAACTGTTTGGTTACAACCATTCTGCCGAATAAGTAATTTATACCGATTTGAAACAATTTAAGAGTAAGTAAATGAAGATGGAACTTTTCCTTGGAACGGTTCCTTTAAAGATGTTTTTTTTTTCTCCACTATGGCCTCAGATGCTACTGTATATTGGTATTTTGCATATATTATATACAGTACATCATACCCCAGTCTCTAGACTAATACACTATGTATTCATTTATGATTTAAAACCTACTTTAATTAAACAAAGATCAAAGTCTGGTGTAAAAACATGTGCATGTAATTAGCACAAACAGGCTAAAAAAACTCCCTCGACAAAACTCGCTCGAGCTCTTGAACTTCCTCAACAACCATACACGCTGCTCAAATACTATTTACAAGAAGCACAAATCAAACGTATCACAGCAACAATATTAAAACTTTTATATAAATCATTTTAGAATCCCTGACATAATACCATTGTAGTTCCAACCCTCTAAAAATTGTCTATGAAAAACAGAGACAACAGGTCTTTGTACCGTAGCGCTTCATACACCATCAGGTTTGTCTATGTGACACAAGCGGTTCAGAGGCTGTTGTGGTGGAAAGCTTACTCCTGAGGGAAATCAGCAGCAGAACACAGAAGTCTAAAGATTATTATTAGTGCCCAGGTTGAAACCGGTGAGCTGTCTAATAAAAACAGTGGATGGAGTCACTGAGGAACAGCATCAGGGCTGGCGTAGCGGCACAAGTGCAGTGTTAAAACTTAAATACTCTTCCGCTGGGAGCTGTGGATAAATACAACCACATAAAATCAACAACTGACTCACACAAACAAATCCTTATTTACAGACCTAAGATATAACCATTTGTCTACAAGTCCAAACAGACAAATGTGCATCATTAGAATGGAAGATTTAGAAACAGTTTTGGTATCATCTCTTCCCTGTGGCCAATGAGTAGCAGGGTGCCAGACGATGTCCGACTCCTGCTGTTTCCACACACATGGGCACATCCATCAGTTTAGCTGACTGTAGGGTATACCCTTGCCACAGCCAATCAGACAGCTATGATGTTGAAGAGGAAATCTGCATTTGTTTAGCCAAATTGTTGTCTAATCCAAGACACAAAGAAGCACATACACACATACTAATAGTCATATTATTAAATTTTTGTCCACATTATAAAATAATATTGAACTTGTTAAAATTATGAAATAGCACAAAGAGATGCTTTTTAAACAATATTCAAGGAGGTTGTTTTTGTCTCTTGATAATTTCAATTAATCTATTTCCAAAAAGTTTAACACATTTTATAAAATACAATTAAATACATAAATGATTTTTTATCAAATAAAATGTTAGCTTTATTAAAAAAAATATGTTTGCAAAATTATATTTTTGTCTACTAAACTAATTACATTAATGTAACCTTACACCTTTAAATAAAATAAAATGTATAATGAGAAAAATGTCACTCAACGGTTTCAAAAACTTTTGACCGGTATTGTACAACATAAATAAAAACAAGTTTTCAGTTAAGAGCTGCACCAATACTGCTCGAACATTTAAGTGCTCATATGCAGGTGCTCAAGTGCTGTTTACCTGTCATGGTAAGTATTTTAAATAAAGCTGAAATTAATATATTCGCCTCTCTATCGCCATCTCCGTGTGAAACATAAAACGGCAGGTTACAATTTTGACATGGGTTGATATTAGAAGCTAACTGGTGTGCATCAGTTAATACAACAAGAAGGTCTTTCAGGGTAGTTGACAAATATACCATACATGCAATTCTATAATATGAATAGGGCTCAGGCTGTCAAAGGATTTATCGTGATTAATCGCTTCCAGAATAAAAGTTTACATAATATATGTCTGTGAACTGTGCATATTAATTTTGTAGCCTATTAATGTTAAACTAGTATTCTGAAAGTGACAATTGAAATTAATCGTTTGACAGTCTTAATTATTAATATTTCTAATATAAATTTGTATAAGATAAATGTTTCATCATTATTATTTTTTCAACATTTTTGCTGTCATACCATGGGAAACATTTATGATAAATGTTTCAACTACCCATGTATTAATTTTGATATACTTGCTTCTTTTTTATGTATCTTTTATTAAGAGTTTTCACTTTTATTCCGACCCTTTAAATAAAAAAATTGCAGAATCCGTAAAGGTCTTTGTACATACCTTTTTTGGTATTTGGCTCTCGTTTGTACGGTGTCTCTGAATTGATAAAAAGGCCACTCAAAATGTTTGACGGATGTGAAAAACGCAGAAAATCGACCCCTTACGAATTTTTTTATGACGGACGAAAATATCGGAGGCAGTGTGTAAATGTGATCGACGCAATGTGAGGTCTTTTATATGTTTTAACTTGCGGAAATTTTGGACACAAATTTCAGCCTCAATGTGCAATGGGCTTAAGACTTCAACGTGAACATCCTCTTCTTCTCCTGAAATGAGTGATGACGGTTAATTGCGCATATGAGATGTGGGTTTATCAAGACACTTGACTTAGCAAATATTCCTCACACAGTGAAAGTGACCTAATTCAGCCGCTGTAATTAACAGCTCATAGCATCAACTATCCACCCTAACATAGACGCGATAGACGCTATCAGCGACAATGAGCGAATGAGACGCTCCTCATTGACAGCGCTATGACCCGAGGAGGGAGACGCGCACACTTTGTCTTCCTCCAGGAGAAAAGAAAAATGGAGTGTGAAATTGAGGGGGAGTGTCTGGGTGAACTCAGGGGAATATATACGCATTTGAGGGTGCGTTTATGTGGCACAGAGTCCACAGGCGGAAAGCATTGGGTGCTAGAAACGGGGCAGCCCTCTGTCAACACCGCTTTTAAACACATATAAAAGGATACAAGAGGGGACTTTAAAAACACATACAGCATGATCTCCAGATGAAAGGAAATCTAAAGTGGGTCAGTGGGTCTTAGATGCTGTAGATCAATAGCTGTGTATCACTCACTATTCCTGTATTCACTTCCATTTTACGATGCTAGAATTCTCATTTCAAAACTGTAATGTTTTTGCTTGAGACATTTTTTATCACATTGCTGAAAGTATAGTTTTTACTCACTAATAGAGAACTTCATTGGCTTCATGTCTCTCGTAGCGGACCGTTTCACACATTATTCTGTAAAAAAAAGACAGAGAAAGAGAAAACACTGTGTTAACATATCCAAAGTTATTACAGTACATGGCTCCAAAAACACTGCAGTTATGAAATACCACCCGGTTCACATTGTGAAACCAAAAAAAACACATTTACAAATCAAATGAGAAAATGGATTTCAAGAACAAATGCCTTGCGGGTACAGAAGTGGGTTGCATTGCATTTATAACAATAAAGACCGTGTGTTGTGGAGAATACTGCCTGGATAAAACAAAGCTCTGTAGTTTGTCCTAGTTTGATGTTGGTTTACACTAGAAACTGCTGCTTAAGCAAACTTGGACGTACGGCCACAGAAGAAAACATTCTTCAAAAGACATTCCTCAGCAATGTTGAGGGGTAAAAAGATTATCCCGCTTTGCTGAAGATGTGTGAGGACCACTAAAGGGGTATGGAGGGGGTCAGGCAGGGTTTAGAATGTTCTAGGACTCAATATCATGTAACAAAGTCTTTACGCTCATTTATATACTCACATGTGTATAGTCTGTTTTATTGGACACGGGCGCTACTAACCCCCAGTTAACTCCGGTTTGTGTTTGGTTAGTGTCTAATGATAACTATTTTTTTCATTTATGTTAATATTAATTAATATTATTATTTTACTGTATATTAATTGTATTAAATAAACAATGTGTTGAATTTGGTTATATGTTCATTTTATTTAATAAACAATTTGTTGAATGGGTCCTGTAGTTCGGTCGCATTTAAACAAACCGTATGGTACACTGACATCTATAGGTTCAGCTTGGTATCGCAGTCTAAATTCAAAATATTGGAGAGACAAGTTAAGCCAAGTATAGCTTCTTCTCTTCTTTTGATTGTTTTCAGAAATAATCTACATGCACTCTATTGTTTGTGAATGTGTACCGGAAGTTCATTTTGGGGTCACAAAAGTGCGCATGAGCAGTAACGTTTGTTTATGTTGGAAAGATGAAACCGTTTCTATACAGGACTGGGAAATCATAAAGTGATTTACCACCTTGAGCCAAAAGTGTTTTTGCAAAACTTAAACTAACACATAATAATTTGTCATAATAACTCCTTTCAAGGAATGGCGAGAAAGGCAATCTTTGGTCTGTATCGGTCATGATTTTGGGAATTACAATATTTGAAAGCTAAAATCAAATTTATATATATATTTAACTAAGGCTGATACATTTTAATAATATTCCACAGATATAAGAAAAACTTAATTGATTTTCATTTATAATGTGATTTCAAACCTGCTTGACTTTCTTTCTTCTGCAGAAGGCAAAACTAAGAAGGATAACATTGGGCCCCATTGACTTTCATTGTATGAACACAAAACCACTTAGACATTTCTCTAAATATCTTCTTTTGTATTCCACAGGTTTTGAATGACATGAAGGTGAATAAATCATGACAGAATTTTGATTTTGGGGAAAATTGTCATTTTAAATCCAAAGGGTCAAATAAATCTATTGATACAGGATACCGATCCAGACATCTACTGTTGACAGCTGATATACCAGCTCAAACATTTACTCTCGCTATTTGCTCATCTTTCTATCATTATCCTCACATTACATCAACCACCATATGGTTGTTATGAAAAATTCTTATGCATGTTTCCATTTATTCATCCATTTATCAAATGCTTCCCACAGTTTTACCTCAGCTGGTGTTCCCGAAGATTCGACAGCGCCTCCATTCCATGCAGGTAGGAATATACGATCTCCAAATCCTGCAGGTGATAAAGAGAAAAGATCAAAGTCTATTCATCTTGAATACCAAACACCCTGCTCAAAATATCACACAGTATGAGAAGAAATCAGAAAGGAGAAAAACTAATTCTGTGGCACACAGAATTGCAAACTAGAGTCAAATATATTTCAATACATGCCTCCCCTACTAAAGTTTGTGGTTGGATTTTATGACACAAGCTTTTGATATTAATACATTTCTGGTGGTTATCATCCGCTCGATGCAAATTGAAGTCTCCCAACAGGTCCTTTCACCGAAGACAGAACGCTTGAGCTATAAGTGGTTCTTCATACAAACAGGGCATAGTAGATCTATGTCGTCGAGGACACAACACCACACTGTCCCCTTCTGCAAGCACAGGATCACTGACGCCAGAACTGGGCCGCCTTTGTGCTCACAAAGGCATGCTGGGATAGCAAAGAAAACAAAAGAGGTTCTATGCTTGGACACTGACTCACTTGATTATAAACTGAGAGCCCCGTTTGACAAGACACACACAAGACAAATGCAAACATACCGATCGCTAAACATTTGCCTTCTGATACAGCACAAATGACCCCCAAGCCCCTCTTTAAAAGACTGTTAGATTGCATAAATAAAAGCGCTATTTAATAGAAAAATAAAAACTGGACTATACTGAAAGTCGGGTGGTATTTATGACCATTAAATATAAATGCATATGGCAGGTGTTTACTCAGAATAACAACAGAATAGCAAAATGCAGTTTTAGGCCTAATGTTTGTTAAAGGACACAAACTGGCCCTTACATGAAGGTCACAGGGGACAAGGTTAAACTGAATATATGACATTTGAAACCAATGGTGAGATCCACATTTTGCACTGTCAAAGGAATTAAGGATTCAGATTTGTTTGCCTATTGTTTGTCGCCCCCTAGTGTATATTACATTTTTGGAAAGTGCTGAGAACTAAAAATGTGTGGGAATAATGTCTAGCCATAAAAATACAACAAAGAATAGAATAACAGTTCAGTGCATGAAATACTGATTAAAGTTTTTTGTAGGTTTGTATGTTGCTAACACAATGTTCTGTCAATTGTGTTTTTAGCACAAACACATTTTTTTTTTATTTAAATTACAAATTGCTTTTTAGGAAATGTAGTGCGATTTAAATTTGGAATGCAGGCAGTTACCACTACTTGTGCAAGCTAACACAAACAAGTGCAGATCTGGATTTCCTCATAATGCCATTTATCCTGATGCAAAGTGATGCTATGATGCGGTTGCATTGGTGTTTTTGAATTGCTGTGTGTGTTCTTGATGGTTGAAAAAACATGAACAAAACTGTAGCTAGCAAAAAATTCCCTGCCCGGGATGTTTGGAGTCTGCACACTTCCACCACTAGATGTCAGAGCGGTAAAGGATTTCATTGATTCAGGTCCAGGACTTTTTAGAGTCAAACACTGCACCTCTGCTGGCTGGAATGAAGCTTTACCAGAACACTGTGGCTTTCTTTTCTCCCCCCCTCCAATATTAAATTCAACATGGAAAGAATGTGCAAAACCCCATTTCTTCATCCCCAGTGTCCCCACGAGATTTCACTCCTTTATTCTTTTTCACTATGCTGGAATTCAGTATGCAACAGCTACCATTGCATGTACCAGAATTAATGACATTTTTGAATATTTTCATAGGTCTTCCTAATGTGTTTTATATTTTCATATTTGTATGAAAAAAATGTTGTATACTGTTCAAGTGCTTAACTGTTTCATGTAAAGCTGGAAAAATGCAGTGTGAAAATCATTAAGAAAGAAATACTATTTTTATTGAATTTGAACAGAAATTTTCGAAATAAACTGCTCTTCCATGTAACACTGCACATTTCAGTAAATGCAATTTTCGTCAATCACCATCCAAATGTAAAAAAAACTCTTACTGTAATGCACAGTCAAGCATAATTCACACAAAGTACCATGGCATCCGACTATAACCATTAGCACTGAGATGAAACCACGGACTGATGCTTTTGTGAGAACATCTATTTCAAGACATTAAAACCCATAACCTGGATTATGGTTCTGAATCATAGACACCGTAGAGTGGGCCTGTTTACGATGCATTGTTTACACAAAGGATTCAAATGGGCAATCTTACAAATCTGTGAAGACTCACAGACAACCATTTGTCTTTAAAAAGAGGCTACCTTCTCACTTTTTCTTTGCGTTGTAACTATTTCCTTTTGTGACAAAAGGACCACTGTGTTTTGTGATTGGTCAAGCACAATATGTAACCCCAAGGGCACTAAACCCAGTGATTATGAAACTCTAATGGGAGTCAGTGGGTGCCGTGGTAACACGCTGTGAGGCAACCTTGACTGAGAGCAGGTAGTGTGCGTATGGTACAGTAGTAAAAACGAAACCGGCGAGTTATGCAAACAATAATAGCTGTTTAACTGCGGCCCTGACCCAAGTAAAAGTCAATGATCACATCACAAGACTGTACAAAATAGTCTATCTGTATGTTCTGTACACATCATAAAGGAAGCTCAACCATAATTACATGAAATATGAGCACATGTACTTTAAACATCTTTGTTAGAAAAGAGAGATGACACTACCGGTTCAAAGTTTAGGGCCATTTTCTTATCCCTTGATATAATTTAGGCATTCTAGAATACCAGTAATCTCATCAAAACAACTTTATCATATTAATATTATGTATTTTAATTATTATCAAGTACAAAACAATGTTTAAATAAAAATATATAAATTAATTAATAGTAATATAAAAATATATAAATACATTTGAATTGTTATATTTGTTAAATAAAAGTACCCAGAATTTGTAAATATGTACTCCTGTTGTATCAACCAGTTACTTGGTGTATCTTTCAAAATGATATTGAAGGTATTGCCATCTGTGCTGAGGTCTAATCGGCTATTAGAGATATTTTTTACTGAAAAATAATTCGGTTTTATAATGAAAATGAAAGAAAGAAGTACATTTGAATACTTATGTGTTAAAACATTTAAGCATACTCCTTCAGATTAATGATATTTATTAAGATCATAAGGAACATTTCATTGAATTGCAAAATAGGATAAGGCCCACTTAAAAAGAAGATACTGAGTTTAAAGTTGTAATATTTTGAGATAAAAGTAAAACAAATATGAGAAAGAAGTTCTTTACAAGTTATAGTCGTAATATTTAAGGAACAAATGTTCAAATTACAAGAAAAAAAATGTCATAGCAATGCAAGGTTAATTATTATATGTATTATTTTGAAAATAAAATCATCATATTTCAAGCATAAACTTCGAGAATGATGTCGTGATTTTATGAACAAGTCATGCAATGAAAAAAAACGATCTGCAAAACAGACTAACAAATTGAATACATGCGTTATTAATAAATTAATAAAACTATGCACTGGAAGAAGAACCCGAACGCAAAAGGCAAGTATCATATTAAGCACTTTACCCAAGTAAACCATAAACAAGACGCTCAACATGGTTTAACACAATTCACAATTAACACACTTCAAGTGAAGCAAAATAGTATAGTTTCCTTTTGTACTTCAATATTACAAAAGTGATAAAAGTTCAACGTACTGTACATGTTACTCTAATGTATTAGCATATCTCCATAACTTAAACATAAATAAACTTATCTGAAAGCACAATTCTTCTCGGTTTGGCTGTTTTGCCTACTTTAAAAGCCTGTTTACCAACATTGTGAATGCAGCCCAGTACGGTGCATCTTGAGTGGGTCAAGAGCCTCTTCACATTGTGCTCTGAGCATCACTGTAACCACGGCAACCAACACCGAGTATCAACATGATCAGTGGCTATAATTTCCCTCCATAACAATAAACTGCTTCAATCAGCTGTCTAGCAGGTGCCGTGTCTGAAAACCTCCAGTCCGATGAGACCAATCATAGCACTTGAATTGTCACGCTGGCATAAAACTGAGCGTCTGCTGTGCATCTGCACACTTCCATCATAAACTCTGGACGCCAGGTCCGAGGAGAGGAGGAATCCAGATGGACATCATCAGCATCTTATTAATGCAATGTTCTAAATGTGCTGTATAATGTTTAGAAATACGCTTTAATAGACTGCTGTTTGACTTCATGGTCTACGAACACACCTGAATCAACAACAAAAGATCTTAAAAGGTGTAGGTTGTGCCACTTTACGACAGCGCATCTTGTCTTTGTACAGAACAACTGCTGCAGTTTGAAAACATTTGAAGTGGAACATTTTTAACATTTTTCCAATCGTTTCGAAGGACACAAGCTTTACAAAAATCACAAAGAATCTAACAAAACGTCTGCATACTTTTTGTAGCAACTTTTCGTGTGACTCCTTCAGTGTGTTAACCCCTCACTAGGATCGCACACAGCCTACGTGTTTGTTTGCTTCCCCCATAAATGAGAAACCACCCAATGAATGTGATCCTAAAAAAATCACACAAAAAGCTAGAAATAACGCAACAGCTTCCAAAGCAGAACAATGCCTGATCCATATCTTAAAGGGATAAACAGAAGAGCTGCGTTTGATCACAAGTTTCCACGTCACATACAGTAATGCTCCATACAAGATGCTACAAATTAGATTTGAAAATAGCAAAAATTATCACTTCGGCATTAACACGTTGCTATTTTGTAGTCACCTCTGTAAGTGCTTCTTTAGGAACGTCTGCCCCTTTCATCTGTTGTGAAGTGTTTAACAATCACTCCACCAATGCACATACAACACATGGTGGCTGATCCACACTGAGCACAAGTGTTGATCTTTTTCTGTCACTGTCTGGTATAAGGAGACAGGGGCTCATGGGTCACATGACAGGTGTGCAGCTTGTTGCCGTGGGGAGTGATTGTGGATCCCAGGATGATAGGCACATGATAACGTGTGAGGGTCTGTATGAAGAAAGCAGGCTAGAGAAAGAAATTACTTTTAGCACTGCTCATCGCACATGCATCATAAAAGATGCATAAAAGTGCTTGACCCAAGATTAAAGGCAGTTACATTTGAGGCACACGCTGGCCCGAAGTTAACTTCTGGTCTGTGTTTGGGTATAACAACACTTTAACTTTATATTTTAATTTATATTGATATGTTATTGTATACTGTATTAAATTAGTTAAAAACTACTCAACAGTTATTGATTCTTTGCAAGGAAGTTAAAGTGATACGTCACCCAAAAATTTAAATTCTTTCATCATTTACTCACCCTCAGATTGTTCCAGACCTGTATACATTTCTTTGTTTTGCTGAACAAACAGGAAGAAATTTGGAAGAATGTCAGATCTCATACCCCACTTACTGCCACACTAGGGAAAATAAATGCTATGGGAGTCAATGGGGTATGAGATCTGACATTCTTCCAAATATCTTCCTGTGTGTTCAACAGAACAAAAAAGGGAAACAGGTTTAGAACAATCTGAGGTTGCGTAAATGATCACAGAATTTTCATTTTTGGGTAACTGATCAAGTGCTGCGTAAGTAATGCCGTTTAGATGAGACTGGAAGGAGAGGAAGCAATCGAAAATGACACCAAGATTTTAACAGTAACTGATGGAGTGTGAAGAGTACCAGAGATGTCATGTCCATATTGTGTGCTAATATATCATCCACATCATCAAAGATTTTGTCAATTTGGTGTTCAAAAGATGACCTACAAGTTGTATAGATCTGAATGTCGTTGGCATAAAAGGGATAGCTAAGGCCCAGTGGTAATATATACATATATGAAAAATAGTAAATATAATAAAAAACATTTAGTTATTATTTCAATGTTATAAAAATTTTCTGGGACAGGTTTTAGTCTCTGATATTCCTGAAGAGAACAAGGTGTTTTGGAGAACGAACAGATGGATAGTCAAAATAAAAGAATGCATTTGTAACTAAATGTGTTTTATGTATTTCCTAAAAAAAATATGCTCTTGTCCTTTAACAACTTGCTGTCATGTTGCTATGGTGTTGTGGGTAGTTGCCAAACCATTGAAATGTGGTTGCTATGGTGTTCTGAGCGGTTTTTAGCACGTGCTAGATGGATATTTAGCATCACAAGTCAAAAGTCACTTCCCAAGTCTATTTACTATTCAAGTGTCTCTTCTATCTGGCTCGTGTCTTAAGTCTTTGTTCATTTCATCTCATACCGAAAATCGTATGCCTGCCTAAAAAAAGCGGTAGCATTAAGCAGTTCTTTACTATGCTAGAAGCTTTTGGATTATATCATGTAGGATGGTAAAGAAGAGACTGAAAGGTATTGGGGGAATAAGATCAGGGTATGACACAAGCAGGATTCAAACCTGCATGCTTCAAAGCACAATAGCTCCATTATGCGTCCAGAGATTATCTGTACAAGAGAGCCTTTTATATTCAAATGAATTGCACAAATGTATGTGAAAGCATAATATTTTTATGAAATGATGCAAATGTTGTAATGCAAGTGTTATACCGGAACAATAATACTGAAAGTGTATAGTTGCAAACTACATAAATCAAATTGAAACGTGGTTTAAAAAACCCACAATAGCAAGGGAGGCAAACACATCCAGCACAAAGTTGCTTGCACATTTTAATTAGCCCCAAGTGATTTGTCAGCGAGACAGCCGAAGTGACCCGTGAGGTCAAGCGTGGCCCTCTAAAACGAGTGCTGCTGCTGCTGTTTGTTGGCACAAACTTCTTAAGAAACATGGCAACATTTCCTGCCCTGTCTTGAACACTGAAATCATTGACAATATATTTATATATATACTACAAAGACTATGATCAAAGGACTAGTTGGCCACGTCTTGAGATTTACAATAGGGCAGTTACGCTAACGTGAGGTTTTCAAACTGCAGCGTTAAGCCGGGTCAGCTGTATGACAAACCCAAAGGCACGTGCCATCCTACAGATCACTGGCTGTGGCATTTATGAGCCTGCGTCTTTGTGTTTCCTGTGCCAACTGTGCAGGAGCTTGTTTATTCTCACCGCGCTGTCCTTGAGCCCCTTATTGACAGTGCGGCCCTTAAGGATATTTTTATCCATAGAACAGCACATGGCACCAGGTGGACTCTTTGCAAATGAAAACAAGGTCACCGGTGTTAGCGACTGAATATACATTGACAGACTGTACAGTCAACTGTATTGAATGCAGTTTTGTCACAATGTGATCTAGATTCCAACATGCATCCAACTTTAAAACAATATGATGGGATACCTCGCACATTCAATATGTATGATATTTCTGAAAGTAACATTTAAAGCTGCAAGTTAAAAATCAGTATTGAGCAAGTACATCAAAAATGAGAGTTAAAAACATTGATTTGCCATGATGAAACAAAATCTTGAAAACAATGTTTATTATTTAAACTGATAAAAAGTACATCAAGTATCCTTTCATTTTCAGTATCAATCAGAGATGGCGATGGAGAGGCAGTTGTGAATATAATCATTTGAATATGTTTTTTTATATCGCCATTAAGTTTCCATAAGATATGCAACATTTCATTTCTCTGGACCCTCAAGGATATAAAGTAAATATTTTGTGGTTTTTAAGGTCCTACTTTGGTTTATGGAGTGTCCAACAGCAAGTTTACGTACATACACGGTGTAAAAAAACTTTAGTTTTCCAATAATAGTCAGTTGTTTTTACCTTACTTCATGACTTACTCTCAAATGATTCGATCAGCGATTAATCTGTCTAATCCCCTTCTTTCTGTCAGCCTACTCTGATCTGATAGGTCAGATGGTCTAGACTGCCGTGATTGGTCTACCGCATGTAGTGTCGCAAATGGAACATAGGCGGGCATTACACAGAGTGACGCAAATCTTACCCGCAACTGATATTAGAACGACAGACGACTCGATTCAGATTCCATTTCTTTTCCCAAAGCCAATAACTTGAAATTCGTTCACTTAGAGCTGTATGACTTGGTAGACTCCTTACATTACACAGTGCATGAAATGTAATTTTAAGGACATTTTCATAGTTACTCTTTAATAGACATTTTGATAACATCTCTAAAGTAAACTAAGTAGAAACCAAGGAATGATTCTTCTTGATTCATTCCCTTAAAACAGATTTAATTGTTTTTAGTCATTATGTCCAGGCGCAAACAAATTTAAGCATCAACAAATCCCCGAAAGCTAGAGCCGGACAACATCCAAGACTTTCATTGATCCAGTGACATTTAATATTTCCTGAGTACAGTCCCCAGCGTGCGTAACCGATGCTAAACGGCTTAGATTGTCATTGTAATAACCTAATGTGAGCGCGAGCAGCAATACAAGTCAAATGCAGCTTGACTGAGGGGAAAAGCTCTGAGCATGTGGACGCGCTTAAAATCATGCCTTTAACCGACAGCTCTAATCCTGTAAGTACACAAGCACAGTGGACTCACAAAAAATAGACGCTTACGATGGCAATGGTCTAACTCAAAGGTCTCCACTCTTCCTAAATTACATTAACTTTATTGTTGTTTGGTCAAACCATAACCAAAGGTCTGTATGTTGGAGGTGTGTGTATAATGTACAACAAGCGTGGTTGTGTATAGCATAGTCCAAGATAGTCTATAATACACAAAGAGCCACTGCTTGATATTTGGTAACACTTCACAATAAGTTTGAATGTGTTAACATTAATTAATGCATTAACTAACATGAACTTGTAATGAATAATACTTCATAAAGGTACAGTTCATAAATTATGGAGGATCTACTGCTTGAAATGCAATGTAATATGCATAACTATGTCTTAAGAGGTGTATAAAGACTATACAAAATTAAGTGTTACGTTTTTATTACCTTAGAATGAGTGATTTCTATCTACATACACAATGGGTCCCCTTGCATGAAATTCACCATGTTGTTTCTATAGTAGCCCTAAACCGACAACATGACGACTGTTTGAATCTTAGCACTGTGTCAGCCACCGTAGTGCTTGGAAGAGGAGGAGTGGAGTGAGCCGTTGGTTGCAATTTGCAACCGCTACATTTCGTAAACTGTACCTTAAAGTCTGTACTTTTTGTTCTACAATGAATTTTCTCTCCAGCTTCTGTGCAACAATGCAAAACTGTTAAGCGCTATAGAAATGAATTTGAATCGAATTTGAATAACCTGTGTTTACAGTATCACCTCAACAAACAGACCAAGAACCACACCTCTTACACAGCTAAATAAAACCTGCTAACTTAAAGTTCTTGTGAACCGGAAGTTGCGATCGTGTCAACTTCTTTATTCTGATGCATTTCCGAGTGAAACGAAATTGCGAATGAGAAATAAAATGCGGGGATGGCTTGTTTTTTTCCCTGAGATTTGATAGGATGTATAAAAACAGCCTTCGCATTTTGAAATGGAACTGGGACCAGACTGACAGTTGGAGGCGAGGAGTTGATAGATTCCCCACCCAAATCGTCTAAAACAGGGGTTTTCAAACTTTATGATGCCAATGACCCCCAAATATGATTAACCTTTTGTGAGGGACCACCTTTTCTAAAATATATATCAATCTATATTTTTTCTGTGTAAAGATACGTTTTAAAATTTGTTGGATATATAGTAAGTAGAATATTATAAAGACAACATATTGTTTCTAAACCTAAAAAGCAACAATTTCAAAAAAAGTAAAAAAAAAAGAAACTATAGCGAGAAAAACTCACTAGAAAGATTCAAATATAAACAATTCTGGAAACTATACAAAGCAAAAAAAAACAGGTAAACACTGTGGAGTTTTTTCACTTTTTTCCTACAAAAAATATCTGGGGGCCCCCTGCATCCTTCTGGTGCCCCCGGGGGTCCCTGAACCCCAGTTTTGAAAACCCCTGGTCTAAATTAAATCATTAAGATGGATAGTGACTACCGGACAGAAGTGGATTTTCAGATTTTAACTGAAGATTATGAGGGCATATGAGTTTTAAAAAGAGAAGGGCCCTTTTCTACATTCTATTTACAATAACCGCTGCACTATTTTGAGAAAAAATAAGAATTGTTATTTTAAATTTCACTGGGACTTTAAGGAGTGATTGGGATCTAAAACAAACAAAACCAAAAATGTTCTCCTCATTGTATCCAACTTCACCAGTCCAGGTTACCCATGATCCCACACAGCGTGGGAATGAGGCTGCACACCACACCAGTCCTGTGTTTGTATCGGCATTCGCAGGAAGTCTCTTGTCAGTCTATTTAAAAGTAAAGCCGCATGGAGAGCCAGCGACAGCAAATTTCCCTGCAGCGCTGTGCAGCATGTGTGATTAAACTGCAGGTGCTTGTGCTGCAGCCTGCAGGAATTTATTCTGACAGTCGAGCAGCTGCGCACACTGACGCGTCACATGCTGAAACCTAACCGGGTTTCACGTGTCCTCTTACAAAGGAGCTGATCCTCAACCAGGTGTAAAGAGTGAAACTGCTAGATCTGATGAAAATAAACCATTCTTTTACTACAGTAATCCCAGTTACAACCATAAATATGTCGGTTTTACTAAAGGATCCCGAACCATGACATCTATTAGAGAACTAGCCTTTACTATAGTAAGACCATGGTTATTTTTCATAAAGGATGACAGATTTCTCTTGCACTAAACCTTTATGAAAGTGAGAAGATTTATACTATAACTGTATGTTTTTCGGGAGATTGATTACTTATTATCATGTTTAATCTGCGGTCACTCTAATAAATCATTGTTAATCTTCATAAGATAAGACTGCATTAGCATTATCCTTCGTAAATCATATCGTTTGCAATTGGCCAATAAGAAGACAACAACAGGAAGTGATGACCCGGCAGATGATTGTGGGTCTCAGTTCTGCTCTGACACCTCCTGCTGTCGAGTCAACACCTTTCACGCGCTGATACTGCAGCGTTTGCGACTGGAGCTGGAGGTCCTGCCAGCGGCTGCATTATTCATGCGCAAATAAATGTGAATAATTAACATCGACGGTCCAGACTGTTCCTGTCAAGAGTCAGAGCCCGTCTGAGATAAAGAGCCGAAGCAAACCTATTAAATGTTTTCTGGGCCATATATATTTTTTGCACAGTTCGAGTCGCCCCAATTATTTCCTGTCCTCCTTCTATTTGTTTAACTGTTTGAGTTTTATACATTTTCAATTAATTGTACTGATGCGAGCCTCAATAAAGTATTTAATTCACCAGGTTATCAGAAATGGGTGTTACATGGTAACCCATGGTTTTCCTATAGTAACCACACATTAACTACGGTCTAACCATAATAAATCTATGATCATGCAAAAATAGTAATCAATCTTCTAATTTATACACTTTAACTATAGTAAAACCATGGGAAGCAAAATCTAGGCTACATATTACATTTCAGGCATTAACTGTGATAAAGGCTTTTACTGTGATACCAGACATCTCATAAAATGCTAAGATTTTGGTCATAATGTCCACCTATAACTTTCACAAAAGTGGTAGAAGGCCATCAAATTAAAAACATCTCAAAATAAAACAGCAAATAGCATCTCATTAACAGGCCCGGCATCTGCGAACATCACAGTCATCACACAGCACAACAAACGCGTTAAATAATGCAGAACAACCAGAGAAGATCAGGATGAGATCCTTCATTGCCAGAAGAGCAGAAGGGAAGATGGCGCGCTGTTAAAATAAGACTTCCTGCAGCATGCTTTCCTTTGAACAAGCTGCCATCGTTATTATTTCAGTGTTTCCAAAAGTGAAATATGAAGAGAATAACTCAATGGATATCTTAACAAGTGCTGTGCGATAAGACCAGAAACTACTGAGTTAAAAAACAAAGTTGGGGTATAGTAACTGAAAAGTTCCTGTACAATATGCAGAATTAACTACACATTACCTACTACAGAAAATAAACATAAATAGTTATATCCAATGGAATTTAACAGAGGCGGGCAGATTTACACCTGGTATTTACATCGTTCCTTGGACCCCGCTTGCATTCAGTGCTCTCCGCTTGTGATGAGATTACCGGAGACAAATGTTAAAAATTTGGGTTTTATGCCTATCCTCTGGTGTTAAGAAACCCTAACAGAATGTGAAATCTTTCCTAATGGTCTAATACCATTAAAACCACACTGACAAATAGTCAATAAACTCTTTAAAAGATGCCTCAAGACAACAATACTTAACCACATCACAGCTCTGTTTCTGGGATTGAAGCCAAAACAAGGAAGTCAAACTTTTTGTTAATACAACATGACTGTTGTGTTACATGACAGTGCATGATGATCATCTTGAGAAGATGAGATCATTTTTTTACCTAAAAAAGTGGGAAACAACTTGAACAGTTCATCACTGACTTACTTTCATGTCAAAAGTTATATTATTTAAACCTTATATCTTTACAAAGATAAATAAAGATGTTACGCCAAAATCTGAAACATTTTCATTTAACAAAAGTGGAAGATGATCACGGTTTAAGGAAAAAAGTCTCCATCCGTCTTTGTTTGTAAAAGCTTTGAGACGTGTTTCCCGACAGCTTTTGTTTGAGGGAAGAATTAGATAAAACATTAAAATTAAAAAATTACAAAACTCATTTTTAGTTGAGTTCAACAACGCCTGCAAGAATCTACTTGATCTTAAATGTCACATTGGCAAATGAGTCCGGCTATGATGACACTAAACACAGACTCTGTCCGGCTATTTCAATCTAAGCTTAAGGTCTATCTGTGGTCCTGTGCCTTTAACATCTAGTTATTTGTCTTTCTTTTTTGGGGGATTTTGTTGACTGTGTAAAGCACTGTGGTCAACTCTTGTTGTGTTTATGTGTGCTATATAAACAAAAAAACTGAAACTGAAACAGAGCCCGACTTCATAATGAAAAAAGGAACCACCAAACTGGTCCTGCAGACGTCATCATCACCATGTTCCTCTGACACATAACTTCATCAACAAATAGCAGATGGGCTAACTGGATAAAAAACACTCAAGTTATGGAAGGGCATGCTGTTCTTTCTCTCCCCTGACTATTAAATGAAGAACAACAGATGCTGATGTAGGCAAAACAGCACTATTCCGCGGCTCTGGATGTGCTTCATCATCAAAACTACATCAGGGACAGTCGAGTCTCAGTTAAAAGCCAAGGGCTATGTCAAAATCCCAACTCCACGCTAATCCAGTTTTCAGCCCAGCTATTTTCCTCTCCGCTCACTCAAACTCTCAAAACCCGTCTGTACAGCTATTGGCCGCCGTTTAGGCGAGTGACAATAGTGGATCAATTGAAGTCTCTCTCTCTGTATTCTATTCCCGCCATTCTGGTCCACTCGGTTGCTAGGAGACTCCGAGACAAAGAGCTCCTTTTCTGAGCATTCAGAGTATTTGGCTGCATATTTTAGGCCTGTGGGGTACATAGTCCTCCTTTGAAGACAATGCGATGAATTTGAATTGGTGGAGAAATACTTGGAAGAGCAAACCCTGAGCAGGTCCCACAAAACAGAAGTGTATAAGATATACACATTGTTCATACGGTGGGAAACGCCAGATACAAACAGAACATGTAAACTGTCTGAAAAAAGTATTAAAGCTGTCACGTGGGGGTACCTTTGCACTTAAAGATTGCATGTTACCTCAAAGGCACATATTGTTACCAAATATCTGTACCTAATTGGTTCATATTTGTACCTGATTGAAGGGTACCACCCCGTTGACAGCCGTACTGTATTATTTAGAAATACAATGTTAGAAAAGTCATATATCTACCTTAGATATTTATTTCAAAACATACAGTAAGTCATATCATTTAAGGGTGCAATGTGTGATATTAAGGAGGATCTTTTGACAGAAATGCACTATATAATCTACATATTGATGTCTTTAGAGGGGCATAACGACCTTACATGGAATTAGCCATGTTGTTTCTACCGTAGCCCTAAACGGACAAACTGCTCTACGGAGAGCGTTTTCGTAAATACGTTATCTCCTACAGCAAAGACGCAAAAACGTGACAACATCTTAGTGCGGTTTCAGCCAACGTAGTGCTTCGAAAGGGAGGCGGAGCGGTGGAGTGAGCCATTGGTTGCAATTTGCAATCTCACTGCTAGATGCCGCTAAATTTCATACACTGGAACTTTAACTGACTACAGTGAAAGTGCTGTGAAAGGGGCAACACAATTCTTATTGACGACCAATTCAATGCAATCTTGCTCAAATGAATGCATCAGAATCAACACAATGCTTCGTTTAATTCAAACAGCATTTTACATTGTTTAGATTGTCACCACTTTACTCAATTGTTCGTCTGATTGGCCGGCTCAGAGCTTCCTTCTTGTTTACAAGAGGTCATTGTGTGACACTATCCTGGAAGCTCACGGTGAAGGCATCTGAAGAACAGATTATGCTATTTTAGTCTGCATCCTCAGGACGTTGCCCCGCAATTCAATTAAAAAAAACTCCACAGAAACTCACATCGGGAAATGTATAGAAACAGATCCGATACGTTTCTTATTTTCATAAGATCATCCAATCACTAGAGTATATTTAAAAGGATCAGCTCACCCATTTTTTGGGCCATTCGCCTTCATATCCTTTCCAAATCCACACGACTTTCTTTCTTTTGTCCCACAAACACGAGAGCTGGGAAAGATGCTCTCACTGTGCTTTTCCACATTCAGTATGAACGGGATCTGTCAAGCTTCGAAAAAAATGAGAGTTGACTTCTGTCGCCTTCTGTTGTGCGGGAAAGAAGAGATTCTGCAAACTGCTAACCTTAAAGAAATTGTTAGAAATCGTCATACGATTTAACAACATGACAGCGAGTAAACAACAACGTTTATATGTTAGTCTAAACTTAACCTTTTAAAACCCCATCTTGACCTGAATTTATTTGTTATATTATATTTTTCGTCAAACATTTGTTCCTTTGAGAACTCAATCCTGACTTTATATCCTGCAGTGAGGCATAAATAAGTTTGACTCCATTAATAATGTTACGGTCGCGTATATTGTCACACTCACTAAACCGGCCTAATTTTCATGCTTTCTATTGAACAAGCCTTAGCGGGGTAAGTAACTACTCAACGTGACAGAATAATTACGCTGACGTTGATTAGTTGTGACAAGCGATAGCCAATTTCAACAGGGGTCTACTGTACTGAGACCGCCCTCGTTCAATGACACAAAGCTTAAGGGGCCCGTACGAGGATAAATGACCGGCCTTTTCCCTTTTACCACAAACAAACGTCGCTCGTATTAGCATAATGCTAAACTGAAGCTGACGCACATTATAACAGCTTTCCATTAGACATCGCTGATGATTATGCGAATGCACAATATGCTTTGGACACAATGGGGCAGTGTGTGAGACGTACACATTCACAGCCGGGTTCGGACACCCACGTATCAGGAGCGCAGCGGCGATGACCAGGTGCGGGAGCTGATAATCAGATGTGTAACATAATCCTGTAATGTGATATAACATGAATTTTAAACAAGCAGCTGATGCTACTGCTTTCAAAAAATCTTTATTACCGAGTAATATGACATAAAGCCTTACATTTAGGGATTTATCACATGCTTGGGAAAAGCCGTGCTTTGCAGGCCGATAAAAAAGAATGACTATGAATTGATCGCATTGGACCCTTCAACTTTATGGATAATTGTGATCTGCAGTTGTGAAGAATATCTGGCTCCTAACAGCAGAGGTCTGTTATCATGGGGTAACATAAATGCTTTCCTGTTTCTAACCTTGTTGAAAGCCTTCTACAGTACCGATCAAACACAAACAGGCCAGTGAAGACGGGCTTAAGCTAATTGGTTTTATTAGACAGAAGGGATTAGGACTAGAATAGTCACACTATAGTACCTAGTGTAACAGGACAAAGCTTAACAAACAAGACCTGGGACCACAAACATAACAATAAAGAAACAAATAGAGTTAAGAAAAAAGGTGGAAGAAAGATTTCATCAAAGGATGAGGATGAGAGCTTCCACTAAGCCATCCACCTGTCTTTGCATTTTAAGACTGATTTGTAGAAAAGATGAAGCAGACATATAGGGAATATCAGTCTTTGCCGAGTCTGGTGGTTTTTAACTCTTATTTTAAGCTCTTTTCTTCTGTTGAACACAAAAGAAGATATTTAAGAATGTAGGAAACCAAACAGTTTCGGGGCACTTTTGACTACCTTTGTAATTTTTCCTACTGCGGTAGTCAATGGTGGCCCAGAACTGTTTGGTTACAAGCATTCTTCCAAATATCTTTCTCTGTGTTCATCACAGAAATGCATACAGATTTGTAACAACTCGAGTGTGAGTAAATGATGAGAGAATTTTCTTTTTTGGGTGAACTGTCCCTTTAAATAACTAAAACCAAGACAAAAACCTACTGATACGAAAATCTTAATTTTATATTCATTATTCTGTCAAATACTAAACATTTTCAGGTAGAATTGAGAATAAAATGTTTCCCTAGAGCTCATATTGATAATGCCCAACTATCACCCTCAGGATGAAATGATGGGGCGAGTTGCTTCTCATTAGGGCCGAAGCTTTGAAGGACAATGGGTTTGTGTCCTCAACAGTCTTTCAATATATATATATGGAATCTCTTCCTTCATAGAAAACCGCACATAATACCTGAACTGCATGTCAAGCATCTGACCCAAATACTGAGCTCTTATTCGCTGAAAATCACCTCATCGGTCTTAACAGGAACAGGTCAACACTTTGACGGCAAAGCTGAAACTCATTTGCCACAAACTCTGCTTTCAACATCCGTGAGGTGAAGTAGAGTAAGCATCGCATCAACAAATAGAGACCGACATGAGTTAGGATGAGGTGTAATCTCACTGATTTGGAAATTAACCTGGGAAGAGTAGCTGCAAGGGGACTCCAGGCAGAGGTTCAGCCCAGTTCAACAACAAAGCTCCTCTATCGGTGTGAAACTAAAGTCAAACTGTCATGGATTCCACTAGGAATTAGATTAGTTTGGATTAGAAAGCATCACAGCTGTGCCACTGTTAGTTGTGGGATCCTCAACACATGAAACAACATACGTTTTTCCTTTGACTTCCATTGTGAACACAAAATTTCTCACAGAGACATCTCTCAAAATACCTTCTTTTGTGTGTACACAGTTGAAATAGTCAGATATAGGTTTCAAACGAAACGAGAGTACATAAATATGACTTTGGGTTCTTAAATAGGCATTTATAAGGAAGCAACTTGTGGACAGCAAAGTCTCACTTATTCATGCCGGGCAGTCAGCCAGGGCATCACCTGGCTTAAATCCTCGCCATCATAAAACCACTGCTGAACCTCATAAACAGGTCCACGGAGCCATAAAGTGCGAAGGGAATATGACCTCATCACTAGTGCTTTCTGACTGGCCATGTGCCATTGTTCATGATAGAGGAGAAATACAATACTGGGCTCATGTGTCTGATCTGCTCCTCCGCATAGCCAAGTGCACTGGACACATACAGAGTGGAAAAACACAATGAATTGCATCGACACTGTAGGTTACCTATTACAACAGCTTCAAATCTTATAGATGAATCAAAGGGATGTAACAATATTATCTTATATATAAATTGACAAACTGTAGAATAATTAATATAATAAGGTTCAAAAACACTATATTATCTAGAGTTTTACTGCAGTTTACCATAGGACTAGTAAATACTATATCACACTACAGTATTTTTAGGTGGACAAATATATTGTATAGTAAAAAATTGACAGCACAGAACCATAGAAAATGGGAAAACAAATAATATGGCCCTTATTGATCCATTTGTATTAAACATTAATGTTAACCAATCTATTTATGTGATGACCAACATTTGTGTTTTTTAAAAATGATAAGAGACATTTTATACTTGTGTTAACTGTACTGTTTGGCATGTGCTACAAGACTTAAACCCTCTGTAGCACCAATGCTCGGTGCAAAAAACGTAATATTTTCAATTCAGATCGTGGATCGAGATGCTCTGTTATATGGTGTTTTTGGATGCTGGCCTACACCGAAAGAAAGAAGCTTTGTAAACAATCCTGAGCCCACCGCAGGTAATTAATCAGCTAATGCTTTGCTCTACATTCACAGATGCTAAAGTGGTAAAGCGCAGAGTGGATTACGACGGTAGGAAATTTAAATCAGTAATCTCAGGCCGGTTTTGTAGTTTCTCCATTGATCCCATCAGGAAATCTAGCCACAGATTACTTGCTATCAGGTTTGGTTTTCAACCCAAAACAGATCCGACATTTAAGCGCCAAGATACTTAAACGCTTCAATCTGACTGTTTTTAGTCTATCAGAAAGAATGTCTCTGCTGCTCTCTGTCTGAGAAATGAATTTAGAAGACCTTGACATTTCTGTACTGCTGCTGAAGTGTTGTGCCGTCTGAACTCTTTTCATAAGAATGCTATGGGCGATAAAAGCCATGAAATAACACAATGCACGTCAGTTACGGCACAGAGCATTACACAGATCGCTGTCATACCGCAGATGAAAGATGCCACATAAGACTTTTCTCAAATATCTAACACGGCACAAAAAGGCATCTCAAACAGCTTTGTCAATTGTCATGTTGTGCTGATAGAGAGGGATGTCTTCAAAATGTATTGATTCCATCCCTTGCCGGTATATTTGAGCAAACCTGTGAGTGACAGAAACAGTAATGTTTGCTTTAGCAAGCTCCTCTAATTAAAGTCTGATAGGTGTATTGACTCATGATTTGTAAAGCAAGTGATTCAGAGATATATGTGCACTTTGCCTGTAGCCTTAGAGCGAGAGTTTCCATCTACTGAAGATCACAGGAGACATGCTAACAAATGGATCACAGCAGAGAAACAGACGATCAAAGTGATCTGTTGAAAGCGGGGATGAAGGTGAGCTCCGCTATGACACAAGTCGTCCACGTGAGGATCAAAGAAACCACCGGAAGGGGCATGCTGGGATGGTCTACACTTACCCACATTCTGTATTCAAAATTTCACTCAGCCTTTTTTCACTTCAAACCTGTATGACTTTCTGTTTCCTGCAGAGCACAAAATAAGATATTTTGAAGATGCTGATGAGAAACGTCTGAAAACGTATCTCTTCCGTCAACATCTGACTGATCTGTTCTGACACTATTTTCTATTTTCCAAAAAAAAAAAAAAAATGAAAGAAAGAAAGAAAGAATGAAAGAATGAATGAATTAATGATTGAATGGTTCTGTATACTGTGTTAGGTTATATGAGACCAGTCTTCTTTTTTTGATTGCACTTATGCTGTCCCAATTGTTTCCATTGCTTACCCCACCTGTAAGTCGCTTTGGATAAAAGCGTCTGCTAAATGACTAAATGTAAATGTAATGTAAATGTGATGACCGAACAAAGGCGCTATCCATTCGCTTCCATAGAATACACATTCAAGTCAATGGGGTCAAATGTTGTTTGGTTAACAGCAATCTTCAAAATATCTTCTTTGGTGTTCTACAGAAGGAAAAAGTAATATATGCTTGATATGACGAGAATACATGACAACAGAATTTTCAATTTTGGCTGAACTATCCCTTTAATAGTCATTATTTCTTGGGCTGTTATGTTAGGCATATTTATAGAAAGCAGCTCTCAGGTCAATGACAGACAGGAATAATGATATGACACTTGTTCTGGTCTTAACATCCCAGTTGTCGGTATATGTTTATGTTCTATGGTCAGTCAGTCTATTCATTTTGTGTAAACTGAGATGGGAAATCTCACTCAAACCAGTCTTTGTTCACTTTGTGCGTACAGTATGTGTCCAACCGATCGTGTCAAGGCAATGACTTCCATTCGTAGGAGGCATGTGACTTCAGTCAGCTGCAAGAGCAAGACTGCCACAGAAGCAAAGTCCTGAGGTCATGACAACAACTGTTCTTACTGAAACTGTTGAAAATTGATTTTAAAAAACATGCTTACACTGCGAGGAAGGCCAGATACACGTCTACAGATATGAAATGTCTTGCATCATGTTTAAACTTTTGCAAGAAATACAACTGTGTGAACATTTCACATGAAAACCGAGTGACTCTTAGCATTGTGACATTATTTTCATGACAATTTCCCAATCCAAATGACTTTTTATCATAATCCATGAATGGTTTATTCAAATGTCCTACTTCTTTCTATTAAATCTAAGGTTCAACATACTCTTTGAAAGAATACATGACAATCACCAAACATTTTAAAGGGAAAGTTTACCCAAGAATAAAATATCTTTTATCATTCAATCATATCATTAAAAACCTGTATGACTTTCCTTTGATATAAAAATATATTTTGAAGAATGGTTGTAAGCTAAAAACAAACACTGGACCCCATTGACATCCACTGTATGGACAACAGAGACATTTCTCACAATATCCTTTTTGTGTTCCACAGAAGACAATCATACAGGTTTGAAACGACAAGAGGGCGAGTAAACAATGCAAGAATTTTCATTTTTGATTGTACTATCCCTTTAACAGAGATCTGCAGACACCTGGAGCTCACTGTCTGGCATATGGTGCAAACAAAGCAGCTTCATTAGTGAAAAACAAAGAAACCGGGTGAAGGAGGATTTATTTTAAACAAGCACAATAAAAAACTTCTTCGGCTTTGTCAAGCTCCTCTGACAGTCCTGTGATGCACTTCCTCTTTCTGTGAAAGCAAGGAAGGAAGTTGTGGGAAGGAAACCATCAGTACGGGATGACCGGCTTTTTATAACGCTTGTGGGCATCGAAAACAAACACAACCAGACATTGTTTGATGATGGCAGACAGATATATTTAGCATCCTCACTGCTCATTCACCTAATTCAAGATAAGGCTCTTCAGAACAACAAGAAATGGGCCCTCCAGCTCTTTGATCTACTGACCAGTTTATAGGATCCTGACCCTGCATACCTACCCATCTGCTGTCCAAAATCCATAGTTCCCCCAAAATCACTTAATTTAGCTCATTTCTCTTTTAAACCTTCCGTCAGCATGTTAATACAGAGAGCTGATGCTGTTGCTGTTAATGAGCTTAAAGCTCCATTAGAATTGCCTGATTTAGGGGTTTACATACTAAGGGTGCTTAAGCACATTTCAGATTTACATTTCCATCTTCTCTTGTGGACCTCAAGCCTTAAGGTGTGGTTCATTCAGTCTTCAGGCGTCAGTATCCCCCTAACTCAGATACTTGCCGATCACTGATTCGCAGGGACTGCTGAACAGTGGCCAACTCTGAACTCAACCCAGGAAGATTTAAAGGCGTCATCACTCAATGAGAACAGAAAATGAATATCACGCAACCTTTAGGAAATCAGTGGTTCTGCTCTTGCATTCGCTAATGAATGCCATATACTGACCCTCGAGTATCTCTATGGTCTGTAATGGTCAAATCTGGGAACAAACAACCGGTGCACAGGTTCCTAATGCATAATTGTTTCTATTGCACAAAATCAGCTCTTCCAAACAAAAGAGATTTCCTAATCCGTTGGTTACGTCTTAGGGCTAAATCAGATGTAAAAGGCTTATTGAGCAAGCTTTAAATGTTACATTGAACATTTGCATGATTGGGTACATGTGCCCTTACAAAAATTAACCAGTGAAAGTGTGGTGATCAATGAAGATTAGTAATCATTTGTATTTCCACATTTATGGTTAAACCATGGTTATTGTAGACCATAGTTAAAGTGTGGTTTATATTTTAACAACAAAGAAAAACCTATGGTTAGTAGTACAGTTAAAAAATGGTTCATTTTTGTCTGGGGGTGAAGAAGGCCAGCTCGTTTTGATACATGTATGTTCACTTTCATATACTGGCAGTGGCATGGCAATATGAAAATCAATAAAACCCATTAAAGCAACAGAAGCGGAGGTTAGAAAATACACAGATGTGAAAGAGATGAACCGTGAAGCTTCCTTTATGACTGACAAACCTGCCGGTATAATTTGGCAGGGTTTCATTTCTCGGCATTACACCGGTCACCTCAAGTGCACGACACATTATTTAATTGTTATCGATTTTTAGCCTCCACAAATCATTACAGGCGATACAAAGGCTTTGAAAAATAAAACTCACACAACTGCGATTGCATTGTGACATTTACATGTATCGAGAGAACCAAGAAACGAAAAAATACACTTTGTTGCCGGCTAAGCTACGTAAAAGGGTGGAGACTGTGCAAGGATAATGTCATCGCATCGTCTTTCATACTGCATAACGGGTCAATAGCACTTTTATGAATAACCGTTTTATATCCCACGAAACCATGTCTGTAAGTCTTAGTAAATAGTTTCCGAAACATAGCAGAACCGGAATGTCTTCTGCAACCGTTTCATTTAAAGTTGGCAACGCTTTGTATAATGTTTTTGCAAACCCTGCAAAAATAAAAATACAACACAAACATCGCATCGCTACAAATCATCACGACTGTAAAATAATAAGTCGAGGATGGGATTTTACACATCGCTCATAATAGGAAAATATAATATACTGTCAAAATTGTGCAACAGTTAACTTGGGCTATCTATTACAAACGTGCATCATGAACGCATTAGGCTACTAGAATGCGTGAACCTGTACACATTTACCAACTAGCATACACAATAAATGACTAATAAAAGACTGTATTCTGACCTGTTGCGTCCTCTCTGACGGAATCACCATGACCGCCTGCCGAAAACTGTTATCCACATAGGACGCCATGGTTTTGAAAACAGTTAAATTAGTGAAATAATCCAAAACGATTCTCAGCACTGAAACTGTACAAAAGCGATGTAGTTTTTATATGCGAGAGCAGTCGCAGAGTGAAGATTCTCTCCCGAGGCCACAGCCTAAGCCCGGAGCTTTCTTACTGTCCCTAGTCCAAATCCTACAAGACCAGGCAGTCTGCTGTTCCCTTTCCAGCCGCTGAAGCTTCGCCGTGGGTTGACAACCGTGTCTCGTGTCGCTCAAGCGCTTTAGCAAGGAAGCAGCGGGTATGGATTTTACGCAGACGAGCGCATTTTTCAGCATTCCGTTTGTCCACCGTTCGCTATTCCATCTTCTTCTAAATTCCGGTTTTAAAGAAAATGCAATCCGTGCGTGGTTTGATTGTCCATTTTAATCCGTTTGCAAACCAGTGGAGGGTCATAGACAACATTTATAACGGGTGCTTTTGCTTGTGAAAGCGACGGATGGTGCGCTGTCTGGGTTCGCTGTTGTCTGCCACCACCATGGTGACCGACCGCCTCGAGAGGGTTCATGGGCGAGTCTATTCAGCATAATAATGCGCCCACTGTACGGTTTAAGGAAAACGCACGGTGCTCTGTCGCCATCCACTGCGCGGAACATGAATTACAGTCTTTGGAAAGTAAACCACTGGTTCATTTCGGTTGGGGTGGAACAATAGAACAGCAGGAAAAAAACATTTATACGGATCACTGTTTTTATTCATTTTATGAGAGTCCAACTGATGGATGAGAAAATATGTGTGTAGATTACTCTTAAAAAACGGATATTGTGATACCATGTAACAGTACAGATTTAGGCCTTATTGATGCTTTATCCCGTCCAAAAATTAAGAAGCTAACACATAACAGACCCATAAAGTTTCCGTTAAAACCATTACAATTTAAATCATAACTATAATTTTATAATAATATTATATATTATATCAAAACAATTGTAATTTCTGTGATGTATCCATTTTTTTCTCCTTTGCTCGCTTTTAGGCTGACATGCTAACTTATAATTACATTTATTATACCTTTTTATTATTATGAATATTTATTGTGGATAAGGTATATGTGACCCTGGATCCCAAATATTTTTGTAAAATAGAAAAATACATTGTATGGGTCAAAATGATTCATTTTTCTTTTATGCCAAAAATCATTAGATCATTAAGTAAAGATCATGTTCCATGAAGATATTTTGTAAATTTCAAACCTTAAATATATCAAAACTGTATTTTTGTGAGTGGATGTCCTGTCACAGTGCCCCTGATGAACAACTTCAAAGGCGATTTTCTCAATATTTAGATTTTTTGGCACTCTCAGATTCCAGAGTTTTAAACACTTGTATCTCAGCCATTGTCCTATTCCAACAAATCATACATCAATAGAAATCTTATTTATTCAGCTTTATGATTATGTAAAATATAAATTTCGAAATTTGACCCATAAGACTGGTTTTGTTGTTCTGGGTTCGTTTGTTTTGCTTTACTGACAGTTATATCACTGTGTTTGTTTTTGATGTTCTTAGTTATCATATTTATTTCACCTAAAAAAAATAAACATCAGTGGTTTGTTCTAATTTGCATCGGTTACATTTATAATAAATAATAAAAACGTACCGTCTACACTTGGGTTGTGTGGAAACCAAACGCACCATGGTAACGGCGCGCGACGGTGACCTCTTTACTCGAGCTCGTTTTACACAGTCGAAACAATGTTAGCGGATCACCATTCATTATTTTAATAATCTACAATTATTATACGGATAATGAAGCGGGCTCAACAGGAGACTGGACAAAGAGTACTTTTCACAGGTAAACAATATCGAAGGACTCTGAATGCGTTTGTGATAATTAATTGTGAGTTTTCTGGAATGACCCTCAAGTGATAGCCTACATTTTGGTGCCATCAAGGACCAGACGGCATCGGAGATTACCGTCCCAGGTTGGACTATTTTCCCCGCAGCATTGGAATCGGTGCTTTATCTCCAGATGCCACGAGGGATCTCGAATACCTTTTCCGGTCTGCCCCACAGGCGACCCCGCCATTACCGAAACACCGCTACACCGGGGAGGTGGGCTGGGGTCTTCAGTACTCCAGTCAGCTTAACAGGGCTGTTATCCACAGCAAACAAAATGAGGTTGACACTACTGTCTAATAGTATTATATTGTATTATATCATATTACAGACTATTATATTATATTATATAAGGGTCAAGATGAAAGGTTGAATAGTGTTAGAAGAACAAGGGTATTATTCACTTTTAGCATAATAGAATGGGGCAAGTAGTTGAGATGTGCTTTATGTTTTAGATCAATTGTATGCCATTTCATAATTATAATTTTTTTATTTTCCTTCAGTTTGACAAATATCACTCCGTGGCAGACGGAGTAGCTCACAGCCAGTGGTAAGCTTAAAACACAACAGTAACCGCTATGGGGGTTAGATTACCCTCTGCTCTTCTCATTACACTCGATGGTGATGGGTTTCTCTGACAGGAAATACATTGGATGAAGAGGAAGATTTTCTCATCATGTAATAAATAATTCAACACTTGCACACAGGCACACTTCGCCCCAGTTTCGGGACAAGCAACTGCCCTGCACGAACCGCGGCACACTCGATAGACAAAGCGAGGACAACAATGCAGTTCCTGCTAAACAGGGTGATATACTGTATAAACAAGAGCAAGAGGTATAGAATCTATGTTGAATGAATAAACTCACAACTGAGTTTAAATAATGCTGAACTAACTTTTCAATGGTTATCAGACATTTTGCTAAATCAGTTTTTCTTTCCTCTTACAGGGACAGTCATTGTACACAGAGAAAGTTCAAATAGACAGCGTTACTTTTCCCCAAATATAGTATGGATTGACTGTGGAAATGCAGAGCATGACATGAGACCAGGAAGTCTAATAATTTTCACTCTGGTTGCTTTGTGATCATTAAACAGCTTTTCACCTAAAACAACTTAGTGTCAGCTCTATGATAAATTTGTTCTTCTTCTAAACAATATTGTGATTTAATAGACATTTTCTGTCTTCTTCTGCTTCTATATGAAACGGAATAGTAAAGTGATATCTAAAACCTCTTACAAAAATGTCACATATATTTTCATTTATATCTTCATAGTCATGTGAATTACATCAAAAACCAGGATCACGGATCATGTGATTACATATCATTTCACAAGAGAAACAACTTGAAAAACTACAAGACATGTTTGTGAATCTCATCTCATAAGAAACAGGACAATCTCTTCATTCAATTTGCAGTTTATCTTATTTTACATGTGATTTAATTGCTGCTTGATAGTGTTAGGAGCTTGTTGTAACTTGGAAATAAATCTCAAATCCTCTTAGCAAGAATCACTAAAGATTCAGACTGTTGATATGAGCTAGAATGTAGTAATCCTGCAGCCAAAAGTAGGTTTTAATGTTATCCCTGTCTGTATCAGTGCTCAATCCCACTTAATAATGGCAGACAACCTTCTCAAGCGATTCTCAATATCCTACATTGACTCTCACATGACCCAATTCAGCTACTATTCTCGCCCTTTTGATAGATTTTGACAATCTGTTTTGAGAACCTGGTCTGAGGATTTTTCAGTGTCTTTCCTCAGAGAAACATTCCCTAGTAACATTTAACTTTAGTTTGGACTGCCAAAAAATTAAACACTTTGACACAAATTTAAAATGCTAACATGTTAAAAAAAGCAACTAGATGACACAAAAATAACATATTTTTTAAAATGTTTACTGTGAAATAAATGAAATGTTTTTTAAACTAGCATGTTACTTTTGGAAATGTTTGACGTTGCATAATGCCGCGGACTAAAAATATCAACAAGTCTCTAAAAAGTCTAAAAAAACGGTGCTACATACTAAAAGTGGTTCTTGGCTCGTAATCATATGGGGACCACCTCAAGTGCTATATAGAACCAAATCTTGGTGGCTTCAGTGAACCATACAGGGCTTATCTCTTTACATGGAAGTGGTGCTTTATGGTTCTTCAGGGGTCCAATGTAGCACATCAGCCATCCCAAAGAACCACCGAAGAACCTCTAAAGAACCACTGAAGCTACGAATTATGGTTCTACATGAAACTTAAAGTGGTTCCCCTATGATTAGGAGCCAAGAACGACTTTGAGTGCTATATAGCACAATTTTTTAACAGTGTTGTTATTGTGACCTCAGTGACTGATTTTTAAAGTTAACAGTTATTTCTCCCCTTCAACCAGATCTTCTACGAACAAAATGTCCTGGAGGTGTATATATGGGACTTTACAGACTTATAGGGACTTTCATACAGCACATAAAGTACTGTTAACATACTCTGCCAGCACTGGACAGCACCCTCTTTCTGTCCTCTTTGTGCATTAGACTCCACAACAGTAGAGGGCGCTACACACCAAACGGTGCTCATTCACAAGTTCACCCACTGCGCTCTCAACGAATATTCCAGTGACTCGTGTAGGCTAGGGATCCTTCTCACAGAAATAATCAAATAAAATGACTAACCCGTCACCCTCTACGCCTGGAAATCCAGAGAACCCTCGCGTTTACTTTGATGTAGATATCGGTGGAGAAAGAGGTTGGGATCTTTTGGTTTTCATTTCAAAAAGCTGGATGGGTGCATGCTACTGGTTTAACGTTACTGTGCGGTTCCACATGCATGTGATACATCTGCTTAGCACAAAAAGAAATACATGCACTGAACTTTACTTAAATATGCAATTGATTATTTACAAAAGCGTTGTGAATGTTTCGATATTCACGACTCAAAATTTGTTTCGATTTTTAATCGTTATTAATCACAGTAAATTTGCTAACGTTATGTTAACCATTGTCATGTAGCTAACAAAAGCAGGTTGCTTTTGAGCGACGCTTAAGGATATTAGTGAGGTAATACATTTTGTAATGTTTTGTTATAATACTTTTTTGTCTATTTCTTAAACATTCTGGTTTAATTACAGAACTTTGTGTGATTATAAAATGTTCAAAAGATGGTTAAAAAGTACATTGAATTTGACATGTCACCGTGACATTGTCACGTGACCCGGTCTCTCACTAGTCTTACATTTTCATACTATTTTCATCTACTTTTTGACATTTGTATAAAAACGAAACCATAATTAAATAAAGTTTAAAAAAATAGTCCAATGCGCAATGTTATTGAAATAGTCCCTTAAAACAAATAAGCAAGCATTCTATCTTTTCTTAAAGTTACAGATTTTAAAATTGACTACATAAAAGAAATGACCACCACACACTTCATCTTTTTAATCACTTTAAATCAATACTGTCCTCCTTTGAACAGTTTTTTGTTTATTTCTTGTTTTCTTTTCAGTGGGTCGTATTGTATTTGAGCTCTTTGCTGACGTGGTCCCTAAAACTGCAGAGAATTTCCGAGCACTGTGTACTGGAGAGAAAGGAATCGGTGCAAGCACAGGCAAACCACTGCACTTTAAGGGCTGTCCATTTCACCGCAGTGAGTGCCATCACCTCCTGTTTCCATGGAGATGTGTTGAATGATCCGATGCACAGGGTCCCCATGGTTTTCTGTACATTTTCTGTAAATGTTAATTATGGAAGACAACATCAGTCTGTCTGATATTGACACAGAAAACAATTACATCTGAATACATTCAATAGCCTTAAAGTATTTTTTCATGTTGTGTCCTTCAGTCATCAAGAAATTTATGGTCCAGTGTGGAGATTTTTCTAATCAGAATGGAACTGGAGGAGAAAGCATATATGGGGAAAAGTTTGAGGATGAAAACTTTTACTATGAGGTAAATCGCTTTGTACACTATTTATTGAATCAAATCAATGAACAATTCTGTTCGCATAATTGCTCAAAAATGGCCCTGAGACGAACTAAACCAAACACACCACTTGTTGCCTTTCCCTGAGGCATTCACTCATGATTCAGAATTTCTTGTGAAATAAAGTGGTGCTTTATTAATCCGCCGTCTATTCCACAGCATGATAAACCAGGTCTCCTCAGCATGGCCAACGCTGGCCCCAACACCAATGGCTCCCAGTTCTTTATAACTACTGTTCCAACACCGCACCTGGATGGGAAACATGTGGTCTTCGGCAAGGTGCTGAAGGGAATGGGGGTGGTGAAGATGCTGGAGGGGATTGAAACGAAAGAAGAAAACCCTGTGAAGGTGAGCGTACGCAAACATTTACTCTCAAGCACAGAAATGTACCTGACAAGAGACTTAAGGGGATTTGAAAGACCTGTGTGTCTGAAATCTTTCTTTCACAGGCATTTAGCCACAATATTCAAGACTTAGCAGTAATGAAATTTAGTCACCTGTGAACTCACTGAATATGATGAATTCATACAAGACACTGTATGAGATGCTCTAAAGGAGAACCTTTCCGTGCTCAATTGGGAAAAGGAATATTTTTATATCTGCAGTGTAAACAGAACATTTAGATTAATTGTAGTTGTCATATCTGTGGGTCCTTTAGCCTTGCATCATTGCTGAGTGTGGAGAACACAAAGCGGGAGATGATTTGGGAATCGGTCCAAGTGACGGCTCAGGAGACGCATACCCAGTCTTCCCAGAGGATGCTGATGTGGACTTTAAAGATGTGAGTTTATCTCTGCATCTTGTCTGATACCTGCATTTACAATACACACCCTATTAAAAAAGTGATATACTGATACTATTTTGAAATGATCAACATTAGCCGATAATATAATGTATAAAAAACAAAGACTTCAGTTTTCCAAAGCTGGAACATCACTTTTGGCCACTACTGTAGTATCGCAGCTTATTTCCTCATGTGGAAAGCAGACCATGTGAAAACTTACATTATCTTTTCTCCTCTTTCTAGGCAGACAAAGTCTTGTCTGTGGCAGAGGATGTCAAGAACATTGGAAACAACTTCTTCAAAGCTCAGGAGTGGCAGTCTGCCATCGAGAAATATTCAAAAGCTCTCAGGTGAACAATTAACTAGTCTGCCATTAGATTGAGGTATTACTTTACTCCTGCACTCTGACATTAAAGAGACGGCTTTTCAGACTTCATTTCAACATTTGATTTAAAATACTATTAGAAGTAAGGTTTGTTTGACTATTCTGCCATAAAAAAGTGTCACTCAAGGCTATTTTGATTCACAGGTACTTGGAGCATTGCGGAAGCATCTTAGAGGATGATAATGCCCAGAAGAAACTGGAACCCACAGCCCTGAGCTGCATTCTCAACACTGCCGCCTGCAAACTTAAACTGAAGCTCTGGCAGGAAGCAATCGAGAGCTGTGATGAGGTAACGCGTCACCTCCTGACATTTGAACCCACTGAACAGTGTCCAGTTGCATCTGGATTAAAGGGGATAAAAAGCAAAGGGCCACATGCTTTGAAGAAGCATTATGTAATTGGTACCACACTTGATGTTTCACAATGACGACACATCTGAGCTATTCAAAGTCTTGAAATAATTGTATTACTTATTACTGTGTCTTTTAGGGGAGTTGTTGAAATGAGGTCAAATGACCAATTTGTTAAAAGGTTCTGTCATCGTGGCTGTTTTTCTTTGTGGTTTGTTCGATAATTGTGATTTTTGTTACTTCTCAGGCTTTGGAACTGAACCAGACAAATACTAAAGCGATGTTCAGAAGAGCCCAGGCCTGGCAGGGACTGAAGGAATTCAATAAGGCCATGGTACCAATACCACACATTTCATATGAGTCGCGATAGTTCTCCCAAAAATGAAAATTCTGTCATGAATTACTCCAACCTCCTCCCAAGTTGTTCCAAACCTGGATACATGTCTTTGTTCTGTTAAATACAAAGAACGGCTCTAAATTCTTCGAAATATCTTATTTTGTCTTTTTGTTTTTTCTACTATGGTAATTAATGATGACCCAGAAATCTCAGTTGCTATCATTTTTCAATATATCTTTCTTTGACAACTTGAGGGTTAGTTAATGATGACAGAATTGAATTTTTTGGGTGAACTATCCCTTTAATGTTTAGCATATAACTATTTACATTTAACAAACAAAATGTAAAAAAAAACATTCAGAATGGTATTAAATATCGTATACGCAAGGTAGTTATGTAGACACTGTCCTACACCTAAAACAACACATTTTGAATAAAGAAACATCATTGATGGTTATAATCGGAATTAGATCTGCGTTAATAATTAGGAAAGATTTAAACGGCAAATTCTTAAGGTCAGACTTCATATACACACGACTCGAGGGCCTTTAATGTCAAACAGAATTACTCCAAATACAGAATAAACTGAATTTACCAAACACAAATGGACACTGGGGTGCTTGGTCTACTCACAAAGCGAATGTTCAGTCTAAACACGTCTGAACATGTATTTAAAATAATAAGTGTTACAATTTTAGAAAATTGCTTCATGTTTGTAGTTTCAGTGAAAGCAATTTCTTACTGACTTTTGACTTTTAAACTTCAGATCGATCTGAAGAAAGCACAGGAGATAGCCCCAGAGGACAAAGGTAAATCCATTCTTTACGAACCCAAAATGCTTCATTACTTTAAATGTTGTTGCTATTCTTTGAACTTTTTCCCTTTGGTTTTAAGCAATTGGAAGTGAAATGCTGAAAGTCAAGCAGCAAGTGAAGGAAGAGAAGGAGAAAGAAAAGAAGATTTACGCCAAAATGTTTGCATAATGGAAACCGCAATGACCTCGTGCCGCACTGACCTACCTGCAGATAGATTTAAACGGTTATGCTTTCTGCGTAGCGTTACAGTCTAGAACAGCGTAAAAAAGCTTTAGATATGAGTCTCTAAAGTATAAGTTAAATATGCAGTTTGGAAAGAGTTACCTACCTTTGCTCCATATTATGAATTTGTTTTTTCCGTGAGTGATGGAAGAGAAATTTATGTGCATTTGTAGTAAGCTGATCTAAATGCTATTGTGCAGGATTTAGTATATTTTGAATAACATGACCTGTAAGTTTGCCTCGGCTCTATTTTTTTTGTGTATGTGTTCAATGAACTGTTGTCCATTCGTTCGATATAAACACAGCCCAGAGTTGCAATCGATCTAATCCAAATCTGTTAAATGAAATAAAACATTTTTCACTCCAAAACAAACTGGTTGTAGTTTTGTGGAAACCGAAACAACAAATTTAAATCCATTCATTTATTTCTACCAATTAGTTACCAACTTTGACAATATATACAAAGCCGTTTACAGGTCCTGTGTTCACAACATTACAGTAACATACAGTTCAACATGCTGCCTTACTATTACAACACGTTCCTTAGATAAAGACATATAAAATTCTTAAGATTCAACCTTGAAATATGCAAAGCAACTTGAAATAATTACACTTCAAATTATGTCATTAAAGACTTGAGGACATTCTGTTCCATTCAGGCACATTAGAAGCACTCTTAACAGTTTCACACAGGGAAAGCCCTGAAAGTTGAATAAACGTCCCAAGGTACATGGTTTGAGTCGTGTGATATGCATTAAAAAAACAAAGAATTAATGCTGAATTCACATGCCGTTGTAAGCTGGTCCCCCACTGCCCTCAGGAACAACCCAGTTGATATTCTGGCTGGGGTCTTTGATATCACAGGTTTTGCAGTGGACGCAGTTCTGCGCGTTGATCTGTAATCTCATGCCATCTCCTGACTCTAGAGGAACATACTCGTACACTCCTGTAGGAAAGGAGAGACACAATTAGGTAGAACCACACGACTGTACGACAACAAATTTGCGTAAACACTGGCGAGTAGGTCGAGGAATTCATGAAGTTAGTGATGTACTGTTGGGTGCAACTAAAAGAATAACTGTTTTTATGATGTCAAAATTGTTGATGCAGCACAAAAATAGATGCATACAGTACATACCAGCAGGACAGAACCTCTGCTCGGGGCCGTCGTAAATGGAAAGGTTTCTCGCCACTGGAACACTGTCGTCTTTTAGTGTCAGATGGGGCGGCTGGTCGTGTTCGTGATTGGTCCCGCTCAGAGCTACAGATGACAGAAGATCAAAGCTGATCTTTCCATCTGGCTTTGGATATTCTATGGGTGTACAGTTCTTAGCCGGCTTCAGCTGATCAGCGTCCAGACCTACGGTACAACAGATCATTTGTATAGATAGTTTCAGTGGCAACAACATAAACGTTATGTGGCCCAAACTTAACTTACGGTAGACCTCAGCTTAGAATCAATAACTGTTGAGTAGTTTTAATTTAATACAAATAATATACAACAACATTAGTGCTGTCAAATTATTAATCGCATCCAGAATAAAAGTTTGTGTTTACATAATTTCTCTGTGTACTGTGCATATACGTTTTTAGGAAATATCTACATATATATTTTTATACAATTTAAATTATATATACATGTCTTTTACTTTTTATATGATACACTTTTCTAAAACATATGCATGTATGTGTATGTTTTTTTAAATACAAAATGAATATGAACAGTACCAGACATATATTATGGAAACACATACTTCTTTCTGGATGCGATTAATCGTTTGACAGCATTAAATTAAACATTAATATAAATTCATGTAAATTAACTATAAAATAAACTTTAAAGCCAGAGAGATGACCAAACACAGACCGGAAGTTAACTTCGGGCCAGGCGACTGCATCCGATGAAACAGTCTATACTATTATGGAAAACTATTGGATGCAACACTTAAAACTTATCGGCTATTGCCAAACGCATGCTGTACGAGACTGAAAAACTACAACACAAAACTATGAGAGATATCTGTAAGCAACCAAACAATAACTTCTCACCATTGTGCTTCAGGGTCCACGGTTCTTTTCCTCTGAAAATCCAGTAGAAGATTCCGGTGTAAAACATCCCACCGTATAGGCCAAAGTAGTTATGGAAAGATGGTCTGATGTTTCTCACAGCATGCAACTCTTTCCATATCCAGGACTTTTTTATATCTTCTTCATAGTCGGGAATATAAAGTCCTAACAAACAACAGTTACGTTCAATTGATATGATTCCTCAAGCGCATCCTTACATAGCCAGTTGATAACAATTCACATTTTCACACAAGTTTCACTCTGTGTCATTTTTGTAGTAGAATGAAACAGGAAAATGTGTTTAATATAACCATAATAATCCTTATTTTTTAGGGATCTAATGATTCACTCAGCTCGCGGTGCGATAAGATTCACAATACTTATCTCACGATACGATTTCTTCAGATTGTTTTTACAAGGTGAGTTGAGACAAATGAGAAATGAACAAATGCCTTTTCAATATTTCTCAAATGCTACACATTTCTTTGTAAAATAAAATATTTTATGTCAAATGACAAAAAATTTTAATAAAAAAAACATTCCAAATCAAATTATAAAAGAATAATACAAGTAATATAAACAAACTGTGTCTATGCTTTTCCTAACTTATATATATTTTTTATTTATAAGAAATATGAGCACTGCCAAGATTGCAGTAAACACAGCGGCCCCTGTGGTTTAAAACATCTATGGCAATTAATTTAACATCTTAACCGACTTGAATCGATTTTCAACCAACCCACTGTGAATCCCTCCATCCCTACTTTTAGGAAAGAAAAATTTTAGAAATTCACACGCCAACCTTGGAATGGACACACTTGAAATGCAAATTCTCCTACAGATGTCAGAACTACAAGCCTTAGAAAAACAAGCTTTGGATACCATCAATGTCCCAAGACCGCATTAACATTACACGTGTTGTGCTTCGAAAAAATTGCAAAGATGTGTGTGTGCCCTCTACCTGCTGTTTCCGACTTCAGATTCTCGTCTGTAATCACCCTGAATGCAGATTCGGCCGCCAACATGCCGCTCTTCATGGCTGTGTGGGTCCCTTTGATCTTGGGTACATTCATGAACCCCGGACTGCATCCTATCAGCATGCCGCCCGGGAATGTCAGTTTAGGAATTGACTAGAGGGGGAGAATATGGACGTGAAATGCTACTCAAGAGGAAATGGGGAATATTATATTGAGTACTCAAAGTTTTCGACATGCCTGAAAACCTCCTTCGTTGAGGGCTCTGGCTCCGTATGCTATCCTGTTGCCACCTTCCAGGGTTGATTTTATAGATGGGTGATGTTTCCAACGCTGGAATTCCTTAAACGGGTTCAGGTAGGGATTAGTGTAGTCCAATCCAATCTGAGGAGACAACACAAATGCATATTTGCAGTACACCTACGATATGTCGCAAGACGTTTGTCATAGATGTCAATTGGTCACTTGTGTCTTAATCAAATGTTTTCTTCCTGTTTTAATGGGTTATTATTCAGTTTTAAGTCTTAAAAATACCTCAAAAATATTGGTCTTCAGTACATTCAATATGAATTATAATATTTTACATGAAAATATATAAAATGCATCTGCAGGCAGCTCAGCAGTCGACAATTCAGTGCAATCATGAAGTCTGATTTAGTTCTGTCAATCGTACACTGATTTATATGTCCAGACAACCATGACCAATCAGACTGAGAGCCATTCTGGGCCATGTCGCCATTGGATAATAACCAGTCATCACGGCGACTCCTCAAGCTGTCTGGAACCGAAACTCAATGAATCACAAACATTCCATGAAACACCTCTTGATTGAAAGAAAGTGTCATTTCTGAAATACATTAGCAGCAGGATGCTAAAATGACCACATGACAAGCCGTGACCAAGACTTTCTTCACACTTCAAAGGCTTTTCACACATCGCTTTACCTCATGAAAGAACACGACGGTATATGAGCAGTTACATCTATGCAGATCAAAGAATTCCGACAAAGACATCAATCCGGCTCATTGAGCGTTTTTTAAGATGAAGGCTTCAAAGAGGATTGCTAGTCCAGGCAAACGATTCAGACGTTTCGCTAGCATGCAGACTTACAACAAAGCCTAGGGCCACCAGCGGTTCTCCTTCATTGAGGTGGTACAGGAAAGAGCCTCCGTAAGTGTTCCTGTTGAGAGGCCAGCCGACCGAATGCTCCGCTCGACCTGGATGCCACTTCTTTTCATCGACAACCCAAAGCTGGAAAAAGCAAAGGACAGATATGCTTAAAAGTTCAACAATACGTCCTACTACCAAATGAACAAGAAGATCTTACCTCTTTGAGTCCGATAGCGTACGTCTGCGGCTCACAGTTCTCCCTGAGATTGAACTGCTTGTAGACTTGCTTGGCCAGGTGTCCGTGGCAGCCTTCTCCAAACAGAGTGACCTTAGCGTGGAGCTCCATGCCTCTCTCAAACACATCCTGCAAGAGTTTAACCGGGCGTGAAATGCATATAACAGATCAGTGGCGGAATGCTTGGCCTTTTACAAACCCCCAGTGTGGACATTCAGCAATTTGTTTCACACTTTAATAATTTTTCTTATGAATATAAATCACCTATAACGAAAATTGTTCCTCTATTTCGAAGGGCAACAGAAACCGTTTAATCAAACTGCCATGAGATATTCTTTTCGGAAAGGTAAAACCAATTGGTGATGACAAACCTTCGGAGAGCCGTCTTTAGCGATGCCAACGTCATTGGTTGCGATTCCTTTCATGCTTCCATCCTCGTGAAGAAGCACCTGTGTAGGAGACAAATCCACTTTAGTGATGCCAAACCGGTGGGAAATGAACGGTCAACAACAGGATGTCACTCTTTGACAAATTTGTGCTTTTATCTAATGCAACCTAAACAAACATATGGTTTGTTATATTTTAAAGCCGACCTTCGTTTCTATTTCCATGACTTTTCTTATTGTTTGTGATTGATAAAGCATTTTTTTTAAACCAACGAAGAAGTAATTATCTAGCTTATACAATTTTTTGGAGAATCTTGTTAAAGGAAAGGAAAAAAATCATATGAATTGAATCTATAACCATCAGATTACCATTGAGATTTTTTGAGTTATGTCGAACCGCTCAGTCCAGATGCACATCCAAATAAAATGAACTGCTTCATACCATAAGGGGACCCACCACATAAAAAGTTATTTCATTTGTGGGACATTCTGACCTCAGATGCTGCGTAACCAGGATACAGTTCCACTCCGAGCTCCTCCGCCTGCTCTCCAAGCCACCGTACAAAATGTCCCAGACGAACTAGGTAGTTACCATGGTTATTCATCGGGAGACCTGCATTCACAAATGGCTTTAAAATACCACTCATATGAAAAAAACTCAACCAAAGGTCTAATAAATGTTACAATATATTCCAAGACTTCATAACCCACAGAGACCACTTATGTCTTGTTGTCAAAAGTTGCATAACTCTCTAAAGCTGGTCTTATGTAAGTAACCTTAACCTACCTGGTAATATTGGAACTGGAATTCTGTATTTTTCTGTCAAAATTGAAAACTTGTCCTCTGTTACTGGAGTGTTCAGCGGTGCCTGTTAGAAACAAATGACTATTTTAACTTCATTTGTGTCTAGACTGATGAAAAAGGCTTGAAATAATATTCAAATGAACAAAGCTGGGACCAGTATGCATCATATTTATTCATAGCAGATTGCATTCAAGATATTTATTCCCTGGTCATCGAATAGTGATGAATTTTTTTATTTCATGCACTGCCAGTTGAGTCACAGGAACACAGTATGTGAGTGTATATTTGTACCCCTCTCTCCTTCCAGTCTGGAATAAGCTCATTGAGCGCGCTGGGCTCCAGACAGGCACCAGACAATGTGTGAGCCCCGATCTGGGACGCCTTTTCCACCACACAAACCCGGAGCTCCTTTTCATGCTGATTGGCCAGCTGCTTCAGCCGGATGGCTGCCGATAAACCAGCCGGCCCGCCACCCACAATGACAACATCTGCCTCATCTGCGAAGCGCTCCATCTCCACACCTGATGATAGAGAACGTTCAACAAGAATCATTATGTCAACCTTTTAGTGTTCTTAAAAGGGGAAAGTCCGACTTGGCCTGTGGTTCACAGAAACGCTAACTTTATCAATACAACGACCGGCAAAGGAATAGAAAGGAACGTATCCCATGACCTTTAGTTTACCTATTGAGCTACTGGAAAATCTTGAATTTGTCTTCTGTCCCAAACATACACCCTCTGCACACAGTAAGAGTATTTACGTGACATTCGGCACAGAACTGACCTTCCCATCGCGAGTCCTTATCTCTGGGACACACTGTGTAGTGGGTGGTAATCCGTGGCACAGAGACTGAGGAACTGCATAGCCTTGAGAACACCTGAGGAGAGACATGCTCCGCTTGAACGGCTTTCAGTGCATGTATACACCTCAGTCCTGCAAAAACATACAAACACTTTACTACAGTCTATTAAAGACATCACTGTGTTACAAAATCATAAAGATTTGAAAGACTGAGCTGTTGTTGCACTAAGAACCTTAATTGTAAGGTCAGTTAAGTGCTGCAAGACATTCACATGTATTGGATAAACGTTACATAAATCTTTATTTATCCATTTATGCATTTGGCAGACAGTTTTATCCAAAGCGACGTGCATTGAATTAGCCTATACATTTGTTTCGAGGTATCTGCAATCCCCTGGGATCAAACCCACGGCCTTGTGTTGTTATCGCAATGCTCTTACCACTGAGCTACAGGAAAGCTTAAATGGAAAGTTCACTCTAAATTGAAAATTCTGTCATCATTTACTCACATCTTGTCATTTTAAACTAAAGAATTTCTTTCTCCTGCAAGACACAAAAGAACATATTTCGAAGAACGTAGGATACCAAAACCCATCGGTCCCCATTAACTTCCATTGTATGGACACAAAACCAATGCAAGTCAATGGGGAAAACCGATTTTCATTTTTTTCCCCTTAATTCTTATTTTGTTGCCTGCAGAAGTAAGAAAGTCAAACCGGTTTGATATGTCAACAAGGTGAGTGAATGATGATGGAATGACCTACTTTTACCAAATTACTTAAGGACATTTCATCATCACTGCATTGTTTTTGACTGTGGCTCCAACACCTGCTTATCAAATACGGGCGCATTGGGAATTTCTTTTGCCCCGGAGTGAAACAAAAACGAAAGATCTGTCCTTTATTCCTCGTGCTCTTGAATTGTTATAGAAATAATTAATGGGTATTCGAAGTACTATCTTATGAATATTATCTCAATATTTTTATCTATCTCATTGCACCCATTTTTTGGCTAGTTTTAAACATGCTATTATGTTTGTTTTATTAATGCACATGTTATTGTTTGACTTATTTCAGGATGTTGTGAAAGCAGTGGCAAGCCTCTCAAACTTTGAATAAACTAAAATAATAAGCATGCAGTTGTGACCTTACATGAATAGATGACAAAATGTATCAATTTAGTGCATCACTGGAAAATAAAGTATTGTCAATATTTTCAAACTTCAAAGTAAAAAAAAAACTCTCAAAAGTTTTCGGTATAGATTTTGTTGAAACCAGAAACTTTGTCTCGCCACCTATTGTATTGTTGCTCCTGTGTGACATATCGCTTATTGCTCCCTAAACTCTTTGTAAGTCGCTTTGGATAAAAGTGTCTTCTAAATGACTAAATGTAATGTAAATGTTTCTAATGATAGTGTACATGCTGTATGCCAGAACATCTTACCAAACTGTTCACCTCACACGCAAGGGCGCACACACACCTACTCTGACCGATATTATTTAAGGTGACCTTTGCCCTACTTTCTCTCTTTATGGCTCAAAAGTATACTTAAAGGAACTGCTTATAGGAGAAACATATAAAACATGACCTCATCGTTACATTCAAAAACACGCTTTGTCCCATACACTGACAACACACTAACTTACTCACACTAAACATTCTTCATATTAACAGAATCAAACCAACTTGCACGATAGTGAAGGTGAGACGGTACCTTGGAGAGAATATCTACACACTGGAACCATTTAGTGAGCTGAAAATACACGGATTTGCGGCTGTGACCTCAAGTGCTGTCCGTGGACAGTGTAGAATAAACAAATATCCCCCTGTTACAACACAGATGTCATAACAAATCCAAGTTGTGAGGCGCAGCGCGGATCAAAATGACGTCGTAAGAACACGCCGGAAGAGATTGGAGCGGAACGCCGCTGATCGTGAACGCATATGAACAGAACTTACAAAGCATCCGCGATCGCAAGTAAGTCGATCATTCTGACTAAACATCGTGTAGAAATTCACAGTCGACCTTAGGGGGCGCTCTACAGTCTAAGTTACATAAAAAATGATTAACCCCTTGATTGTCAAAGGCCCTTGTACTCTTCGTTTGCTTCAATATTGTTAATGTCATTTTTAATCGAATCATGACAAACTATATATCATTGAAAAGGTCTTAGACTCCCCCTGGGAATACAGATTTCTTTGGTGTTTTTAAAATAATTTGTGTAGGGAGATTAATTGTTTCTTTTTTTGTAAAGAGTGTGCTTCTTATTTTATGTCATTTTTGTTTACATGCCACAGAAATTCTGATATGATCCTGGAAAAATATATACTGTATCGCTGGAAACGTCTAAGACTCTAGAATACATATTTCATCAGTGTTTTATCAAATAATTGATTGCAATTGATCCATAAATGACAAGAGTGTGTCAAAAATAAAATTGAAAAATAAATAGTTTTTTTTTTATTTCTTCTGCATCTAAATTCTTATCTTATTATGACAAACATGATATTGTTGGAAATGGCTGATTCTTGAAAACACATTTGATCAAGGTTTAGAAGAAGAATTTATGTAGAAAGAGAAATTGACACATAAATTATAATTGATTCATAAATTAGTGTGCATCTAAAGTATAGTTTCATACAAATTTATTGTTTCTGTGCTTTTGTATATTTTCATTGTGTCTGTTAATTGGAAAAGTAAAAAATAAGAAACAAAAATGTGGTCAAATTTCAGATTATGTGTTAAAACCAATGGAACCTTCTACAGGGGTACCATTGAGAGCGTGCTGACCAGCTGCATCACTGTCTGGTACGGAAACTGTTGTGCAACAGACCGCAAGACCCTCCAGCGGACAGTGAACACCGCTGCAAAAATCATTGGTGCCCCTCTCCCCTCCATCCTGGATATTTTCCTTACACGATGCTCCAGCAAAGCAAAAAGTATCGTGGAGGACCCCATCCACCCACCCCTCCCACAGTCTCTTCCAGCTCCTACCCTCAGGTAGACGGTACCGGAGTATCAGAGCCCGCTCCGCCAGACTGCTCAACAGCTTTTTCCCCCAGGCTGTGAGAGCCCTGAACTCACATCACACCGCCCCTCTCTGAAACCCCTAACAACCCCCCCCCCCCCCACATACACCATACCACGTCTCAGGAAAAAACTGTGAACTTTTATTTCTGTGCAATTCAGGTGAGCGGGCCTGCACAAGCCACCTGTAGCAACACACTCTCCTCTGCATGCACTAGACACTTTCACACACCATTGTGTGTCCATAATCCCACAAAAGACTGATTGTAATATATGACTGTAATGTATGTATGTTTACTGGCTCATGCACCACAAATCACCTTACACTGTTTCCCAGCCAGCTGCTTGAATGTCTCTCTCTTTGCACATGTACAGTATTTGAAGTCATTTGCACAGTTGTACAGTTTGTTTTTATTTATTTATTTTTTATCTCTTAGTTTATGTATAGGTAACCACTTTTATATATATCATATGTATAGTCAAAGCTGACAGTAGGTTAGTTGGGTATAGGTTTATACTGTTTTACTTCGTGTTGTATATCTGTATTTATGTAGCACCGTGGTCCTGTGAGGCACGACATCTCGTCCCGCTATATGTCCACACATGTAGTGGAATGACAATAAAGCTCAACTTGAACTTGAACTTGAAAGCATAGGCACCCTAGTGGATTTGTGTAATAGAGCAGTTAATAAAACTCACAGACACATCAAAATTTGGTGTATCAAGACCAAATTTGACACAACAGTCGGTGACCCTTGGTACATTGATTTAGGATTTTTCTTAACATCATTTTTTTTAATGTATATTTTTATAAAAGAAAACATAAACCTTATATACTTTTTATTAAAATAAACATAGGGCAATCGTACAATTTTTTTTGAAGAATGTCAGTAACCAAACAGATCTCATCCCCCATTTGCACTTCTGGTTAGACCTAAACTACATTTCGTTACACTGTACTTGTATATGTGTAATGACAATAAAGTTGAATCTAATCTAATCTAAAAAATTGACTCGCATATTATTTCCTTTCTCTATTTGGCAGCAAATAGGGGATGACTGACATTTTTCCGAAAAAACTTCCTTTGTTTTTAACAGAACAAAGAAATGTATACAGCTTTGGAACAACCTGAGGGTGAGCAAATAACAACAGTATTTTCATTTTGGGCGAACCGTCCCATTAACACCTAAATCACAACAAATTCTCAAATATGAATAATCTGCATGTTTTGGATGTAGCAGAGGTGATCAGCAACATGTTCACAGACACAATAAAATATTATAATAAATAATTCAAATATATTGAAAAATTAGCTTTTTATTTGTTGCTATATTTACATTCACATTCAACCGTTGTGTATTGTCCTGTATTGTCGCAAAAACAGGGTGTTTTTAAAATAAAATATTCTGTATTTTAATGGATTTAAACAGAGTCATTTTTTATTAATATCACAGGTGTAGAGCTGAGGAGCACATCTAGGTGGAGAACTTTGAGAGCAACACTAATGGATTTGACCAATAATAAGTGGCAAAGTTTGTTTTCAGAGCTAAATCATTCATCATGAAAGCTTTGTGCCTCATACATTTATATCAAACACACAAGCTTTAATTATTATCAAAAAAGTGTTGTAGTTGGATCAATCTCACAAAAACATATCTAGGTCACATTACCCCATAAAACAATACAACGTAAGGCTACTTAAGAATGAGAAGATTTTTGCATGACAGTTATTGTATTTTAATTTATGTATTATTTAATTTTACTTGTTCTTAACATGTTTGGTGAGATTCTATCATCTTTATACCAGTAAGTTTCCAGGCTGGCTGAAAGTTCCAAAGGAAATCACTTAAATAAGCTAAAAACAGTAGATATTTCTACGCACAAAATCACTGATCATGCAAGTGATTCATTTCCAAAAAAAGCAGACGAGTTAGTTCTCCAGACATATTCCTTCTGATGATCTAACACTGTTATCACTTTCACCCATTGCTTTGATCAATGGAAATGATTGGATGATAAAGAGACTGTATCATAATAAAGATTGACATTTCCAGTACAAATCAAAACTGTCCATTCCAATAACATCTGTAAAGTTCCTGCACGGTGCTTTAAGGAACCACAGGACATGACATACTGTAAATATTCAAAACAGTTTGGCTGGGATTTTAACAAAAATAATAATAGACAATATATCGCAATATATAGACTTGTACATCTGTACAAAAAATATACAATATATGCTACATACATCTTTTAGGAAGGCAAAATACGACCAAACAAAGAACATGACACATTTTAAAAACAGATAAGTCGCACAATAGTATCAACACTACGTGGAAAAAGCATTGAAATGTGTCTCACAGACTGAATAACACTAACAGTAAAAGTTTATTTGTCATGTCTTCTATTCAAGACCCTGTGTACACGTTTGTAAACAAATAAAGCCTTTGCAGTGGCTTTTTTAAAACAACAACAGTAATTGTGATGGTGGTTGGTCTCTTTAACCCCTGATGAATTGCTGCAAAAACTGATCTTTTGTATAGATTCTCACATTTTTACAAATAAAATATGCTTTATATGCCGACTTTTTTCACCCACTTTAGTAAAATTAAGAATGTTTCTCCACATGCTAAACAATTGTACACATTTCACAATGTGACCTAATACGTTCTTTGTTGGAAGGTATTGGTTGTATTGGTGTTGTTCAAGCATTCATACATAACATTTCTTAAAGATGGGGTAGCAAACTCAGTTTCTGCAACCTCAACCATATTAATCTTGAGTACCACCTATACAATAGTATTGCATACTTCGTATCTTCGAAGAGTATTTAGTTTGATCAAATGTATAAAAGAGAGATACAGCTGTTCGATTATTTCCGGAAAAAGACGAGCTGCTGGAGGTAGGCAGGGGGGACAGAACTACTGCACGAGCACACATACATAATCGCATTACCCTTTCGTGTTGTTTACATTATGCATGTACACGCCGACTGCCAACAAAACACAGACATATGACTTAGTTTGACTTACCTAGTGCGGTTCAAGTTCGGCATCTTTAAGCGCTGGGAAAGCGACATCTATCGCAATCGCTTCAAACGATCTCCATAACCAGGAATATATCCCCCGTTTAAATAACATTCATCAGCGAAATGCAGTTAGCACAAAAACACAGCTAATCGTGTTTTTCCAGAGAATGGCCAATAAAAGGAATAGGATCCCTGTCACGAAACAAGGATCCAGACTTATAAAAAACTTTCCGAAACAAGTCGGAGTGCTGGGGGAGTGCAGTGATCACAGAAATACTACGTCATACGTCCAACTCGTTTTTTAACAAGTTGACCATGTTAAGGATGAGAAGCCAGCACGTTTGACTGTGTTAAGAAGTCAGAATGCACGAAATAGCATGTTACCCCATCTTTAGTGTATTACAGAATGATCTCAATCGTCCTGAGTGAGCTGATGTTACAAACATCTTGCCACTGTCTGTTTTGTATCTCTCAACACTCCACTCCCTAACCCCCCACACGGACAAAAGCAAGCATTCCTTATATGCAGTGTGTCTTTGTGATCCCTGTAGTAAACATCAACCAACACACAAAATTGAATGCTTCGTCATCATGAACCCTGGCTATGAGGTGGAGTGGAATGCAGGACTCCAACCTGACCATCTCACGTCCCGTTCGACACTTCCACAGGCAGTAACTGGTTCGTCCCGGAGGTATTGGACATTTCAGATGGGTACGGCAGGTAGTCGGGTGAGCAGAGTGATTGACTGTTTTCCTGCAGCGGCCACATTTCCTGCCCTGTGAATGAGGGCAAATGCACAGGGTGACTGCTGAGAAGGGGTCTTCGCTGTCTGTAGTTGGACCACACCTGCAGCAGCGTCTCTTTAAAAGGCCGCGTTGTCAGCGTGTACAAAATGGGGTTCAGAGCGCTGTTGATGGGCAGAATAAAGATAACAACCCACGAACTGATGGTTCCTGCAGAAAGTACATAAAGAGAAGAAAAATTATGGTTTTGATATTTTAATCGTCTTGTTTTTGAGAAAAGTCCACTTCAACTGACTATCCATTATCTTCAGACAAAAGAGGGCAGAGGGACAAGGTTTGTGTCAACATGTGATTTTTAAGACGTAAATTACATTCTGCTGTTATTAGAGGCGTCTGCTAAAATTGTGTGATAATTAGACCCTGGCTCCATATTGCATTAAAAGCAAACTGAATAGTATGTTTTATAGACAAATGACAAAAAAAAGCTGATGTGAGACCAGTGCTTAGAAATCTGATTTCCCTGGAAACAGACAGGTTGCTTCTAGTTTAAGTCGATTTTTAGTTAGATCACAGCATCCATCGTGTATGTTTTAGATATTTGATACACTTAAATATATATTCAAAAATGTTATTCTTAAATATCTCCAATTTAATTTAAAGTGTAAGGTGAGTTCACCATAGTCAAGAGAGCTGACAGTGAAAGCTTGAGGGTTATTTACTATTTAATAAAATAAATTCCAGTAATATTTATTTGATTTGTGTTCATGCTATTTAGTTTCAATTATTATTGATATCTATAATTGGATAACATTTTACCTTATGCTGTTTGCTTAGGGCCCCAAAAGTGATTAACACCCCACTGCATAAGCCATATAGTGAAACCAATTCAGCCAGCAATTGTTGCATGTAATGTGGATGAAAAGCCTGTAAGTGTTTTAGGATACTGAACGTATTTAAGTGCGAGCCGTGAATCGTATGGTCAACAAGTGAACGCTTCACAAGTGAACGAGTCTTTATATTACATGCATAACTGACTTGTTGGATGCCTTTAACTTTTTCAATATTGAATGACGTTGTGGCAAACGAAAAAGAAAATGAAAGAAAAAAATACTGAGCCAAGCAAGCAAAACAAGATTGAAGTTTTATCTTTGAGGATGGGCTGAAGACTTTTTAATGACTCCACGAACCACTTACCGGGAATTTCGACCTCCATTAGCGACAGGATCTTGAGAATGAAAATTGGAATCCAGCACAACGAATCAGTGATCACGATGGAGAAAAAGCGTTTGGCAATTGTCAGCTCTTTCTTGATGTGGTTGCTGTATTTGGTCGTCTGTGTTCCTGTTCTCTGGATGTTGTAAAACATGCTTCCATAGGACAGCACGATAATGAGAAAAGCCACCAGATTCAGACCTATTAGAAACAATGATTTTAACTTTGTGATTTATTATACTGTAAATAACAGGGGAAATACTCAATAAATAATAAAATTGTTTAAGAATTGGTCGAAAATAAATCACAGGTATTTGGAGATTTTCCTTGAAAAATTGTTGACAAGGTTGGAGAATAGTGCAATCCTTTAAACACTGTTCAGGTCAAGAAAGATTACGTTAATGTTGAGATGATTGAACTCATTTTCTCTCGCCATTTGGTCAGTGATCCCTTTTCTCCAATCCAAACTTAGACCTCTATTGACCTCTATCATACCCAACAAATTGAGCAACCCCATAGAGCATACTCTTTTACAACAATATCTAAAACAATACTTATATAATGAGAAATGAGGGAAAAGATACATTTGAAATAGCAAATTGAGAATTCTAATAGAGCAAAGATGTTTACTTTTACACTTAGGTCGCCACACTTACCAAGAAAGATGACGATGGAGTAAATTTGCGCACCGAGTGTTTCCGGCTGCTCTGAATGCAAAGGGAAACATACGCCATTGGTTCCATAAAAATTTCTGAAGACCCCTTTCAAGACCAGAGGGAGAAAGGCAATGATGAAGCCCAAAATCCAGATGGCCACCAGTATAGTCACGGTGCGTCTGCGACCCGGGGTCAGGTAACGGAACGGGTAGACGATGCAGATGTATTTCTCCAGGGTGAGGTAGGTAAGGAGCAGCACTGAGACTTCAGTAGAAAGCATGGCTAGAGATCCAATCACCTGGCACGATGTGCTATCCATCCAGGCTTGGGCGTGACGGTTATACTCGCCACGAAACTTCAGGTCATACGCTCCGATCATGAAGAGGTAGACGCCCATCAAACCATCTGCACCTTTGTTAGACAAATAAAGATGAAATATATCAAAAGAGGCATCTAGTTACCATTTCAGGAAATTCTTTTAGATTTGGTTTAAGATAGATTACAGATTGACACTTTAATGGAGTCTTCATTAGGTGCTGTCAAGCATGCTGAGTTATAAACCATAAGTAAGCAATGCTTGTAATAAAACTCTTGATTTAAAGTGACAGGAGGCTAAAAATGAAAAGCCTCTAACAGCAGTCTGGCGCTTTCCTCGCCCGGCTCATTTCCCCCCTGCTGGTGCCCTAAAATTGAGTTAAAACTGCATTTCTCACTCACAGAAACATAAGTGGGGCAACTTAGCCGTGGGGGTCAGGCTGAAACGGAAAGAGGATTGAACAATATCGAACAATTTTGCCAAAGAGAGATTCGGCTACAGGGTAATGGTGCAGCGTTTGGCAGTCAATAATGATTCCACAAGTCGTCTATTTACACGTTCAAAATGTTTGTCAGGGAAAGAACTGAATGCATTCGATGGCAACAAATTTATGAGGTTTAGGAAAAGTTTCATACAGTATCCTCCTATTAACGTCACATCAGTGAGCAGAAATCCTAAAGCCAAAAGCAATTGAAAATGTAATACAAAGATGCAGATTAATTATGTGTGAAATAGCTTTTTTCCCAATGCGAAAACACAGCTTATGGCTATACATAAAGCTTTGAAAAAAAAAGAGGCCATTCAAGTTTTGGCCTTAATCTGCATTTCTACTAAGAAAATGGCAATACGCATGATAACTGTCATTAAAAATCAAGCTTTTTCAATTATATATACATTTTGAACAGTTTCATATAAACATTAGAATTGCGTTGTTTAAAAATTAATGTGATATTCTTTGCAGTTGTGAAGATCTGAAACATACGATCTTAAAAATAAAGGTGCTTCACGATGCCATAAAATAACCTGTGTCTAGAAGGATCCATAAAGAACCTTCAACATTCGAAGTTTTTTTCTGGTAAAAAGGCTGTTCAGAATATAAAAAGATATGGAAATGGTTCTTTAAAGTACCCTTTGACTGAATGGTTCTTTGTGGAACCGAAAATGGTTCTTCTGTGGCATTGTGTGAAGAACCTTCTGAAATCACCTTTATTTTTAAGATTCTAGCATGCATCTATTTTGTTATTTCTACCACTTTGTCTCATTCTGCAAATAAAACATATTTTTATTTGGAATTTGTTCAAAAAGTATGAAAGCTAAAACAAAAAATTATTTTACTTAACATACTGTATACTTCATCTAAAAAATAAATTCAGAAAAACTTTGACTTTTTCTGGTCTGTGGCTATAAAATAAAGAAATTGAACACGTATGTCTTTGAAACTGCTGCAAAATGTCTTACAGCATAAGGAGATGATACACATGGCGTGAAGCTTGTTCTCCGAGCGAATATAGGACCGCATGCATATCACAAAGATGTTTCCGAAGCAAGTTGTTGCCGAGACAACCCAGACAAAGACACGCAGCACGATGTTGGCCAGCAGGTCCTCGAAGGATGAGATGCCATCAGTGTTGGGTTTGCAGCTGCGGACGTGAGGCGCATATCCACAATACTGAAACTTCTTAAAATAGCTGGAAACAAAGCGGGGAATGTTAAACACATTCACAGCATAATCTGTCTATCTGTCTGCATGTCGATCACTTTAATTTTAAGTGGCATGTTAACTGGTTGCTTTCCGCACTGAAACATTGCATCAGACTCGACCCTTTTTTTCTTTCAAATGCTGTCCAGCAGCTCTGACTTAGTTCTGCTATCACTCAATCTGTCCTTACTGAGAAAATATGTTTATATCATAGACTGATATGAGCTTTCGATATGATAGTGATATATGAAAGTATTTCAGAGACAGCGAGGATGTTTTGAGACGAATTTCATAGTAAACAAAAAAGCACATTCTCACCCCAACCGGAGAGGAAACATTTGAAATTACTTGAAAGATTCACACGGCGTTCTCATTTTCCACAGTGCGATTATACATGCACCATTTGCAATGGAGACACCCAAGGCATCGTGTTCGCAAGTGGCCGAAGTAGATTGAAAAGAGAATTGCAAACACTCAAAGATATATTCCAGACACCCTGCTATTTTGTCATGTTTTTCAGGATGATACTTCATAATCATCCCCAATAACTACATCAGTTTGCGTGAGAAAATGATAAACATGCATAATTATTAGAATATAAAATCTTAGAGTAAATTTCTGGGGCTTTTTAATGAGAGACTACATGTACAAACAAACATTAGGAGACTAAAGTCTGAATTAGGTTTTAATCCATCTTTCATCTTTTGTTTAATGATAGAAAAATAATGTTCGCACCAAGGCACGCAAAACCGAATGTTTTTCGTCCAAGGGGGTGAGAAGCACAAAAAAACGTTAATAATATCTATCATAAAGCAGCACTCACATGTGAGTCAGATTTCTGAGAGGCCCAAACATCTGTCTGTGGATGTTCCCAATTTCAATTCCTTCAATGCTCCTGTGACACAGAAAACATTCTCTTAGGGGATTCTGGGATTCGCTTTAAAAATTGTTACCCCTCTTTCTCTTGTTGATTCTCCTACAAATATGCAGTTTTGTTTACGAGATGTTTTCTGGAAGTCTTTGAAGTGTGCCCTTGAAAGCAGATTGTCTTCTATAGTGAATAGAGGGAGAGACACCGTTCACAGCGTAATGTTCGGGTAGGAGCCTAGTGTTGTGCTGAAAGGGTCCGGCGCATTACTAAAATTGCTGCCGTTTTTGGTGTTTCATGTGAAAGTGTAAATTTTGTAAGTGAGCCAGTGTAAGACGGGTAAAAATGGGAAAGAATGCCAATGTATTTGTCTAGATGCTCAAGTTGTGCTTGTCTTATATTAGACAGAAAATATTTGAGTGTCGTGCTTTTTCTGATTATTTCAAGCAATACATTTGTAAGACACTTTTTTCGTAGATTTCTACTGTGGAAAACATATTCATTAAAATAAGTAAATCAAATTTCAGTTAGAAAAAGACCTTGGTTCAAAGTAAAAGGAAAGTGAGTGTGTAGAAATGTATGTAATTCAATGAAAAAAGTAAATACCTCATAAATTCAAAATGAATGAAAAATCACAGTTTGCATATTGTTTACATTGAATTCAAACTTACAGTGACTTTAGTTTATGCAACTTGTGAAAATGGTCCACTCTCAAGTCTACGATGGGATTGTGTGAAATATTCCTGGAGAGAATGTGTTGAAAAATGAACATCACGCTACAATATATGTTCCGTTTACATTCATTACATTGATAATGTGCACAATCTACAGTAAATAATGACTCACAGCTGAAGCAAATCTCCAAGACTGATGAAAAGATCATGAGGAATCACTTCAATTCTGTTACTGGACAAATCTCTGTGGGGAGAAAAAAACGTTAATGCCGCATGCATTCAGAAAGGCTTTTGTTGACAGAAGTGATGAGTGAGCCAGTCTTCCAGACTCTTTGATGACTGGTGTAACTGGTGGGGACGGATTGAAGAGTTGAGTATGAAATTAATGAGAAAATCTGTGCGAGCATTATTTTTTTATCATTGCTCTTTTCTCAAAAAGACCACGGAAATAGGTCACGACTAAACTACTAGAACACTTTGTGGTGATTATTGTGGCAAACGTTTATGATGGAAATGTGTCAGAACTTACAGCTCGCCCAATTTTGGAAGAAGAGAGAAAGCTCGCTCGTGGATGTAACTAATGTGGTTCCTCTGGAGGACCCTGAAAAACGAATAAACATTCATCTCTCCTGGACAGAAACGCATCTAGCAGTTCAGAGAAATTGAATGTTTAAGAACTCATTACACAACAGAAGTACACAACATGGCCATGATGATGAGAACAATCAATTTCGGAAGGTATAAATGGTATCCGACCTTTAATCGGGAGAGTCATTCTTGCATAAAATCAGTGAAATTATAATAGGAATATATTGCATCTTATTCATGATTCAAGTCCACACAATTTGTTATTTTGCTTAATATGTGTAATATGTTAATGAGTGTTTTCATGGCTGCTTGCACTTTCATTTCTCACTTGTTATTTATTTCTTACTAGCATATTACATTACTTTTTGTTGTGCTAAGAAAAACTCTTATACTTATAAAAATACTTATAAATAGATACAAAGCAAAATATGCCCACATACCGGTGACAATTTAGTGACTTTGGCACTAAATTTTATGCTTTTCAGACCCCTTTTGTTCTGAAAAGGAGCACATCTTTCATTCAGTTGGAAAAGCTTGTTTACTCAGCATCTATTTTCTGAAGTAAAATAGAAGCGCTGCGGATAAGCTAAATAGACTGTTGAATGAGTAAAACACAAAATTTAAGCATCTGTCACTGTTACTGACTGTTTGGGTACATGAACATGAATATTAGTGGCTTATTTCTAAACAACTTAAAAAAAAACACAGCAATAAATAGTTTTAAAAAAATCTGCAAAAAGTCTGCTATATCATTGAACCATAGAGAAACTTCGAAAATAACCACAATTATGTAGTCTCCATGCTACAATAATGATAGTAGCAAGGCTTTCCTCTGTGTTCACATATCTTCATCAGTACAATTTTGATTATATTATTTGTGTCCCCCCTGCTCTTGAGAAATTTTATAGTTATTGTCCCCTCACTACTGTTAAATGAAACTTATGCCCATGAATCATAGCACACCTCGCTTTTCAGAGCGATGAGCTACAAAGAGGAGATACAAACATACACGGTATATATAATACAGCGTTTTTAACCTTAAATTGTGTATAAGCATTGTATTACATCTAAAACAAACGATAATATTTATTTCAGCCGTGTCATATCACCCCTTTAAAACAAGAAAATATATCATAAAAATATAAAGTATAACATTTTAAAAAGTATGATATTCTATACAAAAAATAGTGGATTTTAGCGATTAAAAATATATATATATTTTTTTTAGTTATATATTGTGGCCTCTTTATGCCTTTATTGGGCTAGTCGCACAAGATGGCGCCGGTGCGCTTTTGCGACCCAAAAGTCTGCAGACTACTTTCCGGTCGTATAACATATCGAGTTGTTTCAGCATTACGAAGTGCTCAGCAATGTTTAGAGGATATGTCTTATTCCATATATATTACTTTTTACTACTTTTTATCTAAAAAAACACCCATATTTGCCGGCCAGAAATCTTCCTTTTCACATACAGTGTCGCCATCTTGTGCAAGGACCAGAAATTACTCTGCCGACTCTGGCATCCCAAAAGCTCACTGCATCATCTTGTGAAACTTAGCGAATTACCCTGAAAGAAACCCCAGAAAAAAACTGAAATATTCTGGCTGTTGTGGCGGCAGAAAATTTCCATAATATAACATTTCTTTCATGTAAAATTAGATGTTTTTTATGGTTATCTACTGTATATCCAGAGTTGGGCATCGGTGGTGGGTAAATATACTGAAAAATTAGTTTGAACTTGAAATTATTTAAAAGTGCCCATAGTTTGAGGAACACCAACAGTCTTTAGCTGCTGTTTTAATAGTTACCGTAATTATTAAAAAGCAAAAAATTATTTGACTTATTTTTTTCCTGAAAACAGAATTTTAACCGATTTTGAAAATTTGGAAAAGAAGGACCTTTTTTAATCAGTATAATAACCGCCTTGCACGAGAAAAAAAAACCTTAGTAGGAAGAGAGCAGAAGGTTTGGAAGGGTACACTCACAGCACGGTCAACATGTTACAGGACCTGAAGGTTACATTTCCCACGGTTTCTATCTTATTTCCTTCAATGTCTCTGTAATTACAATGGCACAAAGAAATGTGTGAGTGGTAAAAAATGGTAAGACAAATCTATTCTACTTATTAATTAAGATTTAATACAATGTACTTTTCAATTAAAGCCAAAGACAACAATCACATTTTCCGAATCCGTCTCTTCTTTTAAAATTTCACTTATGATGAAACAACAAAATCCCTCTGACCTCAGATAGAATAACAAGAGTGTATTTTATATGTTCACATTGCATTCAAACTTACAGCCAGTTTAATCGTGGCATCTCCAAGCATATATCATCAAGCTTTGTGAGAGCATTGTTAAGTAAGACTCTGAAAGACACAGCACACTTTTAAATAACAATCCTTACAAATCCTTCATACGCATTCTCGTAAAATCAAAGATTTACACATTTTATAATGTTAATAAAGGCTTTTTAAAATGTGAGCGACTGAAACAGCAACAGGCCAAGTACTCACAGCAGCACGAGTGAATGCAAACCAGAGAAGGTCAAAGATGTGATGTGTTGAATATTGTTGTTCTCCAGAATCCTTCAGGAAGAAAAAAGGAGAAGCTCATTTAAAAAACATTACGGCGACACATTCTGAAGTGTTTTGTCCAATATTTGCACACAGGATACTTATTGATGCAAAAAATGATCCATAATTCAATGCCATTCAATTAGACGTGTGATGGAAGTTCAAATGAAAACTCCGGTTTCTTTAGAGTAGCTCTGAACATTATGTGAAGGGTTCATAGACTGCTAATGAGTGATAAAGGAACCGCAGATGAAATAGGGCGAGGAACAGGGGTTTTGCAACTAGATCTCACCATTTATAATGTAAAGTAGCCCTATCAGTCATTTTAGGGTGTTTAATCATTTCGGAGACTAAGTATTAAGGTTAAATTACGAGGTCTTAGGCTTTTTGTCTTTTGACTGCTGTAAAGCATTACAGTCTGGATATATCTAAACATTTATTTGACACCTACAAGTCAGATGAGATCATGAAAAACACTTACAGCCATTCTAATCTGTGCAAGTCCTGAAATACTCCAGGAAGTAAAGTGGTGATTCGATTATAGCTAAGATATCTGAAAAAGAAGAGATCCATTGAAAAAACACGAAATCAGTTTTTTTAGGGTGGAGACACACAATACTTATCTGTGAGTTTCAAAGTATTCGAGAAATAGATATAAATGTCTGCTGTTGTCAAAACTCACAGTCTCGTAAGATTGTAGAGACCTCTAAGAGCAGGGGGGTGCACCACCTTAATTCGGTTGTGCTGGAGATATCTGAAACATAACCCATATAGAAATCACATTATTAAAAGATGCTGACCTCATTGGCTTCCTGATTATATCTAATGGTATTCGTTCTTGTGTGAAAAACATTCTTTAACCAAACAGCAATCTCTGGCAACCACCCACAATACGCTACACTGTAAACATTTTTGCTGTCGTTATGCAGCTAGTTGGCAGTACTTTACTGTAGATTTATTTTTATCTAATTTACTGTCAACAGTTTGTTCAAAGATAAATTAATATTAAACATTAACAAGTCTTTATCTTTACAGAAACAACACGACACAACAACACGTTCATCTTTTTTTCTAAATTTGAATTGAGGCTGTGATTTTATAGTTTTTTCTGTAAGGATAAAGACTTGTTAATGTTTAATGATAGTTTATCTTTGAACAAACTATTGCCAGTAAATGACATAAATGTAAATCTACAGTAAATTACTGGCAAACTGCTGTCAGTAATACTGTAATTTCAACAGTGAAAAGTAGCATCGTGGCGGCTAACTTTGCACATGCATTCTTACACACGTATTCTGCAGAAGTTAGAATCTAGCAAAGTTGATTGTTTTTGTATTGTACAAGCCATCTGACCATGAAGGCATTGTGCTCTCTATTCCCACAATGATTGTTTGCCACTGCTGAAAGATTAAGTCCGATCATACAACGAAGCCACCATCTGTCACTAGATAATGCATGTTTAGCTAGAGGACAAAAATATGAGTCTGATTCCGTCAGAGTCAGCTGGCGCTCCTGAACGAAACAAGAAGAACAGACGAAACTCACAACAAGCACATCTGGTCGAGCCATCCATGTACACAAAAACATAACAGCTGGGGGAAGAATAACTACACAAAACAAAATATTTAGGCCGATTTGACAGGTTAAATAATAACGCTCTTAAGTTCTTCGTTTTGTTTGTCTCTGCACAGATAAAACTCCTGCAGAGAACAGAAGGTTTTGTTCCACAGGGAAAGTTTTATCTCACTTATACTTCACAGAACTCTCATAGGGTGGCACTCGAGCAATATTCTAATAAACATCTGCGATAAAGCCAAAATGCATTATTACCATTACAGTATCTATAAAGAATAATAACAAGAGTTTTTTTTGGTGGAGCTGATATGGTCTTACAGCTTTTGAAGGCTCTGGTAGTTGAAGAACATATCAGGATTCAGCTTTCTCAACCGGTTCCTCTGGAGAGACCTAAGAGGAGGACAAGAGACCTATGAAAATGTATGTGTGAAATGTGTTAGTTGTAATAGAGTGCAACAGAGTACATTTCACACTGGTCGTGGCTCAGAAAGTTTCTCCCATTAATCTTCTCTATAGACGTGACAAAAAGTTTTGCAGTTAAAGAGTTGGTTCGTGCCATGAATCAGCCAACCAGCTCTGAGATGAACCGCAACATTAGCTTGATTTAAGCAAAGCGCATTTGTAAAACGTAAAGCAAAAAGAGTGTGCCTATGTTTTCTTTTAGGAAGGATTAAACTAGTCATCCCACGCAATAAATAAAAATCATTTTAATTTTTGATTATTTTAGTAGGACATAGGCACAACAAGCAACATATGATGACAAAGCACTGCCATGATTTGAATACACATGCATTATCATACACCACTTTAATGAAGTGTGTCATATGAACATGAAATAAATTGAATTTTTATGATTGTCTCAATCATCTGTACATGAACTCGTATTGTATTCTTATGCTTATATACTGTAAATACAAATACACCACACATCTAATCCAGAAACAGTATATTAAGTCATGTGAATTGACTTTAATATTCCAGATGCTTGATATTCAGGGAGACATACAGTCTGAAAGTTAACGTCTGACATCACTAAAACAGAAGTAACATTGCTTAATAACAGGAGACGGTTTAAAAGCAATGATTTTCACAGAGACATGGAACACTGTCTCTCTACCACAAATCAAAGGGTGACATTGAATTTATTCACATCGCATCTTGCTAAATTGTCAGTATTAAAGAAAAGTAGACTAGATTTAGATCTCACTTTTTGACAGCGGCATACTAATGATGTGCTGATGATCATATACAGCCTCTATACAGGAAACAGAGCCTTGAATAAAATGCTGGATCTGCGTATGAGTAAATATGCATTTTAAATCTGTTTAAACTTGGGAACTGCTAGATAGGTTTACATCAGCTACAGTTATTAGCTGAACAATGCAGATTCTTATGCGAGTGCGAAACATAGATCAAAGTTTTACAGTTGTGTAGAGAATAATGTTGGCATAATTATCCCTAATGCTATTCTCTCAGTTTCAGAGTCCCAAATTTATCATAAAAGACAATCAAAAATTGGACTGCAGAGTTAGACAAGAACCAAAAACAGTAATGTTTTGTAATGCACCCCATTTTGTATAGTTGTGCATTAGTGTTGAGACACTGCACTTTTACTCAGTACTGGCCAAATGTGATGTCCACGAAAGGAGTATTCCTATAATATTTGAAACCATCAAATGATGAGGTACACAAATGGTTCAAACCATCTAAAAACATATTTACAAAGAAAAACATAGAACATGAACAGAAACAGGAGCTCACAGGACACTGACTGTATAGAGTCAAACCAAAAATGATTCAGACACCACCAGACATCATTTTTTATATTTTTTCACAACATGGTGCAGGATCCTGTAGTAGTTCATTTATGTTATGGCTGGAATACACTACAAGACTTCTAAAATCTGAAAAGATTTTTTAAACTTGATTTCATACATTTGCAGACTTTTTGAAAGTTTCAGATAGAAATACACTTACTGATCAAATCTGCAAACTGAAAAATCTGAGCAAAGGCTAGGAGTGTATTTTAGCCTTAAGTGAAGATAGCAAAATAAGAAGTGTCTGTACTAGCTGTACAAGATAAAACCATCACATCCGTTTTAAAGTAAATAAAGTGTGCGCTTCTGGACAAGACAGAGCGGCAGCAGTGCATGCTAGGAAGTGAAGACTAAATCTTTCGATCTGATGTTGAGAGATCAATCTGTCATAAACAGCTTTACTCGCCTGCACGTTTGTGAACATATTCATTTTTATTCCTTTATACATACAGTGTCTATTTTTATATATATGAAGTAGCCTGGAAAATAAATAAAAACATTCTTTCAGGATTCAAAACTGGTTAAACAGCCATGCTCAGCAATGAACTAAGTAGTTAGGCATATATCAAGTTTCTGCAGTTGTCTTTCAGAAACAAAAATATAAATTACAAAAGTTGGAATTGAATTGTGCTGGGAAACCGACAAGAGAGGTTACTGTTATTAAGGCACTATTTGTGACCTTTGTAAAACTGCTTTAAAAAAACTAAGTACAAATCCTCTGAGGGAAGTATTCACCTTTTCCATTAACAATTATTGTGAACACTATTTATTAATTTACTTTCGTAAGAAAGAAGTCATCATCATAATCATCACCTAAGCCCTCTGCATTTTTAATGTAGGCAAATACTTGTAAAAGTTAAATGAAACTTTTTTTCAGAAATGCTTATCAGGAAAACATATCTGAACCAGACTATAATATGGATCAATAATAAGGAATCTAGAATATTCCTAATCCTGACAACGCAACATTAGGATTTATATGTTTAGGTTGCCATCACTTATTGTGCTCTTGTCCCCCTTTGCCACCCCATGTGTAAAATCCTGGACACACCCCGAAATTCTTCAAACAGTGGACTACCAGTAAAATCTATAAAAATTTGGGACTAAAAATGTTTCAGGCACTTTTTGACCTGACCATGTTTCGCTAAAGTGTTTTCTTTAATGGCTAATGCAACATTTGTACACACCACAGACTGAGCAAAATAAAGCATTGCTTGGTAAAAGGTTGTCCTGAATTGGTACTATCTGATTGTGTACTTCAATTTTACAGCTGACAGCTATTCAATATCCTACATGACATACCTTTCTATCAAAGTTATCTGACATTATCAAGATGAATTTGTCCTGACATAGATGAACTCTAAATTCTTGTCATATTATATGACCATATTATAACAGCGAATAAACTTAGCTAATGTGTAAAATGTTGATGGTGTCTGAATACATTTTGGTAGAAAAATATAAGAATATAAAAGAATATGCTTAGAAAAAGCTCACAGGAAATTAAGCATCCACTGACTACAATTGTATCAGTTATTAATTTGTGGAACGTTTCTTAGAAGTAAATGATCTGCATGTGTTGTACGTAATTCTTGTGTGTATGTTTACACTGCAATCACTCAACATGCATACAAACTCTTGACTTTAGTGCATCGATATATTGTAATGAAGAGCGAAGATGTTGGAGAAGTTTGACATCTATAAACGTATCATATGCACCCAAAAATATAATTATGCAGATATTTCAGTTCTAATCAGCACTCCAAGTGCACTCAACAAATCTTCAATCTATTCCCACGGACCTTTGAATGAAGATACTACAAACAACCTCTAATCCTATTGCACTCTGCCTCACTAGAATTAAAGCGTGACCATACTAAAAGAATAGAAGTACAGATGCTTAAGAAAGTAATCAGCTGTTTGAATAGTGGGTAGACCCTGTAACTGGCCACCTGTCCACTCAACCCACACTACAACAACAAGTGGTATAGAGCAGTGGTTCTCAATCCCGTCTTTCCACTATCGAGACAAAAACTCCATGGGGGGCCCCAAGATGGATTCAAGAGGAGCAAAGATTTTGTGAAATTTTATGAAAAATAGACATTTTTATCATAAATATTATGCAACCAAATGTCAGAAAAATAAGACCACCAAACTATAGAATTGATGTTTCAGCATTGTATAACTGAATATGTTTTGCTTTAACTATAATTCTAAGTTGAAGATTATGGGTGGTATCTTACACCAGGCGCAACTCGGTGCAAGGCGCAGCGCAAGTTTTGCTAGTTATAGCCCGACACAATTCTCATTTTCCCGTCCTGCACTAGATTGTTTAAAAAGCAAATGCATTTGTGCACATTTGTGCGCTCATGGACGTGTTGGTCTAAAAAAGAGGTTATTCAGGCTCATTGTTGGCGCTTGTGAAGATCTGAACTGAAAATAGATTGCAACATTTTTTGGCTATTCAAAGAGCGCGTTGGTAAAAATGTGCCTTTGGGCCCACACTTTGTTTTTTAAGAGAATCGACAACCCTTTCAGATCCGGACGCACCAACCGTTTCCCTTTCGTTAGACTGGCTAAAAAGGTGGATTGGGACACACGCTGAGTGCACTTGCGCCGTGCGCTTTAGACCATGCGCATAGATCTTGAAAATAGGGCCCTTTAAGTGTTTATTTTGGGGGCCGCAAAGTAATATTCTCTACACAAAGGGGGCCTTACAACGAAAACATTTGAGAACCTCTGGTGTAGACTAAATATGGGTAGTCTATTATATAAGAGTCGTACAGCAGATAACTTGAAATCTGCCATTTTAGGTTGTATTTTCCAATTATTAGGGAATAATAGTTAGGGAAAGGCAGAAAATGAAGATTCTACAGCGATATGAAACAAGCTGGTTTATTACCAGAAACTGCTGGTCCACAGATCAAACACGACAGCTCAGTGATATTACAAAACACACACCAAAGCTGATTTAGTCCCCTACATGCACTCTCAACAGCCATGCAAACTTCTAAGTTTCCATTTAGCAGCAGGGCCTTTCATGCATTACACTTATGACATCAATAAAGACCCCACAAACTGCCACGAACACAGGGCGTAAAACTCACATCATGGTGACATTAACTGATACATTGGGTACGTCTTTGAAGTGTGCACCATCACAGTCCAGCTCCAGATCTCTGCACTGGCACTCAGGTGGGACGTTCCCAAGCACTGGGTGATAGAATGGAAAGGTTAGAAAGAGGAAAAGGGAGATAAGGACAGAGAGAGGGATGGAGAGAGGAAAGGGAAAGACACTTTAGATACACTGCTTCATGTGTTCTCCATTTGATCTTTAAAGTGGTGATATTTATTAATATGTAAACAGTCAAGCTGAACTAATAACCACAGAATTTCTTCGCATACACAGTGGAACCTATCCAAAACACTAGACAGCTTAGCGCACTAATATTTCCTAATTACATTTATTTGATCTCTCAGCCGTATCTAATCTTTAAAGCTAAAATAATTTTTTTTTCAACTTAAAATACTTTGTAAATAAAAGCGTTATAAACAAGCGTTTAAAACACACATCAGTAGAATCCAGAATTACTCATGTTTGCTTTAAAAATCATCATTTATTTACACGCATTTATAGGTAATTTCTCTGTCATATGGTTCATTCAAAACCCATGTGGATCTTTCTTCTGTGGAACAGAAAAGATGATATTTTGTGAATTGTCTCTGTGGTTATGTGTCCATACAATGGAAGTCAATGGGTACCAGTGTTGTTTGGTTGCAAACGTACTTCAAACTTTCGTTTGTGTTCTGCAGAAGTAAACAAGTCGTATACAGGTTTGGAATGGGTGAGTAATTCATGAAAGAAATTTCATTTTTGGGTGAACTGTGTCTTTAAAAGTGATCTGTGTCATTGGGATGGGTTAGGGATCTACTGATCCGACCAAAAGCAGTTGGAGAAAATGTGTAAAACAATCCATATTTTTTTAGCTCTGTCTACTGCCGCAAGTGGCACGGACACAATTGACCTTGAACTCTGTCAACAAATCAGTGTTATTGGATATTTTCGGCAGTTGGACAATTCAACGCAGCCAGACAGAATTTAGCCACACAAGATGGCACACCTGTCTTAACCCCCATTTAACCGAGCGAATGTCTGGCCTCAAATCCAGGTATTTGTGAAAGCCTCTGACAGGCCATCTGTAGCCCAACATGACTCTCTAACAGACTCTCTGTACAACATTACAGCTTACAAAGTGCGCCGACAAAACTACAAAGTAATACTCTATCAACCTTTATTAAAAAAGACGGGGAATTTTGCTAAATTAATCATCTTGAGCCATCCTGGTATCTATACCCAGGGGAAAAAAAGACAAGCAATCAACGCAGGGATAGTGGAGTAATAATGAGGTAAAGCCTTGTGAAAAGCTCATATTGCATTCTAAACACTTCTATAGGATTTTCAAAGCAATCTTTCTTAATGAGGGAGTGAATACAACAAGCAATCAGTCTCAACACAGAGTCTGGATTTTAATTGGTTATCCAGACCGTTTTAGACCGGGTTGCATAGGTCTGCTTGTACCTCATTAACTGACTACTGTCCATGTGCTTGAGGTCCATGTATAGGGCATTTGTACTGTTTCCATATAATGAAACTGCCTCAGCCCTTTTGATATGTAAATGTCTTAATCTCACTGGAAGAAAATATTAGCGACTGAAAAGGAGCTCTTGTAAGCAGTGAAACCAGTAATACGTAAAGAGTAAATATTTTGGGATATTTAAGGTCCTACTTTGTTTATGGAGTATCCAACAACAAGTCTATGTACATACACGATGTTAAAAAACTTTCCTTTTCTAATAACAGGGAGTAGCTATTACCTTACTTCTTGACTGACACTGAAATGATTAGTTCGGCGATTAATCTGTCTAATCCAATAGTGTCTGAGAGTGCAAGAGAGAGGCGTAACTGGTAATGGGCGGAACTTGTAATGGGCAGAACCTGTAATTGTCCAAATCACATGGAACAACGCGAGTTATCAAAAATGAGATATTGACAAGATCACCTTCTTATTTTATGCCTTAATATTATGTACTGGTTTTTGACGGAAAAAGTAGATACTTTTGACAGCGGAGCAAGTGTGTGCACTGATACAGACGCGAAACTGAAGTCACGACTGTTTCCTTAGGACACTATAATTATTAACAAAGACAAACAGCAACTTGTTTTAACATTTAAGCATTTCTTTATTAATAATTTATCATGTATTATTAACTGTTTAGTTTAATTTATTCAGCGACGCATCATTTGGCCTATTTATTAATTTTGTGCAGCGCAAGTAGACTCCGCCCTCTAGCGGTGTTACTACTCGGTCCGTACCGGTAGCAGTTTTTAATTGCTTTTCTTCTCCAGATGTATGCGTGATATCCTATGTGACACACCATTACGAGACAGGAAGGAGATATTAACTCTGGGTTTATTTACATGTGGAACATTCGACCATCTGTGACGTCCAACATCCGATTCCTACCGGGAACTCTCTTCAAGGTTGCACAGGAGAACATAATGACATGATACTAATATAAGCCCTCTGCTGGCCACCTCCACCATACAACACTACATCACTACATTATGTCACGGTTTATATGTGACACAAGTTCAGTTTAATAAAGAAATAAATGAAAAAGGTTACGTTTGTTATACACAATTTCTGAAGATGTTAGAGTTCTAAATATTTCAGCATACTTCAACAAATCTGCATTTAAGAAACACACAATGCATTAATTTATTAATTGTTTATTATTTATTTATACATCTGTTTATTCTTTTTCAATCATTCACTCCCCCACCCATTCACTCATTCACTCCCCCAGTCATTCACTCATTCACAAAAAATAATCGCATGCGTTAAAGTTGACAACCCTAGTTTCAATAAATCGTAGACGAAACGATACCACATTTAGGTATTTGGCAGACGCTTTTATCCAAAGCGACTTACATTGCTTTATCCTATACATTTTACATTGGTATTTGCAATCCCCTGGGATCGAACCCACAACCTTGCGTTGATAACGCAATGCTCTTACCACTGAGCTAGAGGAAAGCTCTACATTATTGCATTATTGAATTATCTCTTTAACATTAACTCCATTCATGTTTGTCATAGAATGTTTCAGAATGCAATACTTTAGATTTACAACTTTATCGTTTTACAAATCTAGACCTACTTTGTTAATCTACACTGATTATTGGCTCCTTGACATAATGTTAAATGTTTTCTCATTTGTGTGTCACAAATGAAAAAAAGCACTGCTAAATCAATATATGTAATGTAAATGTACTGTAAATGAAAGTCCAGGCTGTACCGAGAGCCATTAACAGGAAAATGATGCTTGTCAAAATGTCTCTGCCGGTTAGGATAATATTCGGAATAGATGCTCTGTTAATAAAAACTTGGTTCTTCAAAAAGAAAAAACGTGGTCGATTAGAGCGAGTTCAAGATGAAAGTTTAGACTGTCCATCAACTGTCAATTGTTTTATTTGGATGGTGAAAATCAAATGAGCTCAGAGAGCATAAAAACCTCACAGCAATGTGATTGTAACTCAGATGCTCTTCACATTTAGTTTAATTTTAGAATAATGCTTCTAAATTGCCCGTTTATTAAATCAACTGTTTAACTGACTGGATTATTAGGTCAAATAACATAGTACAGTTACTGCAAAATATATGACTAAGCATCCTCTGCTCTCGAACAGTTCATTAACAAACCAATGAAAGAGTCAATGAACACGAATGATGTTATGTTTAGGGAAAAAACAAATCAGCCTCCAAAAGCATGTGCACACTAGCACATCAGCAACCGAGGCTCTTATATTTGGATGAAAGTGTCTCCAAAATTATTAAATGTAAATGGAGCTCAGCATCTATCGGTGACCAGACACATTCATCAGTGTTCAGACACTTGACGTATTTCTCACATTTCCTCTTCAGACTTTTTTGTGTGATATTTTAATGAAGGGGATCACAGTAATAATGTCAGAATGAAAAATGTCTTATGTCTTATTCTTCCATCCTTCTTTCTAATTGACCATCACCCTGAATTGTTATAATCACCAATATTTTGTCGCAGAACAGAAAAGGCACCCCAAATTAGATTTTGAACACATTTTTGACATTGTGAACTGATTCCTGGGACCACGGCCTAGAACGTTACCACACAGCAAACATACAAATATGCATTATTCCCCCCTTGGTTCGAATTCTTATAAATGTGGTTTAGCTTAAGCTTCTGAAATGTAAAATTCCCAGCATACTCACAGCAGGCGTTTGACTTGGCCCCAATGTTATTGCTGGGTATGCCAAAATAGTTATCAAAGAGATGTGGCCATCCGTTATTGTCCCCTGCAAGAAAAACAAGGAGAATAGTTGAGTAATGGATTATCATATCAAACAGCTTGTGATTGCTAAAAACCTCAAAAACAAATATTTCATACTGCCTGTTTTCAAGTCTACCAGCCATTTGCTGTGTCACAAGAGCTCACAGGTGCAAGAAAATAACTAAATACCAGGATGAAACATGTAAGAGATTAAAAACCACTTCTCAGTATGAGCTTCGTTATAAATAATTCCACATTTTGGTTTCATCTTATTTTTCAGCAATATGGTTTACAACTTCAAAAGTCATGGAGGAAACACAGCAGACACAATGCAAATACGCGTGACTTCAGTGTCATTTCCTATTTCCCAACATCTAACATCTCAAGCAAATGATTCTTGACCTTCCAGCCTTCTCCATCTGCTGTTATCCGTCACTTTCTTAACAGTACAAGAGAAAAGTAGTTATCATCAACCATCTGAACCATGTCACCTCATAGCTTTTCTGACACAAGAACATCATTAAAAAAAGCTGCGCCCACATGCTGTTTGTCACTGTGGACAGAGGCTTAAAATATCTGTAATGTAGAAGATAATACGTTGAAAGGTTCAGTCATGCTGTGATCTTCATGTTATACATGTCCAGAGTCTCAATGAACTGAAGCAGCCACTTAGATACACCAGATTAAGAATAATCCATCAGAGCATCACAAATGATCAACATAGAAACGCTGATCTGCCAACACCTTTCTAACCTGCCACAATCACATGGACATGTCCGTTCACATATAACACATTTAACACTGTGTAAAAATAATGAAAAGGATAGGGCTGGGATTCACGGTAATGATTTTATTTCACAGTAATGATATATACCATAATATAGAGGGAAAATTCAATTAACCGCATTCTCACTTATACATGTTATACAAAAGAAAAATGAAATCTGTTTCATTTGAAATCAAATCCTCAGCATATAAAAGGACATTATTTATATTTTTGTAGGGTAAGGCATAATTTCTGCGTGATTTTTTGTACAGTTTAGGACTTAAAAATGCTGTAAATGTAAGTTTAAGTTTCTCAAAAATCCAGATAAATGATAAAAATGCTATGTTAAACTTAACAACACCGACAATTCCCGATGACACACTGCTTAAAATGGAAACAAGATTTTAGAAACATAATATGCATGAATAAATAAATAATAAGAATAAATATTTCCTCGAAACAAGGTAGTTTAATAACTATGACTTGTTAAAGGTTATTTTAACAAGGCTATTTGAAGGTTATTTTCATCTTCAAAATGAAAATTCTGTCACTATTTACACGGTGTCTTGTTATTTCAAACCTGTATGATTTTCTTTCTTCCGCACACAAAGGAGGATATTTTGTAAAATGTTGATAACAGAACAGCACAGCCTGTCATGATTCCAGCTCTCCTTGTCAGGTATTTCTTGGTCTAGAGTTGGAATCATACAGGATCCTTTAGCTTCATGTGGGAGAGAGTCTCTGGTCTGCGTCATTGTTCCTACCCTCCTGTTTCCTAGTTTGTGTTAATTAGCTTTCCTTGAGTGTTAATCCCTTGCACCTGTTCCCTCTTGGTACCTGTTCCCTTTTGGTTTCTCTCCCTTTAAAACATCCTCGTGTTCATTGTCCTGGGCTGGTTCATTGTATGCTGTATGTGTTACCGCGTTTGTAAGCTGTGTTTGCCTTGTACCTTGTTCCTGGTCACTGTTTGAATGTTCCTTGTTCGTGTTTCCCTGTATTTAGTAAGTGTCAGTTTAGTGTTCTTATCAAGTGTTTTGTTTTTGTAGTCTTAGTTTAGTCACTCAGTGTCTCTGTTTGCCGTTATATTATCCTGTCTTGTTTTCCACCTCGTGGGTTTTGTTTTGTCATTTTATAGTGTTCTTTGTTATGTTTAATAAATTCTTGCTAACCCCTTCACCACCGTGCTTGCCTGCAATTGGGTTCTCCCTCAAATCCATTACAACAGCCCCTCATTCACGTCTCTTCCATGGACCCAAAGTCAATGCAAGTGAATGGGGGGCTGTTAACAACATTCTTAAAAATATCTTGTGTTCGGCAGAAGAAGGAAAGTCAAACAGGTTTGAAATGACAAGAGGGTGAGTAAATGATGAGAGAAGGTATATTACTCCTTTAAATTAGTTTCTTTACCATTATACAAGCAGAGATAAACGCCAAGTGAATCTTTATATCTTGCTGTCTTTACTCGTTTCGACAACGAAAACTAAGCTTTTTGAAAAAATAACTTAACAGCGATTCCAATTTATCCACTTTTATCACATTATAGTGTGAATGAGGAAAACGGAGGGTTTTAAAAAACGTTGACATGTTTTTTAGTCGTGTGATGCAATTGTTTTGGCTGCTTTCCAGTCTTTCAGCATTAATGTCAATTCACGCATAGTTTAGATTGCATTTTAAGAGATTGAATATTTAATTATTTGCAGCTATGGTTTGCCAGCGGGGCGCAAGTTAATTTCACTTCAGCTTTTGTAGCTTTTAAGACTTGTTACCCACAGTCGCTACCACTTAGTCCGTACATAAAAAAAATCTCTTTCCGAAATAATACAGGCATACGAGTCTTAAATTTTACACATGCACAGTACCTGGATGTAAGCGTTTTCAGACGTTTCAGAGTTGATGGGCAGCGTTTTGAAAACGATTGAAAACATTAGTGTGGTCGAAGAGCTTTTTGAAAATGAAGACTTGGTTTTCAAATGAAAGCGCACTAGTGTAGACTTAGTCTAAAATAACTTGAATGTACTGTAACTCTACACCCATTCAATCGCATGAGCTCGGGCTGTCGTTTATATGTACATGGAGTAGATTCCTCATTTGACGTATGAACACCACGTGTTGCAGAAGAAGAGCTGAAGCAACTGCGATAGTTTCAGTGCAGAGTCTTTGCGGCATCCTTATCCATGGCTCAAATCTGTTAACATCCCAGGGTTATGATGTCGTAAACAGTGGCAGTTCCGAGCTGCATTTTTATACAGTATTTGATTTCTTTTAATAGTTCAAAATAATAAATTTGCACATGGTTTATCAAAAAGCAAATTTTAAAAACACCACACGTCATAAAAACAACATTTAAAGGATTTTAAAAGTTAATGTAATGACATGTTCATTGACCGTTTCTTCTACTCTGTTTTCATTGGTAGCAAATCAATTATAAAAATGCTAAGTTAAACTTGATGACACAATTGCCATTCGACACGGTGACTTAAAATGGAAACAATATGCTTTATAATATTCATGAGTAAATAAATATTTCCTAGAAACCAGGTAGTCCAATAACTATGAGCAGTTAAATTGGTTCCTTTACAATAATAAAAAAGAGATAAACACCTAAATTAATCTTTTTAGGGCTGTCTCTACTCGTTCTTATTGAATCAATTTGGATTTGGGACTAAGACAAGTGATTTACCAGTGGTCCTCCATGACATAACTTTTAATTTCAGGAAAGGTTAGATATGTGGAGTGTTTTCTGGGGTCATTGAAACATATTTTAAACTGCATTATAAGCAGAAATTATTTCTATTGGGCTATAACATTGACACATTGCTTGCGCAACACAACACATTTTCTATAAATTTTCTATGGTGTTTCTCTGTGTCATGCAGGCAATTGATTTGCATGGGTGAAATACAAATGTTAATTAAACATCTAAGCTGTGCTACAAAGAGCGCGGACAATTTCAGAAGTAAATTATCTCTCCTTACAATGTGAGCCATGTCAAGAACCTGTTTTTACTATAACTAGACAGCAAAAGGAAACATGAAAAATACAAAACAAACTACTGTAGATCCATGTGTATTTTGAAATTTAAAAGAGTAATACTGTTTAAAGCTCTGTCTTTATTCATTCATTTACACTGTGCACCGGTTTTACAGAAAGGGCGTAGCTTAAACCTGGACTAACCCTTAGTGATTAGGATATATTTCTTCATTAGGATTATTCAATTAGGATATTTAAACTACTTTTATGCTCTCGTAAAAAACATTACTGGTGTGCATATTGAGACAAAACAATGGCACTGCGTACTTTAAGATTTTTTTAAGGCGAGTTATTTTCAGTAAAGACAGCTCAAACATTCATTTTAGTCTGGGATAACCCTCAAGCCTTGTCTGTGAAACTGGGCATATATGTGCCAACTTCAAACACTGTAACTGAATAATTTCATTTTACTTGCAAAAGTAAGTGAAATATGCCGTCAAGATTTTATGTAAAAACAAAACCAAATTAGATGACATGTGAACAAAGGATTATTTTTTATATTTTTGCCAACTCGTCAATTATATATTGGATATATCAATCTAAAATGTCAAATGCTCTCTATTATGCATCCATGAAAACATTTTGTTTATTTTCTTTGGCACCGCAGTTTCAATCTAGGTGTTTCTCGCAAGTAAATTTATCATTGTGAACCGAAATGCCAAAATGCCAAGGCTGATGACTTCCTTCATAAACTCTAATGGAAAAAAATTGGATATTGCTTCCTGTCACACATCCGACAATGAAAGCACCTGACAACCCAAAGAAATAAATGACATTGCATTCCAACAATTTACAAAAGAAATAGACAAAACAATCACAAGCTTTTATCATAGATTCTTATTGCCAGTATGAAAAGTGGTCCATACTGAAATGGCACGAATTATTAGCACAAGAAAAGCCAATTGCTTTAGACTGGAATCTCAATAATATCAAAGTTAATTAATGTTTTTATTTAGCAATCAATTAATTAAACCCTAAGCTAATCTGATGTGATTTACTATGTACGCCATGAAAAACAAACCAGCATGGTTAATGATATTATTTCTACTCCTCTCGACAGAATTGAAGAGTGACTGGCAATTCAAAATTATTTATTTTTAATTTTGAGAAAGAATACAACAGTATTTATCGCCTGAAGAAAACATGGTTGCTTTTAAGACAGCACTTCACATTACATTTGTGAACAGCATTGCAGTGTTTTTTGGGACAGCCTTAATCCACCATCGACAGATAATCAGGCTATATTGTTCCCTGAAATATGTATTTTTTCTCATTCAGCCTTATTCAACTCATCATGTGTTTAGACACCATAAGAAAGGACCGTCCTTATTACCGTTGCTTTTATTGGAAACCCATGCTAACTTAAATTAAACAGAATAATACATAATTTTCACTTATTTACATTTTCATTTCCAAAAAAAGTCTCCCAAAACAGAGTGGTCTGAACACAGTGGGATTTATATGGGATATTGTCAACCTTTACAAGCATTTTATCAAGTTCAAGTTTTTTTATGAATCGAATAGTATTCTAAGCTTTGCTGCAAGATACAGACATAAATACATCAACACTATCCTTGTTTGCAGGACAAGCATGAATCAAAAAACGACTTGTTATTATTAAGCAGTACACTGCATTCTGGGTAATGCAGAGCACAGTTTGACTCCCTCAAAGCTTAAAGTAATATGTCAAGGACGGTGTAGTAATCTCTGAAAGTATACTATTCATGCTGCGGTATCAGATACAGTGCACATGAAACAAAGAAAGGCATTACATATAAAGTAGTGTAATGTTTTTTACTTATGTTGTCCTTTTCTGGGATTCTTGACAAAAGAGACATTTCATGTTGCCATAGATTTCATTCTAAATAAAGAATTTTAGAATGCAGAATACAATTGTGCAATTGCTTTTACTTTTTTGCCATACAGTTCATGCAGTTGTTGGTGCCTAGTTGCTTCCATCTTGCAATTTTAAACTCTTTACAATAACATGGTATGGCACTATACAGAAGAAAAAATTTCAAATAAAAATATTGTTTCTATTTGCATTTATACGTAGGAAATGAAAAATGGAGAAACAGGTAATAATAACAGAAAAGATGCTCTGTATTTTTTCAGACCTGTGCAAAGAGATATTCACATTCACTTTTAGGCATAGAACAGAAATATTTGTACATGTATTTTGGAAAAGTTAAAAAATATCTGTTTTAATGTGATAGCCTTTTATCACAGTTTTCATGTCTTGTCATGCTGTCAGTCTTTCACATTGCTGTTGGGTGACTCCTGAGGCTTGATTTTGTTGAAATTCAACAGACACTGGACTGGAATGACCACATACATGCTGAATAAATGAACATTTGAAATGGTCTCTTAATTTTATCCACAGCTGTATATATTTACATTGTCTCTTGGAAATGATCTATGCCCATTAAATGACTCATCAATTTGAGTAATCATCGTGAAGATTAAGCAACGAAACTCAAGATGAGTTTCTTTATTCAGGTTATAATCTCAATGACATTTTTATTGCCGACAGATTGTGCTCATCTTTTGTGACCATTTCATCCATCTTCATGTGAATGATCGAGGTCACAGTGCATTCAGTTTCATAATAAGGTGAGGATATCACTCTGGGGAGAGAGATACGAAATAAATGACAAATGATAACGGTATTGAGCACTGGCTTCAAATGAAAGCAAACACTTCTACATAAGCACAGATGACCTTTCTAACAGATGCCGGACACAATTACACCTCACTGGTGTGATGCATTGCCACAGAGTTCCCGTGGTGCACCTCACAATGTACTTGAAAGAACCAAACAAAATCTAAAATCACATTACCATAGCTTTCAATCCATGATAATGGCAAAATACAGATTACATTGAATCCCAAATCAGCTTTGGATGAGAATTTTTCCCACAGGAAAGAAAGATAGCAAATTACATCTCTTTTATATCTCAGTAGGCCGAAATGAGATTAGATCAAATGAGCAAATGGAGAATTTTGATTTTAACTTTCTTGGGCGACAGACTCTAGTAATCTCACATGTCTCAGTTTCAGAAGAGATCATTCTACAAAAATAGACCTTGTCGGTCATAACAAAAAAATAAATTTGGAGTCCAACACTTGAGAGTTTATTCATAACTTGAAATCTTTGATGCTGCTCTGGTAGATGGCGAACTTGATAACAACATTTTACGATTTTGAATGTGTTTTTACTTTTTTGAGTGCCTCATGCTTGATTGAAAGGGACAAAAAGTTTGCTCTGAATGAACAAAGAACGCCCAGAGGAACATTTTTGTATGCAGCAGTGCTCCAGTTTAACCAAACTTAGACTTTCATTCCACACGCTCATCAACTATTAAATGATGAGAGGATGATGGGGCCATTAGTCACCAGAGAGAAAATCAAGGGCCCTCCCTCCATCAGGACCAATTTCAAACAAAGACATCACCCTTCTTTCTGCTTTAAACATTTGATGGGTCTCGGTGTTTGATAGGTTTCATTTTGGGGCCAGCGGAGAGGAAGTGAGAACCATGAAATGGTGGCTTTATAGAAGAGGGAATGTCAAAGATAACTATAATTAATGTGCTCGTGAAATCCTTCGCACAGTCTCGGTTCCACATACCGAGGTTCAGACTAATATCGACAGCGTTCTATTAGTCAGCGGATATTCACGTACGTGACAAATGCACAGATACAGTCTGTCAGTTCTTTATTAAGCTACAGTTCAGTGTTCAGTCATACCGCTGCCAGAAAATTATTTACCAATGATGTCATTCCAAATGTGTATTCTGTTGCTCGTGAATTTCCCATTGAAAACTTTGACCAACAAACTCAAAGCTATTAAAAAAATCAGTAACACAAACATCTGCCACTCCATAGGAACCACAACTCCCCCAGATAACATTTAACCTTACCTACACCTCACATCTTTCAACTGAAGATGCACACATTTAATCTTTAAGAAATATAAATGAAATCTAAAATACCCAAGAGAACAAAAAAACTGTGATAAGTGAACACTGTATATGGATAAACATTTTGGATTAATCTGTGTTAAATGACAAACTAAATATTCTGAACTTGCATAGTCAGATTCTGCTGGTGAATGTTACGGAGGTTATTTATTATACGTTGCTATACTGAGTACAGCATTAGCATTTTTATCTTCATCAGAATTACATTTCATAACATTAACATCAAAATGAATAATGGAAGTGTTGAATATAGTTCCCGTGAAATATGCGTTCCAGATGCAGTTCGGTGGTTTGCGGAAAAGATATTAATAAACTTTAGACACAGACACCATAAACAGGTAGAAAAAGCATAATAGCGGTGGATCCAAATCTGCATACTGTACTGTATAATACAAATTTGTATAATATAATAATTCAGTTTGTATGATAAAACGAACACTCCAAAATTAATTTATCTTTTTCTAAAGATACTATTTATAGGGACGTGTTTAAGAAAAAGGGTCAAAATCTCTCCCAAATTCCAGATGATTTATTTCCAGATTTATTTACCGCAAATTTAAACAGGACAAACTGGTCAAAAAAAAGTTTGCAAGTCTTGAATAATGTAAAGAAAACATGATAATTTTCATGTTTTAACACCACAATTTGTTTTACCTGTATCTGAGCCAAATTACTGTATGTAAAACTTAAAAAAATCATGACTACCTCCTACTAATACCTTACTATCCTAATATAAACAGCTTTCTTGGAGGAACAGACTGTCATTTCTCACCTACTTTCTCCGGATGTCTTCCACTAATCTGGAAAGATCAGCAGATTCTTTAGTTGTCTCTAAGAATCGTCATAAAACCCTCTCTTCCGTCAACATCTGACCCATAAGCACAGTCTTCTACTTCGTTTCTTTTCAATTTTACTGCCCCTGCCCAAAAAATGATATTCTTAGCTTTGTTACTTTGGTAGGCTTACTGAGACCAGTTTAACTGCACCAATCCATTGTTGTTCTTTTGTCGCAGATATCGCTTCATTGTTTTCCCCTACTTTGTAAGTCGCTTTGGATAAAAGAGTCTGCGAAATGACTAAATGTGAAAGCAAAAAATGTGTATTAAAATTCAATTTATTAAGAAATGAAATGGATAAAACACTGAGTGACAAAAAATAACCACTTGTGAGACCTTGTGAACACGTAAATCTAAAGAACTTCATGCACACTGAGATGAAGTCATCAAGAATTCATTGAAAGTTGAATAAAGGTTTCAGCTTTAGATAACATATCAATAAAACAGAATGGCAGCAGGTGCGTCCCTTGCCTAAACTTACCCATAGAGACAAGGTTTCTGTTGAAACAATTGATTAATCATAAATGTATTATTCAAGGTTCAAGCATTGGGTTAACAGTAACACACACTTCTTATATTGAATATACAGTAAATAAATTAAATTAAATGAATTAAAGCTGTGACTATAATGCCTGTTAGCAATATTAGTTGCTCATTGTACTGCAGTGCAAACAACCTGAGCTGTTTCTACACCATGTTACTCTTCGCAAACACTTACGTTTGTTGACTATCAATAATATCAACACAAGGCTGTTTGTTTCTGGTACAGCAAAAATTCAATATGCACTGCGTTCCAAAGTCTTGGGAGTTATTCATATAATGCTATAATGCTGTGAATTCAGATTCACAGCATTATAGAGGGAGAATCAAACCTTACAACAACAAATTCCCAGTCTCATCTCCAGCTTACAAAACAATCCCATGCAAAACAATTTACAACGGCTACACAATGGAAGTTTAGAAAAGTCAGCATTGATGCAAAAGAAAAAATCATTTTAAAATCCAGACAACAGATGATGGTATTAAACAGACCGGACCGTCACCATAATGGATTGTCTACAGTGCAGTGTTCGATGATAAATCAAAGCATCGTGCCATTACCCATGACAAAATGTATATGCACCCACAGACGGACCCTCTGTTTCTGAGAGACTGAGATTTTACAATCCGACAAAACTCTCGAGGTTCAAAGCGTTCATGGCAAAAATGACAAATGTCTTTCTTTGTAGCATCACCCAGTGTAAAATGGTCTTTCATCCACATGAGAGTGGAGGAGAGACAGAATGAAATTGACTGCGGGTGGGCCCGCTTCTCGATTCAGTTTTATATAGAGGTTCAATTGTTTATCCAAAACTTTATTATCTATATAATCTCAAAGCCACTTTTCCTTTCCTTTCTAAAAAAGCTGTATGATCTTTTAAGAGGTCAAATAAAGCTTATCATTTACGGCGCCCCGGCTTTTCATCTAAGTTTCATAGGAACAGTCAAAATCATGTCTAAATTTCCACACTACTTGCTATGCCTCCTCTTCACAACGTCAGATAATTCATGTCTACTGTTTAGCCCGAAAACCAACATGACATTTCTGCCCCTGAAATCGATGGTGACAAGTGAAATGTGATAAGAAATGTGGAAGGTAATCTCATACGCCGTAATACCAATCTCGGGGATTTTAAGAATAGCATTAGAGGTTGTTGAAGGATATCAACGCTCCTGTCTATCTTGTTCTGCTTGGCTCAACACACCGGGCTAAATAAATGTCCTAAGATATTATGTGCATTGTGACATTTCCATCCGCTCTGACCTTTCACAGTCTGGTGCTGACACAGGGCAATGAATCTTCACCATGTTCGACGTCCCACCAAGGCCGTGAGAGCGAGTAAGACAAGGTTAAATACGGTGCTCACTGCTGAAGGGGACAAATGTTGACACTCAAGAGCTTGATACAGTTGTGGTGATGGATGCTGTGAGACAGTTGCCAAATGGTTGGTCATGCAACATTTCTGACATGAACAACATTATCAGAACCACACAAATCACCTCAAGGGCCATTATAATTTGACGTGACACATCTTATGCAAATAATTACAGCATGATTGATGGGAAATTTCCGCTCAGTTACATTGTGTCTGAACGGCATTGTGCTTTTCTCTGGTCATTGGAAAGTAATTGTTATTGTGTCAATGTCACTCAGTGGAAGGACATAAACATCTTCATTAGTTGTCTTAAAGCTTAAAGCTAAACAATGGATGTTCATGTTTCTAATTTCAAAAAACGCTTTATAATTCACATATTTCAAGTCTATTGTTCACCTTTGTCCCTCTTCTAACAAAACAACTGGATTTCTTCCCTTCTATATAAAGTCCCTCCTTCCGAAACGCTCTGATTGGTCAAGCTGACCAGGCCTGTCGTGATTGGTCCCCACTTAGAGTGTGTGTGTGAAGATGTCCCAGCCATACCATATCAGCGAGCTTCCGCTTCTCAGGCTGTTGTGATTGGTCAGTGCCCCTCTCAGTTTACTTGTATTCATAAACTTTGGCTTTTGGCAATAAACAGTAACAATGTTGTCAAGTTCACTTTATCAGATAAAAACATGCGAATCGATCGAAGTGTAAAGGAGGTCTGCTAGTGCATGTGCAAACGTCAATCTTTGTTAGAGATCGCAAATTGTTTTCCTACTATGGCTAGGGGAATGACACCGGACCGAATGGCGTCAGACCAGTTATATTAGTTAACACTAATAACAGAAGCGTTAGTTTTACCTTTTTATATCGTACCCGAGGATAATAAAACAAGCAGATTGACCAGGAGAAATTTGCAAGCAGGATTTCAAAGGACATTTCATAGAAGTGTTTAAGTGGTATGCTCACACACACCACACAATATCAGTGTATTACACAGAACAGCTTTCACAGCTAATGTTAAAGTCATGGAAGCTGTTATTTGACTCTTGGTTATCGAATGTGTGTCGCTGAATTCTTATTACCAGCTGTAGGACTGTGATGAAAGTGAAAGTAGTTTAGCGTGCAGCTCAGTCAAATGTTTACGATCTCTGATAGCCCAAAACTACTACAGCGGCACCTAATCTTCTCTGAGGAAGGCCTCGCCCCTTTATTGGTGCATTCTTTTGGCGGATGATATTAAATGCACTCGGAATGGTGACATCATGTCCCCAGGAAATAGAAGGCTGTAGTCCGATTCCAACCATTCTATGTAGTCCATGAAAAGCGAATTCTGTTAAAGACAATATCTTGCTTGGCACTGAACTTTGAGCCTTATCAATTTGCAAATATTGTTTATGCTCTAACAGCAAAATTACACACTAACTTAAGGTTGGAAAATGTGATCGCGGGGAATGGGACCTTTAAAAAAATCACGAATAATCGCATGTTACATTAATGTTTTTAAATATATTTTTACATTCTAATAATTTCAGTTTTAATCTCAAAATTATTGTCGAAACAACAGATTTCTTTAACAACATAATTTTATGAAAGGCAACATTCTGATATTAGCACTGCAACTGAAGTATCCATTTAATTAATTAATTAAATTATTTTTACATTAATTAAAGCCGCTAAACATTTAAGTAAAGTACAAATGAGAGCTCTCATGTCTAACAGGTAGGGTATTTACAGAAATGTAATCTTCAATGTCTTTACAGTCTTTAGTCTGAATTCTAAATTAAATACAGAATTAAATTTACAAAACACATTGAATTGAAGTCCTATTTTATTTGATAAAAATTAATGACAGGAGTCACAGCAGCAGGCTTAAGAATGCGGCCCATTTGAGAGCTGGCGCTCTATGCAGATCTGACCCGCGTTCCCATTTTCACAACTCACTGCATTTTTAGGTTTTTATTTAACACGTTGAAATCTGTTCTTATGAAAATGCTAGACAAAACGGGCTTTCTAATATAATCTTGTGTGGGTTTGTTCATTCAAGCAGGATAGAGAACTTAATACTGATGCGCTGTCTGACAGAGATTCACTGACGCAGCCTTTAGCCCGTGATTGTACACACCGGATGGAACTGCTGTCGAGTTGCGTTGTGCCATATCCAACAGCTACAAGCTGTCAATCTATACTGAACGTTTCAAAGCAACTGTTTCAAATCGCGCTTAAATTCATTACATGCATTAGCGCGGTAATGTTGACAGCCCTAATTTTGGGTTATTTAAGCCACACATGCACTCAATTGGTATTTATCCACGGAGATCCTATTTGCATATGTAGTGTGTGCAAACATTTTTCTTTGATAGTGTACGCTTCAATGTCTATTTACAAAATGAAATGAATGGATGGGACTGAAATAGGACAGACATGAAGATAGCACTGCAGGTGAGCAAGTTTAACAAATCAGGCAGAATCCCATAGCAGGAAGAAAGAAAAACTTTTAATAGCCAATTTTCTTTATAAATCATATTCAGTTTATAAAAAGTAAGTAAAATTAGCTTAAAAATGAGTTAAATAATAAACTAATTTTAATAGTTTTATTAAAACTCAAGGAATTTGCACAATTTACATATCATAGCTGTCCTTAGGAAACATTGTCTGCCCAAATTTGCTGATTTTCCAGAAATTTTAAAAAATCTGTCCTTTTTAATGTTTCAATACTTGACAAACACTTTTTAATACTTTTTATTGGTTCAATATTTGCCAAGTGACAAACATAAAGGGTGACTTAATAGTACTGTATATGCAGTCAAAACTTTTTTGATTAGTCTTTAATAATTACAGTGCAGAATGAAATGGCTACTTATGTATTGGGTTGAAACATTTTATTAATAGGATGTTTTATTATTATAAAAAACTGTAGGACTTCTACCAATTCAACGTTGTAAACAGAACGAATTCCAATACAACCACATTGTAAACATTTCCAAAGGTGTACATTTGAGATGCTGTCAGCTAGTGTCTAAACGAGCATAACAGTGTACATTTTCTAGAACCACACTCTGCCAAAAAGATGAATGGGATGATAAAGGAAATATGGCAACAATTTGTAGAGTCGCGTGGGTATTACCGACGAAAAGCGAAGCTAATGTAATGTCATTGAATATCATCATTAGTCAGGAGTGGAAGTTAGTGAACTCAGCTGCACCTTACAAGAAGAGATTCAAGAAAAAGAGAGGTGAAAAACAAGAACACAACAAAAGAGAGAGAGATCCAGCAAGGAGGAACAAAGGATGCAGAAATCAAAAGGGAGATTTAAGATAGACGAGTGACAGTGAGAAATATGGCGATATCAACAGGAAGCAAAGAAAGAGCAAAACAGGGTCAAAAAACACATATGCAGCGGTGCGATACACATCTGTGCTGAAGGATTACGGCAGAAAGAGGTCAAGTATTGTGAGCTATTTAAAAGCCACTGCGTCACACATACCAAACAACATTTCATAGATTTAAATGACAACTACAATGTAAATTCTGCAGTTTGCCGGTCATTATCGCCAAGATAAACCCTGACAAGACAAGGAGCAGACGGGTCTTATATCCCTTTGAAGGGTTTACTAAATGAATAAATATGTGGACATTAAATATTTTAATTATTTTACAATGGACCAATCAAAGTCAAGTATTCATGCAACCTGTGGAATAACGTAAAAATCAAAGCGGGGATTAGAGACAGGAATGAAATGTCGAACTAACCACAATTCTCCTCATCTGCTTGATTCTCACAGTCATCCACACCGTTGCAGTGTAGCAGCTGAGGAAGGCAGGTACTGAGGTTTCCACAGGGGAAGTAGCCCAGTGGGCAGTGTGCCCGGTCCTCTGATACATTAAACATGGTCAACACCACTACAAGAGAAGGAAACAAGAAAACAAAGAAATTCTGCTTTATAGAGTCAGTCTCAGGTGCTGTCACTTCAATTCCATGTGTTTGACAAGATATGCTGTTTAATTCCTTGGAACAACTTCTGCTTATGTACTGATATACTAGATTCCTCTGCCTTTTTTAATTCAGTATTTTTCCACATTAATTATATGCTTAAAATAAACGTATTGTACTTTATGTTATAAAGTGTTTTCCAATGGAAAATAACAGGATGTACCAATTAAAGAGATAAATGGTATGGTTCTGCAAAAGTCCAACACAAAAGATAGTCTCTACATAAGAGCATTAGTCATAATGTCAGAGTTAGTTCAGGCATAATGGAAAGAATAACAAAAAATGACAATATGCATGAATACAGCTCTTTCATCCAACATAACTATATTTTTTTCCTCTAAATTGATACAAACCTTTTCAAATATCTAAACTACTCGAATGTGTTAAGTTATCTGATCATAACACAAAACTACTTTTCTCACAGCCTTTCTACGTGGATGAAATAACTGTGCGTCATCCTTAGGCGACCTATAAATCCATGTATAAACAGCCCAACATTGGTAGTATTGTGTGTCATTGTGAAAAATTGTCATATAGCTAAAACCTGAAAGCAGACAGTAGGGGAAATTTATCACTGAAGTTTTCATATGGAGAAAAGCAGCAAGGTTTAGACTGAGTTTAGACAACATAGGGAGGTATGTAAGGTTACCAAATTAAATGGATGGTCGACGTTTTAGTGAGACATCAGAGATAAGATTAAAGTAAAATAATGTTCTGCACAATCTGTATTTCATTCTCTATATGTGATAAATCGCTAAAATTCAAGTGTACAAATGTTTTGAAGAGGAATTATTTTAATGAGATCAGATTAAAACATTGGAAGAAATAAACAGATAGGTCTTCTGTCAAGTGACCTGATATCAAATCAGAACCCTAATGCTGTTGTTCACATATTTAGACTAAGAAATAAGCATTATATTGATATTTATAAATACATGGAATACAGGACATTGATACAATTACGCGGGATTTAAAAATCACCATTTTTCACGCTTTTAAACTAACTACAGCTTTCAAGTGGATATTTGCTTCAGATGTAACAAAACACACAAACAAAATGAATTTTTGATTTAAAACCTAGGCAACTTGCCCAGATAGTATGAGGCATTGCAGCTGCGTTAATACGCGCAGAGGTATGCCGCCTACGTAGGGAGGTCATGTCGCTAGGATTTGACACACAACCTCAAAGTGCACTTATTATTCCCAGAAACTGTTGCATCCGTTGAACTACGATACGACTCACGAGATATAATACCGTCATCCTAACGACAGACCACTTCAACATTCAATGGCTGCACCAGAATCGTAAAAACAAACTAACAATCAAATAGCCTATTAATCGATTAGCCTATTCAAAATGGTCATTGTTGGTCATTTCGTTAAAAACAACAATTTAAACACTTAAAAAACTCACCAGACTACAATATCTAAAAAAATATTCCGCGCTTATCCGTCAAAAATGTACAAATTGTTACAGTAAATGCAGCTGACTTCTACATAGTAAGAGTAAAATCAATTGTGCATAACCTAAATAATGAAAAACTTGCAAAATATAACTCACTTGACACCCCGCACATCAGGATGCCGGCGATGTGAGCTTGCATGTCAACAGGGATTGAGAATGTGATGTGTTGATCCAAATGAAGGTATCCGACAACAGTTCAAAGCTCTTTGCTGTTTTCCCAGACCGTGCAAGAGCTGTGCAATGCCTTGTTGCAAGAAAAGTGAAAAGAAAGTTGACCGAGCTTTTGGAGAGGTCCGATTGTTCATTGAATTGCAAGGAGTCTAATCGTATCCAGATCAACAGTGCGACGCGAGGCGGCGGTGCGCGATGTTCTCCGGCGCGCGTATGGATTACGGAGCGCACAGCTGCTCAAATAGTGATAGCGCACACACATGCCCAGACACCTGGGGGAGGGACTACATGAAATTCAGCTCCAAAAGATGAAAAGTGTATGGGATGATGCTTTATTCCTGGGCTGCTAACTGAAAGTTGTACGGTCAGAAGGGGACTTTGGCTATGAAAAAGGAAATTGGTGCATATTGGAAATGGATTTATCTAAGGCAACTTACATTCACATGTGTCTGTGTTGCTCGACAGCACTTTCTTAAGCACTCAAGAAATGTTGCCTGGCCCTATAGACGACCTTTCCACAGGCCAATTATTATGAGTCATTCCACTGTTTCTCTCTGCTCTGTTCCCCCACATCTACATGACATTTTCATCACAGTATAGTGACACAACACCCAGAGTGGAGAAACATCATGGCCGTTTGGCCTCATGCAACAACCGAAGTCTGACCTTCACACTGTAAGCTCTGGGTCACTGACTGAGTGGGGAAACTGTCCTCTTAATGTGCCACAGTGCCAGATGGTATGCTGGTAAAGAGATTGTTGAGAAGTTACCAAAATTAGGGCAGCATTATACATTGATTTGGTTGAGAACATATTTACATTTTAAAAGTATGCATTTGGCAGAGGCTTTTATCCAAAGGAACTTACATTGCATTATTCTATACATTTGTTTTTAATTATGTGAAATATTCTCCAATAATCATCAATATGGAGACTTATAAAACGCTAACAATTTTAGCTAAGAAATTCTTCCAATTCGTTAGTTTAGCCTTTTACTATAAGTAACTGTATTAAGACAGACTAACTTGTCTTATTTCTTTGGGTCATGAACCAAATCCAGTCTAATCAACAGGATTTGGTAAATGGAGTGCAACAGCCATGATAGTCTGATGACCTTTATCCTGGCATTTCTTCTTTATCTTTTCTGAATGAAGTAGTGTGAGTTTTTTTCTTTCGGAAAGCAAATGATAAAAATAATTGCTTTCAGATTCAGTGCACATGATTGGATGTTAACCTGCTGCCACAGTTACACAACAGTAGCATTATAATGACTAGTAATAGAAATATTAATTTTAAAAGTGGTCCAAAAATTCTTAAAATTCTTGGTTCTTATAATTTTTTTTTAATTGTATAGTCCTTTAAGTGACATTTGACAAAAAGTCTGAATGCACCATGATTCAGTGTGGTAACTCAGTAAATTATGAAAAAGTCCAAGGGTTGACAAATCAATCTTATAGACTGCTAGTTCCTTCTCAAAGAAACACATACAGTACAAAACAAGAGCAACAAAAACCAGACTCACATTTAACATTCAGAGAAATCCGAAACCTAATAAAAAAATGTATTGCAACCTGTTGCTTGTATTAAAAAACTGTAGCTACAAAGCAAAATCATTTGATTAGAACAAATATTTGATATATATCCAACTATACCCAGAAGCCATTCCTGTGTGACTTTCTTTTATCTGCACAACACAAAAGAAGATATTTTGAAGAATGTTGATAACCAAACAACATTTGCCAGCATTGACTTCCATTATACACAAAACCACTGAACCATTTCTCAAACTATCCTCTTCTGCATTCCACAGAAAATAGTCATATAGCTAAGAATTTTCAATGCCACAAGGGTGAAAAATTAATGACAGAATTGTATTTTTAGGTGAACTATCCCTTTGACTTCTCCAAAAATCTCTCAGAATAGCCCAAGGCCATGTTTATTGTTAAGCTCTGCCATGGGAGCCACTCATTAAAGCCACTCATGAATATTTCCATGCACAATGTGAATGATGGATTACCCATGGTAACTTCCATATCACCAAAGATATATCAAAAATAACATAATGGTTTTAGATATGTGCTAAATTGTATCATACATTTCTAAAACAGCGGGGTTAAATGCATTAGCATTATTGAATTTCTGTAGACACTCATGTGTGTAAATGTTCTTTCTTTCTTTCTGTGTTTCTTTCTTTCTTTCTTTCTTTTCTTCCTTCCTTCCTTCCATCCTTCCTTCCTTCCTTCCATACTTCCTTCCTTTCTCTCTCTCTCTCTCTCTCTCTCTCTCTCTCTCTCTCTCTCTCTCTCTCTCTCTCTCTCACTCTCTCTCTCTCTCTCTCTCTCTCTCTTTCTTCTTTCTACACTTCAGCATCAGACGTGACATCTTAGACTTATCCATTCTGATCATGAATCAATACTAACTGTGTCACAATTTTTTTTATCTGATGGTTCATTTCAAAGCATTCCACATGTTTATTCACTTAACAGCTTTTGTCTAAAGCAATAACACCCATCTGAATACAACAGGTGACTAGTTTATCCAAAGTTGTAACAACGCAGCATTTCCAATAAAGCCTGTTTTAGTTACACAAAGAGAACATTTTTATTCATCTCCTGCTTCATAATGACTAATAGAGCTGACAGAAATCCATAGAAAACTTATGGGAAGGGAGAAGAGAAACAGATGGATGGGTGTCGGGATCACCTGTTACAGAATCTGCTGTTGGGGATGTGAGATGTGTTGTCATAGAATGTGCATGTCACCGCTTTCTCCATCGCTAAGCAACCAGGGCTATCAGAATAGAAATTGATGTTATGGCACTCATTTTTAAGTGAGAATGATTTTAGAAAATTGCATGTTCAGTGTGTATCTAAAACCAATTGAATTGAACATGTGTTCATTTTATTTGCAGATACAGAATTTGTGATGAAGTTCTGCCTTTAAATATAAGCATTTTCAAGACTGGCTGCTCTGCTGCTTTAAATGGGGTCAGTATCAAACTGCAGTCGAACAAAGAGAACAAAAGAGAGAAAGGAAGTGTTTAACCAGAGAAGGAGAAACGGATGGATGTGTTGTGTACATGTGACGTGTCAAACGATGGTTAGGTAATACCAGAAGAGTTGGCATCCCTTCATGAAAACATCAGTTACTTGACTCGAGCAAGATTATGAAGAATATGTGATTTGAAATCTGTCTTCTTTGCTCAAGGACCTTAGTTCTGCATCCAAGTTTCATTGAGCCAATCATTTGAGCCGATTATGACATGTGATGCATCCCTGGAAAACAACATGACACTGTTAGTTGGCTGATATAATGCCGCAATAGTCCCAAACTTCATGAAATGCAGCACACAGGAAAAAATATGTCAATTTCACGTTTTAAAAAGGCCTTCCAAATCTAAGGAAGTTACAAAAATTTAATGTGGTGTAGTTACATCAGATTTAAGTGGGGCATGCTTAACCAGCCAAACCCTGACCTCCTAGGTACCATCATCTTTATGTCCATCCTTGTTTCTTTCTTTCTAAGTCTCTAAGAAAAAACACTCCCTAAAGCACAAGCAGTCATCTTCAGTTTGCCATTTGAGCCCAAATGACATCTAAGATTTATGCGTGTACAGCAAGATGAGATATCAGTTCAAATAATGAGCATGTCATAAGAAATGCAACTAGGCCATGAGAAAGAGGAAGGTTAAAAAGAGCACACTGTAAACTTATTTAAATTAGGTTAACTATGAATTAGGTTTTGATTATGAATTGAAGTGGCTCTTAATAAACTCGCTACTGCAGAAGTATGTACCCGCCAGATCGAACAACGTCTTGTGGTTCCATCTCAAAAAGGTAAAAAATCACTCTTGCGTACCTTCTCTGGATCGGTTCCACTTATGTGGATTGATCTACCCGCTGCCAGAAGATCAACAGATTCTGTAGCCATATTTAAGAATTGTCTGAAAACACATCTCATCAACACCTGACCGATCAGTTCATCTCTTTTCTACTCTTTCAAATATATATATAAATATATTTTAGCTCTGTATACTGTGGTGGGCTTTATGAGATTAGTTTTTGCTTGCACTTATGCTTTTTGTTGTCATTATGTTCTTCCAATTGCTTCCATTGTTTACCTCATTTGTAAGTCACTTTGGATAAAAGTATCTGCTAAATGACTAAATGCAAAGGTAAATGATATTACACATCATAGGACACATACAATTTATTCATCAATATAAGCAAATGCAAATAATATAATATAATGCAGAAGACCAATTTTAACCTCATGACAAATTTGAAAATTGCAAATATTTTCAATAAAACCATAGACGTAGATCCATTACATTGAATCAAAATCTTTTTTTAAATACTAACATGCCTATGACCTTTGAACAGTCCTATAGCTCTCTTGAACATTTTACGATGTTTAAATTCATTATTCAGGTTATTCCGTTTTTTATTAATATGGACACACAGATTTGAACTATGAGCTTCGAACTGACTTGATGTTTGTAATTAATCAAATATTCATCACTTAAAATAACCCATCCAGGAATAAAAACACAAATAGCCATGTACGTATCATTGTCTTCATCAATGTTTAGCAATGTCTATTTCTAACTCTAAGTGCAAAAAAGTATTTTCATTAAGAAAAATTTACTATGAAGACAAGCATAGCTTACACTTTATCTTTGACGATACAAAGGCTTTATTTCAAGAGCTTCCAAATCGCTCGTCATATGTATTCATTAAATGGGTCGTATGGCGCGAATACGTGTTTTTCTGTGTTTTTGGTGTGTTATAAGTTGCCCATGCATGTATTAGACATGTAAAATCAAAGTGTCAGAACAAAAGATTCATTCCATCTAAAAGCGAATGCTCACCCAGACCGGCCTGAAACGCTTCGTGTAACCACACCCCCAAATCTAAGTTAGTTCGTGGTATGATTTAACTAAGACCGCCCAAATGTATACGCAAGTAGGTTGGGAGTACCTGTCAGTAAAATTGCTTTGGAAACTGATGTTCCAAATAGTGTAAGAGGAGTTACATTTCGGTCACACGCTTGCAGTATTAGACCACTCAGTTAACTGGCCAATCAAAGCACACATCGCTTTTCACAGCGATGAGGTTTGTAAAAAATGTGCGAGAGGCGGGGCAAAGAGGAGTTTCAAACATGCACAGTATATGGAAAATACAGCATTTTTTACGCTTAAGTCGTGTAAACACATTGCATTACATCTATAACAAACCATAATATTTGTTTTAGCCGTGTCATATGACTCCTTTAATATTCAAACATACATCAAGATCATACATTTCTCAAGCATGCATGGCAGAAGAATATAAATAATTCTGGTCAGATCTCAAGCTGTTTTAAAGTCATAACATGTTTCAGTTCAAAACCGATTTATGCACCGGATCCTTAGGGTACTTTTATACAAAGAGTTCAGAGTTTATATTAAAAACGTATTTGACCTTGCTGGAGGTCAACCGATTTCCTTTAAAGTCAACATGAAATCAAAATTGATTACTTTTATAATGCAAATGTCTTAAAAGAAAGTTCAGGGTTTTATCAGGAATTTCAGAACTGCACGCCAAATGCTTGTTGGAGGTGTGTGTTGAGGTGCGCTTTGGATAAAAGTGTCTGCCAAATAAATAAATGTTAATATAAATGTGGACTGAAAATAGCCTTTAACAGGTAACAGTTTAACTGGCTTCATGTTTAGTAAAATTAAGTGATCACAATACAAATGTTATATAACTGCATCAGTTGTCAAGAGAGACATGACTGCTTTGTTCACCTGTGAAAAGTAAATCATTTTTACATGTCATTTCACCATTTAACAACAAAAATGCACAAATCATGATTTTTTTAATGGAAAAACAGCCACAGGGCTGCAGACATGTTTGGTAAGATTTGAATATTATCAATCTAGATTAATGTCCTGCATTATTTTCTGTGGTTCCTACATACTCCTAGGGGTGAAACAGAATAAACTATCCTTTGGCTGTTCATTACGAAAGTAAAATTTTTATAAGATACAAGGAATTTAAATAAAAAATCTAAAGCATTTAAAAAATACAGTTTAAAAATGGGTAGGTTTCCGTCTCAATTGTCACCATGCATTAGGCATATACAATTTAAAACATACGAATGAAGGTGAAAATTAAACACCACATTAAGTACCATTTTCTGAAATAGATTTTCTTAGATCTGAAACAGCCAGCACCATGTTTCTCACACTTCTGCGGCTGCCGATCGATTGTGAATATCAATAAATTCACATCAGCCAGTAGAACAGATTCTCTTTAGCTTTGAAGATAAGAGATTTACAGTTGACAAGGAAGCACTTTTTATATTAGAATTATTATTGGCAGTGCGTTTGTAAAGTCGTCCGGTTTTAAATATAGCACTGGTTGTGGATCTATTACAAAGAAAAAAATGTCATCATAAATCTTAAAATCACAATTATAAAAAAAAGACAACAAACAATGAAATATTGTGTTGCCTTTAAGTTAAGTTTAATTGTTACAAGCTGAAGCCAAAAGGTCTGGAAGCATCTGCATTTTTTTTAATATACTTACAGCAAAGATTGATGGCATTTTTCAATTGATACAGAAGCTAGTCAGAATGAAAATTCGCTACCAAGCCCAAAGGAATAAAACCATATTTCTTAAAAACCTTTAACCTGTCACAGTGAGAATAACTGTTTGATTTGACAATGCACTGCTGAGAAATACAGAAAAAGGACACTTTACACAATAATTGCTTGCCGGTGTCAGAACATTCCTTGAATCAAAGCTGAGTCTGCTGTGGCAGCTTCCACAGCATTTACTAACATAACAATTATCCAATCATAGAGCCATTAAACAGGCGGAAAACATTAAATGGAGCGGAAGCGGAAGGGAATGCAGAAAGTTGAAGCGGAGATATCATGCTATGTCATGCATTATGACTTCTTTACACTTTCAACTGTGCTGGCTTAACATGGTCAACTTGTTAAAAAATAGTATTTCTGTACATGATGCACTCCGCCAAATTCCAACTTTTTTTGGAATGTTTTTTTCTAATTCTGGTTACCTTTGTCGTCAAAAGATACCTGGATACCTTTGGCCGAAAAGCATGGCAAGGCCCGAGCCATTGATAGAGAGAGTTCTGCCAACAGAAGTCCAAAATGCTGGAGCGTCACGTGATTCGTGGAGCCTTCGGATAGTTTCAGGAAGGTGTGTTTTCTCTTTAAATACTTTATTTCTTTAATTTTTTTATTCATATAATTGCTTTCGTCTTTAAATTGGCTAGACATTTACCTCAGTTGGTCTGTTTATTCACAGCTCCATGCATAACTAGTTACTTCCGGGAACTATTGAGAGCCCAACTCACGTGATTCATGGAGCCACAAGATAATTGCAGGAAGTTATGTTTTCTCTGAAAATGCTTAATTTCTTTCATTTTTTTACTCATTAAATGTCTTTCGTCTTAAACTGGGTTAGAAGTTTACCTCAGTTGGTCTGTTTAGTCACAGGTCTGGTTTGTTTTCAACCAATTCTTAAAAGATGGCTACAGAATCTGCTGATCTTGTAGCACCGGGCAGATCATTGCACAAATGCGGAACAGATCCAGAGAAGCTACGTGAGAGATTTTTTTCCTTTTTGGGATCTGGCGGGTACATAAGTCTGTATTAGCAAGTGAAGATATGGGGGTGCCGAACCAGTGGTGGTCTTGTAGGCCAATAGCAGAGCTTTGAAGTTGATGCAAAAGAGAGCTAATATAAACTAACGAAGAGAGGAGTGACGTGTGCTCTCTTCGGTGCATTGCAGCGTTGTTTGGTCTTGCCAATGGTCTTGCCAATTATGTTGTAATTACTTTAGAATGAGCAATTTCTATCTTCATACGCCTTGCATGGAATTCGCTATGTTTTTCTACCGTAGCCCTTAATGGACAAACTGCTTGCGTTTCGTAAATACGTCAATGCTGTGTCAGCTACCGTAATGGTTAGAAGGAGAGAGGGGACTAAGCCATTAGTTGCAATTCACAACCTCACAACTAGATTCAGCTAAATTTCATAAACAGGACCTTCAAGTTAACTGGGTTTTAATCTAGTGTGGCAAGGACACATTTAAAAGCCCATTCCTTTTTAGGAAATAGGCAATAGCCATTTGTTTAAATCATTAACACTGATAGAATCACAGATTTGCTACTATATTGCATCATTGGGTAGACAAAATGTTTGTCTCAGCAATGTACCTATTTTCATAAATTCTGTGTTACAACTGATTTGTAAAATATCTTTAAGGCACAATTAAGCTTTATTAGAATAAAAAGTCAAACCACCCTGCCCGGGTTAAATGATTTAAGAGCTTTCGTTTGGCCCATTAGGTTACTAATTTATTCATCTGAGCTCCAAAAAGAATCTTCCATTTTGTTAACAGAGTTCATCAAATCATTTTCCAGGCTGTTTGTTATAATATTCACGTTCAGTCGTTTCAATTCTTGGTTTGGAAGAGCGAAAATCTGATTACGTGAACAAAACAGTAATAAATCACCTTTTCTGCTGGTATTTCATGCATAAAATCTGATCGTTTTGACCCTGTCTTGCATACAATGATGGAATTTTAAAAGGGTTCATCTGCTGCGCCGACAAGACGGACATATATGTAAAGCTGTTAAGGTATAACGTTTTTACTTCTTTACTGCATTAACTGTAAATTATTCCATTTGAAATAAAATACATTTATGCTTAATCTAATGTATGTATAAATACTTGGATATGGCTTTAATGTAGTGTTAACGTTTACCAAACTGAAAAAGTGTTTAGAATTCTTCAGTTTTTGGTGTATATTTGATCAAAACCAAAATATGTTATGATTGATAAGACAGGAAACTAATATCAACCTTGTGAATCCATTAACACCAGTGTTTGGTAAGTTCCTATGAAAAAGTAATTCATCACTAGTATGGTGGTTTTTCTATTATAGTGTTGAGTTTTCTTATATAAAATAATACATTTAGTTAGTTATAGGTTTCATGTATTCTTATGAAACAATATTGGGCCTCATGTATAAGTATGAGCTAATGAACACCTGCATGAACAACAAGCATCTTATCTTAGATGCACGGACACCACACATCATTTTTAATAAGGAAGTTTGGTTTGATGGATGACGTTGTATCTCTAAAACAGTGAGCTCATTTTAACAAAGCTAAGGGTATGAGTCTGAACACTTGAACATCTGCACACACACGAAATATCTTTTAAAACTAAGACGTACACCCCACACACTTTTGTAGGGAAGTCTAATTAAATCACATACAACCAAGTTCACTGGGTAGCTCATTTTCGCTAAACCATGAGCTCATCTTTGATAGAAACATGGTTAAATCATGTATCGTCCGAAACCCCCAGGAAAGTGTCAAGATAAAGAGGCACCTGTTTTTGAGGGGCGCACGCAACCATTAAATCTTAATATGGTAGCACGGAACTATGAGCGCAGAGGGACGGGCTAATGAAAAAGTGATGTCATATGAAACCTGATTGGAAGAAGATTATGTCATGCACACATGATTGGTTTAAACTGTGATAACAACTTTAAAACAATGTATAAAAGATGGAGTCAGATATGTATTCGTTGGATCCCTTCAGATGAACTCTCAAATAAAGTTTAAACTCTTGGCACCTGGAACCCTTGTCTCTGAGATTTCTTTCTACGATGGAAGGCCGATTCGCCACGACACTAGTTACTAATCACATATTTAATATTGTATTTAGATTACTGTACAAATTACTCTCTCCAAAAAGTAATTAATGACTTATTACTAATTACTTTCTATATTCATATTCAATATATTCTTGATTCAAAGATAGACATGAAACAGCTTATTTAAGTCATTTAAATAAATAATAAATAACTCCATAAATTATTCTTATTAACTGACCAAAGTATAAAAATGTGAGAAGCATACATTAACGTATACATTTTAAAGTTAGATTTATAATTTTGATGTCATTTCCACTATTGAATATATTACACTGTATTTAGTTCAATTACATAATTTAACTAATTAAATTACAGAAATAATAAGAATAGTCCCTTACTTTACGGTTTCAAGGGAAAAGTAATTATAATGCAGTAACTCATTACTTAGTAACTAGTTACACCCAACACTGATTGACACCCATTACATTTTTTATGATGAATGATGTACATGTGCAGGTGATGGTTATTTCCAATAATTGGGTTCAATGCAAATCACTTTTCAGGGGAACAAAGCAAGTCGTGTGAATATGCAAACAGGAGATAGACCGAGAGAGAATCTCTGTGCTTGTTTTGGGTGTTGAGCACAAACATGTCATTAAATAGAAACAGGATACAAGGCACCGCAAGCTCAGTTAATATTCAGCCTGATGAGTCTTTGATTAAACAGATTTAAGAGCTCTCTGAAGTCCTCTGTGAAGCTCACCAACACAGGAGCCAGAAGATTTCATTACTCAAGTGTTTAGCAATTCCTTTTGCGTTCGGTTCCAACTAAGTGATGGACACTTGGCTCGGATCAGATGATGAAATTTAGTCTGGACTACACAGAGAACAGATTTGCTAACTCTGGTTTTTCAAGAGCAATGCTGGATTATTGTGGGGCTGCTTTGTGTTAAAAGTTTGGATTAAATCTATTTGTGTAACTTTGAAAACTTTTAGCTGCATGACAGAGAATCTCTTTTTCAAATCTCGTTTTTATTTCAGCAGACATTTTTCTAGTATTCAGATGTACTAAGAAAACATTAAAAATATGTACATATATATATTATTTTCATCCAATAAATCGTAAAAATGTTTTGTTATCTTGTGACAATGAGGAGTGATTTGTATCTGTTTAAACAAAATTGTTTAAATAATATGAGCTTTAATTAACCGGCTTAAACCACTGAGGCCATAAAGGAACAGTTCCCCTAACAATGAAAAATCTGTATTTTTACTCATCGGCATTTTGCTCCAAACCTGTATGAAGTAATTTTTTCTGTGAAACAAACAAAAAAAAGAGTTCCACAGCTAAAAACGCCAAAAAGCAAAACAGAAACACCCCCACGTGTTTAATTTAATACAATATATCTGACCTATATGAAACTTGGTCTCTCGACTCTCTTGCCAAGTGTCTGTTACATTGCAGGAGGGCTCATGATAAGCAATTACGAAACTCTATTATCTGAGAAGTAACTACACTGCTATTTTCTTCTCTTCTATTTCCAGCTTAGGTTGACGGCAGGAAAATTGATCTCAAGCATCAATCTGTCAGTCAAAATTCCAAGCCATGCAATTTCAGTCTGCAGCTTGATATTTGGTCCAGGTTATCTGGACTGTCTAGTATCATAGTATTAGTCTGACAGTATATGACATGAATGCCTACTACAAAACAAAAGAACAAGAATATATACTTTTTGCTTATACACTGTGACAAAGGTAGATCCTACAATGTCTGGCAAGGTACTGAACTGTACTCGATCTCTTCTCTTAATTATGATTAAGTTTTATTTTAAAATGGTCATATGATAGAATTCATCTTTTGTTTCCGACACTTTAATTTTTGCTATTTTACGTGTCTAATACATGCATGGGCAACTTGTAACACAAAGACACAGAAAAACGCGTGTTCACGCGATTTGACCCCTTTAACATCATAGAGCTCAGAGTCATGAACAGAAAAGCTCTGAATCCACCTTGAATTAATATGATTGCTAGAGTAATATCACAGCATCGTAAAATACTGCTACAAAGAATAGAAACCCTGGCGGCTTATGAAAAGAGCTTTATGACATTATTCCAGTTCTTTTGAAGTGACATTGTGGGTCTGTGAGTTTACCGTGACTAATGGGTCTGTGGTATCTGGTTAGCTCATCTATGTTGTGCGGAGGCAGAGAATGAGCCCTTTACCTGCCTGACAACATCCTATCAGTCCATTCTGTTATGAACAGTGTGGTAATGTGACCTCCATATACGCCGAAGGTTTGGGATGTGGGGGGATGTGGTAAGGAGAAACATCACAGTCCTGTCAAGGTAGATGGATGAAAAAATATTGCCACTGGAAGAAGAAAATTCAAGTTTATTGCCGTAGGCATAGAGGGTGAAGGTATATACAGAACTAGGAGTAAGCGACATGCAAATCACAGTCCTGAATAATTCTGCTGAAAATTCAGCTTGTTTTTCATCTGAAACATGATTTTTCCATACAAACATTTGATATCTACTGTTATTTGACAGAAATTACAGGATTTGAAGTCTAACTGTGCATGCATAACTTTAACCAAAGGTATAAAAAGTGCACCTAATCAGACACCTTCCAAAACTATGTTTTAATTTATCATTGCATTTTATTTTGGCCAGTAATGGACAAACCAAAACTGCAACGAACTGTCGGAATATATTTACATTTTATATTTATAAGTCTCAGAGTTGTTAAGGGCTGCCAATCAAACCTGTAGACGGGCATCAGACTTTCTGAATCTGTCATCTGGTCGCAGAGCTATAAACTCTGTGTAAATATTGTGCACTGTAAAGATTTGGAATTATTTTATGAATATAAATCAATTACTTGATGTGTTTATATTAGGCTGGGGCATTTATTTAATTTATAATTAGTTTCAAAGTTCTATATTTTTGAGAAAGTTTGTTGGCAGTTGATACAAGATGCCACATTTGAGATGGGGAATGCAAATATACTCTATTGAATATACACTTCTATTGACAAACACAACATTGAACTAAATTGCTTTCTATTCAAACTTCTCAAATGTAACTAACTGTAAATGTAAAAAAACTGTACCCAAGCTGTCACTGGAGCGGAACCCTTTTTAAAGTACACCTTCGAACCTTCAGAGTAAAATATACGTACCTCATAGATGCATATTAGTACCAAGAGTGCATATTAGTACATCAAAATAGTGGTACCAAATGTATGTGTATACATATTAGCACCTTTTTAAAGGCTGACAGCTTGGGTACATATTTTAACAATTGTTACGGATTTTGTAATACAATAGCTTGCCAAAAATGTAGCTTATTTGTTGCCCAAAACAGATGGATCCACAACTGATTTTATTGTGATATTAAATCATTTATAAACGTTTATAAATGTCTGAGGGTCTGTTCACAATTATATAGTGTCAGGCAGCTTAATAGAAAATTAAACAGTAATGTTGATAATATCTAAATGTGCATTTAAAATACATAAATATATTTTATTACATTTGATCAATTTTAAGCTGTGAGAATCAAACAAATTATCTTGGCGATGCTAACACAATGCTTTACCAACTGAACTAGTTACTCGCCCATTTTGCTCTCACTTGCCAAGTTTTTGGCTTTTGAATATGGGAAAACTGTGCACTTGTTAGTCACCTATAACCCTTTAAAAGACCCATCATGGCACATTAGTACAACAGTGGACGAACGTGATGTTTTAATGGCAGACTTCCGAAACCACAGCATCTTAGTGGCAAGTCCCCTTGAACCGGAAGTTGCGATTGTTTGAAAAAAGTGAACGATTTCGGACACTGACGTAATATTATCCGTCAGATCGTATTGTCGCGGAAATTCGACATAACTGTTATTTTACACCTGTGTGGCTTCATGGATTGCTTAATAAAACGGTCACGTTTTGGTATTAGTTTTTAATAAAAAGAACAAAAAAACTGTTTGCCCTGTTTATTTACTTAAACATTTATTACGTTTAATAAAATTATTTAATATATTTAAAATAAAGCGCCACTGTCTATAACATTAATTTAATCTGTTAATTGTGAAAACACATAAATAACTGTCAACAAACAAACACAAGTGTATAAACGTGCATTCGTGGCATTAATCGGCACTCTCATCCAGCTAATAGGACATTTTCACATGACGTCACTCATTTTCCGTTCTACCGCGAGGCAGTAGCGTGACTTCCGCTAGTGCCTCTGAATGGACTTTACCAAGTCCCTTGCACACCTGGCACAAATAAGGCTAGATTATGTTCAACACCTTGCTGACAAAATTTCGTTAACCACAAGATCAAAGCTAGCTAGATTGATGCAAATTATTCGTTGAACAGTACCTGTTTGAGTATGACGGTAAGTGTTTTGTTCTCTTTTTGTGTTAGCGAAGCTAATAGGACTTGAATACGTGTTCTGTCAGTTTTTTTCTCTGTTGGTAAATTCCAGCGCGAGGGCATAACGTAAGTGTTGTTGTTAAATATAATTTTCCCCATAGATAAATTAGCCCACATATATGCATGAATAAGTGTAGCCTATGTGTGGTTTTAAGGCTCACAGAGAGCAAAGCTGCTAGCTCAGCAGACAGCTGGCTAAAAGTGGAGGTAGAGGATCTACTTAAAGCTAAACATTCTTTGTCTGACATGCTATGTTTTCTATACCTTATTTGGTATAACCAGTGTCCTATGGCACACTATATAACGATGTTTCTTCCATATAGTTTGTATACCTTATTTGGTATAACAGGTGTCTTTTTCTGCACTATATAAGTATTTGTCTTCCCTGAAATAAATGAGTTCAAAAGCTGGATGCCTTTGTGTCTAGTTCTTGTGCTCCCAGATCTCCAGAAGAATTCTCTCACAACATCCAACCTATTTCTGATTCGATCTAAGGGTAATCCAAAACTCAGAAAGAAATTTAGTGTTCGAAAGGAACCTGAAGTTTAACAGTTGTTCACTCTGGTTTCTAAAACATGTGACATCCTACCGTCTGTTGTAAGAATTCTTTTAAGTATATTTTAATTTATTTCCTTTTTTTTACTATGTTGATATGTTTTATCGATCTGTATGGCTTTGCAGAGTATTTGTGATGTCCGCTGTCTCTCCTGTAATCGTGTTTTATACCATGAAAAAAAAAGGTTTCGGACACCACTACAAAATGGCGGAAACCCACTATATAGAAGATAGAGAGCGGTTTCAGATAAGAGATGTATCTTTGTAGGCCAACCCGGGAGTAACACTGTCTCTACACTGGACGCGACAGGCGGGATGCGCATATAGACATTAGAAACGCATTAGAACCCATTATAATTTAAAATTGTGTCCACACTGGATGCTGCGCGCCGTGCGCGGTGCAACAAACCCATTAAGAACAAGCAGGTTGTCATGTTGTGGCATGCTTGTGCGTCCGGGGTAGACACGGTGTAAGTGCCACGCTGTTCGAACGAAAGCCTATGCATTTTTTCCATAGACTTTTGCAAGATCACAGAAATTAAGCTCTGCGATTAAGAAAGGTTTCTGATCTTTACACATTTTGATGCTAACTCGCTTCTGGGTTTTGTATACAAAAATACGTAATCTCTGAGCCTCTCCATATCGATTGAGGAAAAAACACAGGGGGCGTGGCAAAATTGTATTTTGCCTTTTGAAGAGCAGACTGACACATGAAGGGGAGGAGTCAAACAGATGCTCTGCCCTGGCTGTCTGACTAACGTCATCTAGTCACTATAGGGCGGAAATGCATTTTTAGATTTTAACAGAAGATAGTGAGGGCACATGAACTTAATAAAAGGAAATGGCCAACATTGGTATGCTATTTACAAGAAATGCAAGATTACATAAAAATTGTAATTGTAATTTTTAATTCCACTGACCTGAATGTCTTACCAACTTAAAGCTACTGCACCAGACGGCCCACAGCCTCAGCATCCGAACCCAATTCAACCCATCCAAGTGCATGTGTCTCCCCACCACAACAACTCTTTGTTTGTATAGAACAGCTAAACTAAGAAAACAGAATCCTACACAAGTCCTTGGGAAACCATAAGCACAATGGCCCTGAGCTAACATGTCACAATACTTGTAATGTGTTCAGGACTGTCTGCTGTGTGAAAAAGTGCCATACGACTAAACACATTTCCTTGAGAAAACTTGAGAAAACAGCAGAAGCAAAAAATGTTTTCGCCAATTTTGTTCCCCGTGGGAGCAGTAGTCCATCTCAGCATGTGTAACTGCCTGAGGGCAGCATGAGATCAGTTGTTTTCTGGACTCACACTGTTTTAAACCACAGTTTAATGATTCCTCCCCAGTAATCCACCTGTGAGATTTATTTATAAAATGAATGCGACAGCTTTACACATGCAGTTTGAAGACAAATGTAATGAGACAACAAGTTTTGACAGAGAATCAATGCAAATCAGTTGACCTTTCCCAGCATTTTTAGTCATATGAAACTAGGCTGTGTTTCCCGAATCCTTCTTAACGCTACTTCATTCTTGAGTTATACCTGTTAACTGTCAGAGCCCTTTTTGAGACTACACATGAAAACGCATGTTTGAACTAAATGCATGTTTGAACTGATGAATTCTTTTGAATACAGACTTACGGTTGATCACGATTGAGACAAAAGAAAAGTGTCTGATTATTGCAACAAAAAAATCACACACACAGAAAAAAATTAAAGGTACGTTGTTCGGTTTATTGTTTAAAAAAGTTTGTTTTTCTTTGATAAAAAATACATTAAAAAATACGGCTCGCAAAAGGATAACAAAAAATCTAAGCACACTCTTTATGAAAAATAATCAATTACTCTTCCTACATAAATTATTTAAAAAAACAGCAAAGAAATCTGTATTCTGGAGTCTTAGACCTTTCCAATGATATATACTTTGTCATGATTTGATTAGAAAGAACATGCACAATATTGACGCAAACTAAGGTGTCCCGTATACGGAACGGATGACAGTTAATAGACTACGCTGTACATTATTGTTAATACATGTTTCCAGAAACCTTCCTAGTTAAGTATACCTTCTGTAAGTCATACTTCTGGAAGGTTGGTCTGGACCGCTTTTATGTACGTTTTCCTTGTTTGTACTGTTATGCTTCCTTAACACTGAAAATAGGATATACTGTCAGAAAGAAATTATGTAGCCAAACTTTGGTGCTGTTAACACTTCAACTCTATTTAATTAATAAATAAAGTTGTGGCACTCGTTATGTGCCGTGACTCCTAGCTGACCGGAGTCTGGAATGCTACGTGTTTGGAGGTAGGACATTTTAACTAGCGTGTTCCCACCTAGGCTTCATCCCGAACATGGCATAAGCCCCCAAGTATTAAAATAGTACACTAACAAGTATACTGGTACAAATACCTATTATAGAAACGTATTTGTATAAATAGTAAAAGTAATAAAATGAAGCTTGAAATGTATTATTTTTATGGGCATGCTTTAGTAAAACAATTGAAATTTTCTGGATATCATGCATGAATTTATGCACATACATAGATTCTTACAACTGATGAATCTCTTTCATCCCGCTAGAAGACAATCTTGATCAGTTTAGCAAAGACTGATACTGACATCTGACACTAATGGCCAGGCTCCAGCTAAAAAATTTTTTCTCTGTGCAATTAGAAACAGCTTTAAGCTTCTCCAAGTGTCATTTATTGAATCTCCTGACACAGAAGGGTGTTTTTCTGGAAGTCTGCTGTGTGTTCACATCTCTATCAGGAGCTCTTCCCTTAAGGCAGCTTATAGAGGTGTCTAACATCACAATCTTATCTGATTTCACTTACCTGCTAGCGGATGATTAAGTCTCATTGTATTAACCTTTACCATAGCTCCAGCCATCGCAAACTATTTCATAGTAACAGTGTCCTTACACAATGGTTTTTAATGGTCTGTCCCTTGTAATACAAATTAGCAATCACAGTCATTCTGCAAGATTAATAATACGTATTTTATATTCTCTGTTCACAAGGCACATCATATCGAGACTTGGATAGTAATTAATCTTATAAACAATAATTAGTGTGTGATAATGACATTTAATAGGGAATTGCTTTGCAGAATTGAGGTTCATATCTGTCCATTATGACAATCTGCTGATTAAAATGCATTACTTATCATTTAATATTTGTCACCTTTTATTATTGCTGCAGTTCCCTTTGAATGTTATTGAATTTTTCTTGTCTATCCTTTTATTCAACCGTCCTCTTTTGTATTTGAAATCTCATTTGCATTTACATCTACGTTGTTGACAGGGACTTTCTTTTATAGCAGCTTACAAGAACGAGTCTATATTGTGTGACACCAAGAGAGTCAAGTTTTCAAAGCAAACCACCACATGCCATTATGCTCAAAGCTGTTTTGAATGAAGTCTCTGAGGTTTTTGTGCGGCATCCATATCAATAACGCAGCAGTGTTGCCATCTGTGCCCAGTCTCATGCACATAGTTTTCAAAAGAGTAAATTAATCGTTCATTAGGACAGCAGCATCAAAGTCCACTTGTGATTTAATCAACCTGTTTAGTGGACGGGACAGATGCATATAACAAGAACCTTTTGAGTGAGAAGATTTATGCTTTTAATGCTTGTGTCTGACATGTTATATGATCAGATTTTTCTTTTTAGTGGAAAACTGAAAAAACCTACTGATTCTTGAAATGTTGAGAGCTGGAAGGAAAATCATATTTCAGTTGTATTTTGAAAACGGTAGGCTACTGCAGCGAAACTTCTTCTTTTAAGGCACAAAAAATCTCTGTCTGCATGGAAAAGCATTATATTTCTTTGTATTGTATTCATAAAGATTTGATGCACGTAAGAGCACTTAAAAAACATCTCCCACCCACCGTTTAAACCACCCAAAAAACATCTACAACAATATTATGAAATATTGAAGACCGATATAATGCTTCAAACACAAAACACGGCTACTCTGAAAATCGCACTGATTTTATATAATAAGCTGTCTGGTCAAAAATGGTCTTGTCTGAAGTCTAGGTTACAATAATTTCCTGAAATATATATGTTAAAATATCTGAGTTTGCATTTTCTCTTATCAGTTCAGGTACAGCTGTGTGAGACGTTCCACTCGTTTCTCATCAGAATCAACTTCTGCACTCGATGTTTCTAGTATTACCTGCCGTGATGTTTGTACATGTAGCTGTGAGCCCCCGTCTGGGTTCTCTGAATTTGATCTGAAATTGTTAATGCACTGACCCCAGGGCACCTGTCCTGAGAAAACAAGGCCACGCATAAGACATCAGGTCCTGCAAACTGCATCCGAAACCTCGCCTCCGCACTGCGGAGAGATTTGACAGATCTGCGATTATTTATTCCTCTTGAGCGGACGACAAGGAGAATACGGGTGGAACCACGTGACAACCCACACGGGGGCTTTCAGGGTCTGTGAGTGTAGAAGTTTAAAGAGAGAGAAAGTGTCTGGTTTCTCCTCAGGAGGATGTTCGGTGATGTAAGCATCCACCAGACAGTGACTGTCCCAGTTCTTCTATTTCCTGCTCTCTAAATTTTCACCGCTGCAGAAAGTCGTGCCCGTCTTGAAAGCGGTGGGGGACTTCACTGTGCTTCTTTAATGTTAGATCGGGTAATTGGTAGCGCATTGAGGATGGATATACGCGTGTGCATGGCGAAGTGCCGGGGGGTCAAGCAAATTCATTAAGTTGCCCTAATGCAGACCTGGAGGAGGTGAGAACAGAAAACTGGAGACACGACTTTGGTCAAATAAGGTCATTGACACACTATTGGTGAACAAGTTATTGCTTTAATTGTTATAATTAAAAACATACATAAGTGTCCTAATAGAATAAAAGTTTGCTAATAGACAGAATGATCAAAAACCGAGACCTTGCAGAGCCACAGTAGCAGAGCTGAACTTCATGTCACTATCTATGCATCAGACACCCGGAATGATCATTTAGACCAGGGGTTCCCAAATTGGAGGTCACAAGGCCGCAAGGGTGGGGTGTCCAGTTGATACCCAGAAATCATATTTTTAATATTAGAAATACAGAATGTAATCAATAAGTGAAACAAAATATAAAAACATTATTAAAGTTAAAAATAAAACCAGGCAAATAAAAAGCCATCAGCCTATGGAATTTCCTCTCCCTTGATTATGACGCCTGAGGGGATTACGTCACATTCATGACATAAGCAACCGCATTAGCTCAGGGGGAAGCAAGTCCATCAACAGCACCACGATAAACAGTCCGTTGTGCATGCAGATCATTTTTTAGGCTATAAGTTTAGGATATTCTTATTTGTAAAAATGAATCGTTGATGAATATCGACCGAAGACAACGCAGGGAGGCCAGCTGAGGAGGACGGAAGGGGCCATCGTCATCAGGTACGAAAAGAGGCACATCCATCAGCACTCGAATCAGTTTACGACCATCTGTAATAATAGTTCATAGTTTATGAATAACAACACATAAACAACAATGAATGAGTAAATAACTATTAAGTGATATTATGTTAGACTTTGCTCTTTTGTGTTGGCATAATGCGCGTTTGGGTATAATAGGTGCACATGCGCATTTGCGCGCAACCTTTGTATTCTTCAACCACATCTGAGGATAGTGGGGGTCTTGAGTCACTGGCACTGTAATTTTCAGGGCTGCGGGCTGAAAAGTTTGGAACCCCTGATTTAGACAGCAGGAAGTTACACACAACTAGACTCTACATTCAGACAGATCTCTAAATGTCACCCTGTCTGTGATATACAGGCTAAAGGCTCAAAATCTAAGTATGAGATTAGGAACATGATCAAGGTAGAGAAAAATAGGTAAAATGTGTTGTAAACTTTCATTAGTTTGTAGGCTACTGAAATTAATAATTTTATTATAGTTCTATTATTTATATATTTCTATTTATTATATATTACATTATGAGTTGGCTTCCTAAACATTGATTTCAATCGTTGGCATGGCCCTACCCGGTTAATATTAAAGATTTAATGTAATGTAAAGATACGTTCTTTACATTTCAAAAAATGATTTTATGTAGAAAACAGTAAATCACACAAAAAAATTGAGAAATCTCATGGACATCCAGAAGTTAAGTATATATGCAACACATACGATCGAAACCTCTAGACAATCCACCACGGCATGACAAAGCTCAAAATCATCTCTTTAGCTTTTGATATTGAACTATTTTCGGAGGCACGAGTCTCCACCTGTTCCCAGCAGTATATCAATATATTAACATAATCAATAAAACATAAATGGTTGCTATACATAACAATACATCAGTATTGTAGTCATGGTCTAAAACAGCATATTGTATTAGGGATCAAAACAGGTCTGCAACCAATGAGAGAATACAAAATAAAATAAAACATACACATGATATACTGTACATGATTTAGAAATAGTATGGACAGGTTGTCACCTCTTTAAAAAGCTTTTCAAAACTCATGTAAATGTAATTGACCTCAAAGTAACTTCAAATCAAAATAGAAAATCCTGAAAAACATTTAAATGTATCACCATCGAAGAATAGCAAGTCTAGGCTCTTTACCTACTCAATAGTGGTGAAGTGTATTGGATCTCCAGGAGAGATGTGTTGAAATGATCTTGTTATGGGTGAGCAAATGGATTTCTCAGTAGCAACTAGCAGTAAAGGTCAGTTTGAGGTTATGGGAAATGAGGTTACATCATTTGCACAACAACAAACAAGTTAAAATTCAGAAACATTATCTGAAGCTAATGACAAACGGCGTTGTTCAATGTCAAATCTGTACAATGCGCGAAGCTTCCGTGCTACTGCCCAATTCTTTTGAAATGTTATCAGTGGTTCTGACAGTTTAGTTATAAGACCAAATAGCCATTTAAATTAAGTGTGTGGATCTTGAGTGGTGAAACAAAACACCCACACAACTCTTTATAGACACAAATGGGTATGCCGAGTGGAACAGGACAAACCTTGTAAAACCAAATAACCTTATTTTATCTCATGTGACTTTAGGACAACATCTTCAGTTTTGCTTATATAAAGCATTTTAAAGGAGTAATTCACCTTCAAAATGAAAACTGACTTTCTGTCTTCTGCAAAACACAGAAGAAGACATTTTGAAAAATGTTGGTAAATGAACAGCACAGCCCCCTATTCACTTTATTGTAACCAATGCAAGTGAATGGGGAGCAACATTACCAACATTCTTCAAAAAATCTTCTTTTGTGTTCAGCCGAAGAAAGAAAGTCATACAGGTTTAAAACGACAAGTGGGGGAGTAAATGATGACAGAACTTTCATTTTGAAGGTGAACCATTCTTTTAAGTACTGCCCAGATAATGAGCTTATTAAGGAATGCGCCTGTCAACTGCCTTGTTTCTTAAAGTCCCCATGAAATCAAAATTTGGCTTTTAGTACGAAAGTGTTGGCCTTAAGGATAACTGTGAACGAGTCTTTACAAGTGTAAGTGACATAAGCTATCATAACTTAGTCTTTCATTTCCACCAAAATGAATCAACAGTTTTTATGATATCATTTGTGACTTTCTGACCAATCAAAATAATCTAGTGGTCGTCCCTAATATTAGCTATTTTATAAAGGTATGAGCAACTCAATACGTCATGCCCTAATTTATGGTTTCAGAGGACAAAGCTTCAGATTTCAAGGAGATTCGATATGTCTTTATCATGAAGAATGATACATTTATGGCGGAGAATTCAGAGAATTGAAGGACATTAGAGAACTATAGGCTTTCTGTTAAGAACACTAACAAGAATCACCACCCGTGCAGGCCTAACCTGAGCAGACCTTCGGTCATTAATACAGACCAAGGTTATTATAGTTTACTAAAATTGAAATGTTAAAAAAGTTTCTGTTTATCAAATCAATTCAAATATAAGCCTAAAAATTCTTTGAAAAACTAAAATGAAAAATTGAATTGTTGCCTAAGTTTAATTATACAAATTATAACTACAATCATAATGAAAAAGCTAAAATAATTTTAATCCATCTTGTTTAGCGACATAAAAAATATACAAATAAATAATAAAAACAAAATCTCATAACAGAAGTATGAAAAAGTTGGCTTAAATTTGTAAACTAAAATTAAAAAAAATAAAGCTAAAATTAAATATGAATAAAACTACCATAAAACTAAAGGCAAAACTATAATAACTCATACAAACCACACCGACTTCACGCTTATGAAAAATGAACACTTATCTATTAAACCAAGTTTAAACTTTTATTTACCATTCTTGTGTTAATGCTAGGGTGTTTTTTATTATATTTAATTTCCATTGATTATAGGATTCTAGTTCAGTCGACTCAAAACAACATCAGTATTGCTGCGCCACCACATCTGTGCTGCTTGACAACCGCTGCACTAATGAAGATTACACATTGCTTTGATGCACGAATCCTTTGCATGTTATTGCAATAAGGCCCGTGGAGCTGTGGTTTACAGTGAATTTAGAGATTGGGTTTAAGGTACTGGCAGCCAAACTTTTACAATATTGATAACATGTAAACAGAAACATAACAGAACTCAATCAACATGGGCTTGCGTGCACCCACATACAGTTAGATCGCTAGATAGAAACAGACTAAAAGTACTATGTACTTGCACATCTGCAGGAGAGAATGAGTCATGACACACAGTTTCTTACTGCATCACCCAGACAAACGCAGGGCTGTGAAATAGCTGCCGCCAGTCTTAATCAAGCAAGTACATGTGAATCCCTGATATCAAAGACCTCCATGTTATTATTACTTCTGCTTCAAAGAGACCCACAGTCCTATCACCGCCCAACATCTGGAGTGGCTTGTCTATTTGTTTGTTTATTCATTATTTCAATAAATGCGAAGTCTCGAATCATTACACTATGTAAAACAGGTCTACTGGATTCAGAAAAACGAGCAAACCACTGTCAGGAGATTAGTGCTCAGTCTCTTCTCAAAACCCCAGGCTGAGATGGTTTTATGTGCTGAAAGGCGCTACGTAAATTAAATGATAATATTATTATCATAATATTATATGTATATGTATATTATATATAATATTATTATCAATATTAAAAATATTTTTTGGTTCTTCTTAACCACTGTGAGATAAGATAGAGAGCAAATTGAGACTTTTGATTTCATTCTCTTATTCTCAGATTTTTCTCTTGGAATAAAGACCCCAGTACTCTTGCTTCTTTCCCCTCAGCAATGTAGATTTGCTCAGACACAGAAATCAAAAGTTTGAAATTTCACTATGACGTCAAACTGTATTTACTGTATTAGCTACAGTAAATTATTCTAAAAGTGAATACAGCTTATGGTTTTGTCTATTTTTGATTCTCCAAAGGAATATTGAAGGATACCAATATTAAATTAAAGTGTAGTCTTAAAAAAAAAAGACCATCTTTATTGTCTCATGTCTCTATGGTCCCTCAGTACCGTAGTTCTGAAGTAACGGTGTTTGAAGAAAGCAAAGTGGAGAAGCCCTTTCAAGTACACATGGCGGCTTAATCTTCAAACCCAGGTCTGTTTATTCTAGATAAGGTGTTTCCTTCAACATCAGAACCTCAGCTGCAGCTTCTTTTCAAAAACCTCAAAATATTCCTGAAAAGGAAAAGTAATTTCTGTTAAACAATTGGTTCTGTGCCTTTATCAGTATTGGATATGGTTTTCTAAACTTATCACACATTTGAATTTTGCACCTTGCTGCGTTGCCACGACAGGTATAGAAATAAATCATCCAAAAACCAATGTTCTGTAAACACTTTCCTCACACCTGTGAAGCAGCCTTGAGTTGCTTTGTATAAAAATACCTTACAAGCTTCTTGAAAACGAAATTTTGTGTCCTATGTGTTAGTGTTATATATACAAAATCAGAGAATGAGAGAAAAATATCTCAAGGTGTAGCTTACATTAGTTATATATTATTTATGGCGAGCACAATATTCTCAGCTGCATATTCATATTTGAGCATGTTAGAAGGATTTAACAGAAATTGTGACAATATTTGTCACAGCTGAGAGGACAAAAAAATCTCACCAATAGAACAAAACTATACGATATTTGTTTCTATTTGTAAGCACTGAGTGTATGTATACAAGAAGCTTATGGTTGGCACAGCTGCAGTGCCAAAGAAAGGATGTGGGATAAGCTTTCGCAGATATTCTGTAGAGTCTGTCTTCCACCGCATCAGTTTCACTTTATTAGATTTAATCAGTTATGAATTCTGGCAGCTATAGCATCTCCTGTTTATCAAGCCGGCTGCTGAATGGCTTCACAGATCACCACCAAGTGGATGGTGCTGTCTGAGCTCCAATAGTGTATCAATCATTTTAATCTCAAAAGATATATTAAATATTGTTGAGAAAATGCTTTATTTTTAGTTTTGGAAGTTGTCACAAAGTGGTTGCATCCGTAAAAAGATTCAATCAACAAACATAAATAGAGAGTTCAGATGCAAAAGCCAGAAGTGCCGTTTGAAATCTTCCTCTAAAATTAGCAATTTTGTTCAGTTTCAGTAATTTCCTAGGTAAATGCAGAGAATATATCCATTTGTCCTATTATAATACTTGAATATAAAACTTAATCGTGGAGCTAAATATTAGAAAGCATCTATATGACCAGTTTATATGAACATGATTGAGCATAAAGGAATTATTCTTTATTATTCGTGACCCAGGACAAAAAACCAGTCGGACTTAATTGTTTCAAATTGAGATTTATACACAATCTAAAAGCTGAATAATAAGCATTCCATTGAGGAACTTAAATTCTATCTTCATGGAACATGATCTTTATATCCTGATGATTTTGGGCATAAAAAAATCGATCATTTTGACCAATGTAATGTTTTGTTGGGTGTTACTACAAAGCTACCCGTGACTGGTTTTGTGATCCAGGGTCACATTATATTTTAAAAAACTGTATGAGTGCCAAGCAAGATATGTTTACAGAGTCAATGCAGAGTTGTGTTAATTGTCAATTTCAGTAACAGTCCGATCGGATTCTTTTTCCTATTTTAAGACCATTAAAGCCAATGGCAAAATGTCCTTGGTCACCCTCACCAAAGCAGTTCTTATAGGGACCACTTAGTGAAAATACCCTTTCAAATTATCCACCTGAACATCTTGAAGGACAAACCAAGACTTTTTCTGATGATAAATCAAAGGGTTTAAGCAGTTTTAGACCTTGAGATTCATGTAATATTTCAGTTAGACATGTGGCTATCGGGAAAAGTTATAATAGAAATATGATGCTGCTTTTTTACTAATAATCACCAAAAAATAATAATGGATGACAGAGAGATTTTCCTTAATATGACAATTCAATAAAGTTATGTCTGATTCTGGATCAGACCACCTCATACCCACACACACACACACACACACACACACAGGTATTTGGAGAACAGATGGCCAGCCAGATTCAACAAATACAATTAGTCACGAAACAGTTGTGCTCTCTTTGGTGTCTGGACAGCGTAATCCTAATAATAAATCAATGTGTAATCCTGCCAATTATATAAAAGGCCTAATGCATGAACATAGCCAAATATGGATGCTTCTAAATGAGAGATTCAATTAATCCTTGTGTCCTCATTTTATCCTCAACAATTTTAATATAGATTTTGATTTCCTAATAAAAATATTGTAATGAAGACAGGCTTAACGTATCTTTACAAGCCCTTTTCAATAACATTTGCATTGTTTACATTAACAGCATTAAACTAGGCCATACATTTGTCAAATGTACTTCATTGGGGCTGAATTATTTGCCATTCATAAAACATTTTATCCGCCCATACTTTTAATTAAGAACAGCTCCTTAATGCTATAAAGCATTTTTTAAAGAAACAGTGGAACGTTTTAAGATGATGAAGATGCATTTTTCTCTTACCAAACTTCAGAAACAGTCCTAGTTGTTGTTTAAATCGCTCCTCACGGCCTTGAATCAAAACTCTACAAAACTTCTAAAAAGTTTGCTCCATAAAGCAAAGATATGATACAATCTATTCAAAATGTCTTGGTCAATGTTGCTGACTTCCTGTTTGAAAGATCTTTTAAAGACACTTCACAGTGAGAAGCCTTACACTACATGGGTCTGCATAACAGCATGCACACTCAAAAACTTGTGGAGTCAATAAAATGTAAATCGATTTAAATTCACACATTATTTAAAACCACAATGAAATAAAAGAAAACATCTTTCTCTGCAGCATTATTTAAACGGACAGAACAGGCATCACCTGTCTAACAGAAGGTGTTGATGTTTGTTCTATTGTAAAATAACTCCATCTGCTGGAGGCACAGATGTCTTACATTCACCTGTGATCCATTCTCATCACGTACATCTGAATGTCAGACTCACCTCCTATTGTATCTGACTGTGTAGACGTGCCGCTTAAGAAAGCAAAACACTAAAACATAGTGAAATCCACTTGTGACTCTCATTTTAACCAACAACAATTTATGACTTCGGGTCTACATTTCATTTGCTACAAGAATATACAACTACAATCGAATTCAGTTCACATCACTGAAAAGGGCACATAAAAATGTTAAACAAGTCTTTAACACCCTACTTGAGATCACGCTCATCTGATGGCTTCCTGCGTTGTTAGAACATTAGTCTGTAGGGACAGCATGGGAGTAATGTGACGGCTGATCCGTCCAGACATTCACTTTCTCCTGCTGGGGATGAAAGTTAATGAAGAGAAGGAAGTGAGGAGCGAAGACCCAGCAGAGACGCAGCTCTAATTTCCACTCTTGTAATTGTCTCAGCTCTTTCTAAAGGACTTACGGACTTTATGCAATCCGAAAGAATGATGCCACAATCATTTTTGTAAGTGCTGTGCTGTAAATTAATAAGAACTACACTCTAAACCACAATGAACTGTCCCTGTTGTTAGTTTTACTTAACCAATCCTTGTTCACAGTACAAAAAGAATGCAAGTAACTACATTAACGTTAGTTAACCATGTTATTTTTACAAAATTTTACTGTCTGTTCAACTTAACATTGTTGAGTAAAACGCAAAACCCTATAATAAGTGACCTAAAGTTGAGTTTACTCAATATAAACAAGTTAATTCAACACGACTGGTTGAGGGGGATTTTCAGTTCCAAGCATGCTTTGCGTAAGACTGCGTTTTGGCAAGTGTTTTTCAGTAAAGATAATGACTTGTTTGTGCTTAATGTTCATTTACCTTTGAGATTTAAAAGAGTTTGTTGTATTTTTGAGTTTTAGGGTTACCATTGTTTAGAAGAGTGGTATGTGCTTATGCTGCGAGAGGTTGAAGCACATCCATGACGTCTTTTGTATATAACTATAGTGCGTTTGATGAAATGAATGAGGCTTTGAAAATGTATTTTTTGCAACATAAACTATTTATTTCTGTTTTTGACATTTTTTTCTGCTTTTCACAAAACGAAATGATTAGAACTTTGAGGACTGGGTAGATGATTCTCACAATATGTCAATATCTCAACAATACATATATAACTCATACTGATCTGGCTTGATAAACTTTCAACAAAAGATTGAATAATGGCGCAAAGAAACACTTCAGAAGTATACAATTCTAATTTGTGGAAGTATGGTGTATCCCTGAATTTTGTTTCAACATCATTTGACTCCTCATTAAAAAATAACATTGGGACGGTTTCCGTATCATAGATACACACAAGTCAGGAGAGATTGCAAGAATTTAGTGAATGATAAATGCCTTTTTTAACTGTATGTCATGTCAGACTACAATGCTGCAGTGTTTGAGTTTGAGATTTACTTTGCAGTTCTATTACTGGAGTCATATGAAAGATTGTAATGTACTGTATTAATGTGCCACATCACCACTAAAGGTATCACATTTCATACCCATTTAGAATGAATAATTACTGTTATTATATGTTTATATCTTCAGCTGAAACTTAAAGTAGCCATGAGTACATGTTAAACTAGTAACACCTGAATATTACAACACTTTCATGCATTTTAGGAAAAAACAATATGTGCCTCTTGTCTGAATCTGTCATGAAGCAAATTTGGAGTAAAAGACTTTGAGAAGGATAGTCTTGTGCAAATGATAATGAAACTCACTCTCATTCATGCTAAAAGTTACTTCGGTAAAATGTCCTGAATGGACATGACTGGGGTTCAAAGCAACTGTGCAAACATTAGCTAGGGGTTCTGTTCCACAAAAATCAGTTTGCCATACCACTTAAAGGTGTTGCAGACCACATTTCCTTGGAAAAAGCACACAGAAATGTCCTAACTGACAGATATCACTAAAATAGATGTTCTGAGAACTCACACCTGACCATTTTTAAAAACCCCAAATACTGCAAGGACAGCAGCCAATCATTTAACATTATTTTGTCTTTCCGGTTGATGACATCATTTGGAGGCAGAGTTTTGGTGAGATATCGTGTGCTTAAATGGATCTAATTTATTAGAGTTTAGCAGAACTTTGCGAATTGTCTACAATAGCTTACCGCACTTTAAAAAGAGTGTGAGCGAGGAGGGCGAGTTCATTAAAATATTTTGGCCATTTTTCCAGTTCTTGACTCAAGCACCAAGAAGGAGTCTGGATTCAGACGTAGCCTTTGACAGCCTCAGATGTATCTCTATAAGAGAAACTGGAGTTTAAATCCCCTGCGCCCTTTTCATCCGCCTCAAAAAGTTCCGCTTCTCCTCAAGAAGTTCTTGGATGCGTTTATTTCGCGTTCTCTCATGCAGAAACACGAATCCTCTTCGGGAAATGATGTTGTTCTGAGGAAACTCGTTGTCCAATAGGACTGATTGGTAAGGTATATCAATGGCATTGCTTTCGCTTGTTTCATCCACCTTTTTTGGCCGTCTGGTCATCTTCGCTGACTCTGTAATCGTTGTTATTGTAGTCGAAGAGTCCTGTGGTGTCCCAGATGTTGTCACTGTCAAAGTTGCTTTCTTTGGAGTGGGTGTTGTAGTGGTAACTGGCACCTCTGCAGCGAACGTCGCGGGTATGCTGACATCCGGCAGGTCTGAGATGGTTGATTCTTTGTCACTGGCATCATCCACAAGTGGAATATCACTCCTCGCAAACCAGACGGTGGTAGGATCTGATGTGGGAATGACATACGTTGTGTTCTCTTCTGACAGGAGATCCAGAGTAGCGTGGACTTGGATGCGAGTTGTGGTGTATTGGTGATCAGGAGCTGCAGTGTATCCAGGAGTACTTGTCGACACAGACGTATAAAACCAAGGCGTGCCAACTGAAGTAACAGCTTTCTCTGGTGTAGATGCCAGAAAATTGCTTGTGGAGGTTTTCTGAAAAGATGTGCTGGTCTCTGTGAGTGTGGGAGCACGGGTTGTGATGAAAGTTGATCTTCCCTGGTTAGGTTTTGTCGATGGGGACAGCGGCTTACTTGTAGTTGGCGAGGTCTTTGTGGAACTCCCAGGTCGGCATGACTTACAACACAAACGTTGGAAGCTTGGCAGTGAGCAATACTGCTGCAGCACATTCATACGACAGAACGTAGAACGGTCGCCATAGCAACGGTATCCTGCAAGACAAGAGGGATTTGCTTAGAATGCTTGCAATAAATATATATGGTCCATGATATATAATCATGCAACATTTGCATGTTAACATGCTCTGTAAGATGTTTCATGGAGATTGCTTATGTCTATCCGAGAAACAACAACAAGAAGCAATCTTAGCTAGAGCATGAGAGAGATGGTAAAACAAAACAAATGCAGAAACACAAAGTTATGAACTGACCGTGCAGATGTGAAGAGTGGAAGAATATTGGAGAATACAAGAATGTTAAAAGGATGAGTTACAGTAAAATGCAAATTGCTGCTGTCATTCTGAAACCTCCTATCTCCATTTTTTGTAAGCTTACTTTTTGTCATAAAACAGTATTATGGGTCACAAGGGGTGTAATGATGTGCTCAGCTCACGATTGGATACGAAACATGATAAGGGTTTACGGTTGAAATTGCGTCACGGTATTTGGGGGGAAAATCTGACACCCAAATATAACATTTTTTAGAAACACATTTGTTATTTTGTTTAAGAATTTACAACATTCAAAGTTGAATTCAACAATATTTAGTCAGACTATTAAAAGATCATCTCAGAAAAATATAACAGATTTATCCCATAGAAACATAAAAAACTTATATCACTTAAAAATATATTGCCATAGCTTTGCGACACATATCTTAATAGCTCTACGAATCATATCTGAATGTTTTTGTATTGCGAATTGCGTTACTTCGATATATTGTTACGCACCTAATGGTCTCCCTTTTATGTTTGTCACTGAGTGTTGGAAATATCTATCAATAAGAAGTATTCAAAAATATTTTTTCCATTTCCTGAACACTGCAAATTCAGACATCCAAGGTTTTGGAAGGACAGCGACGAAATGCAGTTTCGCCTGTTTGTCCATTTCAAAGAATTATTTATTGGTGTCTACTCTACAGCTAAAACATTTAATACAATTGACCAAATTTAACGGTCAGTCAGTATTGGTTTACATCGATATCAACTGAAGAGTGAGTGGCTGGGGGTCGATATACAGTACACTAGTTGTATGCTGAACAGGTGCATGATTAAAATAGCATGTAAAATAGTCAAACAAATCCCACCTTTACAGAGGAGCAAGCAGAAAGCAAAGCCACAAGTTAAGAAACACACCAGAAAAAACATAATTTACCGTTTTTATAACACTTTTTATTTCCTACTTTTGCAGTCGATCATGACAGAAACTTAACAATGAAATGCACTCCCACCCCCCTTGAAACACACAGATATAGTTGTCTTCTTCAGAAAAATAAATCAACTGTATTGAAAGGTACAAGTTCACAGTAACTTTGGTTAAACACTTCATTACTTTGAGAACAATTAATCCATTGGTAATTCAGATGAACAGGTAAATAAATAGGTCATTGGTTAAATAAAATACAGGATTTCTGTGACGATGTAAAAACTAGCATGGCACATACATGTGTCATATATTAAACATTTACAAAACATTAACAAAGTTTCCCTGATAAATCAAAGTGCATATAGACGCAGTGCACGTAAGTCCATCTGAATATTCCCCCGACAATTTCCCCACAACAGCCAGCCAAGACGCGGTTAGGCCAGTGAAGTAACATGACAGTTACCCATAGTATATAATATTAGCATTTTTTTCTTATAAGTAAGGAGATAACAGTCATAAATGTTATTAAATACAGTAAACACCAACGTTTATTTACAGTATCTCACTGCAAGGTCTGGCTTTTCGTCATTTTTTTTTTCTTCACGGCTTTGAGCATGAAAATTCGGATAGCTCGCTACATAGTCACAACAGAAATGTGTTTCACAATACAATGATGTGATAAAGAGATGCCAAGAGCTGGTTTCCGTTAAAACGCTCTCCGTATCCAATGGGTTAGCGATCGTTCTTGGATGTGTGTGACAATTGGCTGATTGGTTGGTTGTGTAATACGTTTAGTTTGAAGCTGCCTCAGGTGTGAAAAACCACGTTTCTGTGCGGAAAGCCATCACTTTCACACACAAATGCCGATACATTCAAACGTAGTAAGGCATTGTTCTTGCGTTCCGTGTTTTCTGTCTCGAAAAAATCAGCTCGGATGGAGATGAAACTTCATGAGGTATATTTATGTGTAGTTGTCTCTATAGTATGGCCACTGGTAACCGTCGTAAAAATGCATGCTGGAGAACACACAAGCACACGTCGCATACGCTCGAAAACACACACACACACACGTGCACGCTCTCATCACGTAGTTCGATGCGCGATGGACATGTGATATATGACCCGCCATGAATCCGAAGAATGAAATCACTTCTCTTGGGAAAAACTGAGAAGAAACTGGCTGAGCAAGTCCTGCATAATATATGTCTTCCCCGCCCCCCAACACTTAAACTCTGTTATTAAATAGCAATAGTTCTGTATTTATGTAAAATCAATAAAAAAATACACGTAACAGTCAAGAATTAAAGCAATCGATAGCAGTCAAAATGTTAGGCTAATAAGCTACAGCTTATTCATGGTAAAACAAATTATTAATATTTCATATTATTGGTACCCATATAGATTTATAGTCATATATAAATACAAATATATTTATATGTTTGTTTAAACTCTGCAAGCACAAATAAGCTGCATTTATTGAATTTGTTAACAGTCAAAGAGAAGATGGAGGATGAGGTGGTTATGGCAATCGACCATGTGTAGTAAAGCGACCCTGTTTATCAAGTGCCACCTCATGTTCACCATCGGCCACCATCGGCCAAGTATGGCGGTGGTTCAACAGTACGTCCCATGTTAACAGCGTAAATCCTGCCATCTCATGTGTTTGTGTGTTTGTTTGCTTGTCCCGTCGGTTTTCGAGAATGAACTAGATTGTGGAATGAGCACTTAGCAAAGATTTCCTCATTGTGACAAGTTCACATTCACAATAAAGCTTAAGTTTTTTTTTTTTAGCCACTTTCATTTTTATATTTTCTCTCACAACGTTCGCTCGGGCAGCGCCTCAAAACGTGTCTGCCTCAGGAGCGCGAGCCATACGGACGCAGCTTGCGGCGGACGGTAATTCACAACAATGCGCCGCCTCCCGCAGAAACCTCAGCTAGCTTCACAAGCTGCCTGTCCGATCACAAATCAACAAACGTCCTCCAAATTTTTTTAATGTTTAGTTTTGTCAACATTTTCTTACTGGCCAGCGTTCACAACACAGAGCTCCACAAAGGAGAGAGAGAGAGAGAGAGAGAGAGAGCGAGAGACAGAGAGAAACATATAGAACTCCCCCTATCGGAAACGCCCCGTAAGGGAGGACCACCACCCAGGAAAGAGAAGCGTGCAAGCCTCGAATAAGGAAGGCAGTCAGGGGAGTTTGCCTTGCAGAGCCAGGCAGAGCGACAGAGGGAAGGTCCAGCTGAGAGACGACAGACAGCGCAACGCCACCACGTGGCTGGAGAGAGAAGCTTTACTTGTCATCCTCTGCACAGGGTATTTCGGGTCGTGACGCGATAACCACTGTATCAGGAAGTTGCCGTGCTTGTTGAAGTCGGAAGTGCTTCCTGTTGTGTGCGAGGGGAGAGTCGGTTTGGGAAGGAGGAAGCACAGGAAACGGAGAAAGCGAAAGAGAGAGGAAGAAATATGGTCAGCTGTATTAGTGCATCTGTTGATGTAAAATGAATTAGTATGTTATTAGTCTTCAAAACTGTGCGGCAAAACCAAAGCAAGTTTATTTTGTAACATAATGTCTAACAGATCATATATGATGCCTTTGGGCAAAAGTACAAAAAATAACAATATGTACATTTAAATTAGAATGTGAACAAGTGAATGCTTTATACATTTTGCGTTTCCTAAAAGCATTGTAAGCCTACGTTGTTGGCTTACGATTTGAGTGTTCGTTTCCAGCATGCGTTCCCGAGAGCCACATGACAATGCATCCGGTCTAAGCATTGCTCGATGCATGTGCGTTTCTGACCCCAGATGCAATATCATGTGGCTCGTGTGTGGAGTCAGAAAGCTTCCAAAATTACCTTAATTTGCGTTCTGGGGAGAAACGGAGGTCCTAGGGATGTTAAACTATTTGAGGGTGAGTAATTGATGTCGGAGTTTACCCTTTAAGATTACAATGCTTTTGGGAAACGCAGCCCTGATCTGTTAGGCATTATGGTTATGTATCATTACTAAAAGCGTCACTAGAAATGTATGTACGCACTTAGGCAGGGATCCATTCTGCAGGGTCTAAATGCCGCTGGTTTAGAGTCCAAACAGAGTCCAATGGTGTTGTCACGAGTGTGGCAAAGCACATGCCTCTCCTGAGTCCCATTGCCACACGTGACAGAGCACTAGAATAGCACAAACACATGCGCAGAAAGAAACAGTAAAATGATACATCAATGCATATTTTATGTATACATATTTGTGTTATTAGATGTGACCCTGGATCCCAAAACCATTCATAAGTTCAAAAAAGATCGTGTTCCACAATTTCCAATACTGTGAGTCCTTTTTGTCAGTGGATGCAGCAAAATCGGCAACAAAAATGGGTGTAAACACGTCTACTAACATTGATCGCTGCTACCCACTCTTCAGGTATTACCCCTCAAGTCAGCTCTCTATGTAAAACTTAGAATTTCCACTTTTGGGTTCATCTACTCATCACAACGTCATAACAGCGGTAAGCCAATAGAGGGCGTTAAAAAAAACCTGTTTCTTCTTGGCAGCGCCCTGCTACAGACCCTCTGATGTATAACTTGAAAGGCGATTTTCTCAAAATTGAGATTTTTTGACACCCATATTTTTAACTAGTTGTATCTTGGCCAAATATTGGCCTAACATCAAACCATACGTCAGATGATGTAAATGTGTACTCTTATGACTTGAGGTTTTATGGTCCGGGGTCACAATATAAAATCACAGAATCAAAAGCAAAACATTGTGTTAGTGTGCTTGTGATAGATGTCTTCACCTGTGACCAGGGTCCCAGTCTCCATTCAGCGGGACACAGGTTGCGGTTGCAGTCCCTGCGGGACTCCGGGCGCTCGTCGCTGCAGTATCGACTGCGAATGGATTTGAACTTGCTGTCTCCAAGAGGTTGGACGCAGCGAACTGAGCGTGTTTGACTGCCCGTCTTCCCACAAGATTTACTGCATTCACTCCACTCTCCAGCCACCCAGCTGCACACAAAACACACCCTCAACCTAAATTCAGCACAACATTTAGACTAGGGTGACCATACGTCCTCTTTTTCCCGGACATGTCCTCTTTTTGCGACAAAAAAACTGCGTCCGGAGGGGATTTCTAAATTTCCAAAAATATCCGGGTTTCAGGTTTAACGTTCTAAAGTCGCCATTCATTGCATGCGTTTTATAATTTTTGCAAAGCAACACCTTCTTGCTCGCCGGTAATGTAATGGCCATGGTACGTGGCAGCATGGAGTAGAACACAACTATAGCTTATGCTTTAACACCATGTCAACACACATGCGAGTGGCAGATGCAAAGGGATAAAAGGCAATAGAAACCATTAAGGTGGTTTGCAGAGTATCCAGTGAAATAATTTCTCATTATAATGGATTCTATAGTGTTTTGTCGCATCGTGCGATGGTTTATGATCAGTGCAGAATTGTGACGCATGTCGATCTAAAAATGACAACAAAGTGGCATGATTTCCGATGTGACCGTTCAGACTGAGGTCGCACTACGTAACATCAGACCTGTTTCCAATTCAGGCCCACAAATGGAAGCGGCTCAGATCTGATTTACAAAGATAAAAAGAAATTGGTGTCAGTAAACTAGTTTGTGAAAGAGTAGTGCTGACATCTGCTGGATGTGAAATACAAATGCAGCCTACACAATTTTGGGGAAGTATCATTTCTGTCGAATTATTTATAATAAAACACTACTGATAACTTAACTCAGATATTTTAAGCAAGACTGTTTTAAGCAAAATCACACCTTAACGCAGGTAGAATCCTCATATTGAAATTTTTCTCTTCTGTAAAAACGAAATATATTTGCACAGTGTTCCGTCCATTCATATCTACTCTGATTTGAATCAAAAATATAGATAAGCGGGTACACACACACTTACATGGGCTGAGCACACTCTCTCAGGTAACAGTCTCTGAACATTGGAGGAGGCTGCCTGACTTTCTCGCAGTATCTGCGATGAACCATTCTCATGTCTACGTTCTTTCGGCAGCCATACCGTGTCATCTGAATACCTGTTCACAAGAAGAACTCATCACTGAACCACACATCTTGGATACAATAAGGAAAAATAGAAATGAAATGACATGGCAAACCTTCTACTGAACTAATGTGTGACAAAAACCACAGAGGCAGAGTATTAAACACTAATATCACAATAACACATCTGAAAATCGAAATATAGGACTATGGATGTTCACACAAGCTGCAGTTAAAGTTTGATCACAACCTATTTAAAGACAGGTCTTAGCAAGTGATCAATTGCATTTGACACTATTTCCATATTAAATGTTATCAAAAAAAGAGATTCTGGTGCCCTCTTGTGGTGAAGCAATGAAATACCTCCTCCACAGGTTTTTGTACAGGGAGTCCACCTCTTCACCATCCAGGAATATGGCGCAGCATAATCTGGCACCATGTTGTTTTCATTGGCACTGTCACTCAGCCTGTCACTGTCAGTGATGTATTTGATTGACACCTTCGCTTTGGCCGTCCCATGCATTCGGATCTGAAACACAAATACAATGCAAATGCTCCCAAATAAGTCATTATTATATATTGCTTAAATATGAATGTGCGTGAGAGCAACTTGTGCAAAATTACCATGACAACCACATCATTTTTCAGAGGTCCGTTCATCTGAATGGTGTCCTTATTGTTTTTATTTTCATACTCCCATTCGAGCCCTTTCTCTATAACTGAGCGTGTCTCCGGGAAGTCACCGTGTGCGTTGAGAAAGAAATCACCTGATGCCTTATTCCTGACAGCTATTCACATAAAAAGAGAGAGAGTGCTTCATTGAGTGAAAACAGCAGCCGCTTCATTAAATACTACAGGAAATAATAAAGCTTCACCTAAAATATGAGAAGTCCCATTGAGTTCCTGGATAAGGAGGTGCCTCGCCCCTCGGGGAACCTCCAGCACTTTAATGACACCTAAATCAAAAGCAGAACATCTGTTTCTTAAGGCTAAAACACTGTTTTTTACAGTACATAAACTACAGCTCTGTCAAAACTCTTTGCTTTTTATTCCCAGTTTGTGTTCCCTTTGGGAGTTTTTTGCTTGTCACAATGCATTGTGGGATGTATTCCTTTCGACCAAATTCTGATGAAGTAGCGCATGTAATCTTTGTATAAAGGCATCTTAAAAGTCTACACAGTCATAATGCCTATCTGTCCAAACCTGTTATACAATATGGTGCCTACATACATCCCTAGTTTTATAGATCCTACATACCTGCATAGACTACATAGATGTACCTTTTTTCTCCACGAAGGTGAAATTGAACTTGTGAGTTTTGCACTTGGTTCCGTCCCCCTCACAGACCCCACACTTATCTTCAAGTAGAGCTGATCCGACCACATTATCACAGCCCATTTTCTAAAGGGAGAGAGACACCTTCACTGTCAGGCAACTTAACACACACACACATACACAGAAAAAAACTACAAACAAGATACACACCTCACAGTGTCCGTACACACACACGCTGTAGGGATCTTTGTAGGAGCACTGTGTTCCAGGTTCCGCTAGAGGCTGCATGTTGACTACAGCTCGAGTCTCTTTGGATTGACAGTACAATTTGCAGCGTTGCTTGGCTGCGGAAAAAAGAAAGTCGTTGAATGATGGATGGAGAAGTAAACGACAACAAGATCAAGTACACATTGAAACAAATTGAGAAGAAACTGTTTCCTCGTGCGAAAGCCAATGGGTTTATTTAATGAAGAAAGTAAGGATAACGTTTATGATAAACACAGTCTAACTTTATTAACGGTAACTATATTGGAGTCTACACAAAAGGATGATAATGTTATGCCTGTGCAGTGCAATTTTACATTTTAAATGTGTGAGACCTTTAATTTGGAAAGAATTTTGATTGGGTGTTAATGTTTTCTTGCTTTTCAGCTAGAAAAAAATCCCTCTGAAAGTGAGCCATATTATAAAATAATATTATATATTAATGTCATTTTTTTTAATTAATTAGTTTAATATTATATAAAAATTGTTTTTATTATGACTGTCTTCTCTTAAATTCAGAAAAGAATTTTATCTTAGTAGTTTTTGTGCTTGGCTTGGTAAACGTGTATTTCATTGGAAAAGAATACTTATATTAAATACCTATGATTATTAATAATACAGTATTTGATTAAACTTCTACTAGACAAATAAACTTTTAAACTTTAAAACAACATTTTTTTCATTTAGCCCAATAAAAAACTCACCACTATAAAGTGTGAATGCATCTCCCCAAAAGATGGCCTATTGACTCATTGACCACATTTACATGGACAACAATAATCCGATATTAACACGATTAAGACAATACTCTGATTAAGAATGGATCATGTAAACAGACTTTTTGATTAGCTAAATCCGTCTAAACTCATAATCGTAGTAAACACAAATCGAATTAAGACTGGTGGAATACTCTTATTTTATCTGCATTATCGAAGTTCGGTATTGACATGGACACACCTTAATCGCACTATTACCGGCACGTAGGAATTTAAGCAGCACTTTGCATCAGGTGACACACACGCACGGCTGTGGACAGCCGTTTCGTTTTATGACAAACAACATGGCTTCAAGCAAGAAAGCACATTTTGGGTCCGAACGGGAAACAAGAAAGATGCCAACCATTCTAGAAAATAAATGAAACACCAAAAACTGTTTGTGGTACCATGGCGAAGACGAACTGTTTGTTGATACATGAAATTATGGAGGGAACGTCGAATGGCATCACTTAGGGACGTAATAACGTATGCCTTTAATCAAACTATGTAGTGTAACATGTAAAAAAGGAACATGACAGGTATATTCTTAAAGCAACTCATGTAAATACCTTAATCGTAATATTAGCTTACTCAGAATAAGGATAATAATTCAATTACTGATGTCCATGTAAACGTGGTCATTGTGTGTTATATCATTTCAGACAAATTCCCAGCATGTCCGTGTACAATTCCAAAACTGCATCCAGGGACACTTATATTCCAGAAGGGTTTAGCTCATTTTCCCATTACATGCTCATGAACAATAAGATGCCTGTCCAACTTCCCAGCAACATTTTTTTTTAATTTTTTTATTTTACTCACACATGTCAGAATAAATCAAGAACAATAGTGTTGATTTCACACAAGTGGAAGATGTAAAAAGCATCAATATAAAAATTGGTTGTCTCATTTGCTCAAGGGTATCAAAATCCCTTCTAAACAGCAGGGCACAAACCACAAGTTCTTCTGTGTATTCCTCTGCTTTGGTTATACATTTTATGACATATTGTAAAAGGCTCAAAAAGTCTCTCTTTAAATGAGTTTTACTTTGGACTTGTCAATGTTGATTATGAAACCAATGATGTTCAAAGTGCAGTGTGGGGACTGTATGTACTACACGGACATGTGTGCGATGATGTCATTATCGGTGTGGAAGAATACGTGGATGAAATCATAACTTCATATATGCCCACAGCTTAAGCGAGAACAGCTGTGCGGAGAGAAACATTACATCAGCTCATTCATGGCCCTGGATAATACATTGAACCGAATAATGCAGAACAAAACGTTCTAGGAAAGGACCCAATCCAAGCGTCATATTAATTCCGTTTACTACCAGAATCCTGACATTTCGCAGACCCGACCAGATTAACATCAACATCTAAATATTAAAAAATACAGAATTGAACAGTAGGTTAAAAGTTTTACCTCTGATGTATTTCTAAAAAAAATGTCTTTTTGTTTGCTATTTCCTAATGATATACATCATTGCTTACACAGTAAACATTATTTTGGGGTCAACGCACTTTTTTTTGAACCTGTTAAAAATAAAAAGTGTTGTCTTCTTAAAATGTCCAATCTGTCTTAAACAGAGCCATGTCTTAAATCTATAGCTGTCTGTAATGTTTTTTTGTCACTTACGGTCAGGGTGTTCATAAGGCAGCCAGTGGTGCCAGGTATTCTGGTACTCAAACTTGTTGTCCATCATGCTACATTGCTCGGCTCTGTAGTCTTGGTAGGGGTCCTCGCACGCTTGAGTGTTACACAATTGGAACTGATAACTCGGGCCGGAGCAAGTACGTCCACCATTAGCTGGACTGGAGGAAGTTAAAGAAAGTGAAAAATATCGAGTAAAAGCAATGAAGTAAAACAGGAAAGTTCTTCAATTAATTTTAGCCTAAAATTGTTATTTTTTTCTACTAAAAGAAATATTTTGAAGAATTTAGGAAAATAATCAGTTCTGGGGCACCTTTGACTACCATTTCATTTTTCCTATTCAATTATGTCCCGGAATTGAAAATTACCACAATTCTTCCAAATATATTTCTCTGTGTTCATCAGAACAAGATCATTTATAATACAGGTATTAAATTACACGAGGGCGAATAAATAATAATAAATTGCCCCTTCTTTTTGGGTGAACTATCTCTTTAATCAAATATTTTATTTAAGATGCAATAAAAATGTTAAATGCATTTTGCATCAATTTGTTTAGAGTATAAACTAAAGCTCAGCCTTGAGAATTTAGAAATACTTGCACACAACATATATGCAAAGTTTATAACACATAGCCCATGAGAATGACTATAAAATATTACCATGAGAGAGAACCAACAAATTTTAATAATTGTTAAAAAATTCAGTCAATGTTTGTATTATAGTCATAATTTCCAGTCAACGTTTTGTTTTGCGATGCATTTGTATTTAATAATTGTATGTTTTCTTATTTAAATCTACAGGACGTTAGTTTTAATGATCAGTTACTTCTCTTTAAATTTCACTGGAGAACGTAAGTCTGCTGTTCAAAACACAAAGGTGATAAATTATGACATAATCTTTGTTTGTGGGATCACTTCCTCTACAGTAAGTTGTTTTTGTTAAGCCAACATAACAAGCGTTGACTGACAGCTACCATCACTATAGGTGAAACAGGTCTCGAACAATTCCATACAATTGTAACATGTCAACACAATCACTCGACCAACAAACCCCACAAATTCACAATTGTACGCACAGTGGATTGTTGCAATCTCGCTTACGAAACTCCACTCCCCTTCCGCAGGGGCGAGAACAGGCGCCAAACTCACGCCACATGCCCCAGCTTCCGTCCTGTTTAATGATGTCTGGAGTCAGCCACACACAGTGCCCTTTAAAACAGTGCTGAGACACAAGAGAGGAAGTGAGCGGGTCTGAAACCTCAGGGCATATCTGCATGAGAGCCAGTGTGCCGGTACCTTCCCATCTCCACACGTAGTGCCATCAATGGGCGGTCCTTTTTTGGTCTTGCAGAAGAAGGGGTTGTCCGGGTGAGCACACCAAAGCTGCTTACAGGGGTCAAAGGTGCGGTACTGAGAGACAGAGGAACAGAGAGAGAATTTTATTCTCCAAAGTCTCTAAGATAAAAAAGCAGCATTTGGTAGTGCAGCTGCTTTTTTACAAACAGGCAGTTTACCCCAAAAATACAAATTCTGTCTTCATTTACTCACCCTCGAGTTCTTCCAAATCTGTATACAATTTTTTGTTCTGATGAACATAGAGAAAGATATTTGGAAGAATGCTTGTAACCAAACAGTTCTTGGCCACCATTGACTATCATAGTAGAAAAAATAAAAATGGTAATCAGATGTGCCCCAGAACGGTTTGCTTTCCTACATTCTAAAAACAGAACAGAACAAAGAGTTTGACGAAAGAAAAATAAACCCCTACTAGTCAATGGTGGCCAAGAAATGAGTTCATCAAAACAAATAAATTTGTACTGAATTGGAACGACTTGAGGGTAAGTGAATGATGACAGAATTTTCATTTTGGATGAACGTTTCATTTAATGATGTGCACAGAAAACAGATGCCAAAATACAGACACAAGTATAGAAGGTTGCAGTTGATCCAGGAAGCACTAAAACCATGTTTATTTGCATTACATTTACATTGCATTTAGTCTAGACATATCTTTTTAACAGTAAGCATGTTCCCTGGGATCGAACCCACGACTTTTGCGTGGCTAGCGCAAGGCTCTACCATTATGCTGTTGGGTCACCACGCAATGTCCAAAACCAGCTGAGAACAAGTGCAATAAAGTATGGGACAACCCCCTCTCTCTTTCTGATTTGCAATAATTCATGCATTTAAATTCCTGCAGGACATAAAAAAAAACTAAGACAGGACTCATGTCGCATTAAAATCAAACTGTGTGTTACAGCAACTGTGTACAACACAACAGACCCTGGGTTGCTGCTGTGCGCAGTGTTTAGGCTCGATAAAACAAACGATATTACACATTTACACCCACTCAAATTTAATACAGTATATGTAACAAAATTCATGCAAAACAAAGATGAAAATGTATTAGTTATGGTACAGCCTGCGACCAAGAGCACAGCTGGGTGACGAAATGTTGCGCAGTGATGGGATATATTTTGTTTTTCCTCAGTAAGGTGCAGAAGACCACAATCCGCGGTGCTAATGATGTCAGACAGCTTTTCAAACACATCAAAACATCAAGTGCAAATATAATTTCGGTTACTGTGATCTCTGTTTGAATAAGAGTTTGCATCTGAAACAATTATTTAGCACTTGTAGAGATTTTGAAATGTTGGGCGAACTGTGTTGAACTGTATTAAACTTGAGTTTGCAGCATATTCATTGCTTTACTTTTCTAATAAATGTAGAAAATTCATTGAAAAGCCCCGCAGGTTGCACTGACCTGGTTAAGCTGACATTAGGGAAATGTTCTGGGCTCAATACAAAATAACTTTTGTGGTCATATTCACTGCTGTGCTATCCACTACCACAGAAAAGATTTTTGACCCTTAAAATTGTTTACTGCAAAGCACTTACAATAGGTCATGGCCCTAGAAGGTTTAAAAGCAGAAATGTAGGGCTTGTGCTTTTTAAAGGTGCAATGTTTAGGATTAAAGAGGATCTAATATAAAATACATGTGTGTAAAGACCTTACATTATGAAGCGTTATGTTTTTATTACCTTAGAATGAGCTATTTCCATCTTCATATACTGCAGGTCCCCTAACATAGAATTCGCCATGTTGTTTTTATAGTAGCCCTAAACATACAAACTGCTCTACAGAACGCGTTTCGGAAATATATGTTTTACTTGGGCAAAGAACCTAAAACGTGACAACATCTTTGGCCTGTGTCAGCCACCGTTGTGCCGCGAAAGGGAAGGGGAAGAGTGGAGTGAACCATTGGTACACTACAAAACAATATAAATAATACTCAACTCAATTAGAAAAATGTGACATGATTTTCAAATAAACTGCATATGTTTTTGCCAATAATGGTCTATGAATTCGCTGATAGATTTTACCTTTGCACTTTCCAAGTTTTTTGACGCCTCTTGAGTCTTTGTTCCCCTTTCTGGCACCCATCTCATGTGTGGGCGGGACTTATGGCCACTCTACTCTCATTGGCTAGTGAGATTCGGATTAATAGCTCACTGTCCAGGAAGTCGATACTTAAGACAGTACAGCGGATTTGAGAGCCATCTCCATGCGGTTTTCTGTATTGAATTGTTTTAGTGTTTGTACTTAAATTACTTTCTTATTTTGGTAGTATATAACCAGGGTTGCCAACTCTCATACACTTATTGAGACGCAATCTTCCAGGCTCTATCACGCCATGAAAACAAGGTACGTACAGTAAATTCAGGATAAGTGAGGAAAATTCACATGCAACTTTACGTGGGTCGTCAAGACAGCAGTGTATAATTTATAATTACAATCATATTAGGAACACGAGATGCCCAGTGAGTTTTGAGGAGGTAGTACAATACAATGTGTCTGTTTTCAGTTCATATTTATTATTCTTAGATAAGTATCGTGGTGGCATTTTATATTTTGTTTCTATCTTAAAATGTTTGTTTCTATTTTACATTAAATTTATGTATTTGGCAGACGCTTTGTCCAAAGTGACTTACATTCCATTGTACTACATATTTGTTTCTGACTATGTGCAATCCTCTGGGATCGAACCCATGACCTTGGCATTGCTAGTGCCATGCTCTAACCACTGAGCCAGAGATAATAAAATCGCAAAAGGTTGAAATCTATGTACAGCAATTTTTTCATTTAGCCCGTTCATTTCTCACTCCCTAATATTCTGCAACTTGTCTTATTATTGAATGTTATGTTGTTCTAAACAACTTTACATACCGATAAAAACTGAGATACTAACTAAACAAGAGAGTAACTTTAAGTACAAACAATAAAAACAACACTTAACAAAAGAATAAAGATAACAGCATGCAGATCGCTCTCTAAAATCTTCTTTTTAAAATCTTCTCGACTTCCTTGTCAGGGAGCAGCCAATCAGCGTAAAGTGGCCATAAATCCCGCCCACATGTGAGATTTGTGCCAGAAAGGCGAAAGAAAACTTGAGAAGTGTAAATGAAAACTTTGAAAGTGCAGATTAAAAAACTAGCAGAATTCAAAAACTATTACTGGCAAAAACGAACTTAGAAATTGTTAAGAAAAAATGTTTTCCTCCTCATTGTATATTTTTTAAAGATTGCGTTCATTTTTTATGGCACTAAAATAATCCCATACCTAAAGCTAAAATCATTGTGTTAACTGGCACTGCACAGGCCAAACAGATGTTTCAGACAATGTTAGGATGAGATTTATTACAATTATCTCATGCTACCACTAATGTTGCTTTTATTTTACAATAATTACTTTGCATTGAACCCAGAACATTTTTTAACTTCATATTACACAGCTTATAAATTTAACTAGTGTGGAAAGACAAAACAAAAAGAAAAATCACAGTGCCAAATAATTCCGTCTTCCATGTGAGTGTCAGTAGCGAGTGAGTAATGAGACACAGATTGTGGGTTTGGGATCCCGCTGCGTACATGTCTGAATAATGACAATGAGTTTAACCACAAGCAAAAACACGCAATGAAACGAGTAACGGCAAGAAGGTTCGACCTGAACCATGTTGAAACAAAACAGGCCACATGGCGACTGAGTAGAACACCTTACCTGGGCTCCGGATGGCCCCACCTTTTGCAGCTGAGGGAATGTTTAACAAGACAGTGAAGTACAGACCAAGCAGTGCTGTTTAACTGGAATTTAATTTGTTCAATGTGAACAGAAATGATTCTTGAAATCATTTTTAATCCAGTTTCTTGATGCGACATCAAATATCAAGTGATTTCAAACATTTGACATCTGGTTTTGATAATCTGATAAGCCTGATTTTCTGTAATGTGTTACAAAATATAGCCATGTTTATACCCCAAATTGATTTAAAACAGGGGCTTAGCTGGATGAGCAGCTTTAGGCCTATAACGACTGAAAAGTCAGACAAAAAAGAATAATAACAAATTCTGGGGTTTATAAAAAATGCTTCAAATTGTGAATCTGCCAATTGTTTAAAAACTAAACAATACTGTGCAATGAGTATCTGTTTCATCTGTTTTTCCCTATTGCAAGTACAGATATCAAAACACAGTCGCTTAACAAAGTGTAACACCCATAATGCATCATTGGCATGTATAACACATACTGGGTCACGGTAATCTACTGTAAACCCAATGATTCACAAATGGTGATTGTTGTGGAAAGCTGATGGTTGTCAAAGGAGTTTATACATGCTTAGAGATTTTACAATCTCAGTAATAATGCATTATGTGAAAAAAAACACTGTGCAGCAGCGATTGTAACACTCACCGCTGTGCACATCATGTATCCTGCCCCGAAGTCAAAGCGACATTGTTCGTTCATGGAATAATGCAGTCCGGGCAGCATTGGAAGCTCCTCCCACGTGTGCTCAAACGGGTCATCACGTAGACAATCGTATGAACTACAGTGGAAGAATGGGATGGTGTGTAATACGCAATCATACTTTTTTTTTACATACAAGTGTGGTTAGTTGTGTAATGTATGAGTATGCATGACTTGCACTCAATGTTGCCACTTAAATAAGCAGGGGCCGGCACAAGGTGAGCCTTTCTTACCCAGGCCCAATGAGTAGGCTATAGCATGTTGGACCTTAGAGGAAACATGTTCCCGGTTGTTCCACCTGACAACCGCCATGCTATACTTACTTCAGGTAGCGGCCTAGTTCTTGTTGACTACAATGGGACCAGTGGAACCGGTGGAAAGCAGCTTGCACTAGTGGGGCCATGATGCTCCCCATCTGCACCTCATCTCCACAACGATTCCCCTGCCCATCATGCTCCATTCCCAACCTATAAAACAAATCTTACACTAAACTGTACCCTTAACCTTTCATTACAGCTTTTGGAATTTCTACATTTTAATTATAAAATTAATATTGGGTTCACTTATTTTAAAATCCATCATACAGATTTTCCATGACATTCCCAGTTGGTTGTAAGAACTGCACTTAATTGCATAAATATTTGAAGAGCTCTTTTCCAAAACGCATTAAACGCCAAATTTTAAAAAAATGAGTTTGTCATGCCATTTTGCTGTGTACTACACCTATTCACTACTCCATCAATGTTTCATGCCAAATCGCTATATTTCCTTCTTTAAAATGTACTGCAAGATGCAGTTTTTTTCCAAAACGCTATAAATCTCGAACCTGTTTTTAGCCTAAATGCGATATGTCCTCTCGACCAATCAGAATTCGCTTGTTAGTGGTATTTGTAAGTGTTAATTCTATATTATTTGTCGTATGTGGTGGAAAATATTGAAAAATGAAATTAAAAATATTTATTTTATTTGACTATTTAGTTTGTTACTATTTATTTTATTTGGCTGTTATTTATTTTGTGCATTTGCATTTATTTGATTTATTTTCATTTATAGTATGAGTCCCTGATGTCATATGTTCCATGTTCTCTTGTTTGTTTGTTTTTAAAAAGAAATAAACCAAAATGCTTTTGAAAAAATGGATGGATTTGTAGCGTTTTGAAAAAAATAAAAATTAAATTTGAATTTATAATTGACAATATTGTTGTTTCATTTAACAATCATTGTTTAACATGTTAATCAATGTTAAAATGTATGGGTCTAGGTAAAAAAATGTCATTTTCATGAAAACTATTAAAATGGATTTATAGCGCTTTGGAAAAGAGCTCTTCATTTGTTGATACTTACTACAGATGAAGAGTTTGTTTCCAAATTTAGATTCAATGTTTTTAAAAAATCATGTTTTTTAGGACCCAAACATTTTTTTGTTTATATTTTAACATGCTTAGAGCACCTACACCTTGACATCTTCAAGCAGGCATGCGAAAGTGCAGAAGATACTCACACGTGGCCGGTTTCATGCGCCACCACAAAAGCAGAAGAGAAACCGTCCTCATGATTGAGGGTGCAGCTCCGCACGGGATGACACATGCCTGTGACAGGAGCGTAACCTAGCAACACATAACAACATCTGATTGAGCTTGTCATCCTCATATTTTCAGGACTGAGGTCAAGATCTTATCAAGGTCAATGTGGCACTTCAAGCACTTTGTCCTTATATCAAGACTATCTACATTTGAATGATAAACAAGTTGAAGTCTCTAGAGGTTGATGATGCTGGTGTGTGTCTGTTTTTTTTTACTTTACCCTGCATTCCAGTGGGCCCGAACTCTTGGCGAGTGAGAAAGATGGCATGATCGTGGTATTCTTTATCATTGGTGTCCTTCCTCTGTTGTTCAAAAGCCCAGCGACAGACATTCTCCAAACTCTGGGATGGGTTGCCCAGCTCGATGAGGCTCGTGGACTGCAAAGGTGATCAAAAAGGTCTTAGTCATGCTCGAAGCCTCATAAAACCCTTTTTCCAAACGCATGTTTCTGGTTATATTGTGCATGACATCTGGTCACATCACAGATCTTCTTAATCAAGCATCGCGTTAGTTCAGGCAGCTCACGTGAGTTTAGATTGCTCCAGCTGACAGTCAGGTGTTCCGACATGCACCAATCCTAATTCGACACACAGCACAGCGCTGCATTTAAATTCCCACCCTCCATCCCCAACTTCACCTCATTTACTAAATAAAATTGGCCGACCAGTGATCATGCGTTTGTGTATCACATGCACGTATATCATGGTTCTGTTCCATATCCAGGGGGGTTTCGACTCCTGATCTCCCCGCCCCGTCCAGGAAATCGTGCCGGACGCGCGTGTGGAGTCGGCCCAGAACAGAACCATAACCCCAATACCAAATAGATGCATTACTATTCAATTAAAATATGTTCTTAAACGTAAGTGGTCCTGACTGAAATACAGCTTAATGTGTATCCAACCCAGGACATCGCTTTAATCACAGGCACGTGTAAACAATGTTATCAACACACTCAAACAGGTCCGCAAAATCAAACTTTAATGATTATATAATTAAAAAAACTTTTATATAGTAAATCGGGCATGATGTCATTAAAGTTAAGCTTCCATTCACGCTTGTGTGGACACAAATGTAAACAAAACTCCAGATCTGCGCAGGGAGAGAAATGCGCGGAGAGAAACATTCAGGCGTGCGTGTGCAGCTGTATTTTGATGACGTGGCCGCAAGAGTCATGGAAGTGAAAGATCCTTTCCAGATGTGACTATTCTACAGCCTTGAACTTTTAACCAACACGTTTCTTTAGTAATTTTTGTAGTTGATCAGACTTAAACGCCCTGATAGAAAGTTCATTTATCTTTCCTGTTTTTATACATTTATTTTTTTTACATTTATTGCTATTATAAGTTTACATCTTTTTGCAGATTTTGTGTATATGGTTACTAAATAAAGCTTTAAAAAAGCTGCGTGTCCTAAAATGCCTCTCAGCCTTGCTTTTTACGTCCTATGAGGTTCATAAGACATGACATGCCCATTGTATAGTATTTTTCTTAAATTGTATTCTGTATTTATTTACACTGAATATCTGCACTTGCTAATTTGCACTTCTGGTTAGACCTAAACTACATTTCGTTACACTGTACTTGTATATGTGAAGAATCTAATCTAATCATCTAATGACTACTCTCGGCAAAAAGCTGTAATTCCTCTAGTATGCTATAGGGGGCGACATACTCATTCCAAACCATTGCCTTGAAGCGCCACGAGAAAGAGGGCGGTGGGAACATACGGTGAACTCGGCTCAGCATCACTCCCAGCACAAGTGCCCGCTGCTTTACTCTCTCATTACGCTTCAATTTATTTGCCGACTAATAACATCAACATAATAGGTATGTGTGCATAGTTTCCCAGCGATTTATCACATCATTTCACCATGTTGACATTTGTTGATAATATCACAGCGAACGGTGTTTCTCACAGGAGAGTTCCTCTTGTTCTCGTGAACACGAGACATGCCAGACGTGCAGTCTTTCTCATTACAAGAACATCACTGCATCTTTATGTGCTCTCAACTATATAACACACGATGTTTTCCCTCGCACCTTAGCGCACACGCGCGCTCTTTCTCCGAGCTGATGTCAGGGTCTCTTTCTGTGGGAAGAGATATGCGGGAGAAACCGAGATGTTGGAGGTGCGCAGGGTCAGTCTGTTGATCAGTGCGTGCCGCTGCCGGCAGCAACGGTTGCCACAGTAATTGGGAATGATGGACAACCTGCTGGCAAGACGGGCGAGGCTGCATGCTGATCGGGGCTGGGGCTGCGGAGGAGAGGAGTGGGTGTGGAGGAACCAGGCGTTTGTGGAAGAGAGAGAGAGAGCGGGGGAGAGAATACAGACGGAGAGAGATGTATAGATGACAGAATAAAGGCTGTGATGTTGAAATAAGTGGGTGATCTAGAGCAGTTGTTCTCTTAAAAAAATAAGGATGCTATGAAGAGTCGATTGCAGAAATGCTGTAGGAAAACCCATTTTTGGAACAATCCAATAAAAAGTTTATAGACCACTTTGTTTAATGTCCAACGCTGTTCAAGCAGGTCCAGAAGTCAGTTTCCGTTTTTACACAAACGTTTGAACAGAATACAACCAACAAAACATTTAGAAACCGATCAAATTGGGAAACGTATATATTTAAGATATAATAGTACATTTAAGATTTAAAAATGAAATAACGGTAGTGCTTCTGGA